>CM062820.1:1272278995-1273023995 GCA_031772625.1 Pinus tabuliformis | reverse complement strand
CTTGAGGAACAACATGCAATATACCTGGGGATTGACTGCTAAGGATTACACAATTCTTCCTAGGAGGCCGGGAGACTAGCTGTTAGAACTGAGAAAAAGGAAGTCTGGGTTATCTGGAGGTTGGTTGGCTGCTGGAACTGCACAATGCACAATCTAGACTATCCTGCTAGGTGTTGGGATTGTGCAATGCACAATTTTTAGCTGGCAAGGGTTGGAGACCCAATGACTGCATTGCGCAATTTTCTGGGCTAGTAGTCACTACCTCTTAAAATTGAGCAATGCAAGACTGGAGGACAGTCACTGGGCAGAAATGCGTAATTTCTAGGAGGAAGGCAGAGCCTTCCCTCTCAGGATTGCGCGATGTTGTCTTGGTGAGGCAGAGTCTGGGCTAAGGTTGCCCAGACTTGCCGACGAGCAATTGAAAGCAAATGTGGAGGTGAATGAATGGCGATACTAAGTGTAAGCAGGAGTGAATTATCGTGCATGCAAACAGTGAATGCAAGATTCAGAAAATGGAACAAAATTCATGTGTGTAAAGCAAGTCATCGAATTGGCGACCGTTCGTACAAAACAGTGTCATGCATGTGACAACAGTGAGATGCTAACGAAAACTGAAATGGTGCTAGTACAAGCTAACATGCATGTAGATGATAGCAAGTGTTCACAGAAATCAAGCAGACAACACTCACACAAGCCAAAACAAAAAAAGTGACATAAATTTTGCAAAAGACAAGTTAAGCAGACTTACCTAGAAATAGCTGAGCTGGATGTGTCGAAGACTCCTAGATGTGTTGTGGTATGTCAGACCTCCAATATCAATATGAAGGAATGACCTCTGAAGGGTCAAATAAATAAGTTTGATTCTCATGACGCGCATGCCTCAAATCTAGAAAAAAGTGACACTTGGAGGAAAGTTTCTAAAACGATCTTTGCATGTAACCTCCAGCTACTAAAAATAGCTCCCTAAAATCTAGGGATGATTTTTTCATGTTGCTTTTTGCTATTTCAGGAAAAAGCAACCCATGCCTACAAGTCAAGTTTTCTTGGTTGCGGGTGGAACTGGTCAACTCGATGGCACAACAACATCCATACTCCTGAATACCCGTGCATGGGAAGCCTGTAGACTAGTGATGAGCTACGGGAGTTCTTCATAGTTCTGGATTTGACTCTGGATGCATGTCTTCAGCTCTACCTCTCTAGGCTTCATCATCTTGAGAAAGTGTAACAGGTTTCCCTTGTATCTCATTTTCCATGTTTGCATGTAATCAGCAACAGCATGCACATTCGACAAGATAAATTCTCTTCTAGCATATCGTTGCTATCAACCGTTGAGATGGACAACTTCTTTATGCATGGTGCCAAAATTGGAATACAATGCCTACATGACTGTCTGAAGGGACAATACTTCATTTAATATTTCCTTCTTTAATTCTGCTCGGGCAGATGCTGTAACCAGTTCTCCTCCCTGCTTGGCCGTCTGTAACTTGTTATCCATTCGCGCGTTCTCAGCTATCAAGAAGCAAACACTCAAGCTAGTGGCTTCGGCATATTCTCCGGTAGCATCAGCTAATGCTATTGGATTCTTGCACACGTCAGACACGGTCACTCATTCCTCAAACAGCGCAGGAGATGTGTTGTCATTCGGAGTTGACACTCTGTGAGATTGCACAATTCTACATTGGGACTCATCGAATTAGATGTTGTGCGTCTCTCCCTCCGAATTGTCTCCAAGGATTTCAGTGTCTCCTTGGTCACTTGGGACTTTCTTCGCTTCTGGATCCAGTGAAGTCAGTGGGTCAACCTCTTGGTGGTGAGGCATGAGGTCGATGTCTTGCTCTAACTCCTATTTCTCCATGTCTATATCCATCTGCTCATGTGCTTGTTCAATCTCTTGAGTGAAGTCTTACTCTTGTGATTTCTCACCCTGTCTGCTTGGTGCCAGCTATTCAGATGAGTTGAATACTTGTACAGGCATAATTTCATTTGTATTTACATGTTACGCCCCCTTTTGTACCTATTCTTGTTGCGCTTCCTTCTCCTATCTGCGTTACTCCTGTTCCTTCTGGAGTTACACCTTCAACTCATGCAAGTCCTTCTCTGCTTCCTCCATTCTCTGTTTTTCTCTCTGCCTTTGCGCGTTCCTCTTATCAAACCATTGCCTCTTCGCCTCTATTGCTAAATCTTCTTTCTAAAAAAGTGGGTCTGCTCGGAACTTGCAGCTTTTCTCTACCTCCATGCTGTCGACAATCTTCCTCTTTCCTTTGTCGCGCACTGGTATGTTTACCTCTGCTACTACTGCTCTCCTAGATATTTCTTCACGTTGCTTTGCTAACCATTCCATAGCGATGTTGATTGGTTCATTGGGCCTGGAGAAGCTGTAACAATATGTCTATGGTTCCTCCTCTGCCCAATGACATGCCCTGTGGATCCAGTGAAACTGTACTCTCGTGCAGTGATATTTTACAAAACAATGTGAGTCATATGGATTGTAGCTTCGAGCGTTGAATGGATATTTCTTGATATCCTCTGCTTTGACATCCGCATGCTTGAAATTATGTATCTCGTAAAACCCGATCGGCAATGGAAGTGTGAGCCAAGGTGCCTTCTTCTTACGGTGCAACCTTTCTGACATTCCTGCTAAGATGTGGTATAATACTTCTTACATGATGAACTTGTCCAAGGAAAACTTCGGCAAAACATGTGGAGGATTCTTCGCACTGTACATCCATATGAAGGTTCTGGACATTGAGGCGTACTAATCTTCTATGTCAATTAGTTCCTCCATTTCTTCCTTCGACATGCAAGGTGGATCTTGCTCAAATATCGTCTTGTACACCAGGGTGACAAAATGAACAGATATCTGTGTGATGACTCCTCCAAAGCTACATTCAGACAACATATGACAATAAGTGTTCAAAGAATTCTTCGACGATGTCCATGCCCACTTCAAGCCTGGGAACTGTTGACAGGAACAGATTGCATCCAAGATGTAAGCGGACATGTAGATTTCTGCTTGCTGACCTTTGGGTGGCTATCAAGCTCTTGTTACCTGTTCCTTCAGCCTGTGAGCCAACATGTCTGACTAGTTGCATGCTTTTCCTTCACTAGTTAGTTGGTCCAATGCGATCACCCACTCTGCGGGAAGGTTTTCGTTCTCTCTTGGCCATACAAGCGACATGAAAATATGACCAAGTATTGATACACCTTCCATAGTATCTTCGTCTTGTAAAGCTAGTTTGGTGTCATCCTGAATTTGGTTGGCTCCTTTACCCAGTTCTTCAAGATATCCCTGGAGTTCGCATCATTGCTCGGTATGCTGAAGGGTGTCTCCATGGTGATCATTGGATTTGACATATTGTACATCTGTTCATAATCATGTGCCCTGAAGGTAGCAATCTCTGTCCCGCTGACACTGCTCAATTTCATCGTCTCGCGATCAGTGTGTGAGACGATCTAATGTATCATGTCCGCGCATGGGAACACGAGATACCTGCATGCAATCTGGTACAATCCGGACTTGTGAATGTTCACATAGACTTGGCAGTCTTTGAGGTCTTCCCCAAAAGTGCCTACAAATGCATCATTGAACTCTTGCCATTTCAGTTTGATGTCCTTGTCTACAATCAGCTTGGTATCTTCATAGATCGACAAACTTGTAGGCACTCACTCAACTGCTGCTCCACTTGTGTATCCGTTGGTGTCCTTTGATCCTGCTCTCTTGGAGGCCATTGATCCTAAACTACTAAGAGGCAGATGAACACCTGCTAGATCTGGAGACATGGCGACATGCATGGCAAAAAATCTGTCAGCTAAAACCAAAGAAAACTTAAGGAACAACATGAAACATACCTAGGGATTGACTGCCAAGGATTGCGCAATTTTTCTTGGGAGGCCAGCAGACTGGCTACTGGAATTACACAAAAGGTAGTCCGGGCTATCTGGAGGTTGGCTGACCATTGGAATTGCGCAATGCGTAATCTAGACTAGCCTGTTGGGTGCTAGGATTGCGCAATGCACAATTTCAGCTGGCAAGGGTTGCAGGCCCAGTGATTGCATTGTGCAATTTTCTGGGCCAACAGTCACTACCTCTCAAAATTGAGCAATGCAAGGCAAAGCCTTCCCTCTCAAGATTGCGCAATGTTGTCTTGGTGAGGTAGAGTCCGGGCCAAGGTTTCCTAGACCCGCCGAGGGGCAACTAAAAGAAAATGTGGAGGTGAATTCATGGCAATACTGTGTGTAAGCAGGAGTGAATGATCGTGCATGCAAATGGTGAATGCAAGATTCAAAAAATGGAACAACATACATGTGTGTGAATCAAGTCGCCGAATCAGAGACCATTCGTGAAAAATAGTGTCATGCATGCAATAGTAGTGAGATGCTAACAAAACTGAAACAGTTCTAGTACAAGATAATATACATGCAAATGATAGAAAGCATTCACAGAAATCAAGCAGACATCATTCACACAAGGAGAAACACAAAAAATACAAAAATGCAGAGAAAGACAAGTTAAGTAGACTTATTGGGAAATAGCTGAGCTTGATGTGTCGAAGACTCCTGGAATTTTTGTGGGATGTCATAACTCCATGATCGATGTGAAGGAATGAGATTTGAAGCGTTGAATAAATAAGTTTGATGCTCATGACACGAATGACACAAATCTCGGAAAAAGCGACACTTGGAGGAAATTTTCTAAAACGATCTTTGCATGTAACCTCCAACTACTAAAAATAGCTCCCTAAAATCTAGGGATGATTTTGCATGTTGCTTTTTGCTATTTTGGGAAAAAGCAGCCCATGCATGAAAGTAAAGTTTTCTCGGTCTTGGGTGGAACTGGTCAACCCGATGGCACATGTAAAAACTTGCTTGCTTGAGGGAGAAATTTTCACATTTCTGGGAGGAATCTGGGTAGGATGCCCAGAGGGATTGCACAATTTTTGGGCTGAGCAGCTGACTTCTGCCCAAAATTACGCAATTTCTAGGCTAAGTAGTCCTGCTCGGTCAGATTGTGCAGTTTTTCCTGGGAGGTTGACTGACAAGATTGCATAACTTATGAGCCCAATAGGTTGCCAGTCAGAATTGCGCAATTTCTGGAGGGAAGGCTGGTTCCCCTCCAGAATTGTGCAATTTCTTGAGGAATTTGCCCAGCCAGTAGATGGACCAAGTCCGAGGAAGCAATCTATGAGGGGAATACGACAAGCTATCATGCACAAGCTATCATGTTGCTAGAAAACTAGTGAAGCTCATGTACTTGATAGTGCAAGACATACTGCTGAGGATGGTTGGTAGGAAGGCTCCAAAATGAAGCTAAGGAAAAATTTTGGATGGTGGCTGTAGCCGCTACAACACTTGGTGACACACTAGTAGAACTCTACCTCTCTAAATGGACCTTTTTCGTGAAAAACAAGCCTAACATATCCGAAAGTAATTTTCAGTTCTTTGTTTGTCTTGGTTTCCACACTCGCTTGATTGTAAGATGTAGCATCTACCATGCTCTTGGTCAGTTGACACACATTCCAAGCCAAGCCAACACAATTGTTTCAATTGGGGATGAGGGGTATATTGGTGCACAAGCATTATAGTCGTCAGAGTCTCAGTTTCATCTTTGGTGTTGCTCCGCTGCTAGCAGGCATGGACAGTACCCTCGCAGAGTCACATAGGAACAAAAGCATCGCTTCGCTGCCAGTAAGCCTGGTCAGTACCTTGACGTAGTTACTTGCATCACCTCTCTATGTAGGAAGCCTTTCTCTTCTTTCGTCTTATTTATTTTTCATTTTTCAAAATTTTTCACTTTTCACTTTTTTCATTTTTCATAACTGTGCATAGCACTTATTCGTTTTAAAGGCGAAAGAGTGATCCTGACTTATTGAGAGCAGAAGAGGTTGTTCCCTTAGAGAAGTAGTTTATTTATACCTTTGGCGTTATTGTTAAGGTTTTCCCCCTCAGCTTACTCTACTTAACTGAGCTGACAAGGGTTAACCCAAAAAAAACCGACTAGAGTAGGTGACCCTAGTTAGCGCACAAACGTTGTCTTTTCACCAAGGTTCACTTCGAACATTACATATTTTCCATTGGCATATCATGGAATAAATATAAAAAGTTCTTCATACAAAGGTAGGGTGACATATAACCAAGCATTGATAACTGCACAGGTCCTCTTGTACTTTATCTAAGTCGTTTCAAGAGTCACACACAGTCTCATGCGAAACTAACCTACAAGTGCAAAACAAGAAAACAAACACAAAACAAACGAAAGAAAAAGTAAATGCAAAAGAAAAGCAAGTAAGCAAATAAGTAAGCAAATAGATAAGCATGTAAAACAAGTAAGCAAACAAGCATGCAAACAAACAAACTAAAAGCAAACACTACTCCTACTCCTAAGCTAACGGTGCATGGACCTGATCACGTAAAGTGATACTTCCAACGTAGCCACCGGCGCACTGGTCGACCCATGTTGGTGAAGGCATATTTCGCGAACAAAATAGCTGCACGAAGCAACAAACATGAATGATATTACAATGAAGACAAAAACACTCCAATTTTAAATGTGTCCACAGAACATAAGTGAGTGCAAGTGCATGACATACAGTCCGTGGACTCATCATGGTGCGTTGCGACACTATGTGCAGCTGTTAAGCATACACATACTCTTGACTGTGACATGCAAGAAAATGAAAGAAGCAAACACATCTCGCGTCGTGCACGTGTGCTTGCAATGTAAGATTCCTCCAATGCATGAGTGACGGGATCATGTAGTTCAAGTGGAGGAAGTGCGATATGTGTGTGAGATTGATCTTCAATGCATACAGATGAGTGATGGGATCATGTAGTTCAAGTGGAGGAAGTGCGATATGGGTGTGAGATTGATCTTCAATGCATACAGATGAGTGATGAGGAGCCTTGAGTGTTTCACAAATTTCCTGATCGGAAGTGAACCAACCTCGAGGCAGCGAGGGCTTGACATAACCATCAACTCGGGTTGAAGTGCCTCGACAGTCTGGGGGGTTTCGACTTCATCAACAGATAGATCATCATACACAGGTGGCTTTGAAAAATCAACTATGATAGAATCATCATTGTGATCGAATACAGGAGTAAATAGATCACGACAGCTATGATCAACAAAATCAATGATTTCATCGGCATCCTCATGATCTCATGAATCAAATAGAGGGGAAGATGAGAAGCGGACAAATTCACCCTCTATGTTTTTGGAAAAGGAAGATGAAAGGTCAAGTGGATTTTCAGTGAATAATTTATCCTCTTTGTTTTCGAATGATGGATTGACATCCTGTGTGTCCTCCGAATGATCAACAATGGGTGCATCCGTAGACAGAGATACACATGCAAAATCATGGATGGCAGGTTCACCAAATATGTCAGGAAATAATGGAGCGGGCTCGGATAGAAGGGATTCATACTTTGCCGAGTGTTGATGCTCAAGCTCCCAGTCATACTCTTCATGAATGACAGCGCATGTTGGTTTTGCAACACCAACTCCATCGATGGCTTGATCCTCATTCACAACAAGTGTAGAGTCTGGAATGGAAGAACACAAGATAGTATCATCTGGAGGATCATCCGAGTATGAAGACGAAGGTTGAGGTACAAAATTCATGTGACAACTCAATGGACTCACAACCAAATCTACGCGAAAATTAAGTGAAGTGATGTTGGGAGGATGTGACAGTTGAACAGATGTGTGTGTCCATTCTCCCGCATCACTCTGCAGTGGTGGAGCTATTTGATGAGGGGACAACGGATAGTCATTTGTGATAGCGATTATATCCATCTGTGATTGCACAGCTCCATCATTGAAGTATGCTGAGCGAGGCTTGGGCTCAAACTTCTTCTTGGGATGGACTGATTTGTTAAGACAATACTCAAATCTATCCCAAAGATATGGAAATTTCATTTAACTTTTCAGAGCTTCAAACTGAAAAACATGGAAGTGTTGCCAAAAATCCATAGGCGATTCATGTGGGGCCTTCCATTGTTGTAACAATTTTTGGTCAAGAGATCTGGATCAAAATGGTGGAAAGTAGATTCAATGAGATCACAGAACTGCTCGAGTGAGTGCACACTATCAGTCAGTAGGCTGCAATGCCACCATTGTGGAGATTCCTTAAGTGTGTATGCAAGCAGCAGACTGACCTCTTCTTCATAGAACTCGTCTGCATTCTCAAGGAATGTATAGAAGTCTTCTAAGTACTCAGGCCAGGCCACTTTTCCTTCACCATCATACGTGAATTCGAGCAAGAGATGAAAAAACTCCCTCATGATGTTGAGAGGTTCAGCATGTGAAAAACATCATGGAGGGGTGAGTGTGACAGAATCCATCATAGATGTAGAAAGTTTCAAAATAGGATGAGAGGACACAACTTGTCACCTGTCCCTCCTTCTAGTGCCAAAAATGTTAACAGTGTTGGACTCACCAATATGTCATGGGATCTCCCTAGTAAGAAGTCCCAACTAGACCTCGGACCGTTTGGTGTAGGAGTCCCAGCAGTGTGTCGTACGGTATCGCCTTAACCACGGTTTTGTACGGAGGCAAGTAAGATATTCGGCTTATAGGTTGAGCTCATGGGATCCTGGGCTGGGCTACTTGGCTTGGCTCCCGGGCTGCTCGGTTGGGCTACTCGGTTGGGCTGGCATTGCCGTAGAGCATAGGATATCATAGCCGATTGATCATTGCCGATAGATAGCCCCTGCATATAAAGCTCAGTGCAGCGTCTTGGTTGGGGGAATGAGAAATCCCGGATTTGTTCTTACTGCTGCGCTAACCAACAGCCTGAGTAGCCAAACTAGGAATACCCGTCTCTTTTCGGACTAGAGGAAAGCGGAGGTTTTCACATATTTCCCTACTATTATAGCATTTTCAGGAGGCGGAGGTTTTGATGCGTAATGACATATATAATTCATTCATGCATAATGACTCACTGTTGGTAGCAAGGGTTTGACATATGCAGCAAGTCAATGAAGGTGCATGAGCAGTTTTAACACACGGAGGGTGAGGTGAGTGCACCCCTTGGAAACCTATGAAAGCACAGAGTTAAAAAGGGAACACACGAGATAAGATGCTTCAAAACATGGAAGGAAAGTAAGATAGGAATCCAAAGTGATGGTTAAACCAGCAACACTTGTTAGTAAGATTCATCCATACACATACAGAAAATAGCTACACATGGATGTGTAAGAAAACAAATACATATATCATTTAGAGTAAAAAAGATAGTTGAAATATAATATGACATATGCATGAAATGTGCTGGCTCTATTATATTAAGAAGTGTAAGTTCCAGTCATACAATACAACCATGACCAACCACTAGTTCTGATAGCCAAATGTCATAGTCACTGTTGCCTGCTCCTCCAAAGAGATATACTAGCTCTACACAGTGGAGAAGCCAAGGCTCATTACAATATTTTCCAAGATCTCTCTAAGATACTCCTATTGGAAGCTTTGCTGACCAAATGCCTTTACAATGAGTTATGAGGGACTATATATAACTAAGGGTGGGGTGGCCCTTGGCATTCCCCTTTGTGACTGTTCATCTATCCTCATGACTCTTCATCTACTCTATGATTGTTACATCCAACTATCGACACTTGAACTTCCACTTGACAAGACATCACATACAATCTACACATGTACCCATGTGAGACAAAATAGGCTTGAGAAAGCCATGCAAGACATCACTATGACTCAGATAACTATGGGAAGACCAACTCTTCGACATCCTCATGGTGGTCGACGGTGGTGAACTGATGCCATTCTTAATAGTCCGTGATGGTGTTCTATTGTGGCCGGCAAAAACCCCTTCTTATTTAGTTTTATCACTAATACTAAATAAGTGGGGACCCTTATTCAAAAATTTAAAAAATCGATTAATGCTTGTATTTCCTTTTTCATTAAAACTTACTATCATAAACTTAGGAGAATACCCTCAAAAAATCTAAAAAGACTTAAGTTTTATGATAAGTTAGAATAAAATCACTCCTTAAAACGTGTCGCATCGCAAAAAGGGTAATGGATGCCTTCCTACAAGCGGAATTCTAAAAGTGCGAAATTGTGATGCGAAATCATGCATCAAAAGACCCTTATCACATCGCATGCCTCAAGCATCACTTACACTGAAATTCCTTAAACCGTCGATATGCGATGGCATATCTCGCGAATCGCATTTCACAAAAAACACATTAACGGATGATTACCACATGCAACGGATTTGCGATATTGCGATTTGCGATATTGTGATTTGCGATATTGCGATCTGCGATATTGCGAAGCAAATCGAAAAATCGCCTTATCACAAATCTGCAGGGCCCGTTGTTCGAGATTTTTTTTTTCATAAACTGAGGCCCAATTATGCGCGTTAATGTTAATTAATGAGTTAGTTGGCAATCATTAATAAAATATGGTTTTGATCTTATCAAGGAGCCAGTTCACATAAGGTGGTATATTTTATATGTTTTCCGCATTTAAAGCTTTCCCGTCACCTTTTTCTTATCATCATTCTCACCTCATTTGTAAACTGCAGGAGTGAAGAGCAGAGAAGTATACATAGCAGAGTTCAAGATATTATGGGAAAGAAGGGTAAAGCTCCCAGTTCTGAAGATAAAGAGATGACTCCCTTGTACACAGACACCACCTGTAACAAAGATGTCGGTATTACTACTTGGGAAGGCATGTATAGTTTACTTGAGGAAGAAGATCCCAAGGTAATGGAGGTTATGACTACTGCAGGCTCACATGGGTCTTCTGAGGCATATATTACAAATCTAGCATGTTCGTTCTTGCATAGGATATCGGTGAAGCCCAAAATTCTTCCATACACGGACATGGTTAAATGGGTACTAGATAATGTTGATATCACGTATAGAGAATTTAAAGCTCAGAACCAAGAACGTATAAGTCGTTCTTTCCACAAAATTTAAGCTTTATATCCTCTAACAAAAAGCGCGCAAGAGGCGAAAATCGCATCAGGGAAGCCCTGATCATGAAATGGAAGCAGTTTCTAGGAAAAACCCCTCGAGATGGAAAGCTTCAAATTGCTCAGTCGCCTGTAAGCTCGGAAAATTGTAGAAAAAAAAAGTGCTAAAGACAAAAGGTAAAATTGGAACTCAAAACCAGTGGTATTTATCTTCAAATAGTATGTAAATATCTACCAAATGCACATCATCTACAAACAAGCTGGAGACAAAAGGCTCAAGAAAGGACAGAGTCAATCCAAAGGTTAACCAAGTTGAATTTGGATTCTTACTGGGCGTACTTGGTAAAACCACACAGCCAGTGCATGACTCTCAAATGTATCATCAATTCTGCTAAGAAGATGGTGCCAGCTCTTACCGATTTCGTTTTCGTAGGACAGCTAAAGTCGAAAGTCGGCCAGCCAACTCTCCTCAAGCAAATGTTGAACGCTTGCGACTACAAGGAACAAATACATAGATAGTTAGTTATTAGTTTTAGTTTTAGATTCAGTTTTAATTTTGCTTTATTTTTTCCTGAAATGAGGACGGCCATTTAAACCACATCCTACATTTTTGTAATAAATTATTTCTAGAATTAATTAGTAGTATTTAAACCCTTCTCATGCATTTAGAGAAGGGTCCAGAATTTTATCAAAAAACTTGTCCTCAGAACATGCACTTTTGCACCCTCCAAGGAGGTTTTGATGAATGAATGGAACAAGATTTATTGATATCTACGTTTAATATCTACTACTGATGTTGAACTTTTGTACTCTTAGTGGATGTTGGATTAAGAAGAGATAGATCATTATTGCTGGAGCTCATGAGTAGAACTAGTTATAAATGGTACTTTTATCTCTTAACTGTTTCTGCTTATGTGTTATGGTGATATTCATGTTCATTTATTTATATATGAATGCTTAAATTCTTGAGTTATCATTCAGCACTTTTGTACAATGATAGCTATTTATTTATGCTTAATATATGAGTAGCTTATTATCCGATATGTTTTTCACAACTGTTTCATCTAACTTTTTATATGAAATGGTTTATCTTTATTGAATTCTTTTCTCATAGCAGTTGAATGATCTTTATTACCAACTGTTGGTATAATCTTTCCATTATTAGATCCCATAACGGAAAGATTACATCCCGGGTTACTTTAGAATTAGATATTTCTGTTTATTAGAATATAATTGCATGTTGTTAGATTAAATTTAGAATAAAAAGCATTTTACTTAGGAATCATTAGGAAAGAAATATCAATTCTCAACACACACACACACATATATTGGGAAACTAGTCCCATATCCCCAGTCAGACCCACTATACCAAACGAAAAAAGGAGTTGCTAACCAAGGTCTAGACCGGGTGGGTATCCCCCTTGTTGTAGACCCGCTTTTTGGGGCTTCAACATGTTCGTGTACTATGCGGTGACATCTTTCTGGAAACGAACTCTTGCCTCCATAGCATATGGGTACACTGCTTGGGCTCCTCTGTCCAACTCGTCTAATAATATGTGAATCATTGTCTTGAGTGCAATCGTACCAGCGACATACTGATGCATGGTGTCTGCACTGATCATCAAGTCTGGGTTGGTGGCTATGTGTATCAACTCGTTAAAGTACAAGTCAAGCTCCAGTTGGACTTGTGCCTTTGTCTTTGCCTCGGTGAGTGTCCCAATAGATGGGATCGTGTGTGCGCACACAACAACATCCATACTCCTGAATACCTGTGCATGGGAAGCATGTACACTAGTGATGAGCCACGGGAGATCTTCATAGTCCCGGATTTGACTCTGGATGCATGCATTCAGCTTGACCGCTTTGGGCTTCATCATCTTGGGAAAGTGTAATGGGGATCCCTTGTATTTCATTGTCCATGTTTGCATGTAATCAACAACAACATGCATGTTCGACAAGATACGTGCTCTTCTAGCACATCATTGCTGCCAACCGTTGAGATGGAAAACTGCCTTATGCACAGTGCCAAAATTGGAATACAATGCCCGCATGACTGTCTAAAGGGACAATACTTCATCCAGTATTTCCTTCTTCAATTCTGCTTGGGCGGATGTTGTAACCAGTTCTCCTCCCTTCTTGGCCGTCTGTAACTCCTTAGCCATTCACTCGTTCTCAGCTATCAAGAAGCGAACACTCAAGCTAGTGGCTTCGGCATATGCTCTGGTAGCATCGGCTAATGCTGTTGGATTCTTGTGCACGTCAGACACGATCACTCGTTCCTTAAACTACACAGGACATGTGTTGTCATCCGGAGTTGACACTCTACGATATTTCACAACTCTATGTTGGGACTCATCGAATGAGATGTTGTGCATCTCCCCCTCTGGATTGTCTCCAAGGACTTCAGTGTCTCCTTGGTCACTTGGGACTTGCTCCGCTTCTGGATCCAATGAAGTTGGTGGGTCGACCTCTTGGTGGTGAGGCATGAGGTCAATGTCTTTCTCTAACTCCTGTTTCTCCATGTCTATATCCATCTGATCAAGTACTTGTTCAATCTCTTGAGCAAAGTCTTGCTCTTGTGATTGCTCACCCTATTTTCTTGGTGCCAGCTGTTCGGATGAGTCGACTACCTGTACGGCCGTAGTTTTATCTGTTTGTACATGATGCGCCCCCTATTGTACCTATCCTTGATGCGCTTCCTTCTCATTTTTGCGTAGCTCCTGTTCCTTCCGGAGTTGATCCTTTAACTCATGCAACTCCTTCTCTATTCCCTTCATTCTCCGCTTTTCTATCTGCCTTTATGTGTTCCTCTTATTGCATTGTTGCCTCTTCACCTCTATTTCTAAAGTTGCTTTCTACACAAGTGGGTCTTCTCGTAACTTGCAACTTTTCTCTATCTCCGTGCTTATCGAAAAATCTTCCTCTTTCCTTTGTCGTGCGTTGGTATGTTTACGTTTGTTGTTGTTGCTGTTGGTTCTCTACTGGATGTTGTTGCGCTAACCATTCCACAACAATTTCTATTGGTTCATTGGGCCTAGAGAAACTGTAACAATATCTCTATGGGTCCTCCTCTGCCCAATGACACATCCTGTGGATCCACTGAAATTGTACTCTCACACAATGATATTTTACAAAATGATGCTGTTCATACGAATTGTAGCTTTGGGTGTCGAATGGATATTTCTTGATCTCCTCTGCTTCGACATCCGCGTGCTTGAAATTCCATATATTGTATAACATGATATGCAATGGAAGAGTAGACCAAGGTGCCTTCTTCTTCCAGTGCAGCCTAGCTGACAATCCTATAGAGATGTGGTATGATACTTCTTGCATGACAAAATTTTCCAAGGAAGACTTTAGAAAAACATGTGGAGGCTTCTCTACGCTGTACATCCATATGAAGGCGTCAGACAGTGAGACATACCAATTAGCTATGTCTATCAATGCCTCCATTACCGCCTTCGACATGTAAGGTGGATCCTACTCAAATATCATATTGTAGACCGAGGTGAAAAAATGATTCGACAATTGTGTGATGACTCCTCTGAAGCTGCATTCGGACAACATTTTATAATAAGTGTTCATAAAGGTCTCCGCCAATGTCCATGTCCACTTCAAGCCCGGGAACTCTTGACGGGCACAGATTACATCCAAGATGTAAGCGAACATGTAGATTTCTTCTTACTGACCTTTGGGCGGCTATCGAGCTCTTGTTACCTGTTCCTTCAGCCTGTGAGCCAACATGTTGGACCAGTTGCATGCTTTGCCTTCACTGTCTAGTTGGTCCAACACAATCACCCAGCTCTGCGGGAAGGTTTCCATGCTCTCTTGGCCATACAAGCAACATGCAAAGATGACCAAGTATTGATACACCTTCCATAATATCTTCGTCTTGTAAGCCTAGTTGGGTGTCATCCTGAATTTGGCTGGCTCCTTTACCCAGTTCTTTAAGATATCCCTGGATTTCGCATTGCTGATGGGTATGTTGAAGGGTGTCTCCATGGTGATCACTAGCTTAGACATATGGTACATCTGTTCATAATCCTGTGCCCTGAAAGTCGCAATCTTCATCCTGCTAACATTGCTCAATGTCATTGTCTTGGGATCAGTGCACGAAACGATCCAATGTATAATGTCCGTGCATGGGAACACGGGATACCTGCATGCAATCCGTACAAGTCGGACATGTGAATATTCACATAGACTTGGCGGTCTTCGAGGTCTTCCCCAAAAGTGCCTACAAATGCATCATTGAACTCTTGCCATTTCAGCTTGATGTTCTTGTCTACAATCAACTTGATGTCTTCATAGATCGACAAACTTGTAGACACTCGCTCAACTGCAGCTCCAGTTGTGCTTCTGTCCGTGTCCTTTGATCCTACTCTCTTGGAGGCCATTGATCTTGAACTACTGAAAGGCGGATAAACACTTGCTATATCTGGAGACATGCATGGCAAGAAATCCATAAGCTAAAACCAAAGCTAACTTGAGGAACAACATCCAACATACCTTGGGATTGACTGCCAAGGATTACGCAATTTTTCTTGGGAGGCCGGGAGACTGGCTGCCGGAACTGCTCAAAAGGCGGTCTCGACTGTCTAGAGGCTAGTTGGCAGCTTGAATTTTGCAATGCGCAATCCAGACTGGCCTGCTGGGTGTTGGGATTGCGTAGTCCGCAATTTCAGTTGGAAAGGGTTGCAGGCCCAGTGACTGCATTGCGTAATTTTCTGGGCCACCAGTCGCTGCCTCTCAGAATTGCGCATGCAATACTGGCGGACAGTCACTAGGCAGAAATGCATAGTTTCTAGGAGGAAGGCAGAGCCTTCCCTCTCAGGATTATGCAATGTTGTCTTGGTGAGGCAGAGTCCGAGCCAAGGTTGCCCAGACCCACCGATGGGCAACTAAAAGAAAATGTGGAGGTGAATGCATGGCGATACTAAGTGTAAGAAGGAGTGAATGATCGTGCATGCAAATGGTGAATGCAAGATTCAGAAAACAGAACAACATGCATGTGTGTGAAGCGAGTCGCCGAATTAGCAACCATTCGTGCAAAACAGTGTCATGCATGCAACAATAGTGAGATGCTAACAAAAACTGAAACGGTGCTAGTATAAGTTAACATGCATGCAAACGACAGCAAGCGTTCACAAAAATGAAGCAGACAACACTCACACAAGCCAAAACACAAAAAGCAACAAAAATGTTGTAAAAGACAAGTTAAGCGGACTTACCCAGAAATAGCTTCGCTGGATGCGTCGAAGATCGATGTGAAGGAATGAGCTCTGAAGTGTCGAATAAATAAGTTTGGTGTTGATGACACACATGCCACAAATCTAGGAAAAAGCGACACTTGGAGGAAAGTTTCTAAAACGATCTTTGCATGTAACCTCCAGCTGCTAAAAATAGCTCCCTAAAATCTAGGGATGATTTTTGCATGTTGCATTTTGCTATTTCGGGAAAAAAAAGCCCGTGCATGCAAGTCAAGTTTTCTCGGTCCCAAGTGGAACTGATCAATCCAATGGCACATGCAAGAGCTTGCTTGCCTGAGGGAGAAATTTGCGCATTTCTAGGAGGGAGCTAGGCTAGTTGCCAAAGGGATTGCGCAGTTTCTAGGCTGAGAAGCTGTTTGTTGCCCAAAATTGTGCAATTTTTGGGTTGAGCAGTCTTGTTAGGTCAGATTATGTAGTTTCTCTTGGGAAGGTTGACTGTCAGGATTGCGCAACTTCTGAGCCCAACAGGCTACTAGTCAGGATTGTGTAATTTCTAGAGGGAAGGTTGGGTCCCCTCTAGAATTGTGTAATTTCTTAAGGGAGCTGCCTAGTCAACAACTCGACCAAGTTCGGGGAAGCAACCTTTGAGGGGAATGCAACAAGCTATCATGCACAGGCTGTCATACTGCTAGAAAACCAATGAAGCTCATGTACTTGACAGTGCAAGACATGTTGTTGAGGATGGTTGGTAGGGAGGCTCCAAAACGAAGCTAAGGAAAAATTTTGGAGGGTGTTTATAGCGACTACAGCAAAATTTTAGAGTTTTTTATACTTGTGATATTTTATGTTTAACGACATGGATGAAAATTGTTGAAATTTTTAGGCTTTTCATAAATGTGATATTTTCTCTTTAATGTCATGCCCAGAAATTGTTGGAACTTTGAGGTTTTTCAGAGTCGTGATATTTTATCTTTAACGTCATTTCTAAAAAATGTTGAAATTGTACCCCAAAAAAATTGTTGTTCTAACATAAATACTTTTCGTTTTCAAGGTTTTTTTCATCCTTTTTGCACAAAAAAATAGTTTTTACTATCATTTAGAAAAAATTAAAATTTAACCTTAAGAAAACATCATTCTGGCATACACACTTTTTGTTTTTGGGTTATTTTTTCATGTTTTTTAGGTTTTCTTGGCTAGAGTTCTTGTTTTGAGGTTACAATTCTCATTTGATAAGCTAATTTGTTCTAAAATCTCGTGTCTATTGCCTTTGATATTGTGCATTGTTGAATGGTGTTATTGCTTTATGTTTTTGATCTATTGTTGATATAAATTAATGCTTTGAAGATTAAAATATCTAATTGAAGTGGAATATTGATTCACCCCCTCTCAATATTTCCAATAGCATAAAGTGTACACTGACCATTCTAACTAAGAGATCAACCAACATATCCTTCTCCTCAAATGAGGGTAGTGACCAAACTATGCGGATGCATGGGTATTCTAACCAATAGTTGTTATGACTCATTGTGATTTTGCTTGCAACACTAGTAGTTTTTTTGTGTTTTCATCTTGATGTATGTCAAGGTCTCACACAACCAACATATTCTTATAAGTTTCTATTTATAATATGCTCTACTTAGATGAGGTCTTAGCAACATCAAGACTCTGAAAATATGTTATTGGTTTGGTTTCCCTTAAAGAAAACTAGTCCCAATTTTTTTTTTTGGTTTATATAATCCTCATTTGATGTAATGCAAAGTGCCACATATATATATATATATATATATATATATATATATATATATATATATATATATATATATATATATATATATATATATCATGCCATAAACATATATATGTTGTTATATATATTTTGAAGATTTTAGTAGACTTAGAAATAAGATTTTTTCTATATATAAGTATGGGAAATATAAAATAATATAAATAATGATTTATATTCCTAAACATGTCATTTCTAAATTAACCTAACTCTCTTTCAATACAAAAAAGACATAGCAACTTTTGAGATAAGTCTTACCCTTTGGTTTGTGATTACTATTAAAAATACTCTCGAATATTATGTAGAGGTAAAATTCCTACCATCCACCTAATAATTATTGATAATTAAATTAAAATTGTGGAAGCTCAATTCTAAAATAAACATATTAATGTACTCATAAAACATATCAAAGAAAAATATCAAGAATGTATGTATAAAGTTATATGTATTATGAAGATTTTAATAGAATTAAAACTAAAAATATCTGTATGTATAAAGTTATATGTATTATGAAGATTTTAATAGAATTAAAACTAAAAATATCTATATATTGAAGCATGTGATATATAGTTGTGTGTGAGGCTATCTGTTTTATCTTCAAATTTATCCAATATTGTGAAAAATAAAAAATAAACATTATATTTTGCAAATTTTGATTTCTCTAAATATTTAATAAACCTAGAATTGAAATAAATCTAACATTAAATTAAAAAAAAATAAAAAAATATGAAAATGAAAATAAAAATTCAATGACTAACTCTTTATTTTTTCATTTTAAAAAATTACCGAATATTACTATTCTCTTTCTCTTATTTACATTTTTATTTATAATTCAAAAAATAAATTTATGTAAATTTTAAATTTCATTATCCAATATACATCTATTTTATATATAAAATTTACCATTTATATAAAATTCCAAAGAACGTGTCATTTTTCTATTCGAAAGCTCATGTTATGTTATGTTATTACTATTGACATTTCAAAAGCTCATCTCATAGCCAATGACTTTGTTATTGTATAATAACCAGGATTTATATTCTTGCTGGGATGACCTGTCTAGGGTCAAATCTTTTTATATATTGCATTAAATTTTTAAATGAGTTAATCTAATTAATAAATAAGAAGGGTTTGTTTTTAAGAATGTACGTATAATATTGTTTTTGTTATTTAAAATGTATTTTTAATGAATAAATTAATTTGAAGTGTTTTTTTTTTAAATATTAATTTAGATTAAACAATTTAAATTTTTAATTTTTATCCAACTTTGAGTAAGATTAGAGAGAAAAAAAATACCATTTACTTTAAATTAAGCTTATAAAAAATGTCTCCTAGAAGCTTTATAGAATTCTTGAAATTTTGATTTACGGTATAAAACAATACACTTGTTTAAAGAGCCTACATTTTTTTTTCAAAATAATAGGAATTCTGGTAATATTTTGAGAAAAATTGACAAGTGGGGGAAGAGCATCCTCGCTGAAGAAGCAATATTAACAGTCCACGCTGCGAAGCGAAATTGGGAACGGAGCCAGAGTCGCATCCTTCACATTTTCGAGGTAGTACAAATATCTGCCGCAGCAGAGCAAGTATCAACAAATACTGCAGGAGCAGCTGCGAAGCGAAATTGGGAACTGAGCCCGAGTCACATCCTTCACATTTTCGAGGTAGTACAAATATCTACCGCAGCAGAGCAAGTATCAACAATATTATACTGCAGGAGCAGCCGAAATCATGCATCGAGGGGAATAGAACCGGGGTGGGGAGGTGGCAAGCTGACCATCCCGAGTGCGGGGCTATAAGTCCAGGTGCTAGCTCTTTTTCTTTCTTTCTTTTTTGAAAAGATTTACTGTATAAAACAATACACTTGTTTAAGGAGGTTACAATTTTTTTTTCAAAATAATAGGAATTCTGGTAATATTTTGAGAAAATTTGACAAAATTTTTTGAAAATAGAAATTACAATTATCAAATTTTTTAATTTTAAATACCTTGAGTTCTTGATAGTGCTTATCCATTTCTACCCTTAAAAAAAATGATTTAAACACTATTATATTCAAATTAAAAAAAAAAAAGTAAAAAGGAAAAAATCTAGTCCGACGAAATTGTGGCGCGTAAATCCCAATTTTGGTATACTGTATAAAACCAAAAAAACAGGAAAGAGAAAAAATGAACCAAAAAAATCCTATTTGTTTACCCTCGCAGTATTTACATCCTAGTATATTTATCTCTGCAATTTGTTTTACAAGTGAGTGCAATACATATATTTTCCATTGTCTTGCTGCGCATGTCCTGTGCCTTTTTAAATCTATCAGCGTCTATCTTTATTCGATAGAGAAATACACAGTTCGATAGTGAAGCATTAAACAATTTCCTCTCATACACTGTTCTTCTCAACTTTTAATCAGAACTTAAAATTATCAAATCCATACAGTTCTCTCAGACCCAGGAAATTCAAATTTATGAAACAGCAATAAAATCATGATAACCTAGGGGTGAATTTACAGAGGACATTAAAGAAGGAAGAGCATTTAACAAATGAAGGTAGGAATAATTAGTTACAGAGCGCCGGAAAACTTCGTAGGTCAGTTTATATGAATATGTATTCCGATGACAACAGTGAACAGCGCAAAGAACGCGAAGAATACAAGGGTGTGCATCGCAATCGCTCGCCCGCTAGTCTCGAAGTTGTTGAAGTCTACGGGCCGTTTGTTGCCGGGAAACTGAAACAAGAAACCTGGCGACAGCAAGACAAACAAAATCACCCCGACCAGGGCTGGCCCCCAGTCCGCCATTGTTATCAAATTGTCAGAGATAAAGACGGACGCGCAGAGGTGGAATTCCTGCAAGCAAAGATGCGAGAAACTTATGCGTATCGAATTCAGGCGGGTGGATCAAGAGGAGAAGAAATGGGAATCCGAACGGGTACCTCCAAGTCGCGTGTTCGAACTCCTGGGAGTATGTCTTGTATTTAATAACTAGGACGCACCAGGGTTTGATTTATTGCGTTGGCCGGTTATGGAATTTGAAGTTTGAGTGTTTGACCAGAATACCGAGCCACTGGACAAATTTCCCAATTTTTTTATGAGGTGTCTACATATTTTGGTTTTCACATGTAAGCAAGACGATGATATTCCACCGGTGATTTGACGGATATGTTGTTTTTTTTTTTGTTTTTTTTGTTTTTATTTTTATTTTTTTCTAATTAGTAATTTAGTTTGGAAAATAATGAAAATTTTAGCAAGATTTTGACAAAAAATTGACTGAAATTTGACTTACAGTTATAAGTTTTAAGATTTTGGAAATTTAGGTTAAGAAGAAGAAGAAAAAGAAGAAATGAGGCTACATATAGTGTATGGAACAGATTGCTTCTTCATCTGATTGATTTATTCATCGCTTTTTCTGTGAAGCGTCAAAATAAATGCTACTAGCGTCTCCACAAACCCGTTGCTAAATAGATTATCCAAGAGCTAGCTGCCAGCATAGCTGCATAACTTTCCCTGTTGTCTTCGAAGGCCTCACATTTTAAAATGAAATGTTTTTTGTTTCCACTTTTCCCAAAGAACAAAAATGCATACTCTTTCCTCCCACACTTCCTTGGGCCTTTTCCAATGCCCATTTCACAACTGAGTTGATGAGAATTAGCCCTTTACTGAGAAATAAGAATTTTGGCTCTCAAGGAGATAGTGACCTCTATGTATGCTTTTGGTTGATGTCAATTTCAAGATTTTGGATGCCTTGGCTATTCTTAATAGTGTTGAATCTATTTTAGACAACATATTTAAACACTCCCATAATCAGAATTTTTGAAAATTTTAACTTTTAATTCTAAATTTTATTCTTATTTTTTAATTTATTAATATTTATCAGTTATTTAACTTGCGTAAATTTCTTTCAAATATTATAAATTTATAAATTATGCTATTTCAAAAATATCAAATTTTATTTTAAAAATTAATATAACGAAGTTTATTTTATATTGTTAAAAAAATTAAAAAATATAATATTTAAATTATTAAACAAAAACATATGACAGGGCACAACTTATAAAAAAATTGTGTTGTTGGTCAATATTGAGGATGTGCATATGTAAAACGATTGGACCCTTTGAACCCCATCTCTATTTAATAGTTGTTATGCATATGATATATGCAAGATCAACAATATAGGGGGATGCGTGGAGGTTACTGATTCATAAAATTGTTTGATATTTATGTCTATATAGCCAAAGTTTGTTTTTAATATTAGTGTAATGATATTTATATAATGGTTATATTGTTTAAATATGTACAATAAAATTTAATTAAAGTAACTTTTGTTTTTAATATTATTGTTAATTTTAAATTTTAATTACTGAAAATTTAAATATTAAATATTATAAATTTAATATAAATTTAAAATGTACTTTTTAGAGGGCTTATTTGGTGAGTTACTAAAAGTGTAAAGTAAATATAAGTATGTTCAATCCTTCATATGTCTAGCTCATGTGTGGTTAATGATATCAGGATAGTGTAGGTAAAAGTTGTAAGTGGTTGGAATCATATATGTAATAAGATTATCGAATATCAATTTTAAAGTATTAATATTGAGGTGTAAATTTTTATGTTAAGTAAATGAGATAGTTTATTAGTTCTAAGGGTTATTTTAAGTGATCTAGAGCTACATGTAAATTTTTATATATATGTTATTAGATATTAATTTTGAAGTATCAATGTTGAGTAGAAATTTTTGTGTTAGGTTAATAGATGAGATACTTCTCTAGCCTCAAGGGTTAGCTCAAGTGGTTTAGAGACAAATGTGAAGTTCTTTGATATTGTTGCTAGTTTTTGTTGACAATGGGTTCAACTCTCATCGATTCCCTTGGCGCAAGGACTCATAATCAAGGTTGACATTTGTGGGGAAGTACTCCAAGGTTTCTCATACTTTTATTGCAAGTAAAAAAAAAAGTTGAGATACCTCTCCAATGTTAGGGCATATATAATGATAAATATTATTGGAATTGTTTTAGTGTTGAAAGACATTAAGCCAATTATCTAACTAAGAAACGCTCCTTGCACAATAGAGTTGATTGCTTCATTCTACTACTCAACAAAATATTCCCTTCTCACATCTTCTCTTATATGTGATTGTTTCTTTCTCACATCTTTTATGCTACTAAATGAAGTAAAAAAACAAGAAATAAAAACTTTGAAACTTCACTCATTCCCTAATGTTGACTTGTTCGTCAATGGAGCAAACTAGAAAGAAGCAAGTAATTTGAGTTTTCACTTATTCCTTGCTATTAACTTTGGGTTGAGATAACAAATAATTACCTCCCAGACTTTATAAACAATTACACATAAACATGGCTAGATTAATTTTTATTAACTAGTTTCCCATAGTACCATTTCAATCTTCATTGACCTTTGTTATAGAATTATCATATCTTTGAAATTTTCAATGTAATATCTTCATTAAACATGCTAAAGGTGATTGTAGAAGTCAAACTTACCCTACTTCTCAACATTTTGGCTTGCTTCCCAGCGAAATTATTTAAATTCTTACTTTATGAAGCTCTCAAAGAATTTATAAACTCCATAGTATCATGCGTAGAAATTCCAAAACATTGAATCTTCTATGATTTTATACCATATAAAACCCCAGTTCCAACCTTGAGAGGATTTATATTAAGAAAACTTCAAATCAATCATCAGAACCAAAACAAGAAAATCTATTTTGAACCTGAGCTTGAATCCCTTCAAATGGATTAAGAACACCTTTAATATTGGGTCCCTTATCCATATCACATATAAATTGGACCGGCACTTCCAAGAACCAGGCTTGCTTTCCTAAGAACACCTTTAATATTGGGTCCCTTATCCATATCACATATAAATTGGACCGACACTTCCAAGAACCAGGCTTGCTTTCCTAAGAGGCATTTTCTCTTCCATGCTTGCTTTCCTAAGAGGCATTTTCTCTTCCATGCTTGCTTTCCTAAGAGGCATTTTCTCTTCCAATCTTTCAATACTTGGTTGGATTTGAAGCATCGATTTTCTATCTCTTTCATTTTAGGTCATGGATTTCATTGTTAATCAAAACTTTCGTGTGTTTTCCCAAAATTTGATTGACAGAGGCAAGGGCCAGGTTGCTTAAAACATATGTACTTGAATTAGGGTAACTCGAAACAAGCACATATTCATTCCCTTCCAAATTACGTTTATAGTTAGTGTCAATAGGCCTATGGTCTATCTTATGTTTCGTGTTCTATACGTTTTCATTAGCTTATGAGGCACATTAAACTATTTCAAGGCCTTGCAAAATCCAAAAAATAAGGCTAATTTGTAAAGTATTGAAACAAATTAAAAAATGAAGGCCTTCTCATATTTATAAAATGGAATTCCTTTCTACTTACCTACGTCTCCAATAACTTGATCTTGTAACATAATGTGTTATTTATTTTATACATTAATTTCCATGGTTTAACCTCTGGAATGCATGGAAGATGGTATGGGAAAAGTGGACATGGGACTCTACACCAATTCATAAGGTTTCCATGTACCCATTGGCTTACCATTGTGGACAAGTTAAGATCTATGTTCTTTTATTGTTATTAGCTATCTAGCGCTTACAACAATTGTGGACTTCAAAACAACATTAAGTAGCTTTCCATGTTTCAATGATTAACAATATGCACTCTACAAATTAAATGTTGTACAGGTTGGAATTTATTTCCATTAGATTTAAATGGTGTATATCCAACGATATATATTATGGTTATTGCGTCAGAGGCGCATTCTACAATCTAGTATGGGGCAATGTGTAAGTATGTATGTTCGTGCTCAAAATATACCTTATCATATACCTTGAATTTGAATGGATCATAAATTTACCTTCCACAAAAGTTTTTACCAAATTAATTCTTAAATTATGTAAAATTTTAAACATCTTTACTCTTTACTAAAGTCAATACAAAGAATTATTTTATTTTTTTATTTTTTATTTTATTTATTTATTTATTTTTATATAAAATGGCTCCAATTTTTTTTAATATTTCTTTTAATTAAATCTTTATAAGATGAATCTTTAAGAGGGAAAATCATATCTTATGGATATATTAAAACTTTTAAACACAAAATATTTCCAAGTCAAAGTTGCAATAAAAATTGTAAAATATTGAACCGCAGCTCAAGCATCCGGGTCATGGTTGTTCATCATCTCGGTGAACTGGACCTGTATCTCCAATGAAGAGTTCTGCTGCTACTGGATCTACTGTAGAATTTGTTACTCTTCCTCGCGGCGTGCACGCATCTATACCATATCTCGTTTCCGGAACAATCTCCATGAATTCAATTGATCAACTTCTCTGGAGTTGACACCTCACTTTCACTTTAGCAAGTCACCACTATAGGGAGGCCGGGATGTTATGGGACTCTGCAGAGCAGCAGATTGAGTCGTTCCGGATTTCTTCGAGTAGGCGGTTGAAATGTTTTTCATAAGAGGGGCCTGTGCAACGAGAAATGGGAACCAACTATTTGTCGCACTCTCAATAAGCCTTTTGAGACAAGCCCTATTAGTCTGTACAGAGTAAGAGCCCCATTGGACTGGACTAGCTGAAGTATTAGCCTATTGGACTGGTGTACTAGTACCCCCCTATGGATGGATGGAAGGCCTTAAGCCCTAGAGTTCAGGTCTCTATATAAGAGTAGTCTGGAGCTTCGGAGAGTAAGAGCTCTTCGGAAACTAGCCTTAAGAGAGCTTATTAGTCCTGTTAGTCCTGCCTTGGAGCCCCCTATGGACACTTGCTTTAGTCTTAGCCTTCTTGGTCCAGCAGAGAAACTCGCCTTAAGAGAGTCTCCATTGGAGTGAAGATCATCATCTGTAGAGTTCAAGCATATGGGGGAGGTTCCCATCAGGCAACGACGGTTCTGCCTGACCCTACTCAAGCATGCCCCTACTGTTGCAAAGACTTGGTGTGAAGCCTCGGGGACGACGTACCCCCCCCCCCCCAAGAACTGGGGGGCTAGGGTTAGCTGAGGGGGGACAACGTAAGTAAGCGAATGTGTATAAGCCCAGTAAAACATGACTGTTCCAGGCGGGCCACCTTTGGTGTTTGGCCGTGCGTGGACAGATTCGCCTCTGGCCTCTGGGCCATCTAATAATTGCAAGTGGTTCTTAGTCAACTGGGTCTTTGGGGAATGGGACCGTAACTAGC
Source organism: Pinus tabuliformis (assembly GCA_031772625.1). Classification (NCBI taxonomy): domain Eukaryota; kingdom Viridiplantae; phylum Streptophyta; class Pinopsida; order Pinales; family Pinaceae; genus Pinus; species Pinus tabuliformis. Next base: position 1,272,997,878 of record CM062820.1, on the reverse strand, counting down.
TAGGGTGTGTCTCCCAATGAACGGCTTTGGATAAGCAACAAGGTTAGCTGCTCTTTCTCCACTAACATATCCATATCGCTCAGGGCTGCGCCTCTCCTGTCTGTGCTTTTGCAATGGGTTCTTCGACTAGCTATCAATTTGATGTAATTTTATTATAATTATTATTATCATGACATGCAAAAACATCATTAAATATGATATTAATATTAACAAATTATTAATATTATTATGAAATATGATATTAATATTAAAATTTAATATTAATATTATTAAATTTAATAATTTTGGATTAATATAATACTAACTTTAATATAATAGAAAAATTGTTATATTATAATATATATTAATATATGAACTCCAAATATATATGGGAGGAAAGAACAAAGACCTAGAGTCATAGAGGTGGAGACATAGAGGGAGTGACAAGGGAGAGGTGGAGATAAAGTGAGGGAGAGAGAAGAGGAGTGAAGAAAGAGAGAAGGAGAGAGACAGAGATAGAGTTGGAGGAAAAGATAGGGAGGGAAGGAGAAAGGCATAGAGAGATAAAGGTGGAGAGAGTGTGTGTATGTTTGGGGTAAGATAGAAAGACAAAGAAGGAGAGATATAGAGAAGGGGGAGAGAGAATGAGAAAGGGAGGGAGATAGTGATAGAGTTGGAGGACAAAGACAGAGACAGAGAGGGGGGGAGGGGGGAGAAAGATGAAGGAAGAGACAAAGGACTTGAGAAAGAGAAGGAGAGAGGGAGCGAGAGAGAGAGAGAGAGATGGAGTAGGAGGGGGAGAGAGGGAGGTAAGAAGAATGGCATAGAGAGAGAGGGAGTGACAAGGGAGACGAAGAGAGAGGGTGTTATAGGCCTTTTTGTCACATCTAATCAATAGACCTCCTAATGGGATCAATCAACAGCCTATTCCCCTGTCATCATCTTATACAAAGCCCTAAGAATGTCTCTTTCATTCCCCAAAGTTTCTGCCCTAAACTACATGATCTAAGTCAATTTTAGGACCAACGCTCCTTGGCCTCTTGCTGGACATCGTTCACCTACAGGTTTCTCCACTATGGCATGCATTGATCACCTACATGTTGCTCCCATTTGCACCTGCGTTGGTTCTAGAAATTTGGGAAAAAGAGAGAAATTATGGAAGCCTCATTTTCCAAAAGATTCTAGAATTTGTTACAACCATTTACCTCAGATAAAACATCTGGATCCTATCCTATCCTACCTTGTAGTTTCCATCCCTTATCCTTTGATCCCATCCTCCCATCAAAGGTGGATCTAAAACCTTAGATTGGTAATTGGATAAGAACTCCCAACTTACCCCACTCCTCTATATATTTACAACCTTCCATATGCAAGAGGTTGGCTTTTGGAGAGTGATTCTACCCTTATGATGTTGTGGTGAGAGGTTTCATTTCATGTATTTAGGGTCATTGGAGGTGCACATTGTGACAATGAAAGGATAAGTTAGCCTGGAGGAGCTCTTCTACAATATCAACACCTATTTATGGTTGTAAACTCCTTCCATTTATATTAATGCAAAGAATTCTCTATTTTCCTATATGTGATGTTGTTATTTCATATATTTCAATACCATGTTGATCTATTGAATAGAGTATTTAGATGGTACCAAATAGATCTTATAGTTTCTTGGCTTGTGTTATCTGATTGTGCAAGTTATAATTTTGGAAATTAGAGCTGGAATTGGAGCATCTAAGCTAAAGAAGGAGTGAAGTCCATGACAAATTCCAGGTAGCTTTCATTCTGTAATCTATTTACTTTAAGGAAAAGCATTGGGTTCCTTGTCTCTCTGTTGTGTTAGGCTAGCCACCAAACCTAGGGGAGATATTTTTGTTCACAATCGTAAATCTCGTATAACAAATTAGCGACCATACTAGGGAATGGTATATTCCCTTGGTGGTTTCTTTGTCCTTTTTATTTGATTACCTCCTTGATATACATTTGTTGCTTTACCCAACCAAGGACAAACCCGGGAAGCCATTTCATTGAGTCTCTTTTGTAATTTTTGTGAGGGAATCCTCTATCCATGGACCAACGCACTCTTTGTTCCTCTAACAGAGCGTTGCACCCCACCTGTGATCCAGGTGGATGTTGGTGGCCACACACCTATCCCACTTGGACCCCCACAACTGTCACTTTTAGCTTTTCAGTTTCTGTAATTGTAGCACAATTTACTATTTTTAGTAGTTTTTCGGGTCCTGAACTTCCGAGCCGTTTTGAGGCCCTAAACGACATTTTTTCGGAAAACTGGATGCAGCATGGGCCATTGAATCGATGTTTCTCTTCCCAAAGTTGTATTCCTCGGATAGATCTTTCTAACGAGCTATTGTGCGTGTCAAACGGAGATCGTATGACAAAGTTACGACCCCGGGAAGTTAATGTACCAATTTACCCGAACAGGGCCCACAGTTTAGCGTTTCATCTCCTAGGGTTAGGTTCTTTTATGTTTAGGGTTTTCCATTGTTTCTCAACAATAAATAGTCCTTCAAGCCTCACTGTAAGATAGTTCAGAGGCATGTAGCTGCCACATCTCTTCTCAGAGATAAGCTACCATTGCCCTAGCTGGTTTATTTCCATTTCTATTTGTAAGCATATTTCAATATTTTACAGTAATGAAATGAAGTATTATTTCTGCTGCATATCTGTATTTATGGTTATCTCTGTAATTTGTTGCATTCATGTATAAATCTGGATCAGTGGTATCAGAGCGGTCTGCTCTTTCTCTATCTTTCTTTGCATGTCCCCAACGAGGTCGGGATATAAGGAGTTAGGGCTTGAATTGGTCAAACCTTTGCAAGACCAGCCTCGCAAATCCCAACGGCCTCCCATGGCGAATGAAAAGAAAGACGATGGGGCAGGATATCCTATCAAAATCTTGCTCGAAGAAGCCCTCAAGCAACAAAGGAATGCAATGATGGACAGATTTGCCTAGATCCTTCAACGACTACCTAGAGGCGACACATTGACTTCCAACAACTACTCTGGAAACGCCACACCCTTTAAGGTACAAGTTAATTTTGAGATCCCCATCTTCGAGGGTCAAATATACGCAGATGCCATAGATAAATGGTTAAATCTTCTAGAAGGGTATTTTTCCAGTCGAGAAAAGATTATTTTCGCTCTTCTCAAAGTAGCCCCCCATGTCAAGGACTAGTGGGAAACCTACTGCGAACAGAAGGATGTAAGTATGGGTGCACTATTTTCAGCTGCACCCACTTGGAATTAATTCTGGGATGCCATCAAGGAGCAATACTACCCTGTCAAAAGCTATGAGGACAAATACATAAAGTGGACCATGTTGCGGCAGGGAAGGGACCAAGATGTGCCAAAGTTCACAAACATTTTTCATACCCTTCGCACACAGTTGGGTATCAAGGACTCTAAGCTGCATTTGGTACTCAAGTACCGCGGTTTCCTACACAGGTACATCCAAGACGAGATGGAGTTCCTAAACATCACCTCGCTCAACACGGTGTACCGATACACTGTCAAAATTGAGCAGAAGTTTAAACAAAAGAAGCGAGACTTTGGATCTACAAATCCGAAGAAAAAAGGACAAAGCCAAGGTAGGGTGACCCAAGACAACCCATCGAAGCCACGAGAAAATAACAACACCACGAAGTCAAAGAAGGACACAGGAAAGTGGTGTGATTTCCATAAGAGCCCCACTCACAAGACAAGTGAGTGTCAAACCAAGTAGTTGTCGGTGGCGGAGTTGAAGGCTTCTGAATCAGATGCATGTTCCGACTCTAAGTCAGAACCCAAGAAGGGGAATGACAAAGGGAAGAAAATCATTGATGTGGATCCCAACACCACTGTTGCATTGCTAAGGTCTAGAAGAATGAGCCCGAAGATCCAGAGGAGGGGGAACGTCCTTTCCACTGACATATGTGGGTGAAGAGTTCGCCACTGCAATTCATTATTAACAGTGGGAGCCAAAAGAACCTCATTTTAGCTTAGGTAGTGAATCGGTTAGGCCTACCGACTACACCACACCCACAACCGTACAGTATCGGGTGGCTTCACCAAGGACGAGATATCTGAGTCCGCCAGTAGTGCCGCCTTCCCTACAGCATCAAGCCCTTCATAGATGAGGTATTGTGTGATGTTGAACCTCTTGATGTTTGTGATGTACTATTAGACCGACCATACTTATGGAGGCGACATACTGTGTATCAGTCAAGGCTTCGCGCTATTATTATTACTTTGGGTAATTCATTATACAACATACCGGAGGTAGTCCCATCTATTGCCACCTCTTTGATCTCTACTAAGAAAGGCGGTAAGATCATCTCCTAGACTAGGAAATTTATTTTTTGTCTGGTTCAATCTCAAAGCAAGGGGAAGATTGTAGCCACATCCATGACCCCCACGAAGGGTTCCTCCATGCAGCAGCAGCAGCAGATGGATACGGTCATGAAAGAACACAGGAAAATCTTCTCCCAACCCACAGGGGGACCGTTTCATTGTCAGATCAAGGATTCATTCGATTTGACTCCTAGAGAACCTCTACCCAATGGGCCGATATATCACTACTCCATTTTGAAAAATGACAAGTACAAGAAGCGACATGGTCCTTACACTAGTACCAAGGCTGTAGGGAACAATGCTTTGCAGCACAACATTCCCCCATTCCTTCGCTTGCACCAAGTGTCCAATGTGGACCGCCCTCTACCATGCTTCCCACCATTAGTGGACACATCAGAGATTGCATAACAACTCACTAGAGACCAAGTTCAGAAGATGGAGGAACTCAACGCAATGGAGACCATTGCTTCCTAAGGGGGGAGGAATGATCCAGGTGGATGTTGGTGGTCACCCACCTATCCCACTTAGACCCCACAACTATCTCTTTTAGCTTTTCAGTTTCCTTAATTGTAGCACATTTTACTATTTTTAGGAGTTTTTCGGGTCCTGAACTTCTGGATCCATTTTGAGGCCCTAAACGACGTTTTTTAGGAAAATTGGGAGAAACATGGGTCCATGGGCCGATGTTGCTCTTCCCAAAGTTGTATTCCTCAGATAGATCTTTCTAATGAGCTATTGTGCACTTGAAACGGAGATCGTATGCCAAAGTTACGACCCCGGGAAGTTGATGTACCAATTTACCCAAACATGGCCCACAGTTTAGCATTTCATCTCCTAGGGTTAGGTTTTTGGATGTTTAGGGTTTTCCATTATTTCTCAACAATAAATAGACCTTCGAGCCTCATTGTAAGACAGGTCAGAGGCATGTAGCCGCCACATCTCTTCTCAAAGATAAGCTACCTTCACCCTAGATGGTTTATTTCCATTTCTATTTGTAAGCATATTTCAATATTTTACAGTAATGAAATGAAGTATTATTTCCGATGGATATCTGTATTTATGGTTATCCCTGTAATTTGTTGCATTCCTATTTAAATCTAGATCAGTGGTATCAGAGCGGCCTGCTCTTTCTCTGTCTTTCTTTGCATGTCCCCAACGAGTTCGAGATATAAGGAGTTAGGGCTTGAACTGGTCGAACCTTTGCAAGACCAGCCTCGCAAATCCTGACGGCCTCCCATGGCAGATGAAAAGAAAGACAATGGGGCAGGAGATCCTATCAAAATCTTGCTTGAAGAAGCCCTCGAGCAGCAAAGGAATGCGATGATGGACAACTTTGCCCAGATCCTTCAACGGCTACCCAGAGGCAACATGCTTCCAACAACTACTTTGGAAATGCCACACCCTTTAAGGTACAAGTTAATTTTGAAATCCCCATCTTTGAGGGTCAAATAAATGTAGACGTCGTAGAAAAATGGTTAAATCTGCTAGAAGGGTGTTTTTTTGTTCATGATTTTTCCAGTTGGGAAAAGATTATTTTTGCTCTTCTCAAAGAAGCCCCCCACATCAAGGACTAGTGGGAAACCTACTGCGAGCAGAAGGATGAAAGTACGGGTGCACTATTTTCATCCGCATGTTACGACCTAGATTTGTCTTAGGCTGAAAAGACAAGGTTCTAGGTCCACATCAAACCACGCTCAACCTCGTAGCTAGCCCTACGAGGACAGGAGAGGGCTCTCTCTAGGTCAATCTCGGCAAAAGGTAATCAATGAGGCTCGAGATGACTAAATTTGCAACTGATCTTAGGCTAGGTATTAAGTGCAGGGATTTGATTTGGTTTTTTGTGAGTTTTGTTGAAAAAATGGGAAAGGCAAATTTGGGCTCGGGGATGAGGCACAGTTTCTGCAGAGTTTTGATTGGGGCAAGGAAGGCAATCATTTTGATGCTTTAAAGTGAGTGATATGGATAGATTAGATCAGTGAGGAGCTAAGGAGAGCAAGAGAGTCTCAAGAATTCTCCTTAAACAGATGAAAACATGAAAATTTAAACAAATTCAAAGGCAGAGCATAACAGTTATGGATCCTACCTTAATCACTCATTTGTTCAAATTCAGAAGAAGAAACATGAAAATGATACACATAACACTAGATAAACTTACAATTACTCAGAGAAGCACACCATCAAAACATAAAGCCACATGGATCCCAAACAATGCTGCAAAACCCTGGTCTTTCCTTAGCCAAAAATGCAGAAGTGAATGTACAATAGAGTGCCAAACTTTTCCCAAGAGTCCAACCCTGAAAATGACTTAGAAATTACATAATATAGGCAAGCCAACCTATTCCCTTTCCTCTAGGGGTCGAGCTCATCATTCTAGGAGCTGTTTCAACCAATTCTAAACAAAGCACTAAAATCTAGACAGTCAAAACAACTTGCCTCTATAAGGTAGGAAACTGATTCATTCATTAATTTTCACTTTTTGGAGAATGAATCCTCTAGAACAAGTAACTAAGTGCCAAAATTACATCATGTTCACCCAATTACATCAAGATAAGTCAAAAATAACATTACAAAGCAAAACTAGTCAAACTGGCCGAATTTCTGAGCTGGAAGGTGAAAAATTGGGCCAAAAACCTTTGTGCACCGCGCCAATTTCTGTATGCGTCGCGCCACTTTACTGCTGATTTTGAGGCACTTTCTGAAGTCCAAATTGAGCCCAAGTGTGCTTGTTGGAAAGCCCTGCCTGTCTACTTTCCAACCCAAGTGAAATTTCTGAATTGGGTGCCCATTTGCCCCTCCAAAACCTCAATCTCCCAAGATTGCTTCCTGTGTGTGAAAATAGGGGTAGAGAGGTTATTTTTAGGATGTTTTTGACCTCTTGAGGACTCAAAACTTGCCCAAACTTCTTGGCCATGTACCAACAGTCATGATTTTTCATGTAAAATCCAAAACTATAGACTTTTTTTCATTTGGAGCCTCCAATCGTAAGCGCGCACCACGTGGCGCGGCGCACAGGGAGAAAAACCCTGTTTTTTGCACAAAAATTTACAAAATTGCCAAAAATGCCCCAAATTCCTTGAAATTTGGGTTGGATCTTCCTCATTAAGTGTTATGATGGGCTAAAGAGGCTCTGGCAAATATCTAAAGACGATCGAGCTCCCTTTGCCTCTTTTGCTTCTTGATTGCCTTCCTCAATTTCGCCTTCAAATTCCTGATTCGGGCCTTGCACACTTTGTTTCGCACCATGTAGTGGAAATCCATGTGTCTCAGAAATGCATGGTCCTTGTTGGCCTTGTCCAACAGCCTCTCTAAGTGCATGTTAACTCTCTCTAGATTTTCCTCTCGATCCTCATTAATCTCTTGCTCCAAAGACGTGAACTCAATTCTTCTCCTTTGTGCAGCTTGACGATCCTCGTGAATGTTTTGTAGCTCCATGATCACTTGCTGATCCTCAAGCTATTTGTTCCTCTGCTCCAAGTACTTCATGGTCCACTTAGCCCTCTCCAAGTCAAGGGATAAGGCTTCGATCTCTGATTGCTGCTCCTGAATGATCTCTCTAAGTTTGGCGCTTTGTGGACCCGTATCTGTATCTGTATCATGAATGAGAATGAAGTTGGTCTCTTGTTCACCTGATGGCTCACCTTAAGGCCCCTCATCCTGCATTGGGCTCTTGCTTTTGTCCTGTACCTGTGATGCTGATGGAGGAAGCGAGACCCCTTCCACCCCGGGTGGAGATAACACTCGCTTTGCTGCTGCAAACAAATGTCCGGTGCCTCTCTGATATGTGATGAAAACCGGCACACTAGCAGTCTCATGGCGCTCATACTGATGAGAAGGTTCACCTTCATGCTTAACCTCTGATAATCCCCGTGAAGCTTTGAAGAAGTCACGAGAGATGAAATCATCCCAAGTGATGCCCTGCAATCCAAGCTGATGAACCACCAAAATCTTAATAAGAGCAAAATGATAAACACTGTTAAGTTGCTGTTGAGGGGTTTTATGTTGTATAAAGGTGGTCATCCTCTCTATGTTCCGGCAAATGAAATACGGAATGTTCATCATCCGTACCCTGGTGAAATGCATGAGCAACCTGATGTGATAAGCATAAAGACGAGAGAACCGTCCCTCACAGCTGAAATATTTCATGATCAATCTCATTAGTGGAGCATATTCATCTTTCAGATACCGGAATGGGAACACTCTCTTGAGCTGCCTCAAGAAACTGGTTTTGATGTATGGCTCATAATGCTGCCGGTCAATCTTCTGTTTCTTGTGCCATGGTTCACCAATGTTCGGTATACCGGTTGATAATGAGACAAATTCTGGTGTAAGTGTGAAGGTGACACCAGCCAAGATAGCTTCATCTCCGTGCAAGTGCAACACAAAAAGACGCGCCAGCTCATTATGAAATTGGACACTAGCCACCTTTTGACAAAACTCATAGCATGACTAATGCTGAAAACACTACATAGCAAGAGGGCAGGCCTGCAATTCTGTAAGGGTGATCGGTTCTTCCCTAACATGTCTACCACTTTTATGAGGCTTTTGGGGTGCCTATTCTTCCACGGGAGAGTCACTTTGGGTTTCCACCTCATAGTCCGATGAATGCTCAGATGCCATGACTGCTGTATATAAACTGTGATTGGACGGCTCTTTAATGATGTATGAAACTGTTGTGTTGTAATGCAATACTGTTGGATTCTGCCACCAAGGGGAAAAACAAAGGCAACTAGGGAATGCTAGGAAGGGGAAAATAGTAGGGGATTAGGGAATATTGAAATAAATTTATTAGGGAGAGGAGGGGGATTGATGTATGAGAATAGGGTTTAGGGTTTGGGATTGTTGAATAGGGTTGAGGAGATTTTTATAAGGGCAAGGGTTTTGGAGTTTTGGGATTTGAATGTAATGTAGGATTGATGAGCTTAGTGGGGGGGGGGGGGGTAGGAAATGAGGAAACAAGGGAGAAATGGGGAAAAAGGAGAATCCTTGGTGAGAAATCAAAGATTAAAGAACCTACAACATACTTCCTTTGAAGGCACTTTAGAGGGAGGGTTTCAATTTTTGTTTCAACTGCTACCACCCATAAACCACCAACACTTATCACAAAATTTGAAGCAACAGTAAGAAGAAGGGCCTACCTGGCAAATTCACGCAAGGTATGAGCAAATTGGTGAAGTTTCAAGCAATTTTCGGGCTTGAGGCTATATGCGCCGTGCTAAGAACCCAGTGCGCCGCGCCTGTTCAGAATAGCACTGAGCAAAACCTCCCAGTGCGCCACGCGCTTCCAGTGCGCCGCGCCACCTGTTATGTGCACCGCGCTACCCTAAAATCACACAGTTGGCCTCTTTCAAACCAGTTTTGCTCTTACACTTTCAAAACCCGATTTCTCCCTTGGATTCTGAAGGACACTTGTTGCAAAGGAATAAATAGCTTTGAGAAATATCTTGACAAGAGATGGTTTTGATTTTTACTTCTTCAAAACCCATTTTGTAATGTTTTGAATCTGGCACTTTTTCACAATTAATAGAACTCTGACCTTTTTTGTTTCCTCCTTGATTTTTGGTCGAAATGATGAAGTTTTGGCAATTTTTTGTAGGAATAGCTGACATGGAATTTGGCAAAGGAGACCAGGGCTGCGCCTGAAGAATTCAAGGACTGAAAATTTTGGAAAATTATTACAAAAAAACAAAATGTCGACTTGTCTTCAAAACAGAGTTTTGAAGAAAAGTCATAATCCATCCGTATGACAATAAAAATCTTTGAAATAATAACTTATCAAGAACCTCCCTCCGACCTGTTGGCTTTATTAGACCTTGTGAAGACACAGCTTGACTAACCCTGGACCTAATCACTAAAATGACTGTCATGACCTAGAGACTGAAACAGGACTGTACATGACCTTTAAGATATGATTTTGATGAACAAACCTGAGCTAGCAGTGTAAAGCGTGAGGGGGATGAATGACAAAAGCCCTTCCGACAGATTTATGGCATGCTCCTAACGGGATGCAACTGATCGAGCGAGATGGGACACCTAAACATGAAATGCAAAAAGAGTTCTGATCTCTGACAGACCGACTCTAACATTGGCTCCAATGGGGATGGTAGCTCCTTGGAGGTGCCAAGAACGGTAGATCTCTGGAAGAGCTAGACAGTGCCTCCGTCCATTGGGCTATGGAATCATTATTTCGACAAACAACACAAAACTCTGACTAATTTATTGACTGAAACCGGACTCAAACTGACTCAATTGTGAAACTGAAATGACTGAAAAAACTTGACTCTAACAAACTAACTCAAATTACTAAGACCTGAACTTAAAACTTAAAACTTGGTGGTAGTACATGACCACCTATGTTTCGTACAAGACAATACACAGTCAAACTATATCAAAATGCCAATGTAACCAATCAAGCAGGTGCCTTCTTAATTGATTCTCCTGATCAGATCTTCTAGTCAACCATAGATACTTGTAAATGGGCATCCAAAAATATAGTCGACCATGATCTTCTTCATCACTGAATACTGCATAATGACCTTCACTGCTGACTGCAACAAATCTGCCATTGGATCCTGAAAAACATGAAGTCTTTCCTCCCGCTGAAAGAGCAAGGTGTCTTTCTCCTTTGCTTCTGATTTTCCTTCATAATGTACTTCAGTATGAGTGTGTTCTTGATCCTCAAAAAATTTTGAGCAAGTAGATGAGCAGTTTTCCTCTTCAAAGAACATTCCAAAACATGAAACATAGGAATAAGAATCTGAAATGGAATCCTGAATGGTCTGATCTTCTGTAGTTTGAATATATTTTAGGTTACCTTCATATGATATGACAGCCAGATTCTCATTACATTCATCAATCAAGAGAAAGGAAACTTCAGATGTTTCGTGAAACCCAACACTAACATTTCTATCATCTACCATAAATTTATCCAGAGAAACCTTTTCACTTACTTGACCGCAGATCTCATCTTGTTGTTTATGAACTGACTGGATGACCTCTTTATGAAGACTTTGTTCTGATGACATGAGAACATTTAGATTCATAACTCTGTCTTCTTTGTTCCAGATGTTTTCAGTAGCAGATTTCTCCTTCGTGAGATTCAGCACAAGGTATTCTTGGTCATCACAATCTGAATCTAGATCTGAAATGGCTGACTTAACGTTATCACTTTCTGATTTCGAAACTTGACTTCCCTGCATGCTGTTTTCTTCTATGGACAGATCTGAAACGACACTTTTTCTTTCATCACTTTCAGCTATATGGACATCTTCAACCTGCTGATCTATAAAGCTGCTTACAGGACTGTCATCCTTTTCAGAAGAGGAAGAAGTTCCACCATCACCTTCTTGACCATGTGCACACTGCAGATTTGCGTTAACCTGAGCTGTAATATGACCGTTCAAGAGTTGATCTATCTCGTCTTCAGATAGAGGAGATAATACTTTTTGTTTTCTTCTGCTCAAACAGTGATTGTCTTCATTAATTTCAAGTGAAGGAGTGTACAAATTTTCCTCATACTGCTGATCCATTTCATGTAATTCCTGTTGGCTGTCAAGATGCAAAATTCCTTCATCTTCCACTGTACTAAGATCTTGATCCTGCTGCAAAGTTTCCTGAGCATCTTGATGGGAATCCTCTAGGTTCTCTTCATGTTGCTGAAATGGATTCTCGTACAAGGCTTCCATGATCTCATCATCCATGAAGTCATCATCTTCATAAACTTTCTCAAGATTTTCAATAAAACTATGAACATGGCTACAACAGTCCTGAACTAAAGCCAAGGATGGATATGATTCTTTATACCTTTCAAAGAATATTGCATGAAAATCTTTTAAACAATAAATAGAAGCAGGTGGCAAACTTTCATACCAAGATCGGGCTTCATCTTCCAGAGTAGCCATAAACATTTTCATCAAACAGTCTTCAGGAAATTGATCTTTAATTTATGCACACAAATGTGAAATTTCACCAGATGAAGAGCAGTGCCATTACCTTCCACATTTCTGAACATAGGAAAATTCTTTGACCAATCTACCTTGGGAATTTTATTTGGAAAAACCTGGAATGTGATCTCGGCTCATGCGAGCGTATCTTCTTCCAACCCGATCCATCTTGAAAACCTTAAAGCTACTGATCTTCCTGCAGTGGAGTCACCATGAAGCATTGATTTCTGGATTTTTCAGTGAATGAAGTCGCCAGGTGAATGATTTTAGCCTTGCTGTGTCTGATCATTGTCCACCATCAACAATCAGATCTGAAATTGACATATGTACTGGGGCAATTAACAAGTTAGATGTCACGTTTACAAGCTAGACCGAAGATTGACTGAAGTAGCGTTTATCTACTTCCGCTAATGCAAAGCAAAAGTGTTTCGAAGGGTACTTGGTATAACTTCAGGCTCCATTTGTAGCTTATAAAACAAATGACATTAATAAGCAAGCCATTTTATTCCCCAGTACGGTCGCCACTATGTTAGGACCTAGATTTTTCTCAGGCTAAAAAGACAAGGTTCTAGGTCCACATCAAACCATGCTCAGCCTCGTAGCTAGCCCTACGAGGACAGGAGAGGGCTCTCTCCGAGCCAATCTCGGAAAAAGGTAATCGATGAGGCTCGAGATGACTAAATTTGCAACTGATCCTAGGCTAGGTATTAAGTGGAGAGATTTGATTTGGTTTTTTGTGAGTTTTGTTGAAAAAATGGGAAAGGAAAATTTGGGCTCGGGGATGAGGCATAGTTTCTACAGAGTTCTGATTGGGGCAAGGAAGGAAATCGTTTTGATGCTTTAAAGTGAGTGATATGGATAGATCAGACCGGTGAGGAGCTAAGGAGAGAAAGAGAGTCTCAAGAATTCTCCTTAAACAGATGAAAACATGAAAATTTAAACAAATTCAAAGGCAGAGCATATCAGTTATGGATCCTACCTTAATCACTCATTTGTTCAAATTCAGAAGAAGAAACATGAAAATGATACACATAACACTAGATAAACTTACAATTACTCAGAGAAGCACACCATCAAAACATAAAGCCACATGGATCCCAAACAGTGCTACAAAACTTCGGTCTTTCCTTAGCCAAAAATGCAAAAGTGAATGTACAATAGAGTGCCAAACTTTTCCCAAGAGTCCAACCCTGAAAATGACTTAGAAATTACATAATATAGGCAAGCCAACCTGTTCCCTTGCCTCTAGGGGTCGAGCTCATCATTCTAGGAGCTGTTTCAACCAATTCTAAACAAAGCACTAAAATCTAGGCAGTCAAAACAACTTGCCTCTATAAGGTAGGAAACTGATTCATTCATTAAATTTTCACTTTTTGGAGAATGAATCCTCTAGAACAAGTAAATAAGTGCCAAAACTACATCATGTTCACCCAATTACATCAATGTCAGTAAAAAATAACATTACAAAGCAAAACTAGTCAAACTGGCCAAATTTCTGAGCTGGAAGGTGAAAAATTGGGCCAAAAACCTTTGTGCGCCATGCCAATTTCTGTATGCGTCACGCCACTTTGCTACTGATTTTGAGGCACTTTTTGAAGTCCAAATTGATCCCAAGTGTGCTTGCGAGAAATCCCTGCCTGTCTACTTTCCAACCCAAGTGGAATTTCTGAATTTGGTGACCATTTGCCCCTCCAAAACCTCAATCTCCCAAGACTGCTTCCTGTGTGTGAAAATAGGGGCAGAGAGGTCATTTTTAGGGTGTTTTTGACCTCTTGAGGACTCAAAACTTGCCCAAACTTCTTGGCCATGCACCAAAAATCATGATTTTTCATGGAAAATCCAAAACTAATTTTTTTTTTTCATTTGGAGCCTCCAATCGTAAGCGCGGGCCACGTGGCGCGGCGCACAGGGAGAAAAACCCTGTTTTTTGCACAAAAATTACAAAAATGCCAAAAATGCCCCAAATTCCTTGAAATTTGGGCTGGAGCTTCCTCATTAAGTGTTATGTTGGGCTAAAGAGGCTTCGGCGAATATCTGAAGATGATCGAGCTCCCTTTGCCTCTTTTGCTTCTTGATTGCCTTCCTCAATTTCGCCTTCAAATTCCTGATTCAGGCCTTGCACACTTTGTTTCGTGCCATGCAGTGGAAAGCCATGTGTCTCAGCAATGCATGGTCCTTGTCGGCCTTGTCCAACAGCCTCTCTAAGTGCATGTTAACTCTCTTGAGATTGGCCTCCCGATCCTCATTAATCTCTTGCTCCAAAGACGTGAACTCAATTCTTCTCCTTTGTGCAGCTTGACGATCCTCGCGAATGTTTTGTAGCTCCATGATCGCTTGCTGGTCCTCAAGCTGTTTGTTCCTCTGCTCCAATTACTTCATGGTCCACTTAGCCCTCTCCAAGTCAAGGGATAAGGCTTCGGTCTCCGATTGCTGCTCCTGAATGATCTCTCTAAGTTTGGCGCTTTGTGGACTCGTATCTGTATCTGTATCATGAATGAGAATGAAGTCAGTCTCTCGTTCACCTGATGGCTCACCTGAAGGCCCCTAATCCTGCATTGGGCTCTTGCCTTTGTCCTGTACCTGTGATGCTGATGGAGGAAGTGAGGCCCCTTCCACCGCGGGTGGAGATAAAACTTGCTTTGCCGATGCAAACAAATGTCTGTTGCCTCTCTGATATGTGATGAAAACTAGCACACTAGCAGTCTCATGGTGCTCATACTGATGAGAAGGTTCACCTTCATGCTTAACCTCTAATAATCCCCATGAAGCTCTGAAGAAGTCATGAGACATGAAATCATCCCTAGTGATGCCCTGCAATCCAAGCTGATGAACCACCAAAATCTTAATAAGAGCAAAATGATAAACACTGTTAAGTTGCTGCTGAGGGGTTTTATGTTGTATAAAGGTGGTCATCCTTTCTGTGTTCCGACAAATGAAATACTGAATGTTCATCATCCGTACCCTGGTGAAATGCATGAGCAACCTGATGTGATAAGCATAAAGACGAGAGAACCGTCCCTCACAGCTGAAATATTTCATGATCAATCTCATTAGCGGAGCATATTCATCTTTCAGATACCGGAATGGGAACACTCTCTTGAGCTGCCTCAAGAAACTGGTTTTGATGTATGGCTCATAATGCTGCCGGTCAATCTTCTGTTTCTTGTGCCATGGTTCACCAATGTTCGGTATACCGGTTGCTAATGAGACAGATTCTGGTGTAAGTGTGAAGGTGACACCAGCCAAGATAGCTTGATCTCCATGCAAGTGAAACACAAAAAGACGAGCCAACTCATGATGAAATTGGACACTAGCTACCTTTTGACAAAACTCATAGCATGACTGATGCTGAAAACACTGTATAACAAGAGGGCAGGCCTGCAATCCTGTAAGGGTGATCGGTTCTTCCCTAACATGTCTACCACTTTTATGAGGCCTCCAGGGTGCCTCTTCTTCAACGGGAGAGTCACTTTGGGTTTCCACCTGATAGTCTGATGAATGCTCAGATGCCATGACTGCTGTATATAAACTGTGATTGGACTGCTCTTTAATGATGTATGAAACTGCTGTGTTGTATCAATACTGTTGGATTCTGCCACTAAGGGGAAAAACAAAGGCAACTAGGGAATGTTAGGAAGGGGAAAACAGTAGGGGATTAGGGAATATTGAAATAAATTTATTAGGGAGAGGAGGGGGATTGATGTATGAGAATAGGGTTTATGGTTTGGGATTGTTGAATAGGGTTGAGGAGATTTTTATAAGGGCAAGGGTTTTGGAGTTTTGGGATTTGAATGTAATGTAGGATTGATGAGCTTAGTGGGGGGGGGTAGGAAATGAGGAAACAAGGGAGAAATGGGGAAAAAGGAGAATCCTTGGTGACAAATCAAAGATTAAAGAACCTACAACAAACTTCCTTTGAAGGCACTTTAGAGGGAGGGTTTCGATTTTTGTTTCAACTGCTACCACCCATAAACCACCAACACTTAACACAAAATTTGAAGCAACAACAAGAAGAAGGGCCTACCTGGAAAATTCATGCAAGGTATGAGCAAATTGGTGAAGTTTCAAACAATTTTCAGGCTTGAGGCTATATGCGCCGCGCTAAGGACCCAGTGCGCCGCGCGCTTCCAGTGCGCCACACCACCTGTTATGTGCGCCGTGCTACCTTAAACTCACACAGTCAGCCTCTTTCAAACCAGTTTTGCTCTTACACTTTCAAAACACAATTTCTCCCTTGGATTCTGAAGGACACTTGTTGCAAAGGAATAAATAGCTTTGAGAAATATCTTGACAAGAGATGGTTTTGATTTTTACTTCTTCAAAACCCATTTTGTAATGTTTTGAATCTGGCACTTTTTCACAATTAATAGAACTCTGACCTTTTTTGTTTCCTCCTTGATTTTTGGTCGAAATGATGAATTTTGGCAATTTTTTGCAGGAATAGCTGACATGGAATTTGGCAAAGGAGACTAGGGCTGCTCCTGAAGAATTCAAGAACTGAAAATTTTGGAAAATTATTACAAAAAAATAAAATGTTGACTTGTCTTCAAAACAAAGTTTTGAAGAAAAGTGATAATCCATCCGTATGACGATAAAAATCTTTGAAATAATAACTTATCATGAACCTCCCTCTGGCCTGCTGGCTTTATTAGACCTTGTGAAGTCACAACTTGACTAACCCTGGACCTAATGACTAAAATGATTGTCATGACCTGGAAACTGAAACAGGACTGCACATGACCTTTAAGATATGATTTTGATGAACAAACCTGAGCTAGCAGTGTAAAGCATGAGGGGGATGAATGAAAAAAGCCCTTCCGACAGATTTATGGCATGCTCCTAACGGGATGCAACTAATCGAGCGAAATGGGACACCTAAACATGAAATGCAAAAATAGTTCTGATCTCTGACGGAGAGATGACCAGACCGACTCTAACACCGCACCCACTTGGAATTCATTCCAGGATGCCATCAAGGAGCAGTACTATCCTATCAAAAGCTATGAGGACAAATACATAAAGTGGACCATGCTGCAGCAGGGAAGGGACCAAGATTTTCTAGAGTTCACAAGCATTTTTCATACCCTTCGCACATAGTTGGGTATCAAGGACTCTGAGCTGCATTTCGTACTCAAGTACCGTAGCTGCCTACACAGGTACATCTAGGATGAGATGGAGTTCCTCAACATCGCCTCGCTCAGCACAGTATACCGATACACTGTCAAAATTGAGCAGAAGTTTAAACAAAAGAACCAATACTTTGGATCTGCGAATCCGAAGAACAAAGGACAAAGCCAAGGCAGGGTGACCCAAGACAACCCGTCGAAGCCGTAAGAAAATAACAACACCACGAAGTAAAAGAAGGAGATAGGAAAGTGGTGTGAGTTCCATAAGAGCATCACTCACAACACAAGTGAGTTTCGGACCAAGCAGTCTCTAGTGGCCAAGTTGAAGGCTTCCGAATCAAATGCATGTTCCGACCCTGAGTCAGAACCCGACAAGGGGAATGACAAAGGGAATAAAATCATTGATTCGGATCCCAACGCCAATGTTGCCACTACCAAGGTCCAGAAGAATGAGCCCAAAGATCCAAAGGAGGGGAGCGTCTTTTCCACTCACAGATGTGGGTGAAGGGTTCGCCACTGTAATTCATTGTTGACATTGGGAGCCAAAAGAACCTCATTTTAGTAGAGGTAGTGAAGCGGTTAGGCCTACCGACTACACCACACCCACAACCATACAGTATTGGGTGGCTTCACCATGGATTAGATCCCTGAGTTCGCCAGCAGTGCCACCTTCCCTACTGCATCAAACCCTTCCTAGATGAGGTATTGTGTGATGTTGCACCTCTTGATGTTTGTGATGTACTATTAGGCCAACCATACTTATGGAGGCAACATGTTGTGTGTGAGTCAAGGCCTCACACTGTTATTATTACTTTGGGTAATTCATTATACAAGATACCAGAGTTAGCCCCATCTACCGCCACCTTTTTGATCTCTACTAAGAAAGGTAGTAAGATCATCTCCCAGACTAGGAAATTTATTTTCTGTCTGGTTTGCTCTCAAAGTAAGGGGAAGATTATAGCCACATACATGACCCCCACGAAGGGTTCCTCCACGTAGCAGCAACAACAGATGGATACGGTCATGAAAGAACACAGGAAAATCTACTCCCCACCCATAGTGGTACCGTTTCACTATCAGATCAAGCATTCATTTGATCTGACTCCCAGAGCACCTCTACCCAACGGGACGATATATCACGGCTCCATTCTGAAAAATGACAACTACAAGAAGTGACATGGTCCTTACACCAGTACCAAGGCTGTGGGGAACAATGCTTTGGAGCACAGAATTCCCGCATTCCTTTGCTTTCACCGAGTGTTCAATGTGGACTGCCCTCTACCATGCTTCCCACCATTACTGGACACATCAGACATTGGAGAATAACTCGCTAGGGACCAAGTTCAGCAGATGGAGGAACTCAATGCAATGGGGACCATTACTCCTTAAGGGGGGAGGAATGATCCAGGTGGATGTTGGTGGCCACCCACCTATCCCACTTGGACCCCCACAATTGTCTCTTTCAGCTTTTCAGTTTCCTTAATTATAGCACAGTTTACTATTTTTAGTAGTTTTTCAGGTCTTGAACTTCTTGAGCCATTTTGAGGACCTAAATGACGTTTTTTGGGAACACTAGGAGCAACATGGGTCCATGGACCAATGTTTCCCTTCCCAAAGTTGTAGTCCTCGGATAGATCTTTCTAACTAGCTATTGTGCGCATCAAACGAAGATTGTATGCCAAAGTTATGACCCCAGGAAGTTGACGTACCAAATTACACAAACTGGGCCCATAGTTTGGTGTTTCATCTCCTAGGGTTAGGTTTTTGGATGTTTAGGGTTTTCCATTATTTCTCAACAATAAATAGGCCTCTGAGCCTCATTATAAGACAGTTCAGAGGCATGTAGTCACCACATCTCTTCTCAGAGATAAGCTACCATCGCCCTAGCTGGTTTATTTCCATTTCTATTCGTAAGCATATTTCAGTATTTTACAGCAACGAAATGAAGTATTATTTCCGTTGCATATGTGTATTTATGGTTATCTCTGTAATTTGTTGCATTCCTGTTTAAATCTGGATTAGTGGTATCAGAGCGGTCTGCTCTTTCTCTGTCTTTCTTTGCATGTTCCCAACGAGGTCAGGATATAAGGAGTTAGGGCTTGAACTGGTCGAACCTTTGCAAGACCAGCCTCGCAAATCCCAACAGCCTCCCATGGCGGATGAAAAGAAAGACGATGGGGCAGGACATCCTATCAAAATCTTGCTCGAAGAAGCCATCAAGTGGCAAAGGAATGCGATGATGGACAGCTTTGCCTAGATCCTTCAGTGGCTACCCAGACGCGACGCATTAGCTTCCAACAACTACTCTGGAAATGCCACACCCTTTAAGGTACAAGTTAATTTTGAAATCCCCATCTTCGAGGGTCAAATAGATGCAGATGTCGTAGATAAATGGTTAAATATGCTAGAAGGGTATTTTCTTGTTCATGATTTTTCTAGTCGAGAAAATATTATTTTCGCTCTTCTAAAAGCAGCCAAGACGAGGTGACCCAAGACAACCCATTGAAGTGGCAAGAAAAGAACAACACCATGATGTTAAAGAAGGACACAGGAAAGTGGTGTGAGTTCCATAAGAGCCCCACTCATAACAAAAGTGAGTGTCGGACCAAGTAGTCATTGGTGGCCGAGTTGAAGGCTTCTGAATCAGATGCATGTTCCAACCCTGAGTTAGAACCCGACAAGGGGAATGAAAAAGGGAAGAAAATCATTGATGCAAATCCTAGCACCACTATTGCCACTACCAAGGTCCAGAAGAATGAGCCCGAAGATCCAGAGGAGGGGGAGCTTCTTTTCCACTCACAGATGTGGGTGAAGGGTTCACTGCTGCAATTCATTGTTTCCAGTGGGAGCCAAAAGAACCTGATTTCAGTAGAGGTAGTGAAGCGGTTAGGCCTATCGACTACACCACACTTGCAACTGTACAATATTGGGTGGCTTCACCAAGGACGAGATCTATGAGTCTGCCAGCAGTGCTGCCTTCCCTACAACATCAAGTCCTTCACAGATGAGGTATCGTGTGATGTTGCACCTCTTAATGTTTGTGATGTACTATTAGGCCAACCATACTTATGGAGGCGACATGTTGTGCATGAGTCAAGGCCTCATGTTGTTATTATTACTTTGGGTAATTCACTATACAAGATACAAGAGGTAGCCCCATCTACCGCCACCTCTTTGATCTCTGTTAAGATAGGCAGTAAGATCATCTCCCAGACTAGGAAATTTATTTTCTGTCTGGTTCACTCTCAAAGTAAGGGGAAGATTGTAGCCACATCCATGACCCCCACGAAGGGTTCCTCAACGCAGTAGCAATAGATGGATATGGTCATGAAAGAACACAGGAACATCTTCTCCCCACCCACAGGGGTACCGTTGCATTGCCAGATCAACAGGGAAAATTTTAGGGGCGAATGTTCGCCCTTTGGCGAAATTAAGGGGTTTTAAATTTTTAGTGGGCAAATATTTTGTATCATAGTACATTTTTACAAATCACCTCAAATAGCCCACCTTATTTTAAGGGAGAGGGTAAAAAAGGTAAATTTAGCCCTTGAAATTAGGAGTTACAACCTTCAATTCGCCCATTTTCAAGAATAGGTTTTATTTAAGTGAATCCATTCGCCCATTTTCAAGAATAGGTTTTATTTAAGTGAATCCTATGGGCCAAAGGCCCAAATACCAT
This sequence comes from Pinus tabuliformis, assembly GCA_031772625.1. Classification (NCBI taxonomy): domain Eukaryota; kingdom Viridiplantae; phylum Streptophyta; class Pinopsida; order Pinales; family Pinaceae; genus Pinus; species Pinus tabuliformis. Next base: position 1,272,976,810 of record CM062820.1, on the reverse strand, counting down.
ATTTATAAAAGAGGCATGGTAAATTAATAAAAATATAAATAAATGAGAGGTATGGTAAATAAATAAAACATTTTTTATATTTAATCCATAAGTCACCTTATATGCAAGGGTGTAAACAAATAAAAATATAAGTAAAGTGGAGGTATGGTAAATAAATAAAACGTCTTTTTATACTTACTCAAAAGGTATGGTAAATAAATAAAAATATAAATAAACTAGAGGCATGGTAAATAAATAAAACCTCTTTTTATATTTAGTCCATAACCCTCTTTCTATTTATGAAGGCTCAATAAAGAGGTTTTATTTAAGTGAATCCTATGGGCCAAATACCGTATTTGTAAAAGAGGTATGGTAAATTAATAAAAATATAAATAAACGAGAGATATGGTAAACAAATAAAACATTTTTTTATATTTACTCCATAAGTCACCTTATATTTACGAACACTCAAAAAATGAGTTATATTTAGGTGAAACCTATGGGCAAAATACTATGGGACAAATACCATGGACTAGATTGTTATTAATATGCAAAAAAACATTATTAACCCTAATATTAGTATTAATAAAAATAAAAATGGCACATGGTATTGACCCATGGTATTCACCAAAATGGCACATGGTATTGACCCATGGTATTCACCTAGAATGTAGCCTATTTAAATGGGGGAATTAAACTTTACTCTGGATCTACTAACCCCCGAGAGGTATCAAATATCGTGATATGCAAACTAGCATAGAGTGAAAAAATATTTGATCCGATATTAATTTTATTAATTTTTATAAATTACTAATAGTAATTTTTAAGCTCCAGGTTTATGATAACCCATGGTATTGACCCATGGTAATACCATGGTGTTCATGTGAGCATAGACTATTTAAAGGGGAAATTTTATCATCTTAGATCCATCTTAATTCTGGGTCTACCAAGTGCTCAGAGGGATAAATAGATTTAATCCCCCTAAGAGTGGTAGATGTGGAGTTAAGATGGATATAGGTTGGTTTTTATGATAATGAAGATATTAAATAGACTTAGGAAATTATATTGTAAAAACATCTTAAGGTGAATGGTTAAAGCATAGACATTGGACAAGTATATTTGTATACCTCTGTTTTAAACTGAAACAAATCCAGGGCTAAAAGGAATGGATTGATTGCACTAGTCATCCTTCTATAACTTCCCAACATATGCTGGAGTAAACAGATTGTAATTTGAGTAATTTTTCTAATTGCAAACAGGAACATACTTTTGTATTGGCAGGGTGGTTACGAGGTCCCTAGAAGTGATGAATTTGAATTTAGTGATGAATTTGAATTTTCTTGGTTTTATATATAGTATTAGGTTTTTTCTCATGCTTTTTGTGAATGGCACGGGTGAATTTTATCCTACACCCACTAGGTTATTGATATGTAATTTCGGTAATTTTGATTTCAAAAAATATTTTAAAGAAATGCAACTAGGTTATTGATATGTAATTTCGGTAATTTTGATTTTAAAAGATATTTTAAAGAAATGCAATGATTTCATTTGTGTATTCAATAAACACAAGATTTTATAATTGAGTAAAATATTCACCATTCCTGGTGAGAGATTCGCCAAAAAATTATATATACATATCATATTATTGATAAAATCGCCTTCCATTTTTCCTATATACCATGGAGATTCGCCCATTTATTATACTTGTAAATTTAGGGGGGGTTCTTAAAATTTTCCCTGCAGATCAAGCCTTCATTCGATCTGACTCCCAGAGCACCTCTACCCAATGGGCCGATATATCACTGCTCCATTCTGAAAAATGACAAGTACAAGAAGCGACATGGTCCTTACACCAGTACCAAGGCTATGGGGAACAATGATTTGGAGCACAACATTCCCCCATTCCTTCGCTTGCACCGAGTGTTCAATGTGGACCACCCTCTACCATGCTTCCCACCATTACTGGACACATTAGAGATTGTAGAACAGCTCACTAGGGACCAAGTTCAACAGATGGAGGAACTCAACGCAATGGGGACCATTGCTTCCTAAGGGGGGAGGAATGATCCAGGTGGATGTTGGTGGCCACCCACCTATCCCTCTTGGACCCCCACAACTGTCTCTTTCAACTTTTCAGTTCCCTTAATTGTAGCATAGTTTACTATTTTTAGCAGTTTTTCGGGTCTTGAACTTCTGGAGCCGTTTTGAGGCCCTAAATGACGTTTTTTGGGAAAACTAAGAGCATGAATTTGCCTAATTTTGCTCTTTGCTCTTCCTAACATTGTAGTCCTCAGATAGATAATTCTAACGAGCTATTGTGTGCATGAAACGAAGATCGTATGCCAAAGTTACGACCTCAGGAAGTTGATGTACCAATTTACCCAAACAGGGTCCACAGTTTGGCGTTTCATCTCCTAGGGTTAGGTTTTTGGATGTTTAGGGTTTTCCATTGTTTCTCAACAATAAATAGGCCTTCGAGCCTCATTGTAAGATAGTTCAGAGGCATGTAGCCACCACATCTCTTCTCAGAGATAAGCTACCATTGCCCTAGCCAGTTTATTTCCATTTCTATTTGTAAGCATATTTCAGTATTTTACAGTAATGAAATGAAGTATTATTTCTGCTGCATATCTATATTTATGGTTACCTCTATAATTTTTTTCATTCCTATTTAAATCCGGATGAACCCGGGCCCTGTCTATTCCTATGTTTCAAAGCATTGATTCCTCTTCTGCACTATTGTTGGCCCCTTTCTTTGCACAAAACTTTCCCTTGTTTCTGAGTGTTTCTTTGATCAGCCTACTTCTAGCTGTTCTTCCTTGAGTCTTGATTTTCTTGTGGTCTCTCTAAAGCCTCCGTTTGGTTTTCATTTGTGTTTAATTGCCTTTGGTAAGAATTCGTTTTGATTTTGCTTTGTTCTTATCATTTGGTCGCTTGCAAATTAATTTTGTTTGGTCATTAACCACTTGGATGAATTGTCGTTATACTCCTCATTCTAAAAAGTGCATTTGAATCAATGATTAAAAATTTGCATCTTATTTTTCTTCATTTCGAAAATTAAGTGTATTGAAAAGAAAATTTTTCATTGGCATTTTGGGTTTTGTGTCTGTATTGATATAAGAATAGTCATATTGAAGGGGAAATTGCATTTTGCATCTTGTTTACTACATGCTGTGTGTTGCATATTGATTGTTTCTTCCCTTCCTTGCCTACATTTTCATTGAAAGAGAAATATTTCCATTTTTTCATGCTAGATTTACACTTTTGGATATTCAGGTGACATTTGTGGTGAGCCCTAAATTGAAACTTAATCAAAGATAAACAATAAAATTTATTGAATCAACCTAAGGATCATTTGTAACATTAATGCAAACATTTAGAGGTATAGGCTCGAGATGTGTTTTGACGTCGTTGAAAGTAGGAGTTGTCGTTGTTTGTCAGCGTTGTATTCTAGGGGTGAAATCTTGTTCCACGTATGTGAGTGTATAAGATTGTTCTCCACTTACCTTTGGGTATATTGGATGGCACTCCACACATGTAAATTATATGGGAATGCTCTCATCAAATGGTTATGCATTAGACAACACTACTACGGACTGTACTTCCATGTACCTTTGAGTATATTTTGGGAGTCCCCTATAGGTTGTTATCCATTCATAGGTAACTGAGTCGGCCACCTTGTATACCGTGATACATCAAACACAACATTTGTGGAGATTTCCTACACGTGTGTTAAGTCCTTGGTTCTCCAAGGTGTATATTGAGGTTCATGGTTGCTTGCTAAACCTTTATGCCTAGTTACCACTTTGTTTTGTTTGTGTCTTTAATTTCTAAAATCAATTAATTGACTGAATAACAACATCCTCTTGGTGGAACAACTCCTTAGTGGATCTTAGGATTGAAACTAATGGCAAAATTTCTGGAGTCTACCAATCAAGGGAACCCCTTTGACAAGAATCCCAGTCCTTTTCCTTCTTTTGGAAATATTGGGGCTCCTCATATGGCAATGTTGTCCCTTCCCGGATTTACCATTGGTTTGCCAGTTTGGTTATTTTCAACCCTTATGGTTCCGAATGTCCAAACTGTTCCGAATGTCCAAACTGCTTCTCAACCAAGTTCTCGTCCACTTGAACAACATCAACCTCATGTTAATCCTAAAGTTGACCCTTTGGCTTCTTCACCTATTTTTTCTTCATCTATTTCTTCCTCTTCACTTGGTGAAAGTCTTGATTCTAGTAACCAAGAGGCTAAGAAAAGAAGAAAAGGACAAAGAAGAAGAAGAAAAATAAGCAGGGGGGCAACTAAGCAACCATTGCTACAAATACAACTAGTATGGATAAATATTCCAGTCAACCCCGTAAAGTTAAATTCCCTTGCATGTTACCCACCTTCTTAGAGATAGTCTCGGTATTCCCAAAGTATAAGAAGTGTGGTCCATAGGCTCACATCGACCTTTGTCACCAAGTTTTAGAGATCATGCTGGTGACAAACCCTCAACTAACGATAGTAAGGTCCATGGGAAAAAGGGTAAAGTCAAATTTCCCTATAAGTTATGTGAAGGGAATAATCCTATTCACCTTTGTTCTTATATGGAAGAAGCCTCAAAGTGTTGGAAAACCTTACAGCTTCTCAGCCGCGACTTCCATGTTGTTACCGGAAGCTTTCTCCCAATCCTCCACTAGTTGATGAAGTGATTGATCAGAATTCTAATCTAATCAATCTCGCTCTCTCTGAATGTGAATCCCATGAGTCCATTCCTGACCAATCATCGATTGAAAAAATGGTTGACTCGATTCCACCTTCACTTGATCGTACCTTTCTAGTAGAGAGTGAACTTCGTATTGCTCAGGTTCTTCTCATTTCTTCAGATTCCAATAAACAGGGGGGCAATCCTCCCATTCACATGGCACAAGGGGGAAGTTATCTCATTCCTACATTCCCCCCTCCAAGTAGTATGATAACTTCCTTTGATTGGAGTCGAACTGAATGATGTATTCTTCCCCCTTATGTGCCCTTCCAAGTCATAGTACATACTTATAATGTTCCCGTACCTGGAAAAATAATATATGAAGGTGCATCTGTTAGTATTCTATCCTCAATTACTTGGAAAGCTTTAGGTTCTTCGCAGCTTGTGCCTGTTACCTAGAATTCGATGGATTTTAACAGAGGAACTAGTCAACCATTAGGGATCCTTCCTAAGTTTCCTATTACTTTGGGAGGAAAGACTATCTATATCAATGTGATGGTAGTCCAAGGCCCTTTGGGTTTTAATTTACTCCTTGGGCATGACTATGTTTATGTCATGGCAGCTCTGTCTCTTCACTATTTCATGTGATGTGTTTCTTGCATGAAGGAAGAATCGTGACTATTGATCAACTTTCATTTGTTGTTCCTAATCTAATTCCCAATCAGCTAAATTCCTTAAATGGTCCTTATAAGAAATCGGTATCTTCCCTACCACAGATTAATTATGTGGCAACCTATTCCATGCCTGTGACTACTGATAATATAGTAGGTTATGTAGCGCATCATTTACTAGGGGCATTGGAGTCTGATCTTTCCAATGGATCCCTTGATATGTATCCCTTCTAGAGAATTTTTCTCCCATTTGATGAGAACCTCTTTGAAGCCATGGCCTCTTGGTGGTCATGATGAAGGTCTAGAGCAAAGTTCCTTTTCATGTGTCAAGCTCATTAAAAATGAAACAAGGTGTCGAAGTAGAGTTCCTTGTCTTGTGTCAATCTCCTTAAAAACTAAAACAAGGTCCTCGGAGCAGAGTTCCTTTTCTTGTTCCAAGATCCTTAAAAAATGATACAAGCTATCAGAGCAGAGTTCGTTTTCTTGTTTCAAGCTCCTTACAAAATGAAACAAGGTTATATGAGCAAAGTTCCTTTTCTTGTGTTAAGCTCATTTAAAAAAGAAACAAATTCATGAGCAAAGTTATTTTCTTGTGTCAAGCTCATTAAAACATGAAACAAGGTCATGGGAAGAGTTATTTTTATTGTGTCAAGCTCGTTAAAAAATGAAACAAATCCCCTTCCAATTCGATTCTTTGATTAGATCTCATAAATTCCTAGTCGAGTCTTTCACTTGATCTCGTAAATGAATCTTCATTCCATCCACCTATTATTACCCAATAATCTACTTAGGTGACTAAAATGAAGCTGGGAGGCATGTACCTCGAATTGAGTCATCATTTTAGGGGCATACAAACTTATTTAAAGCATATTTTTTCGTTTGTTTCAAGTTTGTGTAAAAAATAAACCAATTTCAAGCATAGTATCCCATGTTTCAAGCTTGTGTAAAAATGAAACCATTATCATTTTATCTCGCGTGATTTCCATTTTATCAGCCTATTTCTGCTAGATGAGCCCTTGTTTTTCTCATTCCATAGTCACCATCTTCTTGGCTAATAATATGCTTTGACTTGGTTTTTACCCCTTCTTGAGGAACCGTTGCGATGAGTGGGATTATTAGCCAGCCTCTTTACCTTTGCATTTTTTGAGAAGTTCCATCATGACTGGAACTAGTTTCTACCTTTTATACCACTCGTTCCTCCAGGAGGATTCCTCTTTCAGTGCTTTTCAGACTCCCAAAATTTGAAAATATCGTCGAGCACTTGTATTTTTGAACTTGGAAATTTAAATGAAAAGACATCTACAAAAAGTGAATACCTTAGTCGAATATGGCTGAGAGGATCTCTTGAGTATTTCTGTGAGGATCCCTCCTAGGGTCCTCTAACTAAAAACTAAATTTATCTAATTTTAAACACAATAAGAAGGGAAATAATTTATTTATATCTAAACATTTATTTGATGACAATATACCATTAAAATTTATTTACCACAAATTTAATAAGTAAGAATTTCATTGCAACCATTTACATAAGTAATCAATAAATGGAGGAATACCTATTCCAATAGCTTAGTTGAGATGCTCCTGAATCTGTTGGGATGCTCCTCTTGACTGCCCAACTGGATTTGTCTCCCAGCCAACTAGGAAATATTTCCTAGCCCAGGGAACCTTCACAGGTTCCCTAGCCCTCCGAGCCCAAGTCCAACCAGATGTAGTGTGTCCAAGTTTAACAAACACTCTCCAGATCCAAGTTTGTATTCCCTCATTTATCTCTCCATTCTCTCCCTTCTCTTTCTCCACATTCCTCCCCCAAAACACAATCCTCCAAAACAAAATCAAGACCAAGGATCCTCTCCTCTCCTCTCATCATCCTTCCCCTTTTATGTCTCTTCCTCCCATCCACCTCAACCACCTATCATTAATGTCATGACTACCCCCTCATCCTTTCATTTAGTATCCTTGAATTTTCTTACCATATCTTATTCAAAGTAGATTTGAGAAGACATTTTTGGAATAAAATATGGAAATTTAATTTAGAATTAAATTGGATAAGACCATATCTTCTCCCAAGTAGATTTGAGAATACACCTTGGGATGTGGATATTTAATTTGGAAATTAATTGGAGAAGACCATATCTTCTCAAAACTAGATTTGAAAAGACACCTTGGGATATGGATATCTAATTTGGAATAAATGGGAGGAGACCATATCCTATCCAAAATTAAATTTGAGAAGACAAGTTGGGAATTGAATAATAACAATAATAAAATTTATATCAGTAAAATAAAATTACAGTTTCACAAATGTAGGTATATACCAATATTTCTTGATAATTATAAGTCAATATTTTTAGGTAAATTAAACACTAATAAAAATTTGCATGATAAGATTAAGTAGGGCATTACATACACCCCTCCTTCAAAAAAATTTGTCCCGAAGTTAGAGTGAAAAGATACAAGGAGTTCGAAAGCAGGTTGACAATAAGGCATAACAAAATAGTAGTAAAATTTAGTAAGTCAGACAATGATACCAATTCCCATCAAGAGTCTCCAACTAATCTATATCCTCCTATCCTTCATAACCTACTTCCACTCCCATCCTATCCATCCTCTGTTGCTATATACTATGGCATCAGTTATACCAATCTAACCATTGATAAAACCAATATGGCGAAAGCATCGACTACATCGACCTAACTTCCCCAGTAGGCAACTAGCAATCATCATCACACATCTAGGGGATCGTGTCCATCACTTCCCTCCCATGATTCCAAGTTTGGAGGTTACATGGTGAGAAATACCTCCACCCCTCCTCACAACTAGGGCCAACACCCTAATATGGACCACACTACAACATTGGTTGCATACTTGTCATCGAATTATCTAGTCAAGTAGTCTTGTCACCTGCCATTTACATTTCACCCATGTCATAAGAGTGCATATCAAGTAGATACAAAATGTAATAGAAAAATGTACATCATACTTTTCCTCATTAGATCTCTCGACCTTCCCCAACGGAAGAGTAGATCTTGGCTATCATATAGTTCTTTCCAATCTGCAAGTTAGTTCTCATTCATGCATATATATAACAACAAAATATATATAGATAAGTGATCTTAAACATCATGTTATTAAGTCTAGTATCCACGTGTCAATTTTGTAGTTCATACTGGAAATAAATCTTACATTAGATAAACAATACTTTCACTAAGTCATTCATTAGATAAATCATATCCACTTAAGCCATACATAAAACAACAATAACTATGATAAGTCATGCACTAGATAAATCATCACCAAGTAAGTCATACATTAGGTCATACATTAAACATTCTAATCCATCTAATGATTTATATATGTAGTTTCACATGTCCAACTAAATGCATCAATATTACATAGAATTCATACATAAATAACATGGAATTGCAATAGAGCCTTAGCATAGGTAGCTATCTAAGTCAGAATGGGCACCAAAGATGCTCAAAAAGTGAGGGGTAGTCATGACGTATAGTCTCTGCATCCTCTTAGGTAGCAGATCTTGAGATATACTTGTCCCAGTGGACCTTAACCTAGTCCACCATGCGACGTCTGAGCTATCAAACCCTATGGTCTAAGATGCATAATGGTTCGACAATTATGGTTCACATGTCTGAGACCTGCAATTCCCTCCAATCCAGTTTGTGAGATTCATCAGAAACATAATGTTGTAAAACAGATATATGAAAAACATCATGAGTTTTATGAAAATGGGGTGGTAGTATAAGATGAGAGGCAACTGGTCCAATCTTCTCCTTAATCCTAAAAGGTCTTATAAACCTAGGTGACAACTTCGTCCCTTTCCCAAACCGAATGGTGCTTTTGTTGGGTCGGATATGAATAAAAACTTGGTCTCCTACTTCATAACTTCGATCAGTCCTATGTGAATCAACATAACTCTTCTAGTTGTTTTATTCTTAGGAATTCCACTTTTTGAGCTACGGTCTTGCAATAGTATCTACATCTTCCCAGGAATGTTTGTTTCATCTCTATCCATGTCTTGATCGAATTCCTTCCAATCCCATAAACTACTTCATCACATGAACCTCTAACATGGAGGGGAATATGTTTAGGCTTGTTTATACTCCACATGGTCACATTCATGTCTGGGTTGAATTCCTTCCAATCCCATTAACCACATTAACCACTTCATCACACGACCCTCTTATGTGGAAGGAATAAGTTTAGCTTTTGTTCCTACTCCAGATAGTCATATCCACAATAACCTCAAATTTGAATAGGAATAGAATAGATGCTTGCATAGTCTTCCAGCGCATAATGGTAGAAATTTGTACAGATTTCTTTCCCTTTTCTCTATAAATATTTGTTTTTGGGTGGCACAATAAGGAAAGAGATTGCGTCATCACTAATGTCCTTGGCTCTATTTCGGGTATTGGAAAATATGTCTTCCTCTGTAGGAAGGAATGGAGAATTTAATCCTTTTTCTCTAACCCTATCTTCAAATAATATTTTTGTTCTACCTTTTGATGTCTTCATAAATTTGGGAGGTACACATCCCCTATAACAATGTCAAAAATGTAAGGCACGATCCAGGGTTTGAAATACTTCACTCAAAATCCACCTAGAAACATGTCAACAAGTCGAATATGATCACATACACTTCTAACCACTCTTCCAACCCTTCAACTCTTCAAAGGCAGTGTTGGATTTGTTTTTGGAATTTTCTAATCTATTATTGTTAAAATGCTAAAATTAACAATCTAATTAAAAAAAAGAATGCTGCTATCTTCCAGCTTCATACGTTTAAGAGCTAAAACATCAACTGAATACTTGTGAAAACTTGAAGAAAATACTGAAAATAAAGAAAACCCAAGGGGTGGGTTCTTCTGTCATGATAGGGGCCGGTCCAATTAACGATAAACCCAAGTGCATCTACAAAAAGACAACTTTACCCACACTCAGATTGTTTTAAGCCATAAATAAATGTGTATCCAGTAGTTTCCTTCCTTTCCTTCTATGGTGAAAGGTAGGGTTAAACAGTACAAAATGTTCAAAAGAAAATAAATAAACTCCTTGAATTCTATAGGCCAAAACACTCATTTTTAGATGCAAATCTACGTTTATAAGCACATACTAGGAAAGAAAATAAACAAACTCGTGAAACTATGCAACATGCGGAAAAATAGATAAAAGTCTCTAAATTCCAAACCAACTATCCAAGATGATGCACATAATTTAGATTTTTAAATTTTAAACCAGAAATGAAGACATGGTTTTCAAATTTTAAACCAGAAACGAAGACATAGTTTTCAAATTCTAGAATAAAAATTTGAAATATCTAAATTATACCAAATTTTGTGTTTCACATTAGGAAGCAATATCTACACTATACAATTTGTGTTTCACAATAAAAGGCAACCCCATTTCATTTTTAAATTCATTCCTTATTAAGATATAAGTAGCAGGAGGAGTTACGTGGGGTTATCTTAGGTGGTTAGGTGGAACAATTATTATCATTCTAACCCAAGTTCAAATCCTTACTAGTGACATGATGAGCTTTGATGTTTTTTTATGCGGATCAATTATTATCCTTCTCACCCAGGTTCAAATCCTTGCTAGTGACATGATGAGCTTTGATGTTTTTGATGATTATGATGTAATGGCTTTAAACCTGAGAAAAGCACTCTTAAGTGAGTATAACTGTAGGCTGGCCTGGTACCAACAACCTCACTCTTGCCTTCAGGTTGAGAGCAAGGCCGATTTCTTTATAAGAAAATAAATAAGTAGCAGAAGGAATTTGAACTAGTTATAGGCCCAATATATAATTATAGAACTCATTCATAGTCATGGCCTTCTTTGCATATTTATAACCATGAATTAGAAACTCAGAATGCCACAATTAGTTGGTAATTTTCCATGGATGACAACATGTGTGAGTTGCCTCATTGGGCCAAAATATGCTTACTTGACAACCACATTGTCCAAACTAAAGCTATAAACAAAATAAAATAGTTGCACACACCTACCAGGTGCTCTTCAGACTGTTACATCATACATGCAACCAAAAATAGGCAACCAAGTCCAAGCAGAAAAACATATGTGCATTTTGTAAACCATTTAAGTGCTCATCCAATTCATGCTAATACTTTTTATGATCCAAAGGTTTCAAATACACATACTTATATCAGTCTTCTAAGCAATGAAAATATTTGACATTTAAACTAATGCATATTTAATCTCTAATCAATGCTCATCAAAATTATAAACCATGATATCCAGAGCAGTAAAGACCAGTGCATATTTATCAAACTTATATTTTGTTTACTTATTTATGTTAGTCTTTAAGGTGACGAGAATATCAGATATTTGAACTCATGCATTTTTAATCTCTTATAGCTTCTCAATAAGCCAACCTTTTTAATCTCTAATCAATACTCATCAACACTATAAAACATGATATCCATAGCTTAAAGATCAATGCAGATTAATCAAAACTTATATTCTCTATGTACTTCTTTGGCAAAAGGCATGAAGCACACAGATTGAATAGATATCCTAAATAACATTGATCGAAACACACAATCATGGACGTTCAGAGCATCAAGTAAAATCCAAGAAGAAATCATCAAGCAAGTATGCTGGTGCATGTTCTAAAATCATTAAATTGATCCAAAAATCTGATTATATGTCTGTACGCAGAATATCATTGCTCAATAGAGAGCCATCAATCCTTCCAAGCCTATTCAAATGTACCAAGTCCAATGTCATATATTCTGGAGATGAATATGAGTTCAAATATCAAAAGGCACACTGTAGCTGTGGTAAGAAAACGATCAAGCCATTCAAGTAAACACATGCACAGAAAAGGACTGCTATGGGCAAGAAGTTTAAGACCCAAAAGGCATAAAGTCTAGAAATTTGGACAGATATCTCAAAGAACATTGATGTAAACTCATAATCATAAACATTCAGAACATCCATGTAAAATTCCAACAACTGATTGAGCAAATGTGCTAGTGCAGGCTCTAAAATTATTAAATTGATCTGAAAATCTCAACACGTCTGTTATGAAACCAGATCACAAAAAGGTAGAAATGATAGATCAACGCCTTAGAATTCAACCTCTTTGATGGGGCAACCTCCTTTACATTACACAAATGAACAATTCTTGGATGATACAAATGACAAGACTTCCTTTCTATATATAGGAGTCTAAGGGGTCATAATATAACCAAAGCCGACATAACAATAATAATATAAGGGCACAATAATAACAATAGTAGGCTTCTATGGGGCACAATAATAACAATATGGGGACTACATGGGTACAACAACATAATAAGGGGGTTGTACTAATAACAATAAGGTGTTACACTAGTAGTATAGGGGCCTAACATGCCCCTCTCCTTCAAAAAGTGTTGTTCTCAATGCTTGAGTAGTTCTTGATGCTTCTGTATAAAATTCTTGTCCTCCCATGGGAATCTTCAGTGGGTAAGTTCTTCCACTTGATGAGATACTCTGAAATTGATTGATTTTGTAGTTGTCGGGTGTTTTTTTCTATGACTGCTCCAGGTTCCAATATGATTTTTCCTTCCTCTTCAAGTTCTGGAAATATTGTTTGAATTGGGATCTTCTGCAACTTTTGAATGAGTGGCCACACTTCTTCTTCCTTCTTCCATTCATCCCTTGCTTCGTTTATCCAATATGGTTGGATAATATAAATAACACAAAACAATGCTTCCACATCCTCATCCTTTCTTGAGAGTGCATCTGCAACAAAATTTTTCTTCTCTTTTCTGTAGATGATGTCAAAGTCATAACCCAACATATTTGTGACCCATTTTTTTTGTTCTTCTAAAGATAATATTTGTTCTAAAAAGTATTTAAGACTATCATGATCCATTTTTACCTTGAAGTGTCTTCCCATTGGGTAAGGTTGTTGTTTCTTAAGTGCATGTAGTATTGCCAACATTTCCTTCTCATAAATAGCTTGCTTGAGATGTAGTCGTAAAAATACCCAATCACCCACATCAAAACTTTTTTCACTACGATGTTGATCTACCTATTGTTTCATTCGATTCTGTACCAAAGTGGCGTTATCCTTTAAAAGTTGGAGAACTTGTTGTTGATGCTTGATGTGATCTTTCACTTCTTGAACCTTTTTATTCTTGATATGTCCTTCTATATTGAGAGTTTGAGGAGTGGTAATTTCTTCCAATGCTTTACAAGATATGGTTGGATTCATTTCTTGATGCTCGATGTGATCTTTCACTTCTCGAACATTTTTCTTCTTGATATGTCCTTCTATCTTGATAGTCTGAGGAGTGGTAATTCCGGCCAATGCGTTACAAGATATGGTTGGATTCATTTCTTCTTTCTCGATGTGATCTTTCACTTCTTGAACCCTTTTCTTCTTGACATGTCCTTCTATCTTGAGAGTTTGAGGAGTGATAATTCTTGCCAATGCTTTACAAGATATGGTCGGATTCATTTCTTCTTTCTTGAGGGGTTATTTCCTGGTGTATATCCTCTTCTTTTGACATTTCTTGATCCTTTTCTTCCTCCTCTCCACAATCAATGTAGAATAATTTCTTTTCAGCACACTTATGACCTTTAATGTATTTGTTATCACAATTGTAAGAACACCATTTTTCTCTTTTTTCTTCCAATTGTTGTGGTGTAAGCCTTGTAGGTTGTGGAAGGCTAGGAGAAACAACACTTCCATATTTATAGTTTTGAGGGGTAGACTTCCTTGTTGCCATAATTTTGCTTTCCACTTTGTAACAAAGCCCTTTTTCTCTTTTTTCTTCCAATTGTTGGGTGTTGCTCTAAAGAAGGCGTTGCTCTTTATATCCTCATAATGTGCTATCATTTCCTCCGTAAAAATTGACCACGTAACAAGTTGTTTACGAGAACAAAGCCCTTTATACCATAAAAATTGATCCGGTTCTAAATATGAAGATGCAATACATACCTTTTGTAACAGTGGTACACCATGTAGATCAAAATATTTCTCCATCTGTACTATCCAATTTACCGGATCCTTTGCATCAAACTTCCTCATCGTGATTTTTCTTGATTTTAGGAACTTGATCTTGAAAGGAATATAACTCTATAATTTTAGATCTCCAAGTTCTAAAATTTCTTCCTGCGGTAGCTCTCTGAGTTCTCTTTCTAACCCCACAAGTCTTATCAGAATTTGATTATCCAAGAAAGAGTTATGCCAAATCTCCCACGGTGACCTATTTATAGACTAGTTCAGTAGAGTGAACTTGTACGATGTGCCACGTCTCACTGTTTCGACCTTAGTACCTGAAACTACACCAAAAACTACAGAAAGTTATCTTTCTTAAACTTCTTACAAAATTTCAATATTGTTTAGAAAATCTTCGGCAAAATCACATAATCAATCTTTTGTCGACGCGTTTCGAACCAACCAGTGTGGTTCATCATCAGGACAAGTTGAAGGACTGATCTGGCTAAGCTTGATTAAATAGAGTGTGCAGAGATTAAAAAATTTTAAATTAAAATGATTTTTTGGTTTAAACTTTTACCTATTATAACTTGATTCTAAAAACAATAGTAATTTATTACCATTATAGGTAGTTTACCATTATGAATTTACCATAATTTATTAACTATTATATCTTTACCATTGGATCCTTAGGTATAAACAATTTTTAAATACCAATTACCATTGTAACTAAATTCTAAAGATTAATAGTATTTTAATACTATTTATTTGGAATTAATTAATTTAAGAATAATAATAAATATAGATTTTTAATAAATATAATGACCATTATATTTAAACATTATATTTATTATATTCAATTAACTAATAATAGTAGGTTTCGGTTAATAATAAAATTATTAGTTTGACTAAGTCAAAATTAGTCGTTGCAATATAACCGTTGGGATCTCTGCACACTCTATTTAATCAAGCTTAGCCAGATCAGTCCTTCAACTTGTCCTGATGATGAACCACACTGGTTGGTTCGAAACGCGTCGACAAAAGATTGATTATGTGATTTTGCTGAAGATTTTCTAAACAATGTTATGGATCACAGAAGTCTAAATTCCTTAAAAATTTCAATATGATGCTCAAAACAAAAGTTATGACGATTTTCCCATGGTCACCTATTTCAAATGTAATTCGAGAGTCTGCAAAAACCCTAACTTCCGCGGATCATATCTCTGCAAATATAGTGAGACAAGCTCTGAAATTTGGACCCGAAGTTCAGAACGATTTTGTCGCAAACGGGTTTTTTTTTTTTGTAGCTTTTGAAATGTCGTAGAAAAAATATTATAGCAAAAATTCCAGGATGACTTGTTTGGAGCAGAGAAACCCTAGAATCTAAAGCTCTGATACCAAATGTTATGAAACCAGCTCACGAAAAGATAGAAAAGATAGATCAACGCCTTATAATTCAGCCTCTTCGAGGGGGCAACCTCCTTTACATTACACAAATGAACAATTCTTGGATGATACAAATGACAAGACCTCCTTTGTATATATAGGAGTCTAAGGGGTCATAATATAACCATAGCCGACATAACAATAATAATGTAAGGGCACAATAATAACGATAGTAGGCTTCTATGGGGCACAATAATAACAATATGGGGATTACATGGGTACAACAATATAATAAGGGGGCTGTACTAATAACAATAAGGGGTTACACTAGTAGCATAGGGGCCTAACATGTGTAGGCTCTAAAATGATTAAATTGCTAGTGCAGGCTTGAGCAAATGTGCTAGTGCAAGATCTAAAATTATTAAATTGATTTGAAAATATCAACACGTCCATAGACAAAGTATCATGACTCGTAAGCGAGTCATCAATCCTTTCTACCCAAATGTACCAAATTCAATGTCATATACTCTAGAGATGAATATGAACTTGAATACCCAAAAGTGCATAACTATAGGTGTTGTAAGAAAATGATTAATACATTCAAATGCATACATGCACAAAAAAAGGGCTACAAAGGGGTGGGAGGTCCCAAAAAGAAAGAGTGAAGTTGAGTGAGGTAATTATTTGCTTGGATCCAAATCCAAAATAAAGAGTGAAGTAAAGAGTGAAGCAGAGCATGAGCTAATTATTTATTTGGGTGAAAATCCATTTTTAGGATAATAATAGCTTGTGATATTTGGATCCAAATTTTTTTTTTTTTTTTTTTTTTTTTTTTTTTTTTTTTTTTTTTCGTTAGCGTTGGCTAGATCCTTGATTAAGATAGATCTATACTAATAATAATAATTATACAAACTAGAGAAATACCACACAGTAGGTAAATAACAACCCTACAGCCTACTGCCTGTAATAAATCACATAGATAACAACCTCAACAAGAAATAGCATGCTTGGCATGACACCGATACCTCTAATACAACTGACGATATTCATCAAATGAAGGGTCAAGGGTGTGGATTTTAGGGCGGGAAACATAGAATCCTAGCACCCGGACAAAAGTGGCGAAGCATCTTACCTCTTCAAGGGCTCGTTGGGCATGAGGGTCTGCCTCGGAAGCTTCAAAATCTATATAGAAAATGTACTCGAACTGCCTTACGGTGGCACCACCCTTGGCATCGATGTCGAGAACTCTGAGAGGGGCGCTACCTTGCGGATTCACCTCCAATTTCGTCAGACTGATGTTGTGGAAGGAGAACATGAAAAGAAATTTCAGAAGTACATCCAAACCCCCTTCGTGCACAATCACGATGCTCGTCTTCCAGGCGCGGTCAACGCCAACAACGGCGCCAACCCCAACGTTGTCGTCGTCCGTATAGGGTTGTCTGGTGAACACTAGGAACTAAGTCACATTCCAGGGCTCATCCCGCACATTATGGGCCGCAACGTTGAGGTTGTTGATCTAGCGGCCCTACAACTGGCAATGGCAACAATGTCCCTAAGGTAACGAGAGTGCACGAACTTCGCAGCACCGACAGTGTCATCGACGGCCTCACTGGTGACCACATCAAGCCCTAGATCTTTTATACCATGGATGCAGTGCAACAATGCCATGGGATGGCCCATCACATGGCACACTTGCTCCTTCCGAACACCGGGTGCCACCAACAAACAATAATCAACGAAGAACTGAATGTTCTCCATGATGTGCAGGTTGTGGTGAAGCAATAGGTCGTAGTTTCGAACTGCGTTGCCCTCCAGAGAGCCCTCTAATGGAAATATGTCCTGATCTGCCTTGTGGGACTCCATGGCCCAGACAGCGTCCTCATATCCCTTGCAAGGCACCCCCTCGCAAACAGGGTGGGTTGTCGTTGCTGCCACCTCGCTGAAAGCACTGGGAATTGTAGAACTTCCCACTGTAGATCACCTGATAATGAAATATACTAAAGCGAAATACAAGATCTAATTCTACAACAAACTTTGCAGAAGCTTAATCGAATATGAGCAAGATCAATGAGAACAAATATAACTAAGAATGAGAAATCAATCACACATAACACAAATGAAATAACCCGGGGGAAGCCTCAGCCTAAAACCCCAATCTCTGTATTATCATACAAGTGGAAATATGTTCAAGTTACAAAATGAATCAGCTCTCAAGCTATCCTTCTCTCTCTAAAATCAAACAATACAACTCACAGACTAAATAGACACTAGATATGTCCTCCTCAAGCCCTCCAAGCCTCCTATTTCCTTGCGCAGTTTTTCTTGGGGCCCAGTGATGCGCATCATGTGTGAATTGGCCTCATCACACTCATAAAAACTGAAGAAGTAACTACACAATCCCCAAGGAAAGAATTCCTTCTACATGCAAGAGATATTTACAATGGAATATTCTTGCAACTGATAGTACACTACCCCTCCATCTGATCTCAACTAGGTCTCTGTCTGAACTGACATGCATGAGTTATTTATGAGAGAATATTCAGTTATCTGAAGTGCAACAGTTACATGCATGCATGCATTAACTAACTGAACTCACAATTAATTCAACAAACTGTTTGAATTAATCTAACTAGACTTGACTCAGTTAACTGAGCCAACTAATTACAACTCATCCTTATCTCTTTAACTGATGGATAAATTCCTCAATTAATGGAGAAACTGTTGCATGTCCTCACATAGACTTCATGTTTGATTTTCTACAACTAATTAACTCAAGGTGAATTAATTAATTATTTTAAAAATATCTGCTAAGATCAAATTCGAATTTTACTTCTCTATTTTAGTTCAGGGACTAACTAAAATAGGAAGGTATCCCGAAATGATATTTACAGTAGTACTGAATTTGGCACTTCTATATTTAGCATTTCTTGTTGCTATTTTCAACACTCCCTCTCAACAAGAAAGGGATTATCAGTAACCCCAATCCTATCTCTGTGGAACTCCAACTTGCATTTTGAAAATGCCTTAGTCAAAATATCTGCATCCTGTTCCTCAGTCGAAACATACAGAAACAACATGATCCTCTTGACCACACAGTCCCGAAGATGGTGATACCAGATATTAATGTGCTTAGACCTTTCATGAAAAACTGGATTCTCAGAGAGTTTTATACAACTCTTATTATCGCAGTAGATCATAGTTGGATCCATCCTTTGACCAAACAATCCCACTAGAATCTTCTGCATCCAAATGGCCTCACATGCAGCCTAACTAGCAGCCATGTATTCAACCTCTATTGAGCTAAGTGCAACTAACCTTTGTTTCCTGCTGTACCAGGAAACTGCACCTGAACCAAGGTTGAAGATGTAGAAATTTTGAATAATATGACACATATTCATAGAGATTATCCCGATTATCCACTATTGCATAATACATGCATAATACATAATCTCCTCTACGTTGATCATCAATTTACAGAAGCAGAAACAATAACATGCACACATAGAAGCATCAATCACACATATCAACACAGTATTTTCCCGGGGAAAGCATCTCGCTAGAAACCCCAACTATCTGTATATTATATTGATTGAGAACATGTAACAAACATAGTACAATACTCCTCACAAGTACTCAGAACTATCTCCACCTGTTACACACAATACAACTCAGATCTGATCTCCAAATCTCCCCCGCTGCTTTGCCTGCCTCCACTGCACAATCCTGCAAGAGAATGAATGAATCCAAACTCGTTCCAAGTTCTATTTACCTTGGGAAAATCACTCACACTGGAAATCACGTGAGCACATGCTATATCACTGGGCATATGCAATTCTCATGGGCATACTTAATCCTTTGATTGTGCAAAATCTCATGCACAACTATAGTCACAACTGATAACAATCTCAACCTCTAACACCTGTCTCCATTGAACTGTACATGCATTGAGTTAACTGATGTATTCTTCAGTTGCTTTATGAGTTAATAATTAGTGAATTAATTAATAACTAATTCACACAACTCATCACTTAGTCTATTGGCTAGTTAGACTAAATACAACTAGTTCAACTAAGTCAAATTGAACACAACTCCATTAACTGCTCATCCAACTCCATAGAACTCAACCACATGAGCTCTAACTAATGTCCTGCATGCAATAGATCAATTGACCGACCAAGAAAGCGTATTTCCTTCTGACAGCTGCATGTGCCACATCTGTAGCTCAAACTGAAGTGCTTCAAGAGGATAAGATAAAGTTTATAGTCTAAATATTATTATGAGACAATAATATTTGACTTTTCTATTTTTGACTAGTAGTCTAAAAATAGACTCTAATCACTCCTGCTGTGATCCAAAAATAGAAGTCCATTTATTTTTCCCAACATGACCAATCATCCATAAACAGCATCCTGCAACTCATAGACCATGATCCATATGTCTAAAAATAGACATAGTCTAAAAATAGACTTTGTGCCATAATTTGCCTGCGGGCCCACTTAGTGAAGGTGACTCCTTTCCACTAAGCTCCATCATCTTGTTTCATTCTCAACAAGAATTTCTTTTTGCACACTTTTCAACACTCCCTCTCAACAAGAAAGGCTTCCTCTCAAACCCGATCCTGTAACTCCGAAATTTTCTGCATGCAACACATTTGCCCGGTCCACTTGCTCCAACAATACTTGGAACAAAAAACACTCCCAACTGACCACTCTGATGGGCTAGGAACATACTCTGATGCTGAAGCTCTACCTGCTGCTGACAAATGTTCCCTCTCTGACATCTACGCTACTGCAACATCTCCATGCATCTCGCACCATTGCACACTTCTCTGTGCCACCTAGCACTGTGCAAAACACTTGTGCCTCTCGCATTGCTGCAGCCTGATAGCTATGCGCTGTCCTGGGATTCCCTGCACTGTCGCTCTCTCTGCCGCTCCATCTGCTTCTGTCTCTACTCAATCAGTCAGTTCCTGCTACTCCACGTCGGGGCTCCCGTAGCAAGGTCTCATCCAAGAGGTTGGGTACCTCAAGGATCTTGCCCCTCCTCCTTGGGACGATCAATCCACATCACCCCACCTCCTACCTGGAGGTATGAATGCATGCGATCCCTCAGCCAACCTGGCTCGAAGTTTCCCTCTACTGGAGGTCTCTGTATGAGTAGATGTCTCTACTCGATCTCCTCTCAGCTTCCCTTGTTGTGGCTGCTCCACAACCTTCTAAAGCTGTTGCACCAATCGTGGCTCCTCCACAATCGTCTGAGACTTCTTCTGGCTATGCATGTTAAGAGGTAATATACGCCCCTCTCAACCACCAAGTCTCCATCAGTTGCCTCGCTGCTCAAGGCTTTGCAAGCATCTACATGCAACTGATAAAGGTTCCTCACTCGAACCCCTATCTTCCGGGTTTCTCCAGTTGTCTTGCTACGCAGGAAAGCCTTTCCCTCACTGAAAACAACATCATATCCCTTGTCTTATAACATCGCCACAGAGATAATATTCTTCTTCAATCCTGAAACATGCATCACTTCCTTCAATCTGAAGGGTTTACTAGACTCCCTCTCAAAGGAAATGGTACCGATACCAGTCGCACTGTATCTACCATCATCGCTCATCTTGATGTGCACTCCAAAATCTTTCTCATCCAGATCAGAAAACAAATCTCGATCTCCTGTAATGTGAGAAGATGCACCACTATCCAAGAACCACACCGATCCCATCACACTTGATACCAAGCATGCGATCAACGAAAAATCCAGCTCAAACTGCGAGGCTAAGGCCTCTCCCGCTGCAAATCCAACAGCTTGCTTATTTTTCTTCTTCTGCGGACAATTTGTAGCATCTCCATTCTCAGCTTTGATGTTTCTGAGTTTATCCTTGAGAGCCATTCCACCAGCTCAAAACTCAACCGCTTCTGATCTAAAATTCGTGAGAACAAAGTATTTCTTGTACAGATATCGACTGTATGGGCATTCACCGGATATCTCACCTTCCAAAAGAAGGATGAATCCAGAGGCTACCTGGCCCAATTACAGAATCTGCCTAAAGAAATAGAATGTAAACACTTTCTGAATAATATATCTGATGATCAATCCTGCTTTGATATCCTATAGAAATTTTTCTACAAATCATGTAGCTCCTATAACATGTAGAAATTTTGAATAATATGACACATATTCACAGAGATTATCCCGATTATCCACTATTGTGGAATACATGCATAATACATAATCTCCTCTACGTTGATCATCAATTTACAGAAGCAGAAACAATAACATGCACACATAGAAGCATCAATCACACATATCAACATAGTATTTTCCCGGGGAAAGCATCTTGCTAAAAACCTCAACTATCTGTATATTATATTGATTGAGAACATGTAACAAACATAGTACAATACTCCTCACAAGTACTCAATACTATCTCCACCTGTTACACACAATACAACTCAGATCTGATCTCCAAATCTCCCCCGCTGCTTTGCCTGCCTCCACTGCACAATCCTGCAAGAGAATGAATGAATCCAAACTCGTTCCAAGTTCTATTTACCTTGGGAAAATCACTCACACTGGAAATCACGTGAGCACAGGCTATATCACTGGGCATATGCAATTCTCATGGGCATACTCAATCCTTTGATTGTGAAAAATCTCATGCACAACTATAGTCACAACTGATAGTAATCTCAACCTCTAACACCTGTCTCCACTGAACTGTACATGCACTGAGTTAACTGATGTATTCTTCAGTTGCTTTATGAGTTAATAATTAGTGAATTAATTAATAACTAATTCACACAACTCATCACTTAGTCTATTGTCCAGTTTGACTAAATACAACTAGTTCAACTAAGTCAAACTGAACACAACTCCATTAACTGCTCATCCAACTCCACAGATGATCCGGATTTAAACAGGAATGCAACAAATTACAGAGATAACCATATACACAAAGATGCAACGGAAATAATACTTCATTTCATTAATGGAAAATACTGAAATATGCTTACAACCAGAAATGGAAATAAACCAGCTAGGGCGATGGTAGCTTATCTCTGAGAAGAGATGTGATGGCTACATGCCTATGAACTGTGTTACAATGAGGCTCGAAGGCCTATTTATTGTTGAGAAACAATGGAAAACCCTTAACATTCCAAAACCTAACCCTAGGAGATGAAACGCCAAACTGTGGGCCCCGTTTGGGGTAAATTGGTACATCAACTTCCCGGGGTCGTAACTTTGGCATATGATCTCCGTTTGACGCATACAATATCTCATTAGAAAGATCTATCCGAGCACTATCATTGTTGGAACGGGCAACATCGGTCCATTCCATGGACCCATGTTGCCCTCGGATTCCCCAAAAAACGTCGTTTAGGGCCTCAAAACGGCTCCGGAATTTCAGGACCCGAAAAACTGCTAAAAATAGTAAGTTGTGCTACAATTAAGGAAACTGAAAATGTTGAGAAAGAAAATGGTGGGGGTCCAGGTGGACTTGGCAGGTGGCCACCAATATCCACCTGGATCATTCCTCCCCCCTTAGGAAGCAATGGTCCCCATTGCGTTGAGCTCCTCCATGAGATGAGGAAACTTCTGCTGAACTTGTTCCCTGGTGAGCCACTTGCCCTGCTAAAGGAGTTGGCCTGCTTTGACAACTCGATACAGTTGGATATTCTGTTGGCGAGTGTTCTTGATCTGTGTGTCCATGATCCGATCAGTTGCAGCTTGTTCCATGCAATCTGGATATAATTCTGTGGGTTTGAGCTGTTCTGCAATGTCGGATGTGTCTAGCAATGGTGGAAAGTATGGCCGAAGGCGGTCCACATTGAACACTGGGTGCAGGCCAAGGAATGGGGGAATGCTGAGCTCAAATGCATTGTCTCCCATAGCCTTAGTAATGGTGTAAGGACCATATCGGAGTGGTCTCAATTTCCGATAGGCTCCAGTAAGGCGTTCCTTTTGCAAATGCAACCAGACTTTGTCGCCTACCTGAAACTTGTGTGGCACCCGATGTTGATCATGTCGTTGTTTGTACTTGGCATTTGATTTCTCAAGAATGTCATGGACCTGCTGGCGAATATTTTGGATGTGCTCAATGAAGCTGGTGGCCTTATCTATTTCGGACTGGACATGAGCTGAATTCATGTGAGTAGCTGCAAGTGGCATGGCCACATCAATGGGGCATAGTGGCTGGAATCTCAAACCCACCTGAAAAGGGCTATGGCCAGTGGAGCTGTGAAGAGCTCAGTTGTAGCTATGCTGAACATAGGGGAGGCTCTCGTCCCATGTGCGTGGATGCTTTGAGTTATACATGCGCAGAATGTGCACAATCATCCTATTGACAACCTCTGTCTGGCCATCAGTTTGAGGATGGAAGGTTGTGGACTTCGTGAGTTTGGTGTCCAGCATTGACCAGAGACTGGACCAAAATGTGTTGAGAAACCGACTGTCCCGATCTGAGATGATAGACTGTGGGATCCCAAAGTGCACCCACACTCGTTCAAAGAAGAGTTTAGCAGTGGCTTCTGCTGTGATATTCTTCTTGCAGGCCACCATAATGGCCATCTTCGAGAACCTGTCGATGACCACAAAAACATAGTCATTTCCATGCTTAGTGGAAGGAAGGCCTGACATGTAATCCATGGAGATGGATTCCCAAGGTCGACTAGGGGTAGGCAACGGGGTATAGAGGCCGTGCTTCTTAATGGTCGGTTTGGCAATGGCACAGGCAGTACATGATCGGATGTACTTCCCAACATCCTGTCGAAGATTCGGCCAATAGAAATAATTTTGCAGTACTGCCACTGTTTTCTCGACCCCGAAATTCCCAGCAGCCCGACTGTAGTGTGCTTCCCAAATCATCTTGGCACGCTCGCTTGAAGGAACACAAAGGTGACCGAGGTGGCATAATAGGGCATCCTGGAGGTGAAAATCTGCAACATGCCGACCCTCCAAGAGTGTCTAGTATGTGTGGCCGAATTCTGGGTCGCTTTTGTAGAGAAGTGGCCAATCAGAAGTCTCGTGCCCACAAGAGTTGAGCACGGTGGTTAGCGCCATGATCGGTGGTCGACTGAGGCAATCTACAACATTATTGGTGCTGCCCTTTTTATACTTGATATTCAAGTGGAACTGTTGCAGGTATGTAGACCACTTTTGATGGCGATCATTCTGCAATTTCCCTTGGGTCTGTATGAACTGCAGGGGTCGGTGGTCTGTGTGGATGACCGTTTCCTTCCCCAAAATGTAATGCTTCCATTGTCGGCAGGCCTGTACAATGGAATACATCTCTTTATCATAAGTGGGGTACTTCCAGACTGTGTCTGAAAGTGTTTCACTGTGATATGCCACTGGATGTCCATGTTGAGTAAGGACTGCCCCAATAGCATAGTCAGAGGCATCTGTCTCGACCTCAAATGGTTGTTGTAAATATGGTAACGCGAGCACTGGTGCCGTGCAGAGGCGATCCTTCAACTCCCTGAATGCCTTCTGTTGAGATTCAGACCAAAAGAATTTTGCTTTCACCCCTCCCTTGGTGACTTGACTCAAGGGCCAAGAAATATGAGAAAACCCCAACACAAACTTGCGGTAGAAGTTGGCAAGACCTAGAAAGCTGCGGAGCTCTGTTAGAGTGGTTGGAGAGGGCCAATCCAAAATGACTTGGATCTTGGCTGGATCGACATGCACCCCCTGTTCATCAATGATGTATCCTAGATACTGAACCTGGGTCATGCCAGAAGTGCATTTCTCCAAATTGGCACATAGCTTGTGTTGCCGCAGTGTTTGGAGAACCTGTCGGATGTGGTGGAGGTGCTCTTCCCAACTCTGGCTGAAGATCAGAATGTCATCCAAGTATACTACTACAAAGGAGTTGGTGAATGGCCGCAAGATGTCATTCATTAGCCTCATAAAGGTTGCAGGAGCATTCGTCAATCCGAAAGGCATGACCAACCATTCGAAGAGGCCCTCCTTGGATTTGAAGGCAGTCTTCCACACATCAGAGGGTTCGATTGGTACCTGGTGATATCCTGACTTCAGATCGATCTTGCTGAAATATTTCGCCCCCTTTAGTTGGTCTAGGAGGTCATCAATCTGCGGTATCGGGTACCTATTACGGACAATGAACTTGTTCAGCGCCCGATAGTCAATACAGAGTCTCCATGTCCCATCCTTCTTCTGTACCAACACGATCGGGCTCCCATAGGGCGATGAACTCGGATGGATGTGACCTTTCTGCAGGAGCTCCTGAATCTGCCTCTTGATTTCATTGTTCTCCAGAATGGAGCGCCGATAAATTGGTCCATTGGGTAGCGGCGCACCTGGGGTCAGATCGATGGAGTGCTTGACTTGACAGTGCAGAGGAACCCCTGCCGGGGAGGTGAAGATGTCCTCGTACTCCTCCACAATCTTGTCCATCTGTAGTTGTCGTGCAGAGGGACCCCGTCTGGAGGCCGCGGCCACTGTCTTCTTCTTTCCTTGAGGGCGTATCATCAGGAAAACAAATTTCCTGGTTTTGGAGATGATCTTACTGCATTGTTTTGCAGTAATCAAAGAGATGGCGGCAGGTGGTGCTACCTCTGGTATCCTGAACAACTTATTTCCCAATGTAATAATAACAGCACGGGGCCTTGATTCATACACAGCATGTCGCTTCCACAAGTATGGTTGTCCTAGTAATACATCACAAACTTCAAGGGGAGCAATGTCACACAATACCTCATCCGTGAAGGGCTTGATGTTGTATGGAAGGCGACACTGCTGGCTCACGCGAAGATCTCGTCCCTGGTGAAGCCACCCAATGGTGTATGGTTGTGGATGTGCTGTGGTTGGTAAGCCCAACCGCTTCACGACCTCTGCCGAAATGAGGTTCTTTTGACTCCCGCTATCAACAATGAACTGTATCGGGGAGCCCTTTACCCACATCTGGGAGTGGAAGAGACGCTCCTCCTCCTCTGGATCTTCGGGTTCATTTTTCTGGATCTTTGCGGTAGCAACAGTGGTGCTGGGATCCGCATCAATGATCTACTTCCCTTTTTCATACCCCTTATCGGGTTCTGACTCAGAGTCAGAACATGCATCTGATTTTGAAACCTTTAGCTCAGCCACCAGTGACTGCTTGGCCCGACACTCACTTGTGTTGTGAGTGGAGCTCTTATGGAACTCGCACCATTTTCCAGTGTCCTTTCTCGGCTTCGCGGCGCTGTTCTTTGCTTGCAGCTTCGACTGGTTGTCTTGGGCTGTCCCGCCTTGGCTTTGTCCTTTGTTCTGTGGTTTAGGGGCACCTTTCCCCTGCTTTGGATTCACAGATCCAAAGTCTCGCTTCTTTTGTTTAAACTTCTGCTCGACCTTGACGGCATATCGGTATGCTGCGCCGAGCGAGGGGATGTTTAGGAATTGTATTTCTTCCTGGATGTACTTGTGCAGGCAGCCACCGTATTTGAGTATCAAATGTTGCTCCGAATCCTTGATACCCAACTTTGTGCGAAGGGTATGGAAAAGATTGGTGAACTCTGGCACGTCTTGGTCCCTTACCTGCCGCAGCGTGGTCCACTTTATGTATTCATCCTCATAGCTTCCGACAGGGTAGTACTGCTCCTTGATGGCATCCCGGAACGAATCCCAGGTGGGTGCGGCTGAAAATAGTGAGCCAGTACTTTCATCCTTCTGCTCTCAGTAGGTTTCCCACCAGTCCTTGACGTGGGGGGCTGCTTTGAGAAGAGCAAAAACAATCTTTTCCCGACTCGAAAATTCATGAACAGAAAAATAACCCTCTAGCAGATTTAACCATTTATCTACGGCATCTGCGTCTATCTGACCCTTGAATATGGGGATTTCAAAATTAACTTGTACCTTAAAGGGTGTGGCGTTCCCAGAGTAGCTGCTGGAAGCCGATGCGTCGCTTCTGGGTAGCCGCTGAAGGATCTGGGCAAAGCTGTCCATCATCGCGTTCCGTTGTCGCTCGAGGGCTTCTTCGAGCAAGATTTTGATGGGATCTCCTGCCCCCTCGTCTTTCTTCTCGTCCGCCATGGGAGGCCGTCGGGATTTGCGAGGCTGGTCTTGCAAAGGTTCAACCAGTTCAAGCCCTAACTCCTTATATCCCGACCTTGTTGGGGACATGCAAAGAAAAACAGAGAAAAATCAGACCCCTCTGATACCACTGATCCAGATTTAAACAGGAACGCAACAAATTACAGAGATAACCATATACACAAAGATGCAGCGGAAATAATACTTCAT
Organism: Pinus tabuliformis; assembly: GCA_031772625.1. Classification (NCBI taxonomy): domain Eukaryota; kingdom Viridiplantae; phylum Streptophyta; class Pinopsida; order Pinales; family Pinaceae; genus Pinus; species Pinus tabuliformis. Next base: position 1,272,948,888 of record CM062820.1, on the reverse strand, counting down.
TTCATTAATGGAAAATACTGAAATATGCTTACAACCAGAAATGGAAATAAACCAGCTAGGGCGATGGTAGCTTATCTCTGAGAAGAGATGTGATGGCTACATGCCTCTGAACTGTGTTACAATGAGGCTCGAAGGCCTATTTATTGTTGAGAAACAATGGAAAACCCTTAACATTCCAAAACCTAACCCTAGGAGATGAAACGCCAAACTGTGGGCCCCGTTTGGGGTAAATTGGTACATCAACTTCCCGGGGTCGTAACTTTGGCATATGATCTCCGTTTGACGCGTACAATAGCTCATTAGAAAGATCTATCCGAGCACTATCATTGTTGGAACGACCCATGTTGCCCCCAGATTCCCCAAAAAACGTCGTTTAGGGCCTCAAAATGGCTCCAGAAGTTCAGGACCCGAAAAACTGCTAAAAATAGTAAGTTGTGCTACAATTAAGGAAACTGAAAATGCTGAGAAAGACAATGGTGGGGGTCCCGGTGGACTTGGCAGGTGGCCACCAATATCCACCTGGATCAACATAACTCAACCACATGAGTTCTAACTGATGTCCTGCATGCAATAGCTCAACTGACCCACAAAGAAAGCTTATTTCCTTTTGACAGCTGCATGTGCCACATTTGTAGCTCAAACTGAAGTGCTCCAAGAGGATAAGATAAAGTTTATAGTCTAAATATTATTATGAGACAATAATATTTGACTTTTCTATTTTTGACTAGTAGTCTAAAAATAGACTCTGATCACTCCTGCTGTGATCCAAAAATAGAATTCCATCTATTTTTCCCAACATGACCAATCATCCATAAACAACATCCTGCAACTCATAGACCATGATCCATATGTCTAAAAATAGACTTTGCGCCATAATTTGCCTGCGGGCCCACTTAGTGAAGGCGACTCCTTTCTGCTAAGCTCCATCATCTTGTTGCATTCCCAACAAGAATTTCTTGTTGCACACTTTTCAACAAAAGATTCCTTCAGAAGTGCTCTTCCGGTCTGATGGACTCCCTGCCCAATCCACATCTGTGAAGCCCTGAAGGTTCACTCCCTCTATCCGTCTATACCACAATCCAAACTAAGATGTGCCTCTGAGGTATCTCAGCACATGCTTCATTGCTTTCCAAAACAACCTGGTAGGCTGAACCATAGCTTGACTCAGCTGGTTCACCGCAAAGAATAAGTCGAGTCATGTGTTCACCAGATACATAAGTGAACCCACCAGCTGTCGATAAACAGTAGCAGCTACTACCTCACTTGAAGTAGCATCCTCCTTCCTCCAGTTATCAGCTAGAGGAGTCTGCATGGGCTTGCACTCCTCCATGTGAAAGCGCCTGAGTATCTCATTTGCATACTTGCCTTGAGACACAAATACTTCACCATCTTTCTGCCACACCTCCATGCCTAGAAAGTAGTGCATAAGACCCATGTCTTTCATTTCGAACTCTCTTGCAAGGTCCTCCTTGCAAGACTGTATCAACTGATCATCACCTGTCAAAATCAAATCATCGACATAAAGAACAATGATCAATGGTTTACCTTCTACCATGATGTGGTAAAGGTTCGCATCTACTTCACTCTTGGTGAAGCCCAACCCAGTGAAATATCTGTTGATCCTAGTGTACCAAGCATGGGGTGCTTGCTTCAGTCCATACAAAGCCCTCTTGAGTCGGCACACATGTGACACATGATTGAAGGTCTCGAAACCCTTTGGCTGCTCAATGTACATCTCCTCCTCAATCTTCCCATTAAAGAATGTTGTCTTCATGTCCATCTGATGGATCTTCCAACCCATCTGAGCTGATAGTTCCAACATCGATCTGATAGATAAGTACCTTGCTACAAGAGCAAAGATCTCATTGTAGTCGATCCCCTTGACCCGTGAGAAACCACGGGCAACAAACCTTACCTTATGTTTCTCAACACTGCCATTAGCTACCTACTTTACCTTGTAAAGCTATCTGGAACTAACCACTGACTTTCCCTAAGGTCTTGGGACAACATTCCACACACTGTTCCAAATGATAGAGTCGTAATCCTCTACCATTGCATCAACCTAAACTAGTTGCTGCACTGCCTCCTCGAATGGAGAAGGTTCAGTATCTACACACTCCCTAACCAAGGCCATGTACCCAGTGTACCGCTCAGGCGACCTCCTCTATCTGCGTAGAGAAGATGGATATCCCACATTCTCTCGCGCATCCAGCATCAACCTGTTAGCTTCCCTTGAGTATTTCTGCCCATCTCTAGAAGTCTCAGCATGAATGGATGTCTCCGCTCCCAGATCCTCTGCATGTGGCTACTTCGCATCAATCTGAGGCTCCTCATCCTTAGGAACTAAAAGTTCCTCCTCTGCATACAACTTGAGCTCCCTCTCAAGTGATAACCGCATGGCTTTCTGCTCGTCGAACTTCAGATCCCTACGTACCACTGTCCTCTGACTGGTAGGCAGGTACACCTGATAGTTATGGGGTGTATCTGTGTACCCCACAAGTATTCCCAACTCAGCTATTGGATCCAGCTTCTTCCAAGCATCTTTGGTCACATGACAGTAAATTGATGATCCAAAGATTCGGAAGTGACTCACATCTGATCGCTTCCTGAAAAAGGCCTCCATAGGTGTCTTCATTCCTAGTAAACGGTGTGGGCTTCTGTTTGCAAGTATACTGCTATATTGCATGCCTCAGCCCACAAATGCAGTGGTAGGCTTTGGTCATGCAACATCGCTCGAGCTGCTCCCATAATCGATCTATTTTTCCTTTCGGCCACCCCATTCTGCTATGGGTTATGGGGTGCCGTCAATTCCCATTTAATTCCTTCTGCAGCGCAGAAGTCTTTAAAGTGTTGGGAGACATACTCTCCACCATTGTTGCTACGCAAGGCTTTTATTTTATTTCCAGATTCTTTCTATACCAAGGCTTTAAACTCACAAAACCACAAGAAGGTCTGATCCTTCTTTTGCATAAAGTAGATCCAACATCTATGAGAAAATAAAAATAACATGGTACCTTTGTTTAGCAGTGGAGGTTGTAGAGGAAGGTCCACAAACATCTGAGTGAACTCACTCTAGGATTGCTCCAACTCTACTATCTCAATCTGGAAAGGAATATTTCACATACTTACCCAAGGTACAACCTTTGCATGTATTCTTCTGCTCCAGTTTTCCCTTGGGTAGCCTGGTAGAAATCTGCTGCATAATCTTCAGGGCTCCATGGTGTAAGTGGCCCAGTCTTCTATGCCATAGCTCGCCAACATCTTGGCTCTGCACCATCCCAGCTTTGGAACTCAATGCAGCACAGTCGTCTACCTCCAGGTTGTAGATATTCTTTACTCAAATCCAAATTCGCTTTGTATATCCAGTACCGATATGCCTCAAGAACACCTTTCCTTTACTAAAGACTACATCATAGCCTTTATCTTCTAGCATAGCAACAGACACAAGATTCTTCTTCAGACCTGGTACATACTTTACATCAATCAGGGTGAGGGGGATCCATTCTCCCTCTGAAACACAACCATACCTTCACCTGAAACATAGTACTTTCCATCATCGCCCATCTCGATCCGCATCTGGAGATCCTTCTCCTCCAAGGTACTGAAAAGATTCTTTTCACCTGACATGTGGAATGAAGCTCCACTATCTAGGTACCACACACATCCCACCATGGATGAAACCATGCATGCGACAAGAGAGAAATCCAACTCAAACTATGAGGCCAGTGCCTCACCATCAGATCCCTTTGAGGAACCCTTCTTGGATTTATTCTATGGATAATTCGTAGCATAATGGCCCACTTCATGACAATGAAAGCATCACACTTTCGATTTGTCAACCTTCTTCCCACCACGGGATGAACCGGATTTTGGATGTGACGCATTCCCTTTCCCTTTCCTCGCCTTACTCACTAAGGCTAGATTTTCCTCATCATCTTGCTTTAATGAGGATCCATCTCTAATGCTTCTTCTTATCTCCTCCTACGTCAGATCCGACCAAAGTCGTTTCCAATCTAGCAGTTTTTCTCTTCCATTGACCGAGTCTTGGTAGCTATGTCAGATCTTAGGAAAACCAAGGAGTGCAAGACTCACCATGTCATTATCAACGATCATGATCCCTACACTTCCAAGCTCATCCCTACAGGTGGTGAGCTTGTTCAGATATGTAGAGATCGTGTCGCCCTTTTCACACTTGATTTTCCGAAGCTTGTCTTTCAGCACCAGCTTCCTCTAATCGCTGCTATTCTGATATAGGTCTTTCAATGTTTTCCACATCAAAAATGGTGTCTCCTTCCCATGGAGACTCAAGACTATGTGGTCTCAAACTCCCTCCAGAAGGATTCTCCTTGCTCTAGCCACACATTTCTTCCATTCTGCCAATTCAGTAGCATCAGTCAGCTCGGGGACTTCTTGATCAATGAAGTCCTTTAGAACGTTATCCTCTAATATTGCTTCCATCGATCCTTCCAGGCTATATAATTCGAACTGCCATCAAGAGCATATTCGAGTCTTAAAACATTGAACTCCATTGGTGAAATTGAGATGTGATAAGAACTCGATTTCTATATTCAGGAACCACAAACTTTGAACTTTTCCCTTCTTGTATACTATTCTTCTCCTTTGATCACCTTTGCTCCGATACCATGTAGAAATTCCCACTGTAGATCACCTAATAATGCAATATACTAAAGAAAAATACGAGATCTACTGCTACAACAAACTTTGCAGAAGCTTAATCGAATATGAGCAAGATCAATGAGAACACATATAACTGAGAATGAGAAATCAATCACACATAACATAGAAGAAATAATCTGGGGAAAGCCTCAGCCTAAAACCCCAATCTCTGTATTATCATACAAGTGGAAATATGTTCAAGTTACAAAATGAATCAACTCTCAAGCTATCCCGCTCTCTCTGCAATCAAACAATACAACTCATAGACTGAATAGACACTAGATATGTCCTCCTCAAGCCCTCCAAGCCTCCTATTTCCTTGCACAGTTTTTCTTGGGGTCTAGTGATGCCACATGTGTGAATTGGCCTCATCACACTCACAAAAACTGAAGAAGTAACTGTGCAATCCTTAAGGAAAGAATTCCTTCTACATGCAAGAGATATTCACAATGGAATATTCCTACAACTGATAGTACACCACCCCTCCATCTGATCTCAACTGGGTCTCTATCTGAACTGACATGCATGAGTTATTTATGAGAGAATATTCAGTTATCTGAAGTGCAACAGTTACATGCATGCATGCATTAACTAAGTGAACTCACAATTAATTCAACAAACTATTTGAATTAATCTAATTGGACTTGACTCAGTTAACTGAGCCAACTAATTACAACTCATCCTTATCTCTTTAACTGATGGATAAATTCCTCAATTAATGGAGAAATTGTTGCATGTCCTCACATAGACTTCATGTTTAATTTTCTACAACCAATTAACTCAAGGTGAATTAATTAATTATTTTACAAATAGCTACTAAGATCAAATTCGAATTTTAGTTCTCTATTTTAGTTCAAGGACTAACTAAAATAGGAAGGCATCCTGAAATGTTATTTATAGCAGTACTAAATTTAGCACTTCCATATTTATCATTTCTTGTTGCTATTTTCAATAGGAATCCCCTAATACGCTACCCTCACCTTCTTCCGTACACCATTGTCTCCCTATGCCACCCACTTGGTATCCTTGCCCGGTTGTTGTTACCGTTGATGGCCAGCGTTGCATGCTTCCCTCCCATTATCAATTTCGCTGCTCTACACCGACGCTTCTGATAAAACTGCACATGCACACCAGGCCAGAATGGGGGGGAGTCGGTCACGCGACACCTGCCATCAGTATTGAATCCTGATCCAAAACATAGTTTTGTGGAGGCAAGGAGTTTAGTGACCATGGTAAACAAGCATTCTTTGCTTCCTATTACCAGAATTTACAGATTCCGAAAGCCCACTATGCGCTTAACGAATTGCAGAAGCGAGAGCAACTGTTTTCTGTATTTATTGATTGATGGGAGGATTACACTTTCGAGATTTGAAAGCCGGGCATGATTGTTTTTAGGTCGAAAGTAATTTTTTTTAGAGTTTGATGGGTTATTAATAAGATGGGTACATGAAATGCTTGAATATATTTTAGTGCATGAGTATTTCTGACTTTCATATCTTTTTGAATGGTTATTCAACAATTTATGTATGCATGACTGTGTATTCTTATCCAGTATGCCTATTCTACTTATTATTATGTTGGAGAAGGGGAGTCTACAAAATTATGGTCTTGCAAATTCAGGTTACAGCTTGCAGATGCTTTGACAACTGAAGGGGATTTTCAAGCTACAATACGTGCTTTAGAGACTGGACAACAACATGCTATTGAAATGACGTATCTTGAACTTGAGATGGTCTTTGCAACATCGATATTTCACATTCATCTTATGCAGTGGGAAGATGCAAGTGATCTAGAGAGAGCTGTGAACAAATGTGATGCCATTTGGAATTTAATTCCTGAGGATCAAAGTCAATGTTGTCGTGGTCTACACCTTTATAATGAATTGTTGCACACATTTTATCTTCTACGAATATGTGATAAGGAGGCTTCAAACCATGTGAATATCTTAGATGTTTCCTTGGAAGATGATATGCAGCAAACAGAATAAGTTCAGAAGTTGAGAGTAGAACTTAACAAAGTAGAGAGCAGGTTATTGCAACCTGGTCTATAGCAACAGAAAAGTCAGAATTGTCCGAGAAAAGCAAATCCTCTTAATGGAGAGTGATTACCAAAGAGTGTAGTATATGTCTTGGTTGACCTTATGGTAGTTATATGTGGTTGGCCTAAGGGGTTATTTAAAGATTGTGCAAAGCAGATCTTATTAGGAATGTCTTGAATTGAAGAGGAGATGGGGAAGCTTGGAATTAGTGGGGATGTGAGAGAGGTAGATTTGCAACATTGGGCAATTTGGATGGCATGTGTTTATCTGATGCTTCTTGTGCAACTATTGTAAAACACAACTATAATAGAATTGACTCGTACAGAGTTTCTTGAAGCACAGAAGGCTCTAAAGAAAATTGTTGACTAGTTTGGGCACTTTCCAACCATTTTACAAGGGTGTGAGAACACCATTCAAATGCTTCTTGGCCAATATGCACACTCATTAGGTTGCTTCAATGAAGCTTCTTTACACTTTATTGAAGCAACAAAGCTAACCGAGAATAAAAGCATGTAAGCCATGTGTTAGGTGTATGCAGCCATATCTTACATTTGTATAGGTAATGTTGAGTCATCTTCTAGGTCTTTGGACTTAATAGGTCCTGTTTTAGGTCTTTGGACTCATATGTGGGCTTTCGAGAGAAAACAGGTGCACGTTTTGCTTCCGATCTTCTACAAATGAAGCAACACAGTTTACAAGAAGCACGAATACGATCTGTGGTGATCCTGGTTCAATCTTCTACTTAAAATTTAACACTGAAATGGATCACTTATACACTATGTTTATTGATGCTGCAGGAATTGTAGTAATTGACTGCCAAGTACCATGGTTTTCTCACAATAATAATTTTCCTAACCCCAGTTTGTAATCTATTTGATAAAACTATGTTATACTATGGAATATTCTGAAGGCAATTTTCACTTTTGAGTGGTGCTACAAAAATGTACGTTTGTGGATGAAAGGACAATTTCTATCAAAAAGGATGTAGATTAAATTTTCAAAACATGCACTATAAGCTTCCTCTCTGTTACTGCAAAATAGCTCGAGACATCTAAGGAAAATGAATTGGCACATTGTGAGTAAAGGTAGATTAGGACCAATATGGTATGGTAGCTACAACTAAGTAAAGCAAAGATGTTGATAGGGCTTAGTTGATTGGTAAAGTAGGGTGTGATTATTTGGTCCACCAGGGTTCAAATCACCCTAGTAGCATGTTTCCCCTTGTGAGCCTGTGAACCTGTGTAAACAAACCTGTTATTGTGGTTGGGGTGAGGTGCAGCTCCTAAGCACTTGGAAAAATAGATACCCTACTCACAGATACTTACATGAAGGAGAGCCACTGTTAGGCCTCAGATTCTGAAAACGGATCTGATACCATATGTGAGGATCCCTCCTAGGGTCCTCTAACTAAAAACTAAATTTATCTAATTTTAAACACAATAAGAAGGGAAATAATTTATTTATATCTAAACATTTATTTGATGACAATATACCATTAAAATTTATTTACCACAAATTAAATAAGTAAGAATTTCATTGCAACCATTTACATAAGTAATCAATAAATGGAGGAATACATGTTCCAATAGCTTAGTTGAGATGCTCCTGAGCTCCTGACTCTATTGGGATGCTCCTCTTGACTACCTGACTGGATTTTCCTCCCAGCCAACTAGGAAGTATTTCCTAGCCCAGGGAACCTCCACAGGTTCCCTAGCCCTCCAAGCCCAAGTCCAACCAGATGTAGTGTGTCCAAGTTTAACAAACACTCTCCAGATCCAAGTTTGTATTCCTTCATTTATCTCTCCATTCTCTCCCTTCTCTTTCTCCACATTCCTCCCCCAAAACACAATCCTCCAAAACAAAATCAAGACCAAGGATCCCCCCCCTCTCCTCTCATCATCCTTCCCCTTTTATGTCTCTTCCTCCCATCCACCTCAACCACCTATCATTAATGTCATGACTACCCCCTCATCCTTTCATTTAGTATTCTTGACTTTTTTTACCATATCTTATTCAAAGTAGATTTGAGAAGACATTTTGGGAATAAAATATGGAAATTTAATTTAGAATTAAATTGGAGAAGACCATATCTTCTCCCAAGTAGATTTGAGAAGACACCTTGGGATATGGATATTTAATTTGGAAATTAATTGGAGAAGACCATATCTTCTCAAAACTAGATTTGAAAAGACACCTTGGGATATGGATATCTAATTTGGAATAAATGGGAGGAGACCATATCCTATCCCAAAATAAATTTGAGAAGACAAGTTGGGAATTGAATAATAACAATAATAAAATTTATATCAATAAAATAAAATTAAAGTTTCACAAATGTAGGTATATACCAATATTTCTTGATAATTATAAGTCAATATTTTCAGGTAAATTAAACACTAATAAAAATTTGCTTGATAAGATTAAGTAGGGAATTACAATTTATTTCTACCTTTTTGGACTTGAGAGACTATCTACGAAAATGTACATCTGGAGTTTTCTTTTTCGCCTCTTTTTCAAACTCTCTAAACATGAAAAAGATGTCGAATTTTACCTTCGTTGGACTCATTAAAACATCAAGCAGTGATGGACTTGTCAAACATAACAAGACTAAACCACTCCTTCTCAGGGTTCGTTAAATATACTCGGAGGGATTCATCCAAAGGGTGAACTTACAAATCAAGCATATGTTATCCTCCTCAAGCTTATTAAAAAATAAAGAGGTACTGACCAGTATGGTTGGGGAAATTGGGAAGATAGGGTATTCCCTTTGCTAATGGCTGCAAGTCACTCTTAAACACAACACTCTTCCACTTCATATTTGTGGTTGTTGGGTTTGGTAACCTACTTGTATTTTGGTTATCATACCTGTCGGCCGGATAAATCGTTCTTGCGGACAAGACCGATCTCCCTAGTATCTATGGATATCTAGCGACAAGCAAGACAAACAAATTCTATCTTTCTCTAAATATTGTGATTTATAAATAAAGGCCAATAGATGTTTTAGACCCTACCTCAAGTCCAGTGCTAGTTTGTGGAAGCCATGCTCCATTTGTCCAAATGAGCTCCCTTTTAAAGAACCTGCAAACACAAACAGACACACATCAAATAACACCTGCATAGCCAATATAATAAACCATATTTATCATGATGATCAAGGAATTCATGAAATAAACCATAGAAGACAATTTATTGAGAAAAATGAATCTGATTGTATTAACTTTAATCAAAGAAGAACTTTACAACCTTGGTGCCTTGATGCTGTACAAGCTCCTCCCAGGGTCCAGCAAGAATCTCCTCTACTTTAACAAGTTTTAGTCTCTTCCCAAAGAGATCAAAAGGTATGTAATCTCTCCTCTCAAGCTCAAATATGAAGTCTAAATTCCAACAGCATTTACTCTAAAAAATATTCAGCTTTCAACCTCCCTAGCAACCAGCCCAATGCCTCATTTTATAGTGCAGAGGAGGGAAGTTACCAGGTCCACCTTCAAAGGGATAGAGTCCACCTTCAAAGGGATAAGCTCCTCTCATCAAGGGGTTAGCTCCTTTAGTTATGGGATGCATGAACCACCTAGGAGTGAACTTGCCACCTCAAGATTCCTTCTAGAAGTGTCCAGAATTAATCCAAAGTGAGTTTTTAATAATAAAATTGCACATTTTTTACTTTTACAGGGGTCCGCACACTTTCCTTTAGAGACAGAGCGGGCAGGTCCGCAGGGGACATGACCAAGGGGTGCGAGACCGCAGTTAATGCTAAGAGAAAGTGCGGAACTAGAGTTTTAAAGATTTTCAAAGGATTTCTCTCATTTTTAAGGCTTTGACATGAAGAGATGAGGTTTAAGACTTGCATAGGAGGACAGTATAAGTGGTGATAGACTCACACTGATTGTAGAAAGTCATGGTGATAATATTTTGTGTAACGGATTGCCCCCTAAAGTGCGAAGTCTACAATAGATATTATTTGTCATCTAAGAAGAGTGAAGTACTTTATCATTTTGAGGATCATCTTGTGGAGAGCCCGGTTGGAACCTATAAAAACATTCAATACAAAATATATATATGAGATCATATCATCGTTGAGGTAGGAATTCCCATACTCAGATCAAAACTGACTAGAAAACTAACTAAACTGCTCTAATATAGGAATGATCTTGTAATACATCATAAGTATAGACATATGTAGACACAGTATGGGCACAACCATCTGTTTATGAATATTCCACTGTATAATGAATAACAAAATTCCTCGCAGCCTGGATGGTGGAAACTAGATCCAGGGTCTTGATTTCTACTTCCCAAAATAGTAAGATTCTATCCATGTGAATGAATGTGTCGAAGTCGAACATGGTAGAAACCACTTGATTACCAGTAAATGATGTAAATTGTTAACAAGTGTGAGAGAAACCACCAGTAATGTCAATGGCTCTCAAAGTACTCAGTACAATCCATGAAATGTGAATAGATGAGTTGATGTCAAACATCTCACGGAATCCTTTGATCGAAGGTCAATGATGCAACTTGTCGTCGAAGGCGAGAAACGTGCCATTGCGACATGCAGATTCCAAGGTACTGACGATTTCTATATCATCTTTCTAGATAATTAGCTGAAGTCGATAGAAAGCGATCCATCGTAGGCAAGCCCACAACACGAAATCATAGATCAAGTTTGAAGAAATATAGTTGCAAGGACTGACTCAGGGATGGTCAAGATGGATGATAGATATTTTGCAGATGAATGGTTTATTTGCACTGACCTCTTGAACACATAACGACACAACAGATGGTTTGGTGACAATTGACCCAAAGTTGATACCCAGAAACTGGCTAAAGACTTTCAATATGGCTTGATCAACTATTAGGCAAAGGATTTCCCAACCCAGGTGAATAAAAAGTGTCGTGTTCAAGAGTGGTTAAATGTTTTTTTGAGACACAAAGTATAACAAACAGGTTCATTTTTCTCTCTTTCCCCCACCATTTCTGGCAAGTACCTCTTTATTTTTGACAAGCTTGAGGAGGATAACATTTGCTTGATTATAAGTTCATCCTTCGGATGAGTCCAACTTAGTTTAGAATTCGAACCCTTAGAAGGAGTGGTCCGTTCCTGTTTGTAATTGAACAGGTCCTTTACTGTTAAATTTTAACGAGTCCAGTATAGGAGAAACTCGACGTTTTTCAATTTTAGGGAGTCAGAAGAAAAACTTAAGAAAACTCCATGGTTGTCCTTTTTCATAAATTTGTGTCTCCCAAGCCCGAAAAAGTATAAAATAATACTTGAGAGAACCGCTTGACCATTATGATCAAGGAGTACTTTTCATAATTAGTGTCTCTGATTCGAAAAAGTAAAAAAGCGATCAAGGACACGTCGTTTTATAACCAATATCGAATTTGAAACGACAAAAATCCGGCAATCTTTTCATGTTTATACGGTCAGAAAAGAGTTGTAAGTGGACCGTCCTTTTAATTCCATTTTAACGAGCTTAAAAAGAAAAACTCAGCAATCTTTTCATATTTTAGGAGTCAGAAAAGAGCTTAAAGATGACTCTAATGTTTTTTGTTGAAAATGATCAATTTTGCCCGAAAAATTCGATATTCTGCACAAAAACTCAAACATTACTCATACCTGTTTAAAATAAATAAAAATGCATCAAAAGTTTACCTTTTTAAAGTGAAAAATAAACAAATTAAAAATTCATTTATTCAAAAAAGCTTATAAAAAGGGATTTTGTAAATTCATTTTTACCTTTTGACTTCAAAGTGATAAAAGAGAGCTTTTGGGTAAAAAACTTCCTGTGAATATTGCGGAAAATCCGTCCGTTGGAATCGAAAACCGTCGCCTCCAGGTAATCCACATCACTTTACTCTTGCATTTCAACGATTTGAAATTTGTTTTTAGGTGTTTATTTTGATTTTTAGGAAAAAATTTTGTTTAAAAATCTGCTTGCGGGGGTCCGCAGGCGCAACATGCGAAACCTGTGGACCCCAACTTTTTCGCACACAACAAAAAGCCAGGGGCTCGCACCCGCTGTTTAGGCAGAGTGCAGACCTATGCACTGTCTCTAACTGGAGAGTGCAGTCCCCGTGACATAGGTTTTATAATTTCCAATTCTTCAATTTCTGCCCAAAAACTTTGATTTAAGATGTTCTAATCCGCCTTTTCTTTCAATGTAAGATATATACCATGCTTAGCTAGTGGGAACGGGAGCACGAAGATGTAGATCTCACTGCAATTAATTATCAACCTTCGATAGATGCATTGAAGGCATGCGGTTTATTTAAATTCTGGGCCATACCTGGCATGAGGGCCCAGGTGGACTTTTTGCAGTCGCTGGTGGACAGATGGAATATACAGGACCAGTGTTTCATTATTGGTGGCCACCAGATTGAAATGGAGCCAGAGGATATTTACTTTTTGACTAGTTTTCCCAAAAGAGGTGAACAATTGACTCTATTCGGGACTAGGCCAGGTGGCCAGTCTGTCGATAGTCTCGGGCTAGAGTTTTGTAACAACCAAACCAAGGACAAAGGGATTGATATCAAAACCATCTCCCGTCCTGATCTCAAAGTGATTGCATTTACTGTCACCAGACTCTGCGGAAGTGCAGCACTACATATGGCCACCGGATCCCAAATGTGGATGGCAGTAGACTGTTTTCGAGGCACCATCTTCAACTGGTGCGAAGCTGTGTTGGCTAATGTAAAAGGCCTGTTACACTAAAAAATGTCACCATGACTATTTACAGTTAGTATGGCTCAATCAACAGTCATGCTACCCTCTTAGGCAAGTCTTATGCCTCTGCTATCCATCTCAAACTCAAAAAAGAGAGAAAGTCTTGTAAAAAATGTGTTTATCTCTGGGGACGCAGGTTCTCTCAAGCCTTACCTGCGGGGACGCTCACAATGTTCACAAAGGCTGCGTCCTTGGACGCTCTGTATGTTAAGGGACAGGTGCGTCCTTCTGTAAAAGGCAAAATGCGCAAGTTTCATCTTAAAAAAGTTACTTGTGGTTACTTCTAGAACTTTCTAGAGGTCGGTTTGATGAAATGGATGCGCCTCCAGTTGGTTCATGTATCCCTATTAAGGAGGAACTTATCCCATCAATAAGGGAGCTATCCCACCCAAAGAGGGGGATTATCCCATTGATGGTGGACCTGAATAACCTCTTTACAGCACTATAAATAAAGGCATTGAGCCAGAAGGAGAAGAGGTTGGAGCTATACATTTTCTTTGGGTAAATGCTGCAGGAATTAGGACTCCCATTTAGAACCTTGTGAGGAGAGATTGTCTTTGCTTGATTCTACTTGGAAGTGGGTGAGCTTTGTCAAAGTAGAGGAAAACCCTTGATGGACCCTGGGAGGAACTTGCACAACACCAAGGCCAGGTTGTAAGAGTTTCTTTGTTTCGTTATTAATACAAACTGGTTTATTTTTCTCAATAGCTTGTGTTAATGAGTTATTTCATGTGTTCCTTGGTCTGCATGTTGAATATATGTTTTATTATATGAAATGCAAGTGCTTGGTAATTGTTTGATTGTTTGTGGTTGCAGGAATTGACTTGAAGGAGGAGCTCATCCGGATCGGCAAGGACGGACTACAACAACAGCGTTTTGGAATAAGGTAAGCCTAAACACTTATAGTTTTCATGTTTTAAAAGGTATATTTAGAGAAATATCACTCCATTTTGTCTTGTTTGTCGCTAGAGAGTTTAGACTCCTAGGGAGGTCAGTTGTGTCCGCACAAACGACTTTTTCCGCCACGACAAATTGGCGACCATACTGGGGAAGCCATTAATGTGAAAGTCTTTTCCTTTGTGTGAACTTTGCTCTGAGAAAATCATTTTTATTTTCTGGTTTTTGACTGTGAGAATTAGTATTTGGGTGGCTTAGCTTTAGATTTAGTTAGATTTGGTTTTTCTTAACTTTTCCAGAAGGACGCACCCTCTGAGTACTGCACAGTGCGTCTTTGGACGCACTGTTGCCGTTTGCACAGAGCGGGCCCGTGCCTGTTCTAACGGGTTGCCTGCGTCTTCCTGTAAAAATTTAGGAAAACTCCATTTTTGCTTTAATTGCTTTTAGATTTTGTTTTTTTCTTAGTGTTTTCTGCCCAGATCCTTTAGTACCCTGTCAAAAATTTTCACCTGAACTTGTTTCATTAGCATTCCTGCTTTTAGCTTTCATCAATTGGGTGTTTTGAGTCTCTTTTTTGAGAAATTCTTAATTTGATTTCCTTTTGTCATTACTTGGAGGTTTCTCTCAGTCTTTTGATCTTTGGAACTCTCACCCAATTTTCTCGACTTGCACTTGATTGGTTCTTAGATTACATTAGAATCATCTTGTGTTTGAGAATTCTCTTGCATAGATCACATTTGCATAATTAGAGTTCTCAGTTTCAGAATATGAATGAAAAATGTGCATAGATTACATTTGCATACTTTTCATGTGAATTGTGCATAGATTACAATTGCATAGTTTACATTCTGAAAAATCAATCGTAGATTTAGATCAGCTTTCTTTGATTTGAATTTACACAAAAATAAAAATAAAAATTGGTTTGGAATTGATTTGCGTTAGTTTTTCTTGATGAAATTAGTGCATTAGAGGATTTGTTAAATTTTCTCTTAATGATCAATTTTTTGCATTGTTGGAAGTGAATGGAAACTCTCTCCTTACTCTAGTTAGGATTCATCGAATTGAAAGGATTGCATTATCATATTCGATTGCATTCAGTTGAGTCGGGTCATAACACCATTGGTTTCATCTCCATTTACCCATTTGAGTAATAACAGCCTTAATAACACAGCGCTTAATTAAAATTCATCTAGTAATTTTTACATTTCTAGGGCTCTGAAACACCAACATAGCTTAGGCTAGGGTCTTGGAGTAGGTGAGTACTTAACTCTCCAAGACTACAAAACCAAACAGATAGTTTATCTTGAGTAGAATAAATCCAATTGTTTCAATTGCACTCTGGGAAAGCTCCTCTTAAAGGAGAAGCACGAGCTCGTGTCCGAACCAGTGAGGGGATCATTCCCCCCTCGTTGGGAACGACGCCAGACAGTACGTATTACAAACGGTAAACCTCGGATTAACCATTGTCGAGGAGCCAGGGGTCACTTATCGGTAAACCTTGGATTACTGTCAAGGAGCCGGTAAGGGGATTGAGCTTGTTACTCTGCCCTTGTGTGCTGTCGGAGTTTAGACTGTTCCCCCAGGTGTAATTGTTGTGATTGGTAACTTTAGTGACCATAATCTTTAGGGTTCTACCGAGGTGACGGTGGAGGGAAGGTCCCACTGTACCTGGAGCAGACGTCGGTTATACTCACTTGGATTTTCCGGGGGGTTCACTTCACTTCGAGACGGTTAAAGTGGAGGAACTTGTGCCGGTCTATTCATTAAGCAGGTTGCCGGGGTAACTGTTCCACCCACCACTTCTGTACTGAATTCGGCGAGGTTGGGCTTAATCACCAACTAGTGTTTTCGGTCCGGAGAGCTTACTGTTTGTGTGTGGTTTGACTCCTAGATTTGATAGCGCATGTTAATTTGTTTGTTTTTACTTTTAGAGACCATAGGTGTGAATTGTGAATTTTAATTGTTAGGTGTGAATTGTGCATTGTTAATTTTAGTTTTAAATTGTTAATAAAATTCACTGAAGTTGAATATAATGGCAAATGTTCCGGAATTTATCAACCTAGGAACCCCTCCTAATGAGAATCCTAGTACTTTTCCTTACTTTGGAAATGTTGGTCCTCCTTATATGGCTACTTTGTCATTACCTGGATTTACAATAGGTTTACCGATATGGTTATTTTCAACTTCGTTGGCCCAAAATACTCCAATTGTTCCATCTCAACCGGATGCTTCACCTCAACAGAGTTCACCATCTCAACATCACCAACCTTTTGTTGACCCTTTACCTTCTTCACCTAATTTTTCTTCCTCCATTTCTTCCTCTTCGCCTGGTAAAAGCCTTGATGCTAGTAACCAGGAGGCTAAGAAGAAGAAGAAAGGGAAGAAGAAGAAGAAGAGGAAGAAGCAAGATAAGAAAGAAGTCAACCAACCAACCATGGCTGTAAGTGTTAGTTGTGTTGAGGAAAATTCCGACATGCATCGTAAACCCAAATACCCTTGCAGGCTTTGTAAGGGTGACCACTTCCTTGTCAATTGTCCTGGTATTCCAAAGGTCTTGGAAGTATGGTCAGAAAAATCTCATCAACTTTCCATTGATCCATCAACCAGTGATAGTCAGGTTCCTGGGAAAAAGGGTAAAGTTAGGTTTCCTTGTAAGTTATGCAAAGGGAGTCATCAAACTCACATTTGCCCTCACATGGATGAAGCCTCAACATTGTTGGAAAACCTTACTGTTCCACAGCAAGAATTTCCAACTGGTTACCGTAAACTTTCTCCCAACCTACCGTCAACTGACGGAGTGATTGATCTAAATTCAAGTACAGTCGATCACACTCTCCCATTGGAGAGTGAAACTCATGTCACTTAGGTTGATGATCCATTAGTTGATCAAGTGGTCGATTCAATTTCACATTCGGTCGATCACACTCTCCTTTTCGAGAGTAAATTTCATACCACTGATGTTCTTCTTGTTACATCAGATTCTTCTATGCCGGGGGGAATTTCACCTGTTTCTACAGAACCCCCTCCAAGTACTGAGGTCTTTTCCTTTGATTGGAATAGACTGACAGAACCTCGTCTTCCTTCCTCCATCCCTTTCCAAATCATTGTCAAGGCTGGTGGTAGGGACATACATCGTACTCAGGTAGATGAAGGTGCTTCTGTTAGTATTTTATCCTCAGCTGTTTGGAAAGCTTTGGGTTCCCCTCAGCTTGCGCCTATTACGCAGAATCTGAAAGCTTTTAACAGAACAATTAGTGACCCTTTAGGGATCCTTCCTAAGTTTTCTATTACCTTGGAAGGTAAAACTGTTTGTGTTGATCTTATGGTAGTTCGAGGTCCCTTGGATTTCAATTTACTCCTTGGGCGAGACTATGTTTATGCAATGAAAGCTGTCGTATCGACACTCTTTCGCGTGATGTCTTTCCCTCACAATGGCAGTATTGTGACTGTAGACCAGCTTTCGTTCCCTAGTTTTTTTTCAACTACCAATAATATGACACCCCTAAATGTTCCTGATTCTAAAGTGGTATCTACCCTGCCACGGGTTAATTATGTGGCAACTGGTCCCATGATTTCGGTTACCGATGTAAGTGAGCCTCTCACTGTTTGCTCATCTTCCTTTGATTTAGCTCTGGTAATTGACATGGAAAACTCTATGGGATTACTTGAACACGATGTTCTTATCCCTTTTGAGTCCCTTGACATGTGTTCCTTCCCAAGAAGTATTCTTCCTTCGGATGAAGACCTCTTGGAAGCCATGATCAAGGTGTGTCCATTGACATGTCTTTCCTCCAGTTGGAAGCCATGATCAATGTTACGAGGATAGTTTTTTCCTGTATCAACCTCGTTAAAAAATGAAATAGGCTAGCATGAGGACAGTTATTTTACTGAGTCAACCTCATTAAAAAATGAATCGGCTAGATTTTAGGATATGTAGGTAGATTGTAGAAAGTAGGGTTTTGAGGACAGTTCCTGTTACTGAGTCAACCTCATTAAAAAATGAATCAGGTTTGAGGACAGTTCCTGTTACTGAGTCAACCTCATTAAAAAATGAATCAGGTTTGAGGATAGTTCCTGTTACTGAGTCAACCTCGTTAAAAAATGAATTAGGTATGAGGATAGTTCCTGTTACTGAGTCAACCTCGTTAAAAAATGAATCAGGTATGAGGATAGTTCTTTTCTTGTGTCAACCTCTTTAAAAATGAAACAACTCCCTTTTCAAGTTAAATATTGAAAGTAAACCTTCATTTCATCCAGCCGGTTGAATGCAATGAAGCCTGGGGGGCATGTACCTCATTTCGCATCATTATGCTGGGGGCATGCGAACTTCTGAGCATAGTTCCTTGTCTTGTGTCAAGCTCGTTAAAAAATGAAACAAGGGTAGGTTAAGTAGGTAGATTGTAGAGAGTAGTCATGAGCATAGTTCCTTGTCTTGTGTCAAGCTCATTAAAAAATGAATCAAGGATTTTAGAGCATAGTTCCTTGTCTTGTGTCAAGCTCGTTAAAAAATGAATCAAGGTTTTTAGAGTAGAGTTTTTGTTAGGTAGATTGTAGAGAATAGTTACGAGCATAGTTCCTTATATTGTGTCAAGCTCGTTTAAAAAATGAAACAACTCCCACAAGTCTTTCCAAGATCTTGAAAGTAAAGCTTCATTCCATCCACCTCATTGAATGCAATGAAGCTTGGGGGGCATGTACCTCGTTTTGCGTCATTATGCTGGGGGCACGCGAACTTATAACAAGCATAGTTTTTCGTTTCAAGTTTGCATAAACATGAAACCGAATCCGAGCATAGTTCTTTTCCTGTGTCAAGCTTGTTAAAAAATGAAACAAATCCTCCTCTACTTGAGTCGAGAGATTGACTAGATCTCGTAAATGTTAAGTTGTATATTTAGGTTAGTTGTTTCGGTGTTTTGCATAATTTTCTTACAGTTTTAGGTCAAAGTCTTTTAAATGATCTCGTCACTAAACCTTCATTTCATCCAAATGGTTGAATGAAATGAAGCTAGGGGGGCATGCACTCTAGCAGTTATGCTTAGGGGGCATCAAGCACAGTTTTATCTCTGTTTCAAGCTTGTGTAAAAATGAAACTACTCTGAAGCATAGTTTTTCTCTGTTTCAAGCTTTTGTAAAAATGAAACCTATCTCGAGTCAATTTCAGTTATTTTCAAGACTCGTTAAACTCATGAAAATACCGAGATTATTTTGCTATCTTTCATTCTCGTAAAATAAACGAAAATGCCGAGTTCTTTCCGTCTTTTCCTGCTCGTAAATTAAATTGAAAGTCGGCCACATGAGTACATTTCTATCCCTTTTTCAAACTCGTTAAAACTTACGAAAAAGTGAAACCTTGGAGTTCTCTTTTAAGCCCTTTTCAGACTCTTAAAACATGAAAAGATTGCTGAGCGTTTCTTTTACACTTGTTAAAACGGAATTAAAAGACGGTCCCCTTTTAGCTCTTTTCTGACCGCAAAATCAGGAAAAGATTGCCGGGTTTTTGTCGTTTCAAACTCGATAAGGAAATAAAACAACGTGTCCTTGATCGCTTTTTACTTTTCAGGTCAACGACACTATTATGAAAGTACTCCTTGGTCGCAAGATCAAGCAGTTCCCCCAGGTATTATTTTATACTTTTTCGGGCTTGAGGGACACAAATCTACGAAAAAGTTCAACTTGGAGTCTTCTTAAGTTTTTCAGACTCTCTAAAATTGAAAAACACCGAGTTTCTCCTATACTGGGCTCGTTAAACATTTCACAGTAAAGGACCTGTTCAATTACAAACAGGAACGAACCACTCCTTCCTAGGGTTCGAATCAAAACTAGGTTGGACTCATTCGAAGGATGAGCTTATAATCAAGCACATGTTATCCTCCTCAAGCTTGTTAAAAATAAAGAGGTACTTGCCAAAAATGGTGGGGGAAAAGAGAGAAGAATGAACCTGTTTGTTACCTTTTGTCTCAAAAGAAACTTTATTACCACTCTTGAACACGACACTTTTTCATTCACCTGGGTTGGGAAATCTTTTACCTCACAGTTGATCAAACCACTTTGAAAGTCTTTAACCGGGTTCCAGGGATTAACTTTGAGTTATTCGTCACCAAGCCATCTGTCGTGTCGTTATGTGTTCAAGAGGTCTGCAAGCAAAACTTTCATCTGCAAAATACTTGTCATCCATTTGACCATCCCTGAGTCAGTCCTTACAGCAACATTTCTTCAACTTGAACAATGATTTCGTGTTGCGGGCTTGCCTGCAACGGGTCGCTTTCTATCGACATCGACACATTATCTAGAAAGATGACTTAGGAATCGACAGTACCTTGAAGTCTGCATGCATCAATGGCAGGTTTCTCGCCTTTGACGTCAGTTTACATCATTGACTTTCGATCAAAGGATTCCGTGAACTGTTCGACATCAAAACATCTATTCACATTTCACGGGTTGTGCTTGGTACTTTGAGAACCATTGACATTACTGGTGGTCTCTCTCACGCTTGTTAACAGTTTACATCATCGACTGGTAATCAAGTGGTTTCTAACATGTTTGACATCAAATCATTTAATCACATGGCTAGAATCGTACCAATTCGGGAAGTAGAAGTGAAGACCCTGGATCTAGTTTCTACCATCCAGGTTGCGAGGAGTTTTGTATTCATTATCTATGTAGACTAATCATAAACAGATGGCTGCGTCCATACTGTGTCTACAAAAGTCTATAAAAATGATGTACTGCAAGATCATTCCTGTATCAGAGTAGTTAGTCCATTAGTTAAAGTTTTGAATCTGAGTATGGAATGCCTACCTCAGTGATGATATAATCTTATACATGTATTTTGTGTTGAAAATTGCAGGTTCCAACTAGGTCATCCACAAGACAATCCTTGCAATGATAAAGCGCTTCACCCTTCCTAGAATTACAAAACCCTAATCTATTCCAGGCTTCGCACTTTAGGGGGCAATCTGTTACACTAAAAAATGTCACCATGACTATTTACAGTTAGTATGGCTCAATCAACAGTCATGCTACCCTCTTAGGCAAGTCTTATGCCTCTGCTATCCATCTCAAACTCAAAAAAGAGAGAAAGTCTTGTAAAAAATGTGTTTATCTCTGGGGACGCAGGTTCTCTCAAGCCTTACCTGCGGGGACGCTCACAATGTTCACAAAGGCTGCGTCCTTGGACGCTCTGTATGTTAAGGGACAGGTGCGTCCGTCTATAAAAGGCAAAATGCGCAAGTTTCATCTTAAAAAAGTTACTTGTGGTTACTTCTAGAACTTTCTAGAGGTCGGTTTGATGAAATGGATGCGCCTCCAGTTGGTTCATGTATCCCTATTAAGGAGGAACTTATCCCATCAATAAGGGAGCTATCCCACCCAAAGAGGGGGATTATCCCATTGATGGTGGACCTGAATAACCTCTTTACAGCACTATAAATAAAGGCATTGAGCCAGAAGGAGAAGAGGTTGGAGCTATACATTTTCTTTGGGTAAATGCTGCAGGAATTAGGACTCCCATTTAGAACCTTGTGAGGAGAGATTGTCTTTGCTTGATTCTACTTGGAAGTGGGTGAGCTTTGTCAAAGTAGAGGAAAACCCTTGATGGACCCTGGGAGGAACTTGCACAACACCAAGGCCAGGTTGTAAGAGTTTCTTTGTTTCGTTATTAATACAAACTGGTTTATTTTTCTCAATAGCTTGTGTTAATGAGTTATTTCATGTGTTCCTTGGTCTGCATGTTGAATATATGTTTTATTATATGAAATGCAAGTGCTTGGTAATTGTTTGATTGTTTGTGGTTGCAGGAATTGACTTGAAGGAGGAGCTCATCCGGATCGGCAAGGACGGACTACAACAACAGCGTTTTGGAATAAGGTAAGCCTAAACACTTGTAGTTTTCATGTTTTAAAAGGTATATTTAGAGAAAGATCACTCCATTTTGTCTTGTTTGTCGCTAGAGAGTTTAGACTCCTAGGGAGGTCAGTTGTGTCCGCACAAACGAATTTTTCCGCCACGACAAGGCCAACCGACTAAAGCAAAGAACGGACAACTAAAAAACTTTGGATATGGTTTCTTAGTTGTGAGCTTTGGTCTATAGAGGGTCCCAATGTTGGTCCCACAACATCTTTACGTTGAAGCTGGACTTCCCCGAGAGCCCAAGCTGATGCGTTGGGTTGCAGTTATGGCCCGTCATCCTGAGGAGGGTTTAGAGGTTGTTCGATTTCCTCCTGAGTATTTTCATTGGTTAGAGAACCAAGTTTTTGCTATTCAGGATTTTCCTTATGCTGGGATGGATTATCGTGGTGACCCAGACATGGCTTTTCCACCAGGAGAGAAATGGGATGACTCAGGTAAAATAATTTTTAACATTTTCTAATTTAATTTTTTTTTTGTTTTTAAATCTTCCCAAAATTGATAGTAAAAAGTTTCAAATGCAGATGTAGGTCCATGGTGACCAGCCACTCTCCGACCCTATGAGAGGAAACAGCCAACTGCAACAGCACCAGCCCCATGGGACGAATCTACAGAGACCCTGGCCAAATTGGAAAACCATCTAGAGCGTTTGACCGCAAACATTCCAGAGACTAGCATAAATGACATTTCTCTTAGGCTACAACGCTATGTGATTGGGGTCCCAGGACCTTTTAGGAGGTTCCTTTGTAGGGTGGCCCGTATAGTGGTTTATTATCGTGATCATCACCAGTGATAGGATGATCGCCTTTTTTGGACTCATATGACATTTTTTCTTTTTGTACTATCATTTTTGCCGATCATAAGGTGTTTTTCAACCTATGATCGAAGACGATGTACATTTGACACACTTTTATGCTATGCTATATCACTATTACTGGCTATCTTGTAAAACATGTTATGAAATGTTTTTAAATTTACTGTTTGATTATTGCAAATGTCTACCTAACATTCAAGAAGCAATTGCATCTGCTAATGTATTTAAATATCTTGGATTATGTTGATATTCAATATAGTCAAATTCACGTTCCAAGAGACGAACTCTCAAAAATAATCTTAATAACACTGGATTTCTAATGGCATAAACTCTATTAAGTTGTAATACAACGAGTTCAGAATCTAACCTCACAACCAAACTCCGAATCCCAAATGAATTGGATTCGGATAATAACTCAATCACTGCACTATACTCTGCAATGTTGTTCGTTGTTTGACCGAGGCTTACCCCATGCATAGATACCAACTCATCAAAGGGTGAATAGATGACCGAAGATGCGGAAGAAATGTTCCATGTATTACGACAAGCACCATCAGTGAAACCAATGTATGTTTGAAGAGACGTCGACATCTGCAATATCAAGAGTAAAATCAAGATAAGCATGAATAATGACAAAAACACTCTCTAAACTAAGCACACTTTTCTAATCTAAAACACACCAGCTAGAAATAAAACTAACCTAACTAAAATCTCCACACCCATATTTAAGCTAATATCTCTTCCGATAAAGACCATTTCTGGGTTTACCTAAAGAGACACAGTCAAAATCTATCAATTCATAGGCCCCTTTTGCCAGCTTCCGCTTAACAACATAAGGACCATGCCACATAGGTACGAATTTACCAGCGCCTAGCTTATCATTTGCTTGATCATATAGTAAGACTAGGTCTCCTTCCAAAAAATTACGAGGTGTAACATTTCGATCATACTGAGCTTTAATACGTTTGACATGAGTTTCGATTGCTAGTGCAGCATCACGTCGATTCTCATCTAGCTGACCCAAGTACAACAAACGTTTCTCCTCTTTGGAAGTGGCTGGGAGTAACTCTATGGCTATTTGCAATGACGGGATTTCGCATTCAATGGGTAACACAGCTTCCAAACTGTAAACTAGTTGGAAAGGAGTGAAACCAGTTGATGTTTTTACTGAGGTTTGATATGCCCAAAGCGCTGAAAATAACATGTTATGCCAATTCTACCTATGAATCCCAATGATTCGTCGGATCATAATGACTAAAACTTTGTTGATGGCTTTAACCAGACCATTAGCCTGTGGGTAATATGGAGTAGAACTATCGTGACGTAGGCCAAGTTGATCTGTTAGTTTAGTCATCATAATTTTTCAAAAAAGACGCCCATGATCAGTGATAATCACTTGTGGAACACCGAACCTATCAATTATATGATTGAAAATGAAAATCGCAACATTTTTGCCGTCTGCCGAAAATGTAGGCATCGCCTCGGCCCACTTGGTAAAATAATCTACCGCAAGGATGATATACTCATGCCCCCCCGCCGAGTGAGGGTTACATGTAATAAAATCGATACCCCATTTCGCAAAAGGACCGACGGAAATTATAGGGTGGAGAGGAGTAGGTGGAGCGCGCATCTTTCGATCAAAAATTTGGCAGTTGTGGCATTTTCGGACCGCGTCAATACAATCTTTAAACAAAGAGGGCCAGAAATAGCCAGCGCACAATATCTTTTGGGCTGTGGCATACCCAGACATATGACCGCCACACTCTCCAGAGTGACAGTCATTGAGAACCCTTTCAGCTTCCTCATGAGTTAAGCAACGTCGGAAAACAGAGTCCACCCCACGCCAATAAAGTGTATCTCTAATAATTTTGTATTGTTGGGATTGAAAACATATTTTCCGACGCTGAGATCTTGAAATTTCGTTCCGAAAGGATTGGGTTTGGAGATAAACTATGATATCTCCATACCATGGATCAAGAGTGCTAATAAGAAACAAGGATTCATCTGCAATGGACTCTTCCACCACAGTTTCAGTATCAGCAAGTGGCAAGTCACACATCAACTCCGCAAAAACTAAAGATTTCTTTGACTTAGATTTTTCAAACTCCAAGTCAAATTCCTGCAGGATAAAAATCCATTTGGAATACTTTCCCCCTAGAAATTGTTTGGTCAAAATATAGATCATAGGGTTACAGTCGGAAATTATAGTAGTTTTGCGTAGTAAAATGTAATGACAAAATCGTTGGACAGGTTGAACAGCTGCCAAGGCCAATTTCTCCACATGTGAATATTTTAGCTCGGTCGGATTCAAAGTTTGACTAAGATAATAAATCACATGTTCACTACCAAATTCATCTTCCTGAACTAATACCATTCCGATGGTGGAATGAGAGGCGGCGAGATATAAGAAGTAGTCCTGGTTGTAGTTGCGAGGATGCAATAACGGTTTATGGGTCAATGCATGTTTATGTGCATCAAAATATTTGTCAACTATCTCATCCCAAAAGAATGGAGTATTCTGTTTCAACAACCTGGTAAAACCCTTTGTTATCTCGACGTAGTTAGGAATGAATCGACGTAAAAAGTTTGCTTTCCCTTGCAAACTTTGGAGTTGGCGAAGAGTCGAAGGAGGAGGCAATTTGACAATAGCTTCAACCTTCGAGGGATCGACACGAATGTTGGCTTTTGAAACAACAAATCCCAGTAAACGACCCGTTTCTATACAAAAAACACAATTGTGTGGATTCAACCTAATTCGATAATGCCTACATCTCATAAAGATTGCTCATAAATGAATGAGATGATCGGCTCTACGTAATGAATGAGCAAGTAAATCATCGAGATAGGGTTGCACAATGTGCTTGATGTCATGAAACGCGTAAGACATAGCTCTTTGAAAAGTTTCTCCGGCGTTTTTCAACCCAAAAGGTAATTTGCAATAAGCAAATGTCTCCCATGGACAAATGAAAGCCATTTTTGGTTGATCAGCAGGTAGAATGTTGATTTGGTTGTAACTGGAAAAACCATCCATAAAGGAAAATATTTCACTGCTGGCACAATCATCAATGATTTGATCGATATAGGGAGTTGGATAATCGTCTTTAGGACAGGCTCGATTAATGTCCCTATAATCGATACATATTCTTATTGTTCCTTGCTTTCTATTAACAGGAATAATATTCGATACCCAATCTGTTAAAGGAATTGGATAAATGAAACCTGCTTTAAGTAATTTTTCAACTTCTGCTTTAATTGCAGTAGCTTTTCGCGGGTGAATCTGACGCAAACGTTGCTAGACGGGTTTAGCATCTGGGTAAGTTTTGATTTCATGAACAACAATTTTTGGATCAATTCCTAACATTTCTTCATATGACCAGGAAAACACGTCTCAGAATTCTTGAAATAGGGCCTTATATGTTTGAAATTCATTTTCCGTACAAGAGGCACCTATCTGAATGTTTTCAACAATTCCAGGTTTAACTGAAATGTCAATAGGAACAGTTCAAGAAATATTTCCCAGATTTTAACTCAGAATCAGGATTTTTCAATGGATTCTGTGATTCCTTGACATAATCAGTCATAAAAATAGATGAAAAATCATTTTCAAAATAATCAATCTCAGGTAAGAACGAAGATCTATGATGAAGATCTTCCCATGGTAAATCATCAACAGACAAAATTTCTTGAATCTGCTCATCAGTATGAACAAGTTTGGAAAAAGTTCTTGAATCTGAGTTTGATGTTGAAAGTGATTCTTCATGGACCACATTCATTAGGTCAATTTTGGTTGAAGAAGGGTCGGAAAACGACTGTACGGCCTGATACACAATTTCATAGGGACTCAAAGGCATAGCATCACCAAATGAATCCATCTCAGATTCGAAAGGTACGATCCAAGGATCGTCATATACAATAGTGTCTGATGAAATCATATGAATGGTTTCAGTAGAAGGCGATACGTTAGGAGGAGGAAAGGAAAAAGTTCCTAGTAAACCAGAATCTTTAACTAGTCCTACTCCAACATCCTTGTAAGGGATAGTTGTTTTGCCGACATGCTGGATACTTTCAGAAGAGGCTGGGTCGGATGAAAAGTAAGTTAGTTGGTCTATAGTTATGATCTTTCCATTATGAGGAAACTTTATAAGCCGAAAGACCGATGAAATAACAACAGTCATAGCGTAAGACCAACTACGACCCAAGAGAAGGTTGTAATCGAGAGGGGTATCAACCACTTCCACATCTAGATTAATAGTTTTGCCTTCAACCCCTATAGGTAAATCCTATAAAATTCCAAAAGGATGGAACCCACAGCCATCAAAAGCCTTTAGAATCATCGGGGATCGATTAAGTGTAGGAGAACCAAGCGATCTCCAACACTAGATCGACATAATACATGTTGAAGCTCCCTCATCAATCACAGTCCTATAACAAGGTCTGTTTTTGACTAACACTGGAATTTGGAAAGCCATTTGATGAGGTAAACGAGGTGTACTATTTTCTAAATCGAAGATTATAAGGTTCGAGTTCTGAATATCAACAGCTCCTATAGCCAACAATAGAAATTTACGTTGTGCTGGACATGATTGCAGCACCTCCAAAGCTGGCATTGCTGAAGGTGAAATAGCTAAATCTTCAACAATGTTATAGTTCTGAGCAGCTCTCGCATGTGGATTGAAAGTTGACTTTCGAAGTATACCATTAGCGGGCGGTTTGATTACTAAGTCTGGGTTAGGTTTCTTGATCTGTAGCGGATCGGAACCAGGAGTTGAAGTTGATGGGTTCAAATTAAAAGATTCTGCTTCCTTACCACCAACAGGACTTTTACTTCCATAATCTTGCAATTGTGTTGACCCAAAACAAAGTAATGGATGGTATGATAGACCAATGGTGTGATAACCATCAAGCTAAATGACCCAACCCACATAGTCACAGTGATGAGGTGAAAGTGTCATGTTCAAGAGTGACTTGCTACCATAAAGTTTTCTTGACTTTTTCCCTTTTTCCCCAGTCATTACTGACCAGTACCTCTTTATTTTTTATCAAGCTTGAGGAGAAAAACATATGCTTGTTGTATAATTCAGCCTTCGGGTGAACCCATTGCTATTTGATGCTTTAACGAGTCTAGCGAAGGTGAAACTTGGTCTTGTCTAGATGGACAAGTTTGTCGCTATTTGATGTTTTTAACAAGTTTAACGACAAAGACAACTCGATCCTTTTCTTCTTTAGAGAGTTTGAAAAGGGACGAAAAGGAAACTCCATAAGTTCTTTTTCATAAAATAATCTCTCAAGTTCAAAAGAGCGTAAAATAATACAAGAGAGATGTCATTTCCAATCCTTTAACGAGTTGGATAGACAAGCACTCGACAATCTTTTCATTTTTAGAGAGTCTAAAAAGAGTTTAAAGAGGACTCTATGGGGTTTCTTTTCATTTTTAACAAAGCTCGAAAAAGAAACAAAAGTTTGCTTTGTGGTCAAAGATGTTCAATTTACACTTAAGCACGTCGAATTCTGCTTTCAGCTATTAAACCTACTCAAAACTCCATCAAAGAGGATTAAAAATACATGTTCATGGATAAAATGAATAAAAACCAATGTTTACTCGATTAACGTGCAAGTAATAAACATAAAAACAAGTTTTATTATTCATTTTCACCATTTTACTTTTACCCTTTGATTTTGGTGCTCTGGAGCAGTTTTTACCTCAAAGTTCACTAGCTGATTGCGGAGGATTCTGTGGATCATTTCTTGTGCCGTCCAGACCAGGTAGGAGCTATCCCTGTTCTCTTCCATTTTATTCCATTTATTTTCAGTTTTGAGAAAAAAAAATTGGTTTTTGAGGCCCCTAGGGTTTCATTTTGCGCTCTCTGGATCAGCGCACCCTTTCAATATCGAAAGGTGCGCTGCATTACATACACCTAGAAGGCAGTATGCATTGTAGCACACTGTCTCTAATGGAGGGGTGAGATGGGCGCAAAAACCAAATTTTGACAGCTATTTTCTCCCAAATTTTCAACTGTTTTTTGCAAAAATTGGATCCTAATTTGTCTAATGGTTGCATTTCAGACATTCATCAGATCAAAATGGTCATTATATGGAGACAATGAGAGCATCAAGAACAAGATGTGATTGCACTAAATGATCAGGGAACAGTTAATGCCCTAAGAAATTGAGGGTTACTGAAGTATTTTCGATTATCCAGCATGCAACAGCAAATTGAACTTCTTCAGTACCTTATTCGTTCTTGGGATCCTACCGATCAAGCTTTTCACATTAGGGGAAAAGTGATCCCCTTTACCATCGAGGATATTTACTTTCTGATGGGACTGTCGAGGCGAGGTGCCCCCATCTCATTATCGGGATTTACCAGAGGAGGTGAATCAGTGAGAGATTATATATGACAGTTCTGCCAGGAAGGAGCTCAACCTAGCAGAGATGGAAATATCAATATCAGGGATGTTGACGATGTACCGTTGAGAACAATCTTTTTTACCCTTCCCAAATTGGCTGGCAACACAAATTTACACTTGGCAAACAGGTCATATATGCAATATGCTTTAGAATGTTTGGAGCCAAAGGTGTTTAACTGGTGTGAGGCAGTTTTTTCATTGATGAAAGAACAACTGACCAAGGTAAAGAATGGGAAGAAAAAAAAAATTGGTTATGGGTCTATCTTGGTTTCTTTTGCCTTGGAGAGAATCCCACTCATGCAGCCACAACACATCTCACTGGGAGTACCTGGACCTAGAGACCCACAGATGCAGAGGTGGGTAGATCTTATGGCTAGGCATGCTGGCTAGTCATTGATCTCATTTTCCTCTGCTTTCTTTGAGTGGTTCAACCGACAGGACATGATCTTCGCAGAATATCCATATTCAGGGATGGATTTCCATGATGATCCAGATCTGGTATTGCCGGTTGGAGCGCAATGGCATGCTATTGGT
The DNA here is from genome assembly GCA_031772625.1 of Pinus tabuliformis. NCBI lineage: Eukaryota > Viridiplantae > Streptophyta > Pinopsida > Pinales > Pinaceae > Pinus > Pinus tabuliformis. The sequence continues at coordinate 1,272,918,892 of CM062820.1, read as the reverse complement.
AAATTGTTTTGACACCAGTGTTTTTGTTTTTAAAGTTTCTACCTTTTTTGTGTTTTTTTTTTTTTTATTGTTGCCAAGACTAAAAAAACCTTTTTTATATGTATGCAGATGTTGGATTTGTTCGACCTATGGGATGCCAACGGGAGGCAGGTGCGCCAGTACAGAGAGCTGTTGGGAGAGCAGTTCTCTGGGACTTGGATTTAGCAGAGACATTGGCCGAGTTGCAGGATCACATAGAGGGTTTAACCCTGGGTATTCCGGATGTCCAGATCGAGGAGTTACCTATGCGATTGCAGCACCATACCATTGGAGTGCTGAGTCGTTGGATGATACTCCTACGCATGATAGCACAAGATGTGACCTATTTTCATGAGTAGCACTATTTTACTTGGATATTTTCTGCATACATTTTTGAGTTGTTTGGGTCAGATGACCGATTTTTTTCTTGGACACAAAATATTTGTAAAAACTTCTATACAACTATCTATTTGACTTTCAAAGTTTTATTATGTTTAAGTGATGCAATCATATTCAAATGATGATGTGAATTGAAAATGTTTATTTTACATATGTCGCAAGTGTCTATTTAACACATAATTCGCTAGAGAGTCAGTTAATGTGTTTAGATTTCTGGAAATATGTTGATATTGAATAAACTCAAAATACCTTTCCAAAATACGAACTCTAAGGAACACGCGATGAATTGTTGGGTTTCAGACGTAATAGATGGCAATAAGCTATAGTACGACAAGTTGTGAGTCTAGCCTAATGATGATTCGGCATATTCCAAGTGAAATGGCATCAGAGAGGAGTTCAATCAACGTGCTATACTCATCGATATTGTTTTTCAATCATCCAATACATATCCCTATAAAACTCACTAACTCGCTACTTGGAGCGAAAATGACCCTTGTTGCAGAAGATAAATTATGCGCACTACGACTAGCTCCATCGGCATACCCAACAAATGGTTCTGAAAAATTTGACATATGAAACAAATGAAAAGTGGATTACCTAACCAAATAAAAACTCTAAAATAAACACACACACAAATGCAATAAAAGCATATATACAGTGAGTTGTACTACACTCAACTAAGCATAGTAATGTTTAAGGTACAACCCATTTCGGGGCTGCGACAATGAAATCCCGTCATAATCCACTAACTCGTAGGCACCTTTCATCAACACACATTTAAAAATATAAGGGCCCATCCATAGTGGTTCAAATTTTCCTGCTCCAAGTTTATCAAAATCCTAATCGTAAAGCAAGACTAGGTCACCTTCTTAGAAGACACGAGACTTAACATTTCTATCATATTGCGCCTTGATGCGTTTCTTATGCACCTCATTAGCCACTGCGGTATCATGATGGGTTTCATCCAAATGGATTAACTCCAAGAAACGTGCTTCTTCTTTAGAAGTGTCAGGTAGTAGGTCAATCGTGAGTTTGAGAGACGAGATTTCACATTGGACTGGTAACACTGCTTCCAAACCATACACCAACTGAAAAGGCATAAATCCAGTCACATTTATCACTGAGGTTCGATATTCCCACAAAGCTGAGTACAGGATTAAATGCCAATTCTTTTTATGAACTCCAACCATTTTTTGCAACATGCACTTAAAGACTTTGTTGATAGCCTCAACTTGTCCGTTAGCTTGCAGGTAGTATGGAGTAGAACTATCATGTGACAGTCCTAATTTGGCAATTAATTCGACCATCATGTGATTGCGAAAATGCGACCCATGATCTATAACTATAGCTTGTGGTACACCAAACCTGGCAACCACATGGTTGAAAAAAAACAGAGCAGCCGTTTCGCCACTGTTGTTCAATGTTGGCATCGCCTCGACCCATTTGGTAAAATAGTCAACAACGACTATAATATACCCATGCCCCCCGACCAAGGTGGGGTTACATGTCATAAAGTCAATGCCCCATTTTGCGAATGGGCCAACAACAACGACTGGATGCAGTGGTGCAAGTGGTAATCTAGTTTTACGGTCAAAAATCTGGCAAGCATCGAAACTTCTGATAGCAAGAATGCAATATTTCAATATTGTTGGCCAGAAGTAACCAGAAAATAGAATTTTTCGTGCAGTTTTGTAACCAGATAAATGCCCCCCACAAGCACTTGAATGACACTCATTCAAAGCTTTTTCGACCTTCTCATGAGTAAGTCACCTACGTAAGATCGTATCGACAACACGACGATAAAGTGCATCACCAATGATCAGATAATCTTTGGCTTGGTATCGAGTAAGTCATTGTTCAGAGAAAGAGGTATTAGGCTGAAAAGCTTTGGTCTGGAGATAGACAAGTATATCTCTATACCATGGATCACTTGACGAGATCAAAAATAGAGACTCATCCAAGATTCATGCTTCGGATGTTAAATCATTGGATGATGAGGGAAGATCGCAAAGTAACTCAGCAAAGACAAGAGATTTCTTTGATTTAGATTTGATAAATTCCAAATCAAACTCCTACAAAATAACTATCCATTTAGAATATTTGCCCCCCAACAATTGACGTGACAAGATGTATGTCATAGTGTTACAATATGATACAATGGTAGTTTTGCGAAGGAGGATGTAATGACGAAATCTCTGCACAACTTGAATGGCTGCCAAGGCTAACTTTTTGACATAGGAATACTTACTTTCTGTATCATTGAGATTATGACTCAAATAGTAAATAGGATGTTCAGTTCCACTTTCTTCTTGAACTAAAACCATACCAATGGTTGTATCTACAGCAGCGAGATATAGGCAAAAGTATTTTTGATAGTTTGGGGCATATATCAATGATGCTCTAATCAGGGAATCTTTAAGAGCATCAAAAGAAGCTTGCACAACTTGGTCCCAATGGAAGGGTACCCCTTTCTTCAATAGACGTGTATAACCTTTAGCTAATTCAGCATAGTTTGGAATGAACCTCCTCAGAAATTTTTCCTTCTCTTGAAGTCTCTGTATCTGTAACAAGTTTGAAGGTGGAGGAAAGTCAAGGATTGCCTGAACCTTAATGGGATCGAGTCGAATTCCATATTTTGAAACTACGAATCCAAGCAATCGACCAGAGCCAACACAAAACACACATTTGTGTGGATTGAGTCTTATCTTGTAGTGTCGATATCATAAGAATATTGCTCTCAAATGTTGTGGGTGATCAGTCCGTTTTCACGCATGAGCAGGCAAATAATCAAGATAAGGTTGAACAATGCGCTTGATGTCATGGAAGGCATAATTCATCACCCTCTGAAATGTAGCCCCTGAATTCTTCAAACCAAAAGGTAGATTTCGATAAGAGAATGTGCCCCACAAACATATAAAAGCGGTTTTTGATTGGTCCCGTGGGTGGATATTGATTTGATTGTAGCCAGAAAATCCATCCATGAATGAAAAGATTTCACATCGGGCACATTCGTCAATAATCTAGTTGATAAAAGGTGTAGGATAATTGTCCTTTGGACATGCATGGTTTACATCCCTATAATCGACGCACACTCAAATTTTCCCTTGTTTTTTCATCACTAGAACAATATTAGATACCCAATCAGTAAGAGGTATAGGGAAAATGAAGCCAACACGCAAAAGTTTTTCAACCTCTGCTTTAATGGCAGCGGCTTTCTTAGGATGAACAGGTCGAAGCTGTTGTTGTACTAGTTTGACATCAGGGTACATTTTAATCTCATGTTCAACAATACTTGAGTCAATACCTGGAATCTCCTCATAAGACCATGCGAAGATATCTCGAAATTCGTGAAAAAGAGCACAATAAGTATCAAGTTCCAATGGAGAACAGGATTTGCTGACATGAATGTTTTCTACAATGTTAGGCTTGGTTGAAATGTTTATAGAAATCGTTTCTTCTATGTTGGACAAATTACACTAAGAATCTACAGTATTTATAGAATTTGACAAGAAATCAACGATCGATGGGTGATTTAGTTGATCTGAATAATCTTCATTTTCATTGTGAAGGTGGGAACGATGATGATAATCCTCCCACGACGTCTCTCCTATCATCATTGATTTGACGATTCCTTCATTCGTAGAATGTATACATGAAAAAGGATCCGAAGAGGTACCATATTCTAATGATCTATCTACCCATACAATTGTTGAGTGCGATTAGGGTTTGCTGCACAAGCCCAAAAAATTGATTGCTATGATGATTCAATGGGGCGGAACAACAACCCCACACTATGACTATCAATTTCAAAGTTGTTGGAAATCTTCGTAAAATCAGACGATGTTGAACAAATCATGTTGCAAGTCTCCACTCTTGCCACTTCCGCGAAACTAGATGGTGACGGGAGGGTAAAAGTGCCCATTAAAGAAGGATCTTTAAGGAGACCTACTCCAACACTTTGAAGTGACAGTGGGTTTCCGTGTATCAACGGAATGCTTCCCGTAGCCTGTGAACTATTGGCAAAGAAGGCTAGCTGATCAATGACTGTGATTCCACCCTTGAAAGGGAATGCAAGTGTACGAAAGTACATGGAAATGACAGCAGCCATAGCATATACCCAAGGCCTTCCTAGTAAAATGTTGTAATCAAGGAGTCTATTAACTACCTCAATGTCAACAGTTACTGTCTTTCCCCCTAGTTCGATAAGATGAAGTCTGATCGAATCATCATTCAAAGTGTTGGATGAACACCATAATTGAAAGGTAATAACATGATTCGATGGGTCTTCTCTAGGATTTCCATTAAACTTTAGAATATCAGATGGTAACTTATGTGGAATTACCAGCCACCAAGGTGCATATGCGATTGGATCATCAGTGAGCCGGTTTAAATCTGGTAATTTTAAAGTTGCTACAAATGGCAACTGTCGATTCAAGTCAGATTGAGCATACCCAGGATATGATGGAATTTCCTGTGCATTAGGTCTTTGCATACCAGCATAGGGCATCTACATTTGGTAACCTTGGTATGGTTGTTGAACAAAACTAGTATAAGGTGGTTGTTGATAACCAAAGTGTAGAAATTTGAATAATATAACACTTATTCATAGAGATTATCTTGATTATACACTATTTTTGGAATGCATGCATAATACATAACCTCCTCTACCATTGATCATCAATTTGCGGAATTAAAAAAACAATCGCATGCGCACATTGAAACATCAATCACACATATCAACACATTATTTAATGCGGAAAGCATGCAGCTGAAAACCCCCAACTATCTATATATTATAATGATAGAGAACATGTAACAATACATAGTACAATACTCCTCACAAGTACTCAGTACTATCTCCACATGCTACACACAAACTAGCTCAGATCTTAACAAGTCACGGGTTCAAATCTCCTCCACTGTTTTCCTGCCTCTACTGCGCAATCCAAGTTGAGAATAGATGAGATCCAAGTTTGAAATTCCCTTAGCTTGTACTGCGCAATCCTCATTGGCAATCTCAATCAATGATTTTGCAAATCTCATGCACAGCTATAGTCACAACTGATAGTAGTCTCACCCTTTCACCCACCTCTAACACTTGTCTCCATTGAACTATCCATGCACTGAGTTAACTGATGTATTCTTTAGTTGATTTATGAGTTAATAATTAGTGAATTAATTAATAATTAATTCACATCACTCATCACTAGTGTATTTGGCAGTCAGACTAAATACAACTAGTTCAACTAAGTCAAACTGAACACAACTCCATCAACTCCTCAATCAACTCCACCAAACTCAATCACTTGAGTTCTAACTGAAGTCCATCATGGAATAGCTCAACTAACCCATAGGAAAAGCATATTTCCTTCTGGCAGTTGCATGTGCCACATCCGTAGCTCGAATTGAAGTGCTGCAAGAGGATAAGATAATGTTTATAGTCTAAATATTATTAAGAGCTAATAATATTTGACTGTTCTATTTTTTGACTGGCAGTCTAAAAATAGACTCCGCCCATATGTCTAAAAATAGAGGTCCATCTATTTTTATCAACATGACCAATCATCCATAAATAGCATCCTGCAACTCATAGACCATGATCCATATGTCTAAAAATAGACATAGTCTAAAAATAGACTTTGCGCCAAAAATAGCCTGCGGACCCACTTAGTGAAGGCGACTTCTTTTCAATAAGCTCCATCATCTTGTTGAATTTTCAACACAAACTGAATTTGTGGTTGTCCATAACCTGCAAAGCCTTGTTGCACATGACCTTGGTAAGCTTGATATTGACCAAAACCAGGTTGAGCTTGTGAACCAAGTCCAAACTAAGGTTGGAACTATTGGAATTGTGGTTGTTGGAATTGTGGCAACCACGGTTGTTGAGACAACTATTGTTTCCCAGCAATGAAAGGTTGACCAAGTTGTGAATCAACTATACTAGTGTAAGCCTGGGTCAATCCAAATAAAGGTATACTAACCTGAGGTTGTTGCTGAGCTCCAGAAATAAGTGGTTGTTGTATAACAACTTGAGAAACTTGAACCTCTTGACTTGAAACTTGTGGTTGCAAGGAAGAAGGATCAGTTTGTACCGGTTGAGATACAACAGTTTGAGCTTGTGACTGTGGCACAGTAGTAACAACAGGTGTAGTAGGAATATTTGACACAATTTGCATTGGTTTTGTAGGATACACAAGTCTAGGTTGAGTTGGCATTGTTGGTTTCCATTGACAAACTCTAATTCTAGGTTGACTTGAATATTGTGGGAAATTACCATATGGCTGTCCTCTGGAATAAGGAGGATATGATGAATAAGCATATTGATTTCCATATGGTGGAAAACCAATATTTAATGGATATATAGGTCTTTTTTGACTAGATTTCCCAGTCTGATACTGATGTGCAGGATCAAACTGTTGGGTTCCCATTAGAGAAGAACCAGATAAAATTCCGGATGAGGACATGGGTGATGACCATGGTGTAGAAGCAACCCCTGAGTGGGTTCCTGACAATGATTGGTAACTAACCGAGACAGACGATTCACCATACAAGTGCGACTCAGGTGTGGTAGAAAACATTGAAGGAGTTACAACAGAAGATTTTGTTGTTGCTGCATCAAATGATACAGTCTTGGATGTTAACAGTTGTTCAGTCATAGTTAACTGACCCAAAAGTTGTCCTAAATATTCGACAGGTACTTGAAAGGGAGCAAGATCAGATGAAGCAAAGTAATCAAGAGTAGTAGGATAAAGATTAATCCCAGTTCCAAAGTTAAACGGGGTTCCAGTTGTGGAATATTCTACTAATTCCTCCTCTATGGCAATCAAACCTGGTGGAAGAACTTGACCGTCAAGTCCGTAAAAGATTTCTGGTGTTGATGAAAGTGTAATTTCAACAGTAACTAATGTCTGAGGGGTAAAAACTTCTGAATTTTGAAATTCGAAGTCCATATGTTCAGGTAAATAAACAACGGTTTCAAAGGGAGGTTCCTGAACAACTTCAAGTTCAGATGTAACTTCTATTTGAACTGGGATAGATTCTAGACCAACTCCTAGTTGAGTTGTTTCAAGTTCAGAAGCACTTTCTTGTTGAACAATTTCAAGTTGAGTATCAACTTGTTGTTTTACAAACTCAGTTACTGTTACACTAGGATCAGTGCTAATGTCCTCAGGTAATTGTGAAACTTCTTCTTTAGGAACGAATGTACTAGAAATAGTTGGAGTAACTGGAGTCTCTGTAGCTACTGAAACAAATGTTTCAGGTAACCCAGATGAAGAACTAGGAGTTCTTGATGTACTAGACTCAGTTAAACGAGACTGCTTTGTCTGAATTAGTGTCGCTTCGGGAGGCAAAGGCGGTTGGCTTGCTGTTCTCCGCGAACGATGGGGTTTGGGTTGATTTTCCTCCACGATTTCTGATTAACTTTATCAACTTAAAATCAACTAAGGAATGAGGATGTTATTCGTGGTCAATTAATTTTTACGACACTGGAACACAACTTTTCTTTTTCATTTTTAAAGAGTCGAGAAAAAACAAAAGATGACTCTAGTCGCCTTCAATTTTTAATGAGCCTGAAAGGACAAGTGCTTAGATGATCCTTTTACTTTTAAAGATTCGAAAAGGAACGAAAGTGACTACTCTGGAGATTTTAGAAAAGAGGGTTTACCAGACAAATCACAAAACTGCAATATCCACCTTGGTGATAAATGAAAGAGAAATGACCAAGGACTTTACGTACGACAATCAATCTTCCAGATTGTTGTGTTCGGTGCATTGTGATCTGTTAGTCGGAAGACTCGACTTACTAGGGATAAAGGATTTCAACCTATTTGGGTCTCCCAACATATACTCAATGGTATAGGGAGCACAAGTTCGTACTAGCACTTATCGAATCAGAGAGGAGGAATCACCCAGCCTTCAGTGAAAACGATAGCCACTAGGTTTAAATATTTCGGAACACGTCTCTAGCCTAGATCTCTATATGTTTTTCGTTAAGTTCAAATGTGTTTTTATATAAATTGATGTTCATTTTAAGTTGATCTTGCTTAGAAATTTGCCTTTCAAGTTCACCACGTGATGTATTATGAAATTCCCAAAAATGCATCTAGAATGAGAAGCACTCTTTCGATTTAATTTTAACAATGAAAATCCTAGCTTTAAGGGATAGAGCATACAAGTACTTTTTGAACAAGCAACAAAAAGCACAAACTAATGCAATTCCCTAAACCATTCCTTTTGAACACACAAAATCAAGCTCTAAAATGCAGAGTGCATGTATTTCTTTTCAGTTTCTCTTAATGTGAATGATGTAATAAGAAAAACTAATGCACAAATGATTCAAAACTCTTTTCATAAAAAATGATGATTTGTGACAATTTCTTTTAAAAGGGAAAGGAAGACTGTATGACACTTTCGATTTTTAAAGAAATGAATATTTTCGACACTTTAAATGAAAATAAAAATCAAATGCACAAATAAATCAATCGATTATTTATGAAGGAAGACTCCACAACACTTCAATTTTCGAAGAAAATGACGATTTTACGACACTTTTCTATCGACAAAACAATCGATCAAAACTACCTTTCGACAGTGGATTGCAAATGATAAATCAAATAGATAAAAAACATCCAACAATCCAGTCTAAGTAGGGCCAAATTAAGGAGATGAAAACTAATTTTAGAGACAAAACATCATTGACATTCAACAACTCATTCAAATAGGAGAAAATTGGCAAAACTTTCAGTTCCTAGATGGGAAACTGACTCTCAAGGGATCAACGCAAGCTGCAGTTAGAGACAGTGTGTTGAATCACTCTATACCTATGCGGGAAGTGCATTGCAGCGCAGGAAACAGTTAGAGACAGTGTGCTGATGACAGTGAGCGATTCTGAAAACAATTTTGACACAGTTTCTACTCAATTTTCAATGAAAGAAGACTGAAATTCAATGAATGATCAAAAGTACAGTATGTAGAAATTTCTTAAGAGGCTGATAAGCTACTAAGCTAGATAATCTGTCTCCCCAGTGGAGCTGCCAATTTGTTTCAGGAATAGTTAGTGTTCTTGGACAAACGCCTAACCCTCTAGATCTAGTAGCGGATCTAGAAACAACAGACAAAGTAATCTTAACCTTTTCTATAATCAACAAATAAAACAAGAGAGAAGAGAAACCTACTTGTAGTTTTCACTAGCTCCTTGTCTCCCTTTACCGATCGTGTTGCTCCCTTATGTACTTAAGTCACTTGGAAAGTACCTACACAATTACAGAAACAAAAACCAATCAAAGCATAATGATCTATTGCTTATAAATAACATGGAATCAAAAACATGATATACATATGAATGCATTAACATATAACACAAGCATAAGGAAAAAGTCTTGAAAACTTTATTGATAAGAGGAAAGATTACAACCCATATGAGCTCGATCCAGTGTCATCCTTCCAATTCAATCCTTCATCACCTCATGAAAATCAAGACACTCCAACACTATCACAATACTTGCACTCAATTCTAATCTCATATCACCAACATCTCCTTACAACTCAATATTTTCAGCCCCTGATCTCTTAGATGAGTGATCAATTTATAAGTGAGTGAAGGAGGTTATGCCATCAATGGTGATGATGAATGCCTTTCTAAATTTAGAAATCAGTTCCATAGAAGAAGGGATAGGGGATTGATGTTTCCTAATTCCCTTTCTCATCCAAAAGCGAGCTCAAAGGTGTAGGTGGCATTTGAGAAACTTCTAGAGGCTTCCAATGGATAAGGAATCTTCAAACCCTCACAGAACTTTGCTCAAATTCACTCAGCGCAGGCCAAAGAGGGACCAAGTGCGCTGCATAGCACCCTGACAGTGTATGGTTTGCATTGCAGCGCACCCTAATGAAGGCCTACCTGCGTTGATCTTCTTAGAGGTAGTTTTTGGATGTTTTCAGTGATGGAACTTCTTGGGAAGTGAGGCATTCTGGTGACTAACTTCTTTAGGGCATGTAACAACTTGTACTAGGGTTTGATGGGTCCTAATAGTATCGATCCGTAAGTTGGGGTTGATGTGCCCAAATGGATCTGCAACAGATAGAGATACAAATAAGGATATATATATATATATATGGAGGGGGGGGAGAAAGGGAAGAATATTTCTTGCACTATATGCATTAATTTATGTCTAAATTATTATTTCCAAATATATTTGATTACTTTCACTAGATGCATTGATTTCAGTGTAGATGTTGATTCCTAATTCTATTTGATTGCTTGCATTATATGAACCGATTTCAGGGAGAAGGAGAGAGATTGGAAGAGGCAAAGATATAATGATAGAGTTTGAGGAAAAAGAGAGAGAGAGAGAGAGATAGAGGTGGGCGAGAGAGGGAGAGAGATGAAGGAAGAGAGAGAGGACTTGAGAGAGAGAAGGAGAGTAGGAGGGAAGGGAGATAGAAGGGGAGACAAAGGGAGAGAAAGGGAAGAGAAAGAGGGAGGGAGAGGGAGAGGGAGGGAGATATATATAGATATGGATAAACAGTGTCTATGTTTTCAAGTTGATATAGAGATACAAAGAAGTAGAGACAGAGGGAGATAGAGATATATATGGAAGGGGCAGAGAGGGAAGAAGAGAGATATAGAGAGAGGGAGGGAGAGAGAGATAAATAGATTTGAAGAGAGAGAGAGTGTGTGTGTGTTTGGGGGGGTGAGATAGAGAGACATAAAAGGAGAGATGGAGGGAGATATAGATATAGATGGAGGAGGGATAGGGAGGGAAGAAGATTTCATGCACTAAAAGCAACAATTTCAGTGTAGATGCTAATTTCTAATCCTATTTGATTTCTTGCACTAGATGCATTAATTTGAATGTAGATGTTGATTTCTAATTATATTTGATTGCTTGCACTAGATGCATTTATTTTAGTGTAGAAGTTGATTTCTAATTCTATTCGATTCCTTACATTAAATGCATTGATTTTAGAAAAGATGTTAATTTTTAATATTATTTGATTGCTTGCATTAGATGCAATGATTTTAGTTTATATGTTGATTCCTAATCATGTTTGATTGCTAGCACTAGTTGCATTGATTTTAGTGTAGATGTTGATTTCTAATCTTATTTGACTTCTTGCATTAGATTCATCGATTTCTGCGTAGATGTTGATTTCTCATCCTATTTGATTGCTTGCATTAGATGCATTGATTTCAGTGAAGATGTTGATTTCTGATTTGATGTAACTATATGTATGGTGTACATTAATTTCAAGGTAATTATATTAACATTGTGCATTGATTTTAGTGTAAGCACAAAAAAATTATTGAAGACATGCATTGATTTCTATGTTACATTAATTCAACCATAAATAAAATACTTGAATTTTCATCTCAAATAAAATGTTCACTTAATTAAAATGTTTGCTTCTTGAAACTAAAAAGTATTTGTAATTAACTACATTCTTATTATTCCCATTTTCCATCATTCAACATTGTTAGTCACTTTTCATTTAAATGAGGTAATAGAAAATAATTACCATTCAAACTTACTCACGGTTTAGCACTCCATATGTCGCAATGATTTACTTTGGAGAAAGCTACTATTTATATTGAGATAAAGAGAGACAAAGTATGACATTTACTACTACAATTTCAACCTCCCTTTTCGTATGATCGATATGAAAATAGAGCAAAACTAACAGGTATGGTAATAAGGATAGTAGAATAAAATAGTTTGAGGTTGATCACAATGAATACTATTTGTAATTGAATGCATTCTTATTATTCACCTTTTCTATCATTCAACATTGTTACATTGTGACTTTGTATTCAAAAATTTTATTGCATAAATATTCATCATTCAAGTTATTGATAGTCTCTATCATCTCAAAAAATTTAGGTAATTAGAAAAATTTTACATATTTTACATATTTAAAATGATCATAAGACTTAGAGATTCCACATATTTTCCTTGGTCATGCATGACTGAAACCAACTTAGATCCATCTTAACCTAGGATCTATCAAGCGTCGAAAGGGATCAGATATCTCGAGGTGCAAACCTTTCCTCAAGTTTTTCACTCAAAAAAAAGGTTTGCACCTTGAGATATTTGATCCCTCTCAGTGCTTGATAGATTCAGGGTTAAGATGGATCTAAACTATTATAGCATTGAATACACTACTATGGGGTGAATATTGCATGTCCATTCTCACCGTTGCATCTGTGGTTTAAGATGGAAATGCATTATGAAACATGAGAAATATTGTAAATAATATTAATTATTTACAGTGATTCATTATTTAAATTTCAATGAGGGTTTTCAAAGTTTATCAAACAACCCAATTAAGGTTGACATATAGTGCAATGGCCACACCACTCCTAAGAAAATGTATGATGTGTAACAACACATGGAAACCCACAAAGTGGAAAGATTATGGCAACTACTATTCTTTAAAATGGAGAGTTTATGGTTTTGTGCATTCAAAACATCAATTACTGGTGTAATATGCAATGAATGGATATATAATTGGATATTTATTCATATGAATGTAGAGATCCAAAGGTGCATAAATGATGTTTTAACCTAATTCGTCTATTTGTATAGTTTATTTTCTAGCAAATATAAATCATAGATGTTCCCACAATTACCATGATCTCAATTATTTTATAGGTATATATATCATCTACTCTTCATCTTATTCACTATCATTATTATTGTCATTTGTTTCAAATAATTCCAAAATAATTGGAAGATCATAATGCATTCTACAACAAAGATTAATTCCTAGAATCGATGATATTGTTAAATATAATTTAAATATGAATTATTCCATCTAGCATGAATCTCGTAATTAATTATTCTAGAGAGAACATTATATGAAGGTGTCAATTGTATGTACATTCAATGGATAAAGTAAAGTAAGAGTGTGCATATTTATTTAGAGTGTGAGATGAATGAATGCAAAAGCCACTACTTCCTATTTTTTTGGTTATGAACATCCAGAGTTTTCGTAATCCTTTTCACTTATTGATTTTTATCTAGTATTGGTGTTGTTTGTACGGTAGTACCTCATAGTATAAATGTTGTTTGTAAAGTAGTACCTCAAATGGGTATGGAATTCATTAAAAGCATTGATAAATGATGAAATTCGCTATGGAGATTCTATTAATATATGAATTCATTGAAACAAGATATAATCCCTTATCCAAAATGGTTTATGAAATTTTATTTACTTTGAAACTAGTGAGAAAATTTGCAATATGAGATACATGGAAGAATTATAATCAGAACTGTAATCTCTAAGATATACTCCACTAAGCAAAACTATGTGTTAAGTGTTGTAATAATCTTATACCATGATACTAGACTAAACCACCATGCGACATTTTATGTATAATAGTGATGGAAAGCATAAGTTCCATGTTCTTGAAAACTTAAAATGGTAACATTTAACCTTATTCATAATAACATACTCTTATATGAAATTTTATTGCTTTATTTTATTATGGAAAAGGTAAATTTAATTCATGAGAATTATAGCTAGTCAATCCTAGTAAAATCCTTGAATATGGAAGAATGAAGTAACTCTTATTTTGATTTATGTGCAATAGTTTATTTAAATATATAAATATATAAGTTGAGGCATATTATTCATATATTTTATACATGGTACTTGTGCTTTTGATGATTTAATACGAGGGAAATATGTAATCCATTTTGTGTTCAATAAGGAATTAACATGTGATATTAAAATTATAAAATATTAAGTGCAAAATAGAAAACATATCGATATTCATTTAAATTTAAATTTAAATTTAAACCGTGTGTGTGAGAGAGATACACATTAATATATCTTTCTCTTTTGGGTAGATTATTTAGGAATTGACGAAGACTATACGCATTTATATGTAGAAATTTAAGACAATTCCATATTTTCAAGACCATACTCTTGGAATGCGCATTGCGAAAACTAAAACCAATAAAATGCACATTAATGAAGAACACTATACAAATAGGAGGGCCATAAAAAAAAATTACTTCTAAAACTTCCCTATTATTTATCACAAAATTTAAATGAACAAAAACCTCATTTGAGATTCTAAACAAAGATAAGAAAACTATATAATAAGATACTAGAATTAATAGCAATAAGACTCTACAATAAGGATGAATACCCACCTAAAATCAATTGTAAAATAACTAACACCCTCTATACACTATTGAGAGTTCAAGTGATCCAGGATCTTTACTTCATTGATATATTCATAATTGCATGTAAGAGAGTATGAATAACCAGATATGCATACACTTAAAGAAGAGGAAAAACAAAGAAACCATAGAGATAAAGAAAACAAAGAGCTTGATAATGGAGCTTGTCAATGTGGACTACACTTTGGGCCCTACTTCAATAATCGGGAGGCCTCTTCATTAATCTCAATAAAAATCAAATGAGTACATGGAAAAAATACATCTTATACCTCCAAATTTGGGGATGTCCTAAAAATGGGCTACTCAGATAAAAAAACCAACTAAACTATCAGATTCCCAGTGAAAAATCGTGAAATTTGAGTATAAACTTGACTACTTTTTGTCACTGTGACCTCTGAGCCTCAAGGGAATCTTTTATATTCCCTATGGAATATTCCCTTTGAATGCTCTTGAAATGTGCACCTAGGTCAAGGTTCCAATGCACAGTCCCAGTGGTAAGTTCCACCCGGGGCTAGGTTTCGCCTGCTCTCCTCTACCAATTGCATGTTTGTGAAAGCTAAAAATAATATTTTGCTGGGTGGAGTTAACAACGCGCCAGCTGGCACCGACGACTATGTTGGGAAAGTGGGGTCGTTGGCTACCCTTAGGTCACAAGTTTGACTCCTGGTGACTACTCCATTGTGTTATATTTTAAATAATACAAATTCATTGGTTTGTATGTTGGTTTGTTCGTTCGCCAAAATGGTATATGGGGTTTGGTGCATCCGCCAATTTACTAGCCCGCCAACCTGAGTTAGTTGATGCTCCAATTTACACTAATCCTTCAAAAATTCCAAACCAACCTATAGTAGCAGCTACAACCACCCTCCAAAATTTTTCTTTCACTTTGTTTTGGAGCCTCCCTCCTTAAATCTCAGCAGCTTGTCTTGCATTGCTCAAGTACTTGTCTTTTCATTTGAGTTTTATCTTTCGCTTTACAGCTTGTGTTTGCTTACTTTCTTTGCCATCTAACCATAAGCTGACCCCGTGACTTGGTTTCAATCTGGTTCTTGCACTGCCTTGATGATCTGCACAATCCTTGAGGGAAACCATCCTTGCTCTCAGGAAATGTGCAGTCTAACCCATCAATGATCTTAGGCTCCAGAATTGCACAGACCCAGATGGAAGCTTGTCTTTAGTTGGGAAATTGCACAGAGAAATCCAAGTCAACAAGTGAGCCTTCAACTCCAAACTTGTGCAAAGCCAGTTGATAGCGAGCCTTTAGCTCAGGAATTGCGCAATCCAAACCCATAGTGACACTCAAGTGCAAAATTTTGCAAAGCAAGCTAACAACCTACCTTCTCCTAGGAAATTGCGCAGAGCATGAGAGGCAGCCCAAAGCCACTAAGCCCATAAATTGCGTAGAACCATACTATGCTTAGAAGCTGTCAATGCATGAACCAAAGAGTTTCTCGGTCCTCCCAGGACTGCGCAACCTTTCTGGGAAATGCATGGTAAGGTTCCCGAAAAGAAATAAGCTAAGAGGAAAAGCATCCTTGAAAAGTAGGGAATGTAGTATTAGCTTCCTAAAGGTGACACATTTCCATCTTTAGAAGTTTATGTTAAGTGTCGTTGTTGTCCTTGATATTAAACATACACATCATGAACTCCATTTACTCAAATCTATGTAATGGATGCATCTAGATCTCACTTATGCATTCGATAATCAAGCTATAGCTTCCCTAGGAGATCAAGGAGCCTTCGAAGCATTATCATTGCTTTTCGGGGTGATTTTTTCTTTTATTGCCTTTAGTTGCTTTTTCTTTGGATTTTTTTTGTTTATCTTGTGAGAGTGTTGAATAACTTGTTTTGTTGAATGACCATTGGAATTTTAACTTGTTTTAGCTTGTAGAAGTGTTGTTTCAAGTTATACATTGTCTTCTCCAACTGTCACATGATTTTTCCTGTTTTTGCACCAACAATCATCGATGCAGCGACTCCCTTCGTATGCTTCATGTTCCTTTAGTTTGATCCATTTCTACATTTGTCTTACATGCATACATCTACAGTTAGTTAGATCTACACTCATCCTTACATCATCCTTCAGATCTTCCTGTTTGCACACTCCATGGACAGATCTAGGCTCCCCCTGCCTGAGTCTCACATTTACTGGCATGTACTTTGCAATCTGGTAGCTCAAGGCCTCTGCCTTGGCTTCTGGAATTGTGCATAGGTTGTCCTGGGTTGACCCCAACTGCACACTATGAAGTTCCAGGAGCCAGTCACCCAGCTTGGTCACTCTCTCCCAAGCCCCGTCCCACACTGAACTACACATTGTGTAGTTTCAGTCAGCAAGCTTCCACACTGACTGCTACAACTGCGTAGTTCCCACAGTCATTAAGTCACCCCTTGTTAGTCAAAACTGGGCATTTCCTCTCATCATATGCCCTGGCTGCTACTTGATCATGCTATAAAGTTAGATTTGTAAGAGATATGTTAGGATATTCTAACAAATAGGAAATAGTTAAGTATAACTTGGTCTAGTGTAGAGTTAGGTAAAGTGTGTTTCTTTACTATGTACTTTTGTAACTTACAATCCGACGGTCATGATATGTAGTGATCCAATGGTTCATTCTCTCCTCGGTATTACCATCATTTGATCTGTGGCTTAACACCCGATTGGTCCATGATCTCTATTTAAAGAGCATGGAGGGTAATTTATAGGGTAACCATTCATGAGAGAAGCTTATGTAAATTTTCATTCTTTTATTAATAAATTGCCTGAAGTGGCCGCGTTGGCTCAGGCTGTGGACTGTTTCCCTCTTTGAGAGTTTTAACCTCGTCAAAAATACAAGTGTATTGATCTATCATCTGTTTGTGACCAGTGTCCTTTGGTGTTCTGTCTGAGGAACTTACCCTGTAAATTCCTACATGGTATCAGAGCTATTTGAGGGCCGAATCCGTCTAAATCTGAACCCAGTAGAACTGCATCCGACTGTCATTTCCTAGATCTACTGTTACTGACTTCTTTCGGGCTAAGAGGACTGATCTATTGTGGAGCATCTACTCTAGTGAGGAACCCCTTTCGTTTGACGTGAAAAGGTTTCCAGTAGCCCTAGATACATCATTTTTAATATCTCGAGGTATACAGTGTTTATTTGCAGTTTTTAGTTATTTTCTCTCTGTTTATTTCAGTTTATTTAGCTCTTTGTTTTTTATTACCGGATCTATACCTTTCATTTCTGCATATGCTCTTTGCCCCACGACTTTGTGAAATCTGGCCAAATCAGAAACAAAAAGGAAGGATTTTTCTCATGCGTATGCTCTTTTCCACCGCGCCTTAGTGTGATCTCGGAAAATCAGAAACATTGAGGAAAATTGTTAGTTTCCAGGTAAAGCTAACTTCAAACCACAAGGTCTGTTTTTTTTACATGTCCATTTTGGGTTTTGTGGTTTTTGTTTTGTAGGCAAAAAATAGCTTTCTCAAGTAAGCACACACCCCAAAGCTTCAGTGACTAAAAAAAGAAAAAGAAAAATTACTAACCTTTTAAACTAGCTCACTTCGTCCAAAGTTACTTTATGAGAATAAAGGTCTTGAGTTCAAGTCTTTCTCTTTGTTGAGCTAATTAGATTAAATTTGGAAAGGGGGAAGATTTTTTTTTTAATATAACATTATCATTCATTTCCACACATTCCTACACTTTGTCGGCATCTTCAACAACTTTTCTTCAAAAAGCCATAACTTCTTCATCCGAAAACCGTTTTCAGAGCCCTTTTTTTTTAATCAGCCTAATTTTTTGAGATCTTTCCATTGGAACACTTAGTTTCAACATCTATAGCTTCAGTTTCTGTTAAAATGGAAATTCCATACCAAGTTATTCTTGACAGGACCAACTACTTCCAATGGTGGTCCTACATTGTGGATTTACTTGGAAGTAAAGGTCTTTACAGAATAGCCTCAGGCCAAGAAACCAAACCGAAAGATGAAGATAAGGCAGCCAAATGGGAAAATAGGCAAGATCAAGCACGTGGGTTAATAGGGATGTTTGTTTCTCTAGACCTTAGATTCCATATCGCAGAACTTGATACTCCTAATGAAGCAATGAAACAAATCACTAAAGTTTTTGGAATTAAAAATGAACTTAGAGCTCATCAACTCGAAAATGAGTTGCTTACATTGGACCCCAATAATTTTTCTTCCATTGAATATTTTTTTTCCAAGTTCAAGACCCTTAGAATTCTCTTGGAAGGTGTTAAGGTTAATAAAGAAGATGGTAACCTTATCTATTCCATTCTTACTAAGTTGAGACCAGCCTACTATGTGTTTGTTTCCACCTTCCATTCTACAAGAGAAGCCTTCATTTCTCAAGGACAAGGCTACAAGTCCCCTTCCTTTGATGTCTTTTATGATTTGTTAATAAGAGAACAAGAAAAAATCTTACACCTTGGTCTTATTAATCTTGGAAACTCTTCTAAGAAAGCCTTAGCCGCCCAACAACAACCAAATTCAAAGAATCCTAAGAAGCCGTATCCTAAAAAGAATGGTCCTAAACCAAACAAGGGTCCTAAGCAATTTCAGTCTCAAAATGAAAAATTATTTCAACAAAATGATAAGGCAAATAAAAACAAAGGGAAGAAGACTGATAGACATTGCCACTTTTGTAATCGAGATGGCCACTTAGAATCCAAATGCTTTAAGAAGATGGAAGCCTTGGAAGCAGCAATGAAGAAGCATAACATCCATTTGGAGCACTCAACAACTTCAACTTCATCTTCAGGAATAACACTTTCTGCATGTGGTTGTCAAGCATCTCGGTCTGGATATGCACTAAATGTATCTTCTTCTTCTCATTCTCATGAGTGGCTCATTGATTTTGGAGCTTCTTATCACATGGCCAAAAACAAAGCCATGTTTTCTTCTTTAAATGATTGTAACACCAAAAATATATATGTTGTTAATGATAGATCTCTTAGTGTTGTAGGGACTGGAACTGTTCATATAGACAATGGTCAATTCAATGATGTATTATGTGTTCCAACCTTATCCTGCAACCTTCTATCTATATATCAGATAACTCATTCAGGTGAAGGTAAAATCGTTGAATTTTCACCTCACAATGTTGTAATTAAGGACCTAAGAGATCCTAGACAGATTTTAGCTACTGGCATTGTTGATGATTCTACAAGGTTGTATAAGTTTAACAACTTTGGGTCATCAAATCTTCCTTCGGTATTTGTTGCCCATAATGATGAAGTGAGCAAACTTTGGCATGAGCGATTTGGTCACTTAAACTATCACTCCCTTCAGAATCTATGTAAAGAAAATATGGTGACAAGTCTTCCAATGATATCTTGCAGAGATGGTGTTTGTTCCGGATGTGTACTCGGAAAACATCATTGTGATAGTTTTGAAAAACGTGCCTCCCGGCATGCCTCTACCCCTTTACAGCTTATGCATAGCGATTTATGTGGTCCACTTTCAGTTGTTTCATTCTTTGGCTACAAGTATTTCTTAACTTTCATTGATGATTTCTCCAGACGCACTTGGGTATACTTCTTAAAACTCAAGAGTGAAGTATTTAACATGTTCTTGGCCTTTAAGGCCTTTGTTGAAAAACAATCTAGACATCAAATTCTTAAGCTAAGATCTAATAATAGCGGAGAATATGTTAACAACAAATTCATCAACTTTTGCACTGAGAATGGAATTCAAATGCAACATATTGTTCCATATAATCCACAACAAAATGGTGTAGTTGAAAGGAAGAATTGCACCTTAAAGGAAATGGCTAATTGCATGCTTCAATCTAAAGGACTTAGTCTTAATTTTTGGGCAGAAGTAATTAACTGTGCAAATTACATAATAAATCACATTCCTACTAAGGTTTTAAAGAATATCACTCCAAAAGAAGCATGGAGCTCAATTAAACCAGATGTAAGTCACTTTCGTGTTTTTGGAAGTGAAGCATGTGCCCATATTCCAGATGAGAAACATAAAGCTTTAGAACCTGAGAGTGAAAAATGTATTTTTGTTGGATATTATGAAGATGTCCAAGGATACAGACTTATTCCACTTAAGTCCAAAAATGTTATCATTAGAAGAGATGTAAAGTTTTCTGAAAATATATCGGCCTACGAGCCTAGTTCAGTGGATGTGCCACCTCTCTCTATCCCTTCTACTTCTGTAAATATTTCTTCTTTAGATGATGATAGCGAGGATGAAAATCCTCCCCCACCTTCTCAGGATCCTCCTTCAGCTCCTCAACTTCCAAAATGGGTCTGTGCTACACGGGATGCAGCAGGTGCTCTTGCCAGTGATCCTACAGATCAGCGACATACACATTCTCAGTTCGATAGAGCCTCTTCTTTATTGGCTCAAGCTTCAGCTAATTATGACCCTGACACCTTTCCAGAAGCTTCAGGCCATCTAGATTGGGACACAGCTATGAATGAAGAATATCGTTCATTATTGGAAAATGATACATAGGATCTTGTTCCCCTTCCAAAGGGAGGAAAACTTGTTAGATGCAAATGGGTTTACAGAACCAAGTATGGACCAGATGGAAAAGTTGATAAACATAAAGCTCGTCTTGTTGCTAAGGGTTTTTCACAAGTTGAAGGCATTGAATATACTGAAACCTTCTCCCATGTTGCCAAAATGAACTCTATCTACCTTGTTCTTTCCATTGCTACCTCTTTCAAATGGGAAGTCCATCAGATGGATGTTAAATCTACCTTCTTGCATGGGGACTTGCATGAAGAAATATATATGGAAAAACCTACTGGCTTTATACAAACAGACTCCAACCTTGTATGTTGGCTTAAGAAATCCCTTTATGGTCTCAAGCAAGCCCCTCGGGCTTGGTATGCCAAAATGGATAGCTTTCTTTTAAAAACTGGATTCTCTAGGTGTCATTCTGACAATACTGTCTACACCAAGAAAGTGGGCAAGTCTCTTATCATTCTTGTTCTTTATGTTGATGATCTTATCCAAACTGGTAGTGATCCCAACCTTATAAACCATGTGAAGTCCAGCCTTAAAAAGAAGTTTGAAATGACAGACTTAGGACACTTGCATTATTTTCTTGGTCTTCAAGTCTTGCAATCCAAGGAAGGTATTTCCCTTTCCCAGTCCAAGTATGCCTATGATATTCTATGCCATTTTCACATGGAAGACTGTAAGCGAACCCCTTCTCCCTTTTAGTCTGGAGCCAAACTTTCAGTCACTTGTACTTCCGCTGAAGTTAATGCTACCTTATACCGTCAACTTGTAGAAAAAATTTTGTATCTGACCCATACTCGTCCTGACCTTTCCTTTGTTGTTGGACTTATTGCTCGATTTATGCAAAACCCACATGAAATTCATTGGAAAGTAGTTAAAAGAATACTTCATTATGTTGGAGGTACAATTCAGTTTGGGATTCATTACAATGCAGAAGCATCTCCTCTATTGGTTGGTTTCACTGATTCTAATTGTGCTGGTGACCTGGATGATCGAAAGTCTACTGCAGGTTATGTGTTCACTCTTGGTTGAGGACCTACTACATGGGCTTGCAAGAAACAAAGTGCCATTTCTCTTTCTTCAGTAGAAGCAAAGTATTGTGGTGCTGTAGAAGCTAGTAAGGAAGCCTTGTGGCTTCATCAGATCCTGTCAGAGTTTGGTTTTCAGCAGCAGCATCCAACTACACTTTGGTGTGATAATCAAAGTGCCATTCAACTATGCAAAGATCCAATCCAACATCAGTGTAACAAACACATTGAATTGCACATGCACTTCATCAGAAAGCTCATTCATGACCATGTTCTTGAAGTGCAATATTGTTCAACAGATGATCAAGTTGCAAACATCTTTACAAAGGCTCTCATAGAGGCGAAGTTTACTAAACTTCGATTTATGGTTGGAGTTCAGGAAGTTGTCACTAAGGGGGGATAGGCTCTAATGCCTCCTTCCTTCTCCTATTGTGTCATATTTGTACATCCTTCAGTCCTATCCCAATGTGTTCTTAAGGGGGCATGTTAGGATATTCCGACACATAGGAAATAGTTAAGTATAACTTGATCTAGTGTAGAGTTAGGTAAAGTGTGTTTCCTTACTGTGTACTTTTGTAACTTACAATCCGACAGTCACGATATGTAGTGATCCGACAGTTCATTCTCTCATCGATATTACCGACACTTGATCCATGGCTTAACACCCGATTGGTCCATGATCTCTATTTAAAGAGCATGAAGGGTCATTTGTAGGGTAACCGTTCATGAGAGAAGCTTATGTAAATTTTCATTCTTTTATTAATAAATTGCCTGAAGTGGTCGTGTTGGATCAGGCCGTGGACTGTTTCCCCCTTTGAGGGTTTTAACCACGTCAACAATACTGGTGTATTGATCTGTGATCTATTTGTGAGCAGTGTCCTTTGGTGTTTTGTCTGAGGAACTTACCCTATAAATTCCTACAAGATAATGTTTTCTTGCCATGAGGGTCTGTTTTGTCCCACATATACCAAACTCGTGAAGTGCTTCTCTCCATCATTCATTGTACCATGACACCAAAGAGAGTTGCTTCAAGAGCGACCACTAAAAGCAGTGAACACTAACATGGCAGCAAAACCAGTAGCAATGGTAGAAGGCAGCAAGCTAGTACAAGATCAGGGAAAGAGGAAATTATTGACATAACAAAGGGAAGACAAAGCTGCAGAGTGAAAGCACATTCAGTCTTCATGCAGACAAATTTGATAGTAGAAGCAAAAGGAAGCACAGGACACAGACAACAGAGTAGAGGAAGAGAAAAGAGAAGAGCTTGCAGGTAGCAGAATTGAGATCACAACAAGTAGAATGAGACTCAAAGGAAGAATAGGAGCTGAGAAGAAGAAATAGAAAGAAAAAAAAGGCAATGTGCAATGATAGAGAAACAAATCTAATACATGTTGATGAGCCGAAACAACCAGCATCTGAAGAAGAGAGTGAACAGATGCAGGTTCCCTCATCAAGCTAAGCACAAGAACCAATTCTAGTTGGAGGTCAGCAGGTACATGGATCAAGTGATGTGCAAGGCCACCAGTGATGACTTGCAGTTGACTGCAGTCAACATGCAAAGTTATGTTGGTGGTCCAGCCACAATCAGGACAACACTATTCATGCTTTAAGATGAGATGGACATAGGTTCCAAGACCACATGCCCAGATGCCATGGAGGCAAGAGTTCGCTTTCAACAAGACAACATCATGACATCACAACATAGTACCAATCTTGGCATCAGTACGTGACTGAGTAGCATCAAGTGGAGGTTGCTTAGTTGGCCTTTTCCCACACTCTAGAGTCATAGTATTTTGTCTTGTTAGGCTATCTCTACCCTATTTTGTCCCACATGGTTATATGTGGAAATTATATATTATTGTAAACATGATGTAAGTGAAATTCCAAGTGTCACTAGTGGAATGTGAACAGTCACTATGTAATGTAATGAGTTTTGTAAAGAAGTTGAAGAGTCATGAGGGTAGACGAAGAGTCACAAAGGGGAATGTCAAGGGTCACCCCACCCTTTGCTATAAATAGAACCTCATAACTCATAGAATGGGCTTTTTGGGAGCCAAGATTTTGGCTAGGAATTTCTTAGAGAAGGCTTGGAGAGTATTGTGACGAGCCTTGGCTTCTCCATAGCGTAGAGCGAGTAAATCTCTTTGGAGGAGCAGGTGGTGTTGAATGTAATGTTCCACGATTGGGGCTAGTGGCTATCAATGGTGTATGTATGGATGGAACTTTCACTTAATATATATAACTTTGCCAACACATTTTCATGCATTTGTTGTTATTATAGTTCAACTATTCTAGTTTCTTTAGAAATGTATGTTATTTAACTTACACATTTGTGTATGAACTAATTTGTATACAATTTTATGAATCTTGTTGAAGATGTGTTGTTGTAGTAAACCGTCAGTTTGGATTGTGGACTATTCCGCTTCCAACCTGTGATGTCATTCAGCTCGTGTGTTCCTTTCAAGCTATGTAGTATTACATGCTTCTAAGGGACACACTTTCCTTCCCTCTTTATGTGTTATAACCCCCATACATCCCACTTGACTCACTATAAGGTCACACACCTTCTTCTGACAAAGTTATCATACTTACCTCTGCGCGCTACTGCAGTCAAGGCACTACTGTACTACCCACTATGGGGACTCCTACTCCAAATAGTCTGAGGTCTAGTTGGGACTTCTTAATGAGGAGATTCCTTGATATGTTGGCAGGTCTAGCACCTTTAACATTTCTGGCGCTAGAAGGAGGGCCAGATGAAAATATGAGTCCACAAAGTTTATTCTGAATATCTGCACATCATTCATGACTTACATTACAATCATACCTCCGGCATGTTTTTCTCATCTAGAAGATTTCGAAGTGTTGGAGGATGTTCTTGATGACTTGTCACAACTTAAGTATGACAGTGAAGGTGGAGCAGCCCTACTAAGGCATGCAGTTGCCTTAGTAGGCTTATGTCACAGAGATGAAGTCCCCTCGGACAACATTGCCTGTGGGTTGTTCGCTTACACGTTTGAAAGGTGTGTATAGTAATGGCGTCAAACATTGCCCGCAGCCTCCATTCACTCTTTTGATCACATCATTAGAGAGTTAAGTCATGCTTTCTATCATTATGACCATTAAGCACTCAATAAAAAAAATCTAGAATTACAGAAAGCACCTGATGAATCTATTTGTCAATTTTGGGAGCACTTCCAAAATCTTGCATTTCAAATCCCAGAAGATGAAGTTGATTGGAAATTTCTCACGGAAAGATTTCAATATCTTCTTCACGTATCTGAAAATACTCATGAATTAGAATCATTCAAACCCCACCTAGCATACCTCTTTGTTAGAGCTGCCAAATCTAAGGTAGACAAGGTTGTTGTCACCAAAGACCCGTCGTCCACTCCTCATAAAACACCTCTGGCTCCACAGGACGAGGTGGGAGAAGTTACAAACCCATTTGTTGAACCATCACATCCTCCCACCCCACCTACTCTGGATATCTATGTAGATTTCGACTACAAGCCTGTTGGCTATCACATGAACTTGTTTTCTCAACCTCTATCCTCTCGTTCTATTCATCCTCCAGATTTTGGTGTCTTGTGTTCATCCATTACGGACTCCGCATGTGATGTTCATGAGGATCAAGTTGTAAACAGATTTGGTGTTGAGCAGTCGACCTGCACTGTCATATTTTATGAGTATGTGTGGGAGTCTAAAGAAGAACTTATGGAGAAGGATGACCTCCTTCTGTCTACACCTTGTCCACTCTATCCTGACATCTTTTGTGATCCTGCCATTTCCGATTTGTCTTGTGAAAATTCGTTCCTGAATGTTTCTATTTCCTATAATTCACAGGACACACAGGATGTCAGTCCATCATTTGATTGCGGTGAGGAAAAATATTTCCTTCCGAATCCACTCAATCTGTCATCTTTCATTTATGAAAATTCAAAGGGTGAATTTTTCTTTTTTTCATCTACCCCTCAATATGATTCATCAGATCACGAGGAATCCGATGTACATCTTGAATTTTCTGACCGTGGTTGTCGTGATCTCTTTACTCCTTCATTCGATCATGATTATGATTCACTTGTTGTTGATATTTCTAAGCTACCAGTCTTTGATGATATACCTGTTGACGAAGTGGAAATCCCGCGAGATATTGAGGCCTTCAGCCTGAGCTAATGGTTAGGTCAGGTCCTCGTTGTCTTGAGGTTAGTCTCGCCCTCGATCAAAAATATATTAAAACACCCCATGTTCCTCATCACTCTCTTGAGCACATTGAAAATCAGTCTGATATGCACAACTTACACCCTCCACCAGAATCACACAATCTTATCGCTCATGCATTGGAGGAGTCATACGTAGCAATTCATGTTGCGAAGTGAAAGTTTTCTTCTTTCTGCATGTTTTCTCATTTGCAAAGATCAAAAGAGTGTGTATGTTCGTCGTTTGCGCACAGTGTGCTATTACACCATGGTACGTCTGTAGAATGTTTGTCTTGCGCTTATACCTTTTTCTTTTCTGTGGATGAATTCAAGCTTCAAGTATGTTGGTTTTCATTGTTTTATCTTTCTTGCATGTTGGTTTACTTGAACATATTTCTTGTAAACTATGCCTTCACTTATAGGGGCCAACCAATGCACTAGTGGCTGCATTGGAAATATCACTTCACATGAGTAGGCCCATGCACTATTTAGTTTAGGAGTAGGAGTAGTGTTTGCTTTCTTGTTTGCTTTGATTTCATGTTTTTCTTTTCTTACTTATTTTTCTTTCATTTCACTTCTGCTTGCCTCCCTGTTTGTTTGTTTGTTTTGCATCCGTAGGATTAGTTTCACATGAAACCATGTTTGGTTCTTGAGACATGCAGGGTGAAGTACAAGAGGACTTGTACAACTATCAACATTTTCTTATCTATTATCCCCTCTCTTTATGAAGATCTTGCATTCTTTCAGCCAATGATACCCTGATGTAAAATACGTTCTTTTCAAAGTGAGTCTTGGTGAAAACACAACTCTTTCATTTTAACTAGTACCACCTACTCTCAGTCGTTTTTTCTATTTTCATTTTACCCTTGTCAACTCAGTCAAGTAGAGTAAGGCTAGGAGGAAAACCTTAACAAGTATGTCATAGGTATATATATAACATAATACTTCTCTAAAGGGATAACCTCTTCTGCTCTAAATAAGTTAGGATCCCTCTTCCACCTCATGAAATAAATAAGTTCCATGCAGAGTTCTCGGAAAAAAATTGAAAAAATAAAATAAGGCGAAAGAAGAGAAAGGATTCCTACGTAGAGAGGTGAAGCAAGTAACTCCATTGAGGTATTGTCCAGGCTCGCTGATAGCAGAGTGATGCTTGTGTTCATGAAGTGAATCCATCGCGGTATTGGCTAGGCCTGGTGGCAGTGAAGCAACACCAGAGATGAAACTAAAACTATGACAATCTACATTACTTGTGCATCAATATATCCCTCATCCCCAATCGAAACAAATTAGTTGACTTGGCTTCGTATGTCTGTTGACCGATCAAGAGAATGGTAAGGACTATATCTTTAACTAAAGCTTGTGAGGAAGCCATCACAATCAAAGAATCGAGCAATACTTCCGAAAGGGTTAGACTCGCTTTAAAAGAGATAAGGTCCATACAAAGAGATGGAGTTCTACCAGTGTGTCACCAATGTTGTAATGGCTACAACCACCCTCCAAAAATTTTCCTTCGCTTCATTTCAGAGCCTCCCTCCTTAAATCTTAGCAGCTTTCCTTTCATTACTCAGGTACTTGTATTTTCATTTGAGTTTTATCTTTCGCTTTACATCTTTTGTTTTCTTACTTTCTTTGTCATCTAACCACAAGCTGACCCCATGACTTGGTTGCAATTCAGTTCTTGCACTGCCTTGATGATCTACACAATCCTTGAGGGCAACCAACCTTGCTCTCAGGAAATGCGCAGCGCAACCCAACAATGAGCTTAGGCTCTAGAATTGCTCAAACCCAACTAGCAACTTGTCTTCAACTAGGAAATTGCGTAGAGAAGTCCAAGCCATCAAGTGAGCCTTTAGCTCCATAATAATGCGGAGCCAACTGACAGCCAAAATTTAGCCCAGGAATTGTGCAATCCAAATCCACAGTGAGCACTCAAGTCCGGAAATTCGCAGAGCGAGATGACAGCCTACGTTCAATTGGGAAATTCCACAAAGCCTGAGAGGCAACCTAGAGCCACTCAGCCCATAAATTGTGCATAATCATACTGTGCTTAGAAAATGTCAGTTCATGAACCAGAGAGTTGCCTAGTCCTCCCCAGGACTACATAATCTTTTTGGGTAGTGCATGGAAAGGTTCCCGAAAGCCAAGAAGCTAAGAGGAAAAGCATCCATAGGAAGTAGGGAATATATTATTAGCTTCCTGAAGGTGACATATTTCCATCTTTAGAAGTTTCTGCTAAGTGTCGTTGTTGTCCTTAATCTCAAGCATACACGTCATGAACTCCATTTTCTCAAATATATGTAGTGGATGCCTCTAGATCTCACTTATGCATTCGATGATTAAGATCTATCTTCCCTAGGAGATCAAGGAGCCTTCGGAGCATTGTCTTCACTTTTCGAGGTGAGTTTTTCTTTTATTGCCTTTTGTTGATTTTTCTGTGAATTTTGTTTGTTTAGCTTGTGAGAGTATTGATTCGGTCATTTTGTTGAACAATTGCTTGCATTTTAACTTATTTTAGCTTGTAAAAGTGTTTTTTCAAGTTATACATTTCCTTCCCCAAGCGTTGCATCATTTTTCCCATTTTTTCACCAATCATTGCCGATGTGGCGACTCCTTCACATGATTCATGTTCCTTTTGTTTGATCCATTTATGTGCTTGTCTTACATGCATACATATACACTTAGTCAGATATTCACTCATCCTAACATAATCCTTTAGATATGTGTGTGCACACTCCCATGGATAGATCTGGGATCCCCCTACCCGGGTCTCCCATTCACTTGCATGCACTATGCAATATAGCAGCTCAAGGCCTCTACAATGGCTTCTGAAATTGAGTAGAGATTGTCTTGGGCTAGATCCAACTGCTCAGTGAGCAGTTCCTAGAGCCAGTCTCCCAGCTTGGTCACTGAGACTGCGTAATGCTCCCAGACCCTATCCCAAACTAAACTACCCATTGTGTAGTTCCAGTTAGCAGGCTTCCACTCTGAATTTCAGGCCTGCGTAGTGTGTAGTTCCCATAGTCAATTAGTCACACCTTGTCAGTAAAAACTACGCATATCCTCTCATCAAATGTCCTGGCTACTACTTGATCATGCTATAAAGTTAAATTTGTAAGAGCTAATTTTTTCTTGCCATGAGTGTCTGTTCTGTCCCACAGGTATCACACTCATGAAGCACTTCTCTTCAGAAGTCATTGCACTGTGGCACCAAAGAGAGTTGCTTCAAGAGAGACGACTAAAAGCAGTATCGGGGAAGCACTTGAGCTAGTTCTAGTTTACTTGCCAAAATATGTAGATGCCCAACTGTTATAGAAAATGAATCAACACTAACATGGAAAAAAATCTAGTAGCAGTGGCAGAAAGCAGCAAGCTAGTACAAGATTAGGGAAAGAGGAAATCACTGACATAATTGAGGCAGGACAAAGATGTATATCAAAATCGCATTCAATCTTCATGCATGTAGATTTGACAATAGAAGCAAAAGGAAGCACAAGACACAGACAGTAGAGGGGAGGAAGAGAAAAGATAAGAGCTTGCAGGTAGCAGAACTGGTATCGTAGCAAGCAGGATGAGAGTCAAAGGAAGAACATGAGTTGGGAAGAAGAAAAAAGGCAAGGCTCAATTATAGAGCAACAATGCTAATACAGATTGATGATCTAAACAACCAACAGTTGAAGAAGAGAGTGCACAGGTGCAGGCTCACTCACCAAATCTAAGCACAAGAACCAAGTCCATCTGGAGGTTAGCAGGTACATGGAGAAAGTGATGTGTGAAGCCACCAGTGATGACTTGCAGGTGAGCGCAGACAACATGTAGAAGTATTTTTGTGGTCCAGCCACACTCAGGACAACACTGTGTATGCTTCAAGATGAGATGGACACAGGTTCCAATACCACATGCCCAGATGCCATGGAGGCAAGAGTCCACTTTCAACAAGACAACATCATGAAATCACAGTACAGTACCAAGCTTGGCATCAATACGTGACCAATTAGTATCAAGTGGAGGTTTTCGAGTTGGTCTTTTCCCACACTTTGGAGTCACAGTATTTTGTCTTGTTAAGTTGTCTCTAGCCTATTTTATCCCACATGGGTATATGTGGAAATTGTATATTATTGTAAACATGTTGTAAGTGAAATTCCAAGTGTCGCTAGTGGAATGTGAACAATCACTATGTAACGTAATGAGTTTTGTAAAAAAAATTAAGAGTCATGAGGGTCGACGAAGAGTCACAAAAGGGAATGCCAAGGGTCACCCCACCCTTTTCTATAAATAGAACCTCATAACTCATAAAATGGGCTTTTTGGGAGCCAAGATTTTGGCTAGGCATTGCTTAGAGAAGTCTTGGAGAGTATTGTGACGAGCCTTGGATTCTCTATAGTGTAGAGTGAGTACATCTCTTTGGAGGAGCAGGTGGTCCTAACTGTAATGTTCCACTATTGGGGCTTGTGGTTGTCAATGGTGTATGATGGATCGAACTTTCACTTAATATAAATAATCGAGTTAGCACGTTTTCATGCATATGTTGTTATTGTACTTTGACTATTCTGGTTACTTTAGCAATGTATGTTATTTAACTTACGCATTTGTGTATGAACTATTTTGTGTATGATTATACGAATCCTGTTGAAGACGTGTTGTTGTAGTAACCTGTCACTTTGGATTGTGGACTATTCTTCTTCCAACCTGTGATGTCATTTAGCTCATGTGTTCCTTTCAAGTTGCATACTATTATAGGATTCTAAGGGACACACTTTCCTTCCCACTTTGTGTGTTAGAACCACCATGCATCTCACTTGACTTGCTTCAAGGTCACACACTTTCCTCCAACAAAGTTATCATACTTAACTCTGCACGCTACCGCAGTCAAGGCACTACTGTACTACCCACTGATGGGACTCCTACTCCAAATAGTTTGAGGTCTAGTTGGGACTTCTTACTGGGTATATCCCCTGACATGTTGGTGGGTCTAGCACCGTCAACATTTCTAGCATTGGAAGGAGAGCCAGATGACAAGTTGAGTCCTCAAAGTTTGTTATAAATCTTTGCACATCATTCATGACTTACATTACAAGCATACCTCTGGAATGTTTTTCTCATGCAGAAGGTTTCGAAGTGTTGGAGGATGTTATTGATGACTTGTCACAACTTAAGTATGACAGTGAAGGTGGAGCAGCCCTGCTAAGGCACACAGTTGCCTACGCATGATTCTGTCACAAGGATGAAGTCCCCTCATACAACATTGCTTGTGGGTTGTTAGCTTACACGTTCGAAAGGTGCGTATAGTAATGGTGTCACACATTGCACGCAACCTCCATTCACTCTTTAGATCACATGATCAGAGAGTTAAGTCATGCTTTCTATCATTATGATCGTTAAGCACTCAATAAAAAAATTCAAGAATTAAGGAAAGCGCCTGATGAATCTATTTAGCAATTTTAAGAGCACTTCAAAAATATTGGTTTTCAAATCCCAGAAGATGAAGTCGATTGGAAATTTCTGAGGGAAAGGTTTCAGTATCTTCTTCATGTATCTAAAAATACTCACGAATTAGAATCATTCAAACCCCTCCCAACATACCTCGGTGTTAGAGATGCCAAATCTAAGGTGGATAAGGTTGTTGTCACTGGTGACCCACTATTCGCTCCTCATCAAACAGCTCCAGCTCTGTATAACGAGGTGGGAGAAGCTACGAAACCATCTGTTGAACCGTCACATCCTCCCACCCCACCTGCTCTAGATATCTATGCAGATTTCACCTGCAAGCCTATTGGCTGTCACATGAACTTGTTTTCTCAACCTCTGTCGTCTTTTTCTGTTTATCCTCTGGATTTTGTTGTCTTGTGTTCATCCATTCTAGACGCTGCATGTGATTTTCATGAGGATCAAGTTGTCGATGGGGTTGGTGTTGAGCAGCCGACCTACGTTGTCATTTTTTATGAGTATGTGTGGGAGTCTGAAGAAGAACTTGTGCAGAAGGATGACCTCCTTCTATCCACACCTCGTCTACTCTATCCTAACATATTTTGTGATCCTACCATTTCTGATTTGTCTTGTGAAAATTCATTCCTAGATGTTTCTATTTTTGATAATTCACAGGACGCACAGGATGTCAGTCCATCATTTGATTGTGATGAGGACAATATTTCCTTCTGGATCCACTCAATCTGTCATCTTTCATTTATAAAAATTCAGAGGGTGAAAATTTTTGTTTTTCATCTACCCCTCTATATGATTCGTCAGATCATGAGGATGACGATGTACATCTTGAATTTTTTTATCGTGGTTGTCGTGATCTCTTTACTCCTTCATTCAATCACGATTCTGATTCGCTTGTTGTTAATATTTCTAAGCCACTGACCTTTGATGATCTACCCGTTGATGAAGTGTAAATCCTGCAAGTTGTCGAGGAACTTTAGCCTGAGCTCATGGTTATGTCAGGTCCTCATTTTCTTAAGGTTACTTTCGCCTTCAATCAGAAATCTATTGAAACACCCCAAGCTCCTTAACACTCTCTTACGCACATTGAAAATCAATCTGATCTGCACATCTTACACCCTCCACCAGAATCACATGATCCTATCGCTCATGCATTGGAGTCATACGTAACAATTCATGTTGCAAAGCGAAATTTTTCTTCTTTCTGCGTGTTTTCTCATTTGCAAATATCAAAATAGTGTGTATGTTCGTCGTCTGCGCACAATACGTTGTCACACCGTGGTACGCCTACAAAATGTTTATCTTGCGCTTTTCCCTTTTTCTTTATTGTAGATGCATTCAAACTTCAAGCGTGTTGGTTTTCATTGTTTTATCTTTCTTGAATGTTGGTTTACCTGAACATCATTCTTTTCAATGATGCCTTCACTTATATGGGCCAACCAATGTGCCAATGGATGGGTTGGAAATATCACTTCACTTGAGTAGGCCCATGCACTGTTTAGTTTAGGAGTAGGTGTAGTGTTTGCTTTCTTGTTTTCTTTGCTTTCATGTTTTTCTTTGCTTACTTGTTTTTCTTTTGTTTCACTTCTACCTGCTTGCTTGCTTATTTGTTTGTTTTGCATCCATAGGATTAGTTTCACATGAAACCATGTTTGTCTCTTGAGACAAGCAGGGTGAAGTACAAGAGGACTTGTACAACTATCAACATTTGGTTATTTGTTATCCCCTCTCTTTATGAAGATCTTGTGTTCTTTCAGCTAATGATACCCTGATGGAAAATACGTTCTTTTCAGAGTGAGTCTTGGTGAAAACACAATGCTTGCACTTTTAACTAGTTCCGCCTACTCTCAGCCATTTTTTCTATTTTCGGTTAACCCTTGTCAACTCAGTAAAGTAGAGTAAGGTGAAGGGGAAAACCTTAAGAAGTATGTCAGAGGTATATATATAACATACTTCTCTGAAGGGACAACATATTATACTCTCAATAAGTTAGGAGCCCTCTTCCGCCTCATGAAATAAATAAGTGTCTATGCATAGTTCTCTCAAAAAAATGAAAAAATAAAATAAGGTGAAAGAAGAGAAAGGCTTCCTGTGCAGAGAGGTGAAGCACGTAACTCCGTCGAGGTACTGTCTAGGCTCACTGGCAGTGGAGCGATGCTTGTGTTCCTGAAGTGACTCTATCAGGGTACTGTCCAAGCCTGCTGGTAGTGGAAAAGCACCAAAGATGAAATTAAAACTCTAACAGTCTACATTACTTGTGCATCAATATACGCCTCATCCCCAATTGAAACAACTCAATTGACTTGGCTTGGTATGTGTATTGACCGACCAAGAGAATGGCAGGGACTATATATTTAACTCAAGCTAGTGAGGAAGCCATGACGATCAAAGAATCAGACAATACTTTCAGAGGGGTTAGACTCGATTTACACGAGACAAGGTCCATACAAAGAGTTGGAGTTCTACCAGTGTGTTTCCAATGTTGTAGCAGCTACAACCACCCTCTAAAATTTTGCCTTCGCTTCATTTTGGAGCCTCCCTCCTTAAATATTAGCAGCTTGTCTTGCAATGCTCAGGTATATGTGTTTTCATTTGATTTTTATATTTTTCTTTACATCTTGTGTTTGCTTACTTTCTTTTCCATCTAACCACATGTTGACCCCATGACTTGGTTGCTATCTGGTTCTTGCACTACCTTGATGATCTTCGCAATCCTTGAGGGCAACCAACCTTGCTCTTGGGAAATGTGCAGTGCAACATAGTAGTGAGATTAGGCTCTAGAATTGCGCAGACCTAGCTGGTAGCTTGTCTTCAGCTGGGAAATTGCACAGAGTAGTCCAAGCCAGTAAGTGAGCCTTCAGCTCCAGAATAACGCAGAGCCAACTGACAGCTATCCTTTAACCCATAAATTGTGCAGTTCAAACCCACAGTGAGCACTCAAGTCCAAAATTGCGTAAGGCCATCTGACATCTTGCCTTTAGCTGGGAAATTACACAGATCCTGAGAGGTGACCTAGAGCCACTCAGCCCAGAAATTGTGCAGAACCATATTGTGCTCAAAAACTCTCAGTGCATGAACCAGAAAATTGCTCGGTCCTCTGAGGGACTATGCAATCTTTCCAGTTAGTGCATGGAAAGGTTCCCAAAAAGCAAGAAGCTAAGAGGAAAATCATCCCTGGTAATTAGGGAATATATTATTAGCATCCCAAAGGTGACACATTTCCATCTTTAGAAGTTTCTATTAAGTGTCGTTGTTGTCCTTGATCTCAAGCATACACGTCATGAACTCCATTTGCTCAAATATATGTAATGGACACCTCTAGAGCTCACTTATACATTCGATCATCAAGCTCTAGCTTCCCTAGGAGATCAAGGAGCCTTCGGAGAATTGTCATCGCTTTTTGAGGTGAGTTTTTCTTTTATTTCCTTTTGCTACTTTTTTGTGGCTTTTGTTTGTTTAGCTTGTGAGAGTGTTGTTTCGCTCATTTTGTTGAACGACTACTGGCATTTTAACTTTTTTTAGCTTGTAGAAGTGTTGTTTCAAGTTATACATTGCCTTCCCCAAGCGTCACATGAGTTTTCCCATTTTTGCACCAACAGTCGCCAATGCGGTGACTCCCTTCGCATGCTTCATGTTCCTTCAGTTTGATCCATTGTTGCACTTGTCTTACATGCATACATCTGCACTTAGTGAGATATTTTCTCATCCTTACATCATCCTTCAGATCTTCCTATTTTCATACTCCAATGGACAGAATTGGACTCTCCCTGCTCGGGTCTCACATTCACTTAAATGCATTAGGAAATCTGGCAGCTCAAGGCCTCTACCATGGCTTCTGGAATTGCGCAGAGATTGTCCTGGGCTAGCTCTAACTGTGCACTACGTAGTTCCAGAAGCTAGACTCCCAGCATGGTCACTGAGGCTGTGAAATACCAGTCTCTCCCAAGCCCTATCCCAGACTGAATTGCGCATTGCGCAATAATAGTCAACAGGCTTCCACACTGACTTTCGAGACTGCACAGTTCCCACAGTCAGTCAGTCATCCCATGTCGGTCAAAACTGCGCATTTCCACTCATCATATGCCCTGACTGCTGCTTGATCATGTTGTAAACTTAGATTTGTAAGATTTGATTTTTTCTTGCCATGAGTGTTTGTTCTATCCCACAAGTACCACACTTGTGAAACGCTTCTCTCTAGAAATCACTGTACCATGGCACCAAAGAGAGATGCTCAAGAGTGAACACTAAAAGAAGTACCCAGGAAGAAATTGAGCTAGCACTAGTTTACTTGTCAATATATGTAGATGCCCAACTGTTTATAGAAAAGGAATTAACACTAACATGGCAGAAAAACCAGCAATAGTGGTAGAAGGTCGTAAGCTACTACAGGATCAAGGAAAGAGGAAATTGCTGACATAACAGAGGGAGGATAAATTTGCAAAGATAAAATGCATTCAGTGTTCATGCAGGAATCATTAACATCAGAAGTAAAGGGAAGCATAGGACACAAAGAGTAGAGCCAAGGAAGAGAAAAGAGAAGAGCCCACAGTTAGCAAAACTGAGATCGTAGCAAGCAGAATGAGATTCAAAGGAAGAACAGGAGCTGAGAAGAAGAAATAGGAAGAAGAAAAATGGAAATGTGAAATGATAGAGCAACAACACTAATACAGGTTGATGAGACATACAACCAATAGCTGAAGAAGAGAGTGAGCAGATTTAGGTTCACTCACCAAAGCTAAGCACAAGAACCAAGTCTAGCTGGAGATCGACAGGTACATGGAGCAAGTGATGCGCAAGACCACTAGTGATGACTTGCAGCTAAGCACAAACAACATGTAGAAGTACGTCAGTGGTCCAACTACACACATGATAACACTGCACTTGCTTCAAGATGAGATGAACATAGGTTCCAAGACCACATGCCTAGATGCCATGGAGGAAAGAGTCCACTTTCAGCAAGACAACATCACGACATCACAATACCATACCAAGCTTGGCATCAGTACATGACCAAGTAGCATCAAGTGGAGGTTTCCGAGATTGTCTTTTCCCACACTCTGGAGTCATAGTATTTTGTCTTGTTAGGATGTCTCTAGCATATTTTATCCCACATGGGTATATGTGGAAATTGTATATTATTGTAAACATGTTGTAAGTGAAATTCCAAGTGTCGCTAGTGGAATGTGAACAGTCACTATGTAATGTAATGAGTTTTGTAAAGAAGTTGAAGAGTCATGAGGGTAGGAAAAGAGTCACAAAGGGGATTGTCAAGGGTCACCCCACCCTTTTCTATAAATAGAACCTCATAACTCATAGAACAAGCTTTTTGGGAGCCAAGCTTTTGGCTAGGGAATGCTTAGAGAAGGCTTGGAGAGTATTGTGATGAGCCTTGGCTTCTCCACAGTGTAGATCAAGTACATCTCTTTCGAGGAGCAGGTGGTGTCGAATATAATGTTCCGCTATTGGGGCTAGTGATTGTCAATGGTGTATGTATGGATGGAACTTTCACTTAATATATATAACTGAGCCAACATGTTTTCATGCATATGTTGTTATTGTAGTTCGACTATTCTAGTTACTTTAGCAATGTATGCTATTTAACTTATAAATTTGTGTATGAACTATTTTATATACGATTGTAAAAATCTTGTTGAAGACATGTTGTTGTAGTAACCCGTCACTTTGGATTGTGGACTATTCTGCTTCCAATGTGTGATGTCATTCAACTTGTGTGTTCCTTCCAGGATGCATACTATTATAGGATTCTAAGGGACACACTTTCCTTCCCCCTCTGTGTGTTAGAACCCCCATGCACCTCACTTGACTCGTTGCAAGTTTACACACTTGCCTCTGACAAAGTTATCATACTTACCTCTGTGTGCCACTGCAGTCAAGGCACTAGTGTACTACCCACTGCTAGGACTCCTACTCCAAAGGGTCTGAGGTATAGTTGGGACTTCTTACCAAGGAGATCCCATGACATTTTGGCGGGTCCAGCACCATCAACACAACCATGACCAAAAGTATGCTAACTTTCCTTCCATAGTTGGCCTAGTCATGACCCAACTGGTTAATCACGGGGTGCCACGTGGTGCCTTGTGATTGGGATAAGTGGTGCCCTTAGATTGGGCATCATATATCCAATATAAGACCACCACATGTCAGCTTCAAGTTGGCCAGCTTCATGTGGCAGGCACACCTATAAATTGTTTATTGTTTGACAAAAACTTCACCAGGCTATAACTTTCACATATGATGTCAGATTGAGGTGTCATTCATGCCACTGGATTAAAAAATACAAGGTATTCAATTTGATATAGGTTTTGCTAAGTTTTGAGGACTTAAAAAATTTGGCCTTTTGGGATCCTCTTAGATTATTCCTCCTCACAAAGAAGCTTTTGGGCCTCAAAAAGCCTTATTAATCAACTGGAAAGTGAGGGAATTTCTCCCTCACTTTCTCCTTTTCAATCTGTTAGGCCTTACTTGGATTCATCTCTTTGAAGCCTAGACAAAGGTACTCCACGTTTCCCCATGATGAAGTCCTAGTCATCCTGTCAAGAATGATGTCTTCAAGCAGTGTGTCCAAGTACTTTGGTACAAAATCATCCACTGAATGTATCCATCTAATCTCCTTTGTGTCCATGATCATAGGATTCTTGTAGAGTTTCAAATTTTCAAAATTCACCACGGAATCAACATATATGCTGGAAAGTCAAGGCAAAAAGTATTGTCTCTGATTTTCTCCAAGATGGTGAAAGGACCATAATGGATTGGTCTTAATTTATTGTCTTCTCCCTTCATTTTTTCCTTGCTAATATGGAGCCATACCCTATTTACAACCTGGAACTAGTGATCAACTTGGTGTTTCTCATGTCGAGTCTTGTATCAAGCTCGCATTTTCTCCAAGTGTTCTTTCATTGTTTGATGTCAACATGTTGAACATGATCCTTCCAAGACTTCTTGTAGATTAGTATATCATAAAAAAATAACTATCACAAATTTTCTAAGGAAGGGTTTGAAAATGGAATTCATCAAACCTTGAAATGTGGAAGGTGCATTAGTAAGGCCAAAAGGCGTGACTAAAAATTAATAATGACCCTCATGAGTTACGAATGT
Source organism: Pinus tabuliformis (assembly GCA_031772625.1). NCBI lineage: Eukaryota > Viridiplantae > Streptophyta > Pinopsida > Pinales > Pinaceae > Pinus > Pinus tabuliformis. The sequence continues at coordinate 1,272,880,026 of CM062820.1, read as the reverse complement.
TGTTTTTGGAATGTCTTCAGTCTTCATTCAAGTTTGATGATACCCTGAACAAAGATCCCACTTGGTGAAGTAAGTTGCTTCATGTAATTCATCCAACAATTCATAATTCATGAGTTTTTTTAGCTCCCTATAATCTATACACATATGCCATGATCCATCCTTATTGTGCACCAATACTACTAGAGTAGAGATATATCTTTGACTAGGTTGAATTACACCAACCTCTAGCATTTTTGCAACCATATGTTCAATATCACTATTTTAGGCATAGGGATATCTGTATGGTCTGATGTTTGGAGGAAAACTTCTTAGAATCAGATGAATAGAATGATCACGATCACAAATAGGTGGGAGGCCTTTGGGAGTCTCAAATACCTTGGAATGATTTTTCAAGGCTTTTTGGAGATCTAGAGAAATAGATGATTTCAATGTGTGAACCTCTAGTGAGCATAATTGTGAAATTACGCCTCATTTTTCTTTCTTCAAAAGATTTGTCATGTCATTAGAGATGATTATCTTTCCTGGTTTCCCGACGATACCTCTTAATTCAATTTCCTTTCCTTCCTAAGAAATTTTAAAAATTTCAAGAAAATTTCTTGAAAATTAAAAGTTATCGTCCCCAAAGATTGTAACCATTGGACTCCTAGTACAACATCAACACCACCTATTGGAATGAAAAGAATTTCACTATTCAATACCTATTCCCCCATGGTTAGCTTGATATTATGGCACTTTCTAGAGTAATTTATAGTTCCTCCATTTGCAACCATCACTTGACACTCTCGTGTTGGATATAGGAAGCAATTCAATTCCTTGGCTATCTTACAATGAATAAAATTATGGGTACTACCTGAGTCAACCAACATTATTACCCTTTTCTTCTTGATATATCCTTCTAACATAGTTATTATTGGCTTGTGGGGGCTTGACCCAGGTTCAGCATTAGTTAGCCAAACAAATCCCTACACTACTGGCCCTTTCGGCATCAGCCCGCAAAGTGCGGACTGAAGTCTCACCCGAAGCAGTATGGGGGGATGCTGGAACCAAGTTTCCGCACCCTTGAGATGGTTGTGATGTCGGTTTATCCCAGATATACCTGCCTTCGCACAAGTTTCTTAGCCCTCTGTTCCACCCTTTAGTACCTTCGCGAAAGGGTACAATCAGCTTCCGCACAGCCCTAACCAGGGGCTGATATACTTTCACGCTGCTAGGGCAGTGAACTGCGATATCTCCCAAACTAGGCTAAGTGTCTTTCTTATCTTATTAACAGATCTTAGTTAGCTTCACATAAACAAATGTTCTTACTTGCATTCTCTTAACCAATACATTTACATACATTTGTGCATCATATAAGCATTATAAGTGAAATTCATACCCAATATAACAGATGCATAAACAGGAAATAAAGACACATAAATTATAGAATACTTCTCTTTATTGATAATTCTGAACAATTAAAGACTCGACCCACCATACGCACTCAGCTGCAGGGTTCTGCGCACTCAGTTTCCGACTTCTAGGCCTCCGCGCACTTAGCTATAGAGCCTCTACCTACGATACAACCCAAACTTAGACTTCTGCTCTAAAGCTATGACTCAATCCTTCATGATTATTGATTTCTTCGTTTTTTTTCAACTACTTAGATCTTAGCTCTATTTATACAATCCCATGGTCCATGGACCATGGGTAGATCTTCTACAGTTGACAATACATTTCCAAAATAAGGGCGGACAACCCTATGACTCTTTAACATCTACGCTCTCTGTGACCACAAAATGTGGAGTCTTTACATTTGGATTACACAATTGGACCAAAAAATGGTCTTTTAGCCCCAAAACTGCCCTTGGTGGATTCCGTGCCAAACAGGTCCCCAACACAAACATCGTGACTCGTCCTCGAGTCACTTTGCAGGTGCGGAGATATTAACACGAAGACCTCCCAGCTCTGTTTGGATTACCGCAACCTCGGAAACGCAATGAGCGACTGCCAGCTAGACTTCTTCCACTCGTTGCTCGGTGACTGCTACTGAACTGCAGCGCTGAATCTTTCGCTAAGCTGCCTGCAGTTGCATGAGCTTTCCTTCAATGGAGGTTGTGATCGCATAAGTCTCATCTATCCATGGTTGTAGGTGCTCTTTTAAGACTACTTCTTTATGCCGAGCAGCATCCACTTGTTCCTTGAGCGCCTTTGCCTCCTGCATCCATGTGAGCCTCTGTGTAAGGGAAACCGTCTACACGGTCCCTTTGACCTCGTCATATTTTTTCTATAGCTCATGCGACTCGATCACCAGGCACTCTACATTCGAGTCCTCCTGCAAGGTGGTTAGGACCTCAAATGACTATTCAAAAAGCTGCATGTAGTTTTCCACTGCACTGCCAACCACTACTAATGTTGTCGTAACTGTGGTGGTATTTTGTTCTGTGATTTCTGGTGGAGTTGAAGGTTGAGCCTTCAACTGCAATTTTGCGATATGCAGTTTTAGCTCCAGCTAAACCCTAGCCATCTCCACTCAAGCATCGCGCACCCCTGTGGCAAACTTGCATACAAGCACCTCCACCAGTTCTTCTGCCTAAATGTCAAACTTCAGGACCATTCAGTAGGCTTCCTCCACTACCTACATTATTTGCTTGTTCTACTCCATTGCATCGTTGCGCTGTAGGCCCAACTTCTCGATGTTGATGCGTTGCTCGCTCATCACCTGTAGAGCGTGCCTCTCCCAAGCCCTAAGTTCCATGGTGACTCCATCCTGCAAGAGGTAGAGCATCTCCTGAGGGAGCATAGCCATGTTCAATCCTACCCCTTTCAAACTGCTAACCATGGGCCTGTCGGCCTCCTTCTCTGTAGTAAGTGCCCCATCTGGTAGCACTATCATGTTGGTCACCCTTGTGCGCAACATCTCCTCGACAGTTGAAGTGCCGATCGCGAGGCTGGTGGACACTGTGCCAGCCTGTGGAGTGCGAACCTGCAACTCCTACAGCTCTGTTCGGAGAGCCCCCAATACCAACTGTTGTTGTTCTTCAAACTGTTGGAGGGCCTCCGTGGTGACATCCCTCACTGTTTCTCCAATATCATGCAAATCCCCTTCAGTGAGGGTGATTGGGTCAAAAGATGTTTTTGATGCCTTGGTTTTCTTTCGTGGCACTGCCTTCTCTCGCAGTTGCAGACGCTTGATTTGGGTGTGTTAAGTTCCTATACCAATAGGAGTCATAATTTTGAATGACTAAGGTTAAGCCTTGTAATATTGTACATACCTTTTCTTTCTCCAAATGTTTTCCATATTATAAAAATTAAAAAATGTAAAGAGGGTATGTCCTAAAAAAAACCAAAGGACAAAAGAATAAGACGAGGTCAAAAAATGAAAATATATGAACCCCAAAAACAAAAAAGGCCATGAAAGTGTGCAAGTCCAAATGCCACTACCATTTACTTTTATGCAGTGTGAAACTTTTTATTCATGCCACAATCCATGGTAATCAAACTATTTAATCTTGGTTACTCCATGCTTCGAAATTTATGTTTATAGATTAGAGAATAAAATCTGACCAAAAAGTTTAATCTTGGCATATCATAGTTAGGTAAAGAAAATAAAAAGGAGCTCATAAGCCTAATATGAGCCCTTGGATGATATAAGGTTAGAATTAGATAGATTATTTTCCAAAATAAAAATAGAAGAATAAGGGTTTGCTAGCCTAAATGCATCCTAAGAAATGAAGAAAATATGTTAGAGGTAAGAAATGGGTAAGTAGAAGAAAGGTTGTTGAACTACAAAGTTAATTGGATCAAAACATATGCATCATGCTTAGATACATATTTGAACATGTATGGTCAACTATGAAGGCAAAGACAAAGATTTACAAGTTCATATAATTAACTCCCCCTCATTCACTTTTCCCTTTTACTTACTAATTTCCTATCAACAAATAAGTTCTAAGTACTTTAAAACCTACAAATCAAAGAGGCTCATAGCATTTCTCTAACTTTTGGAGAGACCGGACCCTCGGCTTAATGACTTATGGACACAAGTGTTGTTGGAAAAAGTATCCAATACGGAATGACCCTATCCCACTCTAAGGGTGATAGTACCTCAGCAACAACTGAATACAAAGCTACTCAAGATTACTTCTTTATGAGATGTAAGAGAGAGGAGAAAGGGATCCACTAACCGTTGTCTTCCGCTAATGGTTGATCCAATCTTCCTTCTTTGCTACTTGGTCCCAGCTCCTTGCTCTTTCACTGGCCCAGCTACACAAAGATCCTGCAAAAGCACAAGAAAAGGAAACTACAAGAAGCATACATCCATAATTGATTCAAGGATTAGAATAAATCAAATATACAAGCATCAGTACGCCACAAAGACACATGCATATAGAAGAAACTCAAATGCTTTATTAATGGAAGAAGTAAAGTTCTGAGAGTGTTACAACCATAATAGGCCCAATCCAGCAACACCTCCTAGCAGAAAGAAATCTCCTCTTCACCTCCTTCAAAGCAATCACCCAATAGTTCTATGCACAAACCAACCGCACTTCCTTACATTCACAAGATTCCCGCCTCCTTAGACCTCATGAGAGAGCTCTATATATAGGAGATTTGGAGAAAGGATGAGTCAGCTTGAGACTGACATGAAGCTGACTAGTGTCCTCTCCCACTTTAGTTAAACTTCAGTTCTTGAGTCCACTTGGAGATTCTTTCTTCCACTTGGAGATCAAGACCCTCTGACTCATCACAAGGTGAATTCCTTGACCCAAGTGCCAGTTTGGAAGCTTCCTGGGCAATTGACACCTTGCAGAATGACTGTGCCACTTGGCCAATCTCGCCCAGCGCAGGTAGCCTTCATTGCTTTTGACATTCAGCGCAGGTACAGAGTGGAGCAGTTGACATTCAGCGCAGATGCTCAGTGTAGCAGTTGACATGATCCAGAAACAGCTTGTTTTTGAGTGTTTTCAGGTGGAGAACTGATTTTCAGTGCTGTGGTTTGCTGACCTTGTTCCTCTAGGGGTAGGAACAACATGTTTAGGGACTTTGGATCCCTTAGATTATTGACATTTCATGCTTCATGCTGTAAGGCACAAAAATGTCTATAACAACAAGTACTAGAATCCCCTTCACAAAATCATTTCCCCTTCATAAAATCCATTCCCCCTCATTACCCTAAGAAAACCCCTTTTCTTAAGTTTTAAACATCATTTACCTAAGAAAAGTGCACCCCCCCCCCCCCCCCATGTAAATCCCTTTTTGCTCAAAAAACCCACTAAAACCCTTTTATCCTAAGTGTTATCACCAAAATAGGACCCTGATAGGCTGTTGATCAGACTATCTCAGTGTAACTATTTCAAACCAATCTTTTAGCTAAGGCTTAGCCTCCTCAGCCTGAGAGGGCTCTCTCAAAGGGTTAATGATTTGGATTAAAGATATGAATAGATGGCTAACTCTATGGTTTGTGATTGTATATGTTTATAGGTTGAAAGATGAAGGTTGGATACCATTGGACTATGGAGTCAAAGTATGTTCAGTACCACAACAAGATTAGCTTAACATGAAGTCAGGGCATAGAGAGTTTTTATACATCAACAAAACAAAGATACAATGCAAGGAAACACAGTTTATAAATACATGAAGGAAGTTAGAGCATCATTGATGAGTTCTAAGTAACATGTATTCATACCACTGCAAGTAAGTGAAAGAGGAAAGCCATGAGACAATAGGACATTAAAAACTCTCTTTGAATCCTGGTAGTGAAGCCAAAACATTCTACCTAGCATGGAAATCAAGGCATTATAGAGTTCAAGTGCAGAAATGCAAATATAAAACAGTGAAATGCAGTTAGTTTATCTATGAAGGAAGTCAGGGCATCATTGATGAATTCTGAGTATCATAAGTAAACATCACTGAAATGTAATTATTTGAAGATGCCATCAAAACAAGAACATACAAGAACTCTTCATGAATCTTGAGTTGTCTAAGTAGAATTTCTGCATTAGGTTAAAAATATACACAATCTGCACATAGAGCAGCAGCTGAGCCAAAAAGCCTCCAACCCTTTGCTAATTCGACCTCTTGCTCTATATAAAGCATTTACAATATGTATTCCTTCATCCCTCATCAAGAGAATTCGAATTTGCTATGAGTGACACCTATTCTAACCATAAAACAAACCATTAAATGCATTTGACAACTAACTACCAGTCCTAGAGTTCTAATACAATTAAGAGTGTAACTCCTTATTATGATTACAACAACCTTATCTAAAAATTTAAAGCATTATTTTATAGCTGCAACCTCATGAAGTCGAATTTGATGAAGCCTCCCATGTTGTCACCTTGCTGCTGATGATAAACCCTAGGAATTAGGGAACATGTTTCCCTGTTTTTAGGTTTAGGATCCTCGAAAATGGCACGTGGTACAGAGCCTTTATCTTGTCATCCATTACACATTTTTCGACACTAAAGGAGGTTTTTGTATTCCATGATGTCTATAACAAAAACCTCTCTTGGGTTTTTAAAAAACTGCTCCAGCTGTCCAGAATTTGTCCTTGAAAAACACGTGTAAAACAGGAAAAATCCGTTTTTTGAAATTAGGGTCTCAATGAAAGCTTAGTATCTCCCAACTGAAAACAATTATAAAGAAAGTGAGATAGGTTATTATAGCTGGAGAGTTTTTGAAGAGAAAACTCCCTCAAAATTCCAAAATACGTTTTCCTGTAACCAAAAACTGATCTTGAAAAAGACTGCTAAAACCAGAAGACAAAGCTTGACTTTCAGCAGTTTCGTAGTGCAGGTTTAACCATAAATTCCTCCCACCTCAGAATGAATTTGAAGAAACTGAAAGAGAGTTTTTTATTTTATCATGTTAGGAAGAAAAGCCTCTTTCAATTTTCAAAATTGAGTTCTCAACTGCTCAGGAAACCTTCTGGAAGTTGACTAGTAAAAGCAGAAAACAGAGTTTTTTATGCTGAAACAGGTTTTTTCAGGGGTTTCGTAGCGCGCTACGAAAACGTGGATTCGTAGCTAATTTGAAAATTTCTCCAAAATGATGTGAGATATGACTTCTAAACACATGGCGAGGCTTCTAGGACATGGAATGAGGCTGTCAAACTTTATTTGGAAAAGAGATATGACCTTAAAAGACTTCTAACCTTATGACCTAACCCTTAAAGCATGAAAGTACCTAGAGACCCTTTAACACCATGACTAGAAGAAGGTTTTGTAAATGAGAATGACACTAATTGTGATGAGATGACTCAAAACATATAAGACTATGACTAGAAACAAGGCAACTTTCCAAAGCTTAGAGACAAAGATTTTAGGGTGATAACACTAAGTATTGAGCATAGATAAAGTTTAGTGCGCTTATACTTACACTTTACCTCTTTCACTTAGAAAAACTCACTCCCCCCGCTCATTTCATATTAATTATTAACATTATTATATTAATCCCATTATAACATTTTTCCCGTAAATAAACTAAATCCCTAATTAAAATACCCCAACCCTTAGTTTTAATAAAAACTATAGAAATCACCCATATCCCGATATAACATTACTTATTTACCTAATCTTGGTAAACCTAAGTTAAACCCGTTATTAACCTCACCCAACTCCCTAATCCCTCATTAAGCTTGGTCTGATCACTTTAAACCTACGATTAATCCCTAAACTAATCCCATACCACCGTAGTTATGACCCCTGGGCCCCCCCTCAACTCCTGTTCATTTCCTCCGCGAAGCTTTTTCGCCCAACTACTGTCCTATCGCAATTGCCCAGATCCAACGGCCCAATGCCATATCTTCCGCACCCAATGGACTGCCTTTACCTGCCTGATAAGGCGGTTTTCCCCGACCCCCCGATGGCTACGTGTCAAGACCCAACGCACATTGGGTGACCCCTCCTAAAAACTGCCCACGCCACTAAAGCGATGCCACAAGCCTCAAAACCACCTCCCCGCCATTCCGATAAACTGCCCATCCTTCATAAATATGAATTTTGTGCCTTATTTCAAAATGTTCCCATTAAAGTTTTAAACTGTGAAAACCCATGTTTTTAAGCCTTTCACCCATTTAAATTGTATAAGCCCATGAAACCCTCCAGCGCCACCCTGCACCTCTGCGATGCGATTTCACCTCCAATTACGTCCAAAACTCTACTACGACCCCTTTCCCAAGCATCCCTGTGCCAGAGAACCATCATACGCCCTTCCATGCAGACCGGTGCTTTCTTAATTATTGTTGAATTTTTCAGGTTATCAGCCAAAGCTAAAGCTTGGATAAACAGTTCTTATACTAGTCGCAGAACCTGTTTACTCCAAGACTCAAACCAAAAACCTGTTAAAGGCATAAATTCAGAAGAAGAAGACTATTATACAAGGAACCGAAGATGAAAACCATCACACACAGAGCCGAGAAGAGGACAACTAGACAGAACAATGACAGTTCAAAACAGAGGAACCAGACTGGAGATGCAGTTAGAAGACAAATGAATAAAAATACTGAGACTTGATCAAATATCCACTTCCCAATGCTAATACATGTAAAAACAAATGAATTTACCATTGAAACACACAGTAAAAGTTAAATTGTGCAGTAAAAGGGAAACACAATGAAGGATAAAGACAGGTCATCAGAGTGAAAGAGTATCAGTGACAAAGTGTATCAGATGAAAGAAAGAAGTAACAAAAGCCTCCAGTGTAAATGATTCAAACAGTAAGAGCATAAAGAGCTAAAACCAACCTTAACAGCTAGTAATACCACAATAAAAGGGACACATGAAAGAAGTTCATTAGCTTCCTCTATCTTCCTGCGAGAAGATATTTGTATTTCCTAGATTAAATCTCAAGTCAGTTTGAGATATTTGTAATAACACCTTAGTATAAATACTTCATAATTCGAAGTATGTAGGGTGGATTCTTAGACATTTCTATAGACTTCTTGATCGAAATACTGTAAAGCCATTGGAGCATTGACTGAGCTAGCAAGCCAGATTGATGAATAAAGACCCGATATTTCAAAGGATTCATGTGCAGAGCGAAGTGTAGACAAGTATTTACTCATGTTGTTGTTATATCTTAAAGTTTCCCACACTGTTGATCTAAATCTAAATGCCATAACTGGAATATTGTATCAGAATTTGTTTAAGTACACTATGTTATAACAATTAGGCAAATCTATGTTTTCTCCAGATAATCTAAGTTAAGGAATTCTTAATTTCTCCTTAGTTTAGGTTGTTTCTTTTAATCTATAGCAAAGGATTCTTAATTGCCCTATCTTTCTAATTACCCTTTATTCCTCTTTTCAATCCCAATCTGATAATTATTAGTTGCTCTCTCACCCTGGTTAAAACCTTTTCCATCCCTCTGGCCTAAAGACCTACATTCTACTATGTTATCTTTCCCTTTGAACATTCCCTTTAGTGAGTTGATCCAGTTCTGCTGCCCTTCTTTTGACTCCATATGCCTAATGGTCTAGAGACATCATTCTATCCATCTGTTTAAAGAACCCCACCACCCAATCTTCAATACAAATCAAAACCCCCTGAACCTTAAGAACTAGCCTAATATCCCAGCAAACAAAGCTAAATCATATAGAGAGAGCCCTCTTTGGACTTAGGTTGGCTAGAGCCTAAGCCTAAAAGTTGGTTTGTGGTTACCTCGATCATTTTCTTTCTTCTAATAACTTCTAGAGAAAATTCTGAGTGATAACATAGTGGTGACTCCACTGGGGAACCAACAATTCCTCAGTCCTAATAAAGCTTTAAAAAAATTCTAATTTTGTATTTTAAGCCTCTTAATTTCATTTGTTAGAAGTTATATTGAAAAATCTTACAAACAATTAAAAATTTTGAAATTCTGGCTTCTAGGAAGACTCATTTTACTAGGGCTAATCCAGATCCCAATCCTCCCCTAGTAGTTGATAATCCCAACCTGGTTTCAAGAAAATCCAAAAAAGAAGAAAGTTCAGTTAGTCACACACCTTTAGTTAAAGCTAATTCATGTCTTGATGAGCAATTTGGTCTATCATTATTTAAAACAAAGTCTGAAAGTGAAATATACGAAACTATTCTAGATCTTGATTTCATTGCAGACCTTGAAGTCTAACAGGCCAACAAATCAATTGATGAGTATATTCTGAAATCTCCACAATCATCCATTAATACCACTAATACCCCTGAGTTTTCTGAATAGATCTCCACTAATTTGAGTTCACCATTATTCCCTTCGACTTCAGTTGATCCGGATTTAAACAGGAACGCAACCAATTACAAAGATAACCATAAACGCAGAGATGCAGCAAAAATAATACTTCATTTCATTAATGTAAAATACTGAAATATGCTTATAAACAACAATGGAAATAAACTAGCTAGGGCGATGGTAGCTTATCCCTGAGAAGAGATGTGGTGGCTACATGCCTCTGAACTATGTTACAATGAGGCTCGAAGGCCTATTTATTGTTGAGAAATAATGGAAAACCCTAAACATCCAAAAACCTAACCCTAGAAGATGAAATGCCAAACTGTGGGCCCCGTTTGGGTAAATTGGTACATCAACTTCCTAGGGTCGTAACTTTGGCATACGATCTCTGTTTGACGCGAACAGTATCTTGTTAGAAAGATCTATTCGAGAACTAAAACTTTGGGAAGAGAAACCTTAATCCATGGCATGGACTGATGTTGCTCCTAGTTTTCCCAAAAAACGTCATTTAGGGCCTCAAAATGGCTCCAGAAGTTCAGGACCCGAAAAACTGCTAAAAATAGTAAACTATGCTACAATTAAGGAAACTGAAATGCTGAAATAAACAATGGTGGGGGTCCAAGTGAACTTGGTAGGTGGCCACCAATATCCACCTGGATCATTTCTCCCCCCTTAGGAAGCAATGGTCCCCATTGCGTTGAGTTCCTCCATGAGATGAGGAAACTTCTGCTGAACTTGGTCCCTTGTGAGCCACTTGCCCTAGTGAAGGATTTGGCCTACTTTGACAACTCGATACAATTGGATATTCTGTTGGCGAGTGTGCTTGATCTGTGTGTACATGATCCTGTTGAGATTGCAACAAGATGATGGAGCTTAGTGAAAAGAGTCGCATTCACTAAGTGGGCCCGCAGGCAAATTATGGCGCAAGTTCTATTTTTTATCACAGTGTGGATGATCACAGTGTGGGTGACCACAGTGTGAGTGATCACAATGTGGGTGACCAAAGTGTGGGTGACCAAAGTGTGGGTGACCACAGTGTGGGTGATCAAAGTCTATTTTTAGACTGGCTGTCAAAAATAGAAAAGTCAAATATTATTGTCTCATAATAATATTTGGACTATAAACTTGATCTTATTCTCTTGGAGCACTTTAGTTTGAGCTACAGATGTGGCCCATGCAGCTGTCAGAAGGAAGTACGCTTTTCTTATGAGTCAGTTGAGTTGTTGCATGCATGACTTCAATTATAACTCAATCAGTTGAGTTTGGTGGAGTTGATTGTGGAGTTAATGGAGTTGTGTTCAGTTTGACTTAGTTAAACTAGTTGTAGTTAGTCTAACTGCAAATAGACTAATGATGAGTTGTTAAACTAATTATTAACTCATGATACAACTATAGAATACATCAGTTAACTCAGTTGCATGTCAGTGCATGTTCAGTTCAGAAGGGACAGGTGTTAGAGAATCAGATTGTTATCAGTTGTGACTATAGTTGTGCATTAGATCTTGCACAATCAAGGGATTGAGTATGCCAATGAGTTTACTCATGTATTTGCCTAGTTTGTAGCTTCTGCTCATGTCTTACACATTGTGAGTGATTCTTTGGAGGTGAAATACGAGTTTGGTAGACCATTCTCATTCATTCTTGAGCAGGTATTGAGCTGGAGAGGCAGGCAAGCAGTGGAATAGATTTGGAGATCAGATCTTAGCTGTATTGTGTGTAACAGGTGGAGCTGGTACTGGATTGCTTGTGATAAGCATTGTACTTTGTAATGTTACATGGTCTCAATCATTAATATACAGATAGTGTGGGGTTTTTAGCGAGATGCTTTCCCCGGGTTACATACTGTGTTAATGTGTGAATACTCTTGATGTTTTATTGTTATTGATGCTGCTATATTGATGATCAACGTAGAGGAGCTTATGTATTGTGTATGTATTCCGCAATAGTACATGATTAGGATAATCTCTGTTGAATATGTGTTAAATTATTAAAAATTTCTACATGGTATCAGAGCTAGATGATTTGTAGAAAAAGTTTCTACATGGTATCGGAGCGAGCTAGATAATTGTAGAAAAAGTTTCTACATGGTATCGAAGCTGTTGATCATCAAATATACTATTCAAGAAGTGTTTACATTCTATTTCTTCAGGCAGAGTCTGTAATCGGGCCAGGTAGCCTCTGGATTCATCCCTCCTTTGGAAGGTGAGATATCCAGTGAATGCCCATACAGTCAATCTATGTACGAGAAATATTGTGTTCTCATGAATCTTAGATCCGAAGCGGTTGAGTTGGAGCTGGTGGAAATCGAATTTGCAGCAGTGTTGTTGAAATGTCTTTCAACGGATTGCAAATGTTATTCCAAAGCAAGAGCGACCTGGCGCTCAAGGATAAACTCAGAAACAATAAAGGTGAGAATGGATCTTCATCAAAGGTATCTGATGAAGAGAATTGTGCTTTGGCTGCCAAAGCAAAGAAAGGGAAGAGCAAGAAAGCTTCTCAGTCTGGTGTGAAAGGCAAGAAGTAGGATATGTCCAAGGTGAAGTGTTTTCACTGTCACCAGCATGGACACTATGCCACTAATTGTCCGCAGAAGAAGAAGAACAAGCAGGCTGCTGGATCTTCAGCAGGAGAGGCTCTAGCCTCACAGTTTGAGCTTGATTTTTCATTGATCGCATGCTTGGTTTCAAGTGTGATGGGATCAGTGTGGTTCTTGGACAGTGGTGCGTATTTTCACATGACGGGAGATAGAGATTTGTTCTCTGATCTGGAGGACAAAGATCTTGGAGTGCACATCGAGATGGGTGATGATGGTAGATACAGTGCGACCGATATCGGTACCATTTCCTTTGAGAGGGAGTCTGGTAAACCCTTCGTATTGAAGGAAGTCATGCATGTTCCAGGATTAATGAAGAATCTTATCTCAGTGGCGATGTTAGAAGACAAGGGGTATGATGTTGTTTTCAGCGAGGGAAAGGCTTTCCTGCGCAGCAAGACAACTAGTGAGACCTGGAAGATAGGGGTTCGAGTGAGGAAGCTTTATCAGTTGCATGTAGATGGATGCGTAGCAATGGCAGGCAAGGCAGAAGGATTGGTGAGCCGGGATGATGGCGAGTTGTGGCACAGGAGATTGGGTCACCTTCACCATGGAGCCTTGAAGATACTACAGCAGATCACTACAAGGCTTCCTAAAGGCACACTTGCGCAGTCAGATCAATGCAAGGGGTGTACTTTGGGGAAGTTTGTGAAAGCCACCTTTCACGAGAAGGATAGTCACGCCACGACGATCCTTGAGAGAATTCACACAGATGTGTGTGGACCTTTCTCAGTTGCTTCGACAGCAAAACACAGGTATTATGTGATTTTTGTTGATGATTTCTCTCGTAAGTGCTGGATCTTCTTCATGCAGAAGAAGAGCGAGACATATTCAAAGTTCTGTGAATTCAAAGCACTGGTAGAGAAGGAGTCGGGGAAGAAGGTGAAGGCTCTTAGGAGCGATAATGGTGGTGAATACATCTCGGATGAGTTCAAGGATTTCTACAAGGCAGAAGGGATTCGTAGAGAGCTCATAGCTCCCCATAACCAACAGCAAAACGGGGTAGCTGAGCGGAAGAACAGAATGATTGTGGGTGTTGCACGGACAATGTTGCATGATCAGGGCCTACCCCTTCACTTGTGGGCGGAAGCATGCAATACAACAGTTTATGTGCAGAACCGTTGTCCTCATAGGATACTTGGCATGAGTACACCTGAGGAGACTTATTCTGGTAAGAAGCCTAATCTTTCTCATTTGAGGATTTTTGGTGCTAACATTTACATGCATGTGACGAAGGATGCCAAGAAGAAGTTGGAGCCAACCGCAGAGGTTGGGATATTTGTGGGGTACACTGATACACCCCACAACTATCGTGTGTATTTGCCAGACAGTGGTAAAACTGTTGTGCGACGGGATATAAAATTTCAGTAGGAGAAAGCCATGAAGTGTTCGCTTGAGAGGGAGCTACACTTGCATGCAGATGAGGAGCTATTAGTTCCTAAGGATGAGCTTCAGGACGTGGATCAGCCACAGGACGAGGTTCATGGAGTGGAAGAGGCCACTCATGCAGCGCCAACCATCAGAGGGCGAAAGCGCTTGACAGAAGTTGTGCGACTGGCTCAAGATGCAGAGAAAGTTGTAGGACCACCTACAGCCTAACGCAGGCAGAGACAGTCACCTGATCGGTACACTGGATACATGGCTCTGATGAGCAAGTGTGTTGTGACTGAGCCATCCTCTTTCGAGGAAGCTGTGGAGGATCCCACATGGGTAGACACCATGGTGGAAGAGTATGATTCTATTGTCAGAAATAGTGCATGGGAGATTGTTTGTAGACCGGAAGGGAAATCAGTGGTGGGTTCGAGATGGATCTACAAGGTCAAGCAGGCAGCTGACGGGAGTGTGGAGAAGTACAAGGCAAGATTTGTTGCCCGAGGCTTTTCACAGATAGAGGGGATCGATTATGAGGAGACCTTTGCACCTGTCGCAAGGTATTCTTCCATACGGACGATTCTTGCTCTCTCAGCATAGATGGGATGGCAAATTCATCAGATGGATGTGAAGACTGCATTCCTCAATGGATTCATTGAGGAGGAGGTGTACATTGAGCAACCTGAAGGCTTTGAGGTCTTCAGCAGCGAGTCGCATGTGTGCAGGCTCAAGAGAGCGCTGTATGGGTTGAAGCAAGCACCACGTGCTTGGTACACACGGATAGACAACTATTTCATAGGACTTGGATTCTCCAAGAGCGAGTGACGCAGGGATATCCCTGCGAACCCAGAATCATACTCCTTTTCAATCAGACTAATAGCACTCGCACCAAAGCTGAGTTCCCTTTCATTAACACTTTGGCACTGCCAAAATCGCAGAGCTTTAACTGATGTGTGTGTGGATTCACCAGGAGATTTTGTGGTTTTATATCACGATGACAAACACCAACAGCACCGTGAATGTAAGCTAGAGAACGGCATATCTGGTATGCATAGAGTTTAACATATAATAATGGCATTCCGATATCACTCCTGAGTAATGTCAATTAAATTATCGTAACAATTTCCAAGACTTTTGAAGGAAGAAACCCGCTCCTTTACTAGAGAAGAAAATGTTTGTTTGAACCAGTTAAATTAAGAGAAAAAAGGTTTCTAAAATACCAATGAGAACCAGCAATAGTATCAAAACTACCTTATTTTAGACTCAGTCAATGTTGAATTATCTTTCGATATTATTCACGAACATCATTCAATACTAGTTCGTCTACATTGGAACAAGCTCAACTAGATCACAGAGTATCCATCATATCATTATCATCCAAAACATTACCGGTGGGTGTTATAGTTTGAACTCTTTTTTAAAAGGAAAAGTTTTAACTGAACTGGAGATTTAAGAAGCAATTACATGTCACCCACAATCGCCCACTGTCATTTCAAGGTTTTTACCTTTCATTCTCAGTCTTCAGAAATTGAAATGAGACAACCTCCAATGTAGTGTTGTAGCATTAATATGAATACTTCATTCAAGATAACCGAAGTGTTTGTGAACATAAGCCATGAGTCATGGAGACCCTCTGGTAGATCGTTATGCTTGCTTGCACGGTGAATCTCACTTAAATTCCAAAACACATTCAAAAGGAACTTACAATATAAGGCGATCGGGAAATAATCATTATTTTGACAAATTCAAATCTAGTGCTGTGGATTAACCTCGGCCCCTGTTACAGAACTCGCCTTTTTTCCCGAACACATAGTAATAACAGGATGTAAAATACCAGCGTATCAACAGGATTATATTTTATACCAATCGACCTTCCAGCGCAAGTAAATAACAACAGGCATAGAAATAGCAATTCTTCAATTGGTCATTAACCATATGCCCTCAATATGTATACAGCATACACATACGCTTACCTCCAGCATACATATCTCTGTCCCTATGCGGCTTTCAGTAAATGGATATATAATTGTAATTGCCAGGCAACCAACGGCCCTATACAATTAAATGCAGCCTTCAAATGAGGCGCCAGTCACGCTGTTCGGGTAGCTCAAATCAAGCATCGATGGCTCTCTCAAATACAATCCGATATCGATTAACACAATCGATACCATCCCATATCACCGGACACAGATAATAGCAATTACATTCCCAAAAGGCCAGAATTCAATACATATAGAGTTTCATCGAAATTTTATGTGTCAATAAAGCTACACAGAGATTAACAATCCAGATTCCTCCATAACACAATAATCTCAGAAAATAAGAAGAATCGAACCTTCCTTCCACACATTGAACACATAAATTCGATTCACAATGCTTTACATAAAATTATTCCTTTCTTAGAATCGGTTCATTCTGATATTAAATTATCCAATCAATTCTTCATGAACTCAATAATGGCATAAACTCCAGAAAATTAAATTCTTCATTAATACACAATACTTACAACAGCATTCTTCCTCCTTGGCCTGTTTTTCCAGATTGATGGCCCTGACAATTTACCAAAGGCTCACACCCTTGGTTGTTCCCAACCAGCTCTCTACTCTTCTCCCTTTTCTCACAATCTCAATGTCCTTTTCTCACAAAAAGTCCTCCTATTTATACAATTTAAAAAAATCATTTAATTAAATGCTCAATCTCTTAAAATCCTCAACAAACCCCTAAATTTCTCAACATCCCTAAAAGATAGGTTTTTATCCCTAAAATCCTTCAATTTATTAAATTCCCTCATATCCTTTTATTAATAAAAAGATATTTACATAAATCCTCACCTTCTCCTATTTAATTCAAATTAATTAATAAAATATTAGAAATCATCACACCCCATATTTACAAATGGAGAAAAAGGTCTTGATGCTCCTGCATCAGACTCCCCATGTAAGAAAATTCATGACCACCTGGTCATAAGTCTGGATATTTCCTCCTGGATCCCAGATTTTATTTGTAATCCTTCCGTGCTTGTCGATTGCTTCACTGTTGTTGTCATCTGCTGTTGTCTTCCAGGTTTCCATATTTTGTGCTGTAGTGCTCCACTTTCTCTGCTCTTGCAATCTTTCACTGTCATTCTCTTATTGTCGCTCCTTTTCTTTCTTTCGGCTGTCTTTCTCTGGGATGTCTTTATCATTAATCTCCTTATCATCTCAATTTCTTTGTCCAGTATGTTCTCTATCCGCTCATTGTTTCCAACATCTTCAATAACACATGTTGCTCTTGTTGTCACTATGGATGTTGCGGCCTCCCAAACTTCCTTTCCCTCTGCAACATTCCTTTGCTCGTCACCTGCAATTTCATCTTGATTATCTTCTTTGTCATCCTTCATCAGCAATCTATCCTGGACATTCATCCTCTGTTCTTCCAATTTCCTCCTTTGAAAATCCATTTCTCTATATAACTCAATGATTTTACTTGGAGTGGTCTTCGGAAACTTTACACGATCTTCCATTTCCTCACATGGTCTTTCTTCTGCTAAATCTTCTTTAACATCCTTCAGTAGATGTTCTTCCTCTTCTTCCAAACCTGCAATCACACACAAATCGTTAGTTTTAAAATCACAAGACCTTACGGTCTTGTTTGATGCTTCAGTCATCAAATCTTTCGACTGCTTCGAATCATTCATATGATTCAACTCCTCTAGCTCTTCATCACTTTCAAAAAGTAATGGTCCACTGTCTAGGTAACATAGCGAAACTTCAACCTCTTCTTCGGCATCTTCCTTTTGCTGCAGCTCAACTGTTTCGAGCTTCTCTTTCTTCTGTCTGGCATCTATAACCTGTTCAAGTTCCCTTAGTTCCTTTATCAACTGCATATTTACCTGATGATTCCACTTCTTTTGTAGCCTCTGCCACCTCAACTTCTTTCTCATGACATAACCACGCTTCTGGTCTTCCTCATTTCTTTGCAACATCTCCATTAATACCTCAAGCTGAACTGCTATCTCAGCCTTCTCCCTCTCATATTCCTCTTTGCTTAACTTTCTCTGTATGCCAATTGCCTTGGCATCCTTCTCCTTTTGTCCTCTGCTGTGGTTTATTTCAGAACCTTTGTGACGACTGTCACTAGTCATCATCCTTTCCATCTCTATGAGTTCCTCACTCACTTTACTATGAGTTGTACTAAAGCCTCTTCAGCAGCAAGTCCTATCTTGCCGCCACTTACCTCACCAAGCCCTCCTCACTTGGTCTTTTGGCAAGCAATTGGTTCTCTATCTCCAGAACCTCCTTTGAGCACTTTTCTTTGCTCTTCCCGGGCTTCAACTCATCTGCCTGTTCTAAGAACACAACTGTCTTCCTTATCCAATCTCTATTGGATTTCCTCAAGGTTCTACCACACCTATGCTTTCACCAGTTTTCTGTTAGCAATTTTAAACATGTCTTCTATGGATTTTCCTTTTGGGAGTTGCAAAAATACTTCTGCTTTAATGCAAAGACTACAATCTGCAAATTAAAATAAACCCAGATCACCTTACCTTCAAGATCTCGTCTGATCTTGTCCTTCCATTTGCCTGTACTTCCATTACCTTCAGAACCTCACCACTTCTGCAAATCTGTTCCGCAAATATTTATGCTTCCTCTGCTAAATTTCACTGTCAATCAGATTTTAAAATCTGATCCAATCTGCTGGCTTTATCCGGCACACTTCAAATCAAAATAATTCGCAGAAACTATCCTCAACAAATGGTTCAAAACCCACAACCCAACCATCTTCTTTTCAACAGGTTTAATAGCATTAAAAATCCCTTGTTCACTTCTTATAAAGACTATTAAAAAAAACATCAGTTTCATTGTTCCATTTTAAAGCCCCACTGCTTCTCATTAAGAATGCATTTAACTCACTCCCCAATTAACATGGATTTTTAATACAATCAAAATCAACCAATGCGCCCTTGGTTTGTTTTTACAAACATTTCATGCCACAACTTTTAATACCATCCTCATAATGGAACTCCAATTCATTGCAAATTAATAACACTGTTCGGATTTTAAAATGGTAATCTATATGTGCGCCTTATTCAGACAATTGTATCTGAATTAGAAGTTTCCTATTTGTTGAATGATTGAAATTGTGTTGAACGGAATAGGAGGAGAGAAGATGGGCACGCGCAAGGGTCAAGGCTAGGGTTTACAGGCATATTCTAGGGTTCGTAGGGCATCTGCACAGACGGTTCCACAGGGCGGAAGCACCGACAGCTACTCGACAGCTCCTGGACGGTTACGGTCACGGACTCAGCTTTCGCCACTGCTACAGCTACACTATCGAATTTCTCGCTTGTCCCTTTCTGTCACCAACATTATTCAGTTATGGATCGTTGGGAGTATGAAGAGGTTGATTATTCGGCGGATCCCACACCGGAGAACGTCATATTTGGGACTCCGCATTTTATCTCTCGCTCACTAAACCCCCATTCCGCTTCCTCATCTGCCCAGCCGCATCAATCTACACCTGCATCTGCACCTCTCTCTACTGTCGTTCACCCTCCTGTATCTCCGCCGTTTGAGGTCCCTCCGCTCTCGCCTGGGGCACTACAATTTCTGGCCTCAAACACTCCGCCATCACCTTCATTTGATCCTCTATCCACTATTCCATCGGTGATCCCCCCTCCGCCGATCTCTACTCCTGCTACATTCGCATCGGCCTCTGGTATTCGCCCATCGGGATGCTTTGAGACGCCGGCGGTATCCTCCATTCCCACTAACCCGTCTCCCCGGGAGGGCATCACAAACCCTCTGGTTGATCATCCTTCGGCCCCTCGCTCTGGATCTAAGAAGGTTAAGTGCATTAGATCGACGGCAAGAGATATCTCCATCAAATTTGACGAAGCAAAACCGCTTGGAGAATATATGGATATTGCAAACACTGTGTTGGTTGGGCACGTCAGGGGTCGATCATACTCGAGGCAGAGACTTAATCTTTGGGTTAAGGAGATCTGGGGTGGAGTACTTTTTGATCTACCAGAAGTCCATGTCCTCCCCAGAGGATGGTTCTCTCTTAAATTCTCCAAGGTCAGCCAAACAGAACTTGTTCTGGGTCGATATTGGCACATCGAAATGGCCCCTGTTCTTCTCAAGCGATGGAACCCTCTCTTTGATCCAGATCGAGAACAGCTAGGTGCCGGTCCAATCTGGGTGAGACTCCCTGGCCTTCCAATTCCATTCTGGGACGAGGAAGTTTTCATTAGGGTTGGGAATGCCCTAGGGACATACTTGGACTATGATCGCACCTATGTGGAATCTGGGCATCGTACACTGGCTCGGATTTTGGTTCATTTGGACACTCGAGAGGGACTCGAGGAACAGATCACGCTTCAATGGGGCAGGTGTATTCGTGTTCAACTGTTGGATTATGAAGGCGTACCATATCGGTGCAGGCGTTGCCACAAAGTGGGGCACCTCGCAAAGGATTGTCCCCTCAATAAGAAAGCTGCTGAATCAGTGAAAGGCACCCCGGCATCAACGAGGACTGCTTCCCCCATCATATCTCGTCCGTCGTCTGCTGGTCCGGCCCTATCGACATCTCCACCTGCGAGCGACACTGATCTCCGGAGATCCTCCCCACCAAAAACTAGGGCGCGCTCGACGGCAGAAGCGGGTATGAATTCTGTTTCTTTTACTTTGCATTTAGCTTCAAATGCATTTCATGACTCGGGTTCATCTGCACATATCCCCATGATCCCCTGCTCTCTATCTCAACCTCTCACTTGCTCCGACCCTATTATCTCTACATCTCTTGGATCCTTTACCTCCCCGAGCCCATCCTCCCCTCCCCATCCGTATTTCCTTAGGTCTCGGAACACAACAAAGGATCAGGCTGTCGGACACTCGGGGCTAGGCATTATCATTCCTGAGGGGACATCATTGAATCCCAGAGGGCGAAAATCGCACCTTTCTAAAGCCATCAAACAAGCCGGGGCTGAGGTGGTCTCGGGTCGGCAAGCAACCATTGACGGGGTCCTTAGAGCAGGACACACCCTGAGAGGTGTTCCCCCATGAAGTGCCTTTCATATAACTGCAGAGGTATGGCTAGTTCCTCCAAAAAACTAGCCATGAAGAGGCTCATTGCCACTGAGCCGATTGACATTATCATGCTTCAAGAAACACTTTGTTCCGCAGATCAAATTATTGGTGTTATGCAATCTTTGGTCCCTGGATGGAACTTCTTTGCTAATGATGCTGTGGGTCGATCTGGAGGCATCGCCATCGGGATAAATCCTCGTTCCATCAAGCCCATCTCAACCTGGGGAGGTGCTGGTTTCATTGGCCTGGATTTCTTCTCGGCGGAACTTGGTAAGGATCTAAGAATTGTCAATATTTATGCCCCATGCTCCCAGAGAGAAACATTCTGGCAGAATACACTTCAGATGCCCCTACTAAATGAGGACCATGTTATTATAGGAGGAGATCTCAACTTTTCTCTGGGTTACAGGGAATCATGGGGTACTGAGGCTCAAATTGACGCTATCACTGATTATATGACAAATCTCCTGGAACAATCAGATTTCTCGGATATACCTGTGCAGCGACTGCTACCTACTTGGCGGAATCGAAGGGTAGGGGATGTTGCGCTTGCAAGAAGACTTGATAGATTTCTGTTAAAAGGTCCTCTTCTGCAACAACTGCACCTATACAGGCAATGGGTTGGCTCGGGGGGGATATCGGATCACAATCCGATATACCTGGAGATTCTGGGACCTTTTAAGAAACCCAAGGCACCCTTTAAATTCAATCCTACTTGGCTGAAGGATCCAGCATACATTCAGATGATAAAAGATTTTTGGGCCTCTCATCCCATCAATGAATCTGTTCCCCTTGCCAAAGGTTTCTGTAGGAACCTATCAGAAATTAAGCATTGTTCTATTAAGTGGGCAAGGGAGAAATTTGTTCGGGAAACAGCTGTGCTATCCCAGATTGAAGCGGACTTAAGTTCATTAACAGATGACAGAGGACAGGGCTTCTTGACTGCTGCGGACAAAACTAGGCTTATTGAACTAGAAAATCAAAAAGCCAAGATCCTCAATGAGAGAGAGGAATCCATTAGATTAAGGAGCCGAGCCTTATGGATTCAAGCTGGGGATGACAACTCAAAGTTTTTCCACAACTATGCAAAATGCAGGAAGGTATCTAATACTATCTGGAAATTACCCACCCCGGATGGAGACATCGCGGACAATTTTAATAAACTGGCACAGCTGGGCATATCACATTTCAGGAACCTCTACAGGCGTCCGCGTGAAGAAAGCTTACTTGATATTATTAATATAGCTAATCACTTCCCGAGATTTGTGGAAGATGAAGATGTGGAGACCCTTACTGACCCGGTCACTGCTGAGGAGCTAGAAGGAGTTCTGAAATGGTTCAAGAAAGACAAGAGTCCAGGGCCGGACGGATGGACTATCGAATTCTTCATTGCCTTCTTCGACATTCTGGGACAGGACTTGCTTCAGGTGGTTGAAGAAAGTAGGACATCTGGATCTATATACCATGCCATCAACTCTACATTTATCGCTCTTATCCCCAAATCTGACTCCCCTGCATCTCTTGATGACTACAGACCCATTTCTTTATGTAACTGCCTCTATAAAATTATTTCAAAGACCATTGCAAATCGTCTTAGACCGATCCTCTCTCGTTCCATTGGCCCGCAGCAATTTGCTTTTCTAGAATCTAGACAGATCCATGAGGCCATTGGACTAGCACAAGAAGCCCTCCATTCCATCTGGTCAAAGAACTTAAAAGCCATCCTTCTCAAAATCGACCTATCCAAAGCATTTGACCGTGTCAGCTGGTTATATCTCAAAATGATTCTCATTCATCTGGGTTTCCCACATGCCTACATTACCTGGATCATGGCCTGCATTACCACACCATCTTTCAGCATTCTTATCAATGGTTCGGCCTCTGACTTCTTTCACTCTGAAAGGGGTCTAAGACAGGGTTGCCCTCTATCACCTCTCCTCTTCTTACTGGTCATGGAAGGCCTCAACCGTCTCTTGGAATCTGCTATGCGTTCTGGAGACATTAGGGGACTCCGCATCTCGGATCACTGTTTTCTCTCTCATCTACTTTTTGTAGATGATGTTCTTATTCTTCTAAATGGCAGTGTGCGTGACTCTCGATCTTTCTTAAAGATCCTGCAACTGTTTTCCTCTGCCACGGGAATGGTACCTAATCAGCTGAAATCTACCATTACATGTGCTCGCACATCTGCTCAAGAGACTCAGATCGGCCTACATGCTTTCCCATACTCGATTCACCCCCTGGATCGAGGTCTCAAATATCTGGGATTCAACCTTAAACCGACTTGTCAAAGGATTGCTGACTGGGTCTGGTTGGTTGCCAAATTGGAGAAAAGACTTACTAGTTGGAGCTTCAGATATCTCTCCAGGGCTGGGAGACTTGTGCTCATAAAGTCTGTATTAGAAGCTACCCCTGTATTCTGGATGGCATTAGCCTGGATTCCTAGGAACATCCTGGGACGTCTACAACAGCTCTGCAATAGATACCTCTGGAATGGGAGACAGGATAAAAGAATTTTTGCTTGGGTTGGATGGAAGAAAATCTCTCGGCCAAAAAAATGGGGTGGCTGGGGTCTAAAGGAACTACCTGAATTTGCAAAAGCACTTGCCGCCAAGATGAGGTGGATTCTGCTTACAGGACAAAATCTCTGGTCACAGGTAGTTTATCATAAATACATCTGGCCCCTAAATTTATTGGATTGGGCCCGTCTACCAACTTGGTCAACTTCGGGATGCTCATCGGTTTGGAAGGCTCTGATTCAATCTCTGCCACTCATACGGAACAATCTTGCTTGGCGCATAAATGATGGCTTGATAGGTCGCATTGGCATAGACCCCTGGATTAACTGTGGGGGGCGACACATCCTTACTCCAGATCTTATCCTTCACCTTCAGACTCAGGATATCCGTCATTTTGCTCATATTGCAGACCAGCAGCGCACTGATATATTTTCACAGGCTTGGAAATCCGCCCAGCAATTGAACCTTCCTTTACATTGGCATCAGGAGTGGGATCGTTACACTGAGGCATTAACTGATTCACATATCCGTATCAAGCAAGGCCCGGATGAGCTTATATGGTGCGCTGTTGAACATGGTGTATACGCTCCTAAACTTCGATATACTATTCTTATATCGCACAGAATGCCAGACCAGTTGCAGTCATGGTGGCAAGCCATATGGAAACTAAAGGCCTCTCCCCGGTCTAAACTTTTCTTTTGGTGCGCTCTCAAAGGCACTGTTCCCACTGGGGAATATCTCACTCGCAGAGCCATATTTGGTCCCTCTTGGTGCGTATTCTGTAAAAATTCAACAGAGACACTGGATCATCTATTTCTCATTTGCCCTGTCATCATCAATCTATGGAATAACATCTGCAATCTGCTGGGTATCGCTGTCGACTGGATTGGGCATGACATTGTGAGTGCATGGGATATCTGGACACACCGTCATCCGGGCACAAAACTACAAAATCTCCCCCCTGTAGCTACCTGGCACATTTGGCTCGCGAGGAATCGGGCTATATTCGATGACAGAGCGATAATTTGGGCTCGGGTTGAGGCCTGCATCATTGCAGCATATCACGAATTACCTGATCCCCCTCCCCCGAGACCGCGAACCATTCAACCTTTGCCAGATATTGACAGATCTGTCCCGTGGGCTTTTTTTGACGGAGCAGCAAACCAGGAAGGATGTGGCGGGGGTTTCATTCTGCACTTAACTGAACATCACCGTTACCTTGCCAAAATTGGTTTTGGAATCGGATCGAATAACTTTGCTGAGCTATCTGCTGTCCACAATCTATTGCATTTTGCATTATCGCATCATCATACAAGCATCAATATATATGGGGACTCATTGGTGGTTGTTAACTGGATTAACAACATTACTACATGTCATTCACAAACTCTCAGCAATTTATTACACGATACTCTCATCCTCAAAGCTGCTTTTAATATCTGCACATGTTTTCATATTTACAGAGAACATAACAGCGATGCTGACAAATTATCCAAAGAGGCCACGCTACTTCCCAGAGGCGAGGGGATTATAACAGAACAGAATGGAGCAGAGGAGTACCAATATTACCACAGGCCATTCATAGAACAAAGGGAACAAAGGGACAACAGTCCCAATTGATGATTGACAAGGGCATTTTTGTTTTTTATTTTTGATAATAGAAACATCTAGAACACGGATACTATGTTATATAACAGAGTCCTCTAATGGACATTGGACAGTTTGTACAGCCTGACGAAGAACTCAAAACTTTTTTAATTTGCATACTCCTACAGAACTATACCTTGAAAAAGGGATTTTTGTATGAACAATACAGCAATGCCTCGGCATCTACTTATGTAATTTTCAAATATAAATGAAAGTTACTGATTTTTCCAGTGGAAAAAAATTGTATCTGAATTTCATACCTGGATATCTGCATCTGTGACCAGGAATGAACTTCATTCCAGTGCTGTACCATCTGCAACGATCTGCCATTCTATTCACCTCCTCGGACGCTGCAACCATCAATCCTCAAGCTGTCTCTTGTCAGTAAAACCCAATTCAAAATTAAACAACCCAATACCTCCACGATTCTTCCTTCATTCAGCTGCATATCAGATTTAAAATCTGATCATTCATCACACATTCAGAAATATATTCCAGTTTAACAAACCTTCTGACTTCAACCAAACATTCCTCATTTCAACAGAGCCAAGCTCTGATACCAAAAATGACGCAGGGATATCCCTGCGAACCCAGAATCATACTCCTTTTCAATCGGACTGATAGCACTCGCACCAAAGCTGAGTTCCCCTTCATTAACACTTTGGCACTGCCAAAATCGCAGAGCTTTAACTGATGTGTGTGTGGATTCACCAGGAGATTTTGTGGTTTTATATCACGATGACAAACACCAACAACACCGTGAATGTAAGCTAGAGAACGGCATATCTGGTATGCATAGAGTTTAACATATAATAATGGCATTCCGATATCACTCCTGAGTAATGTCAATTAAATTATCGTAACAATTTCCAAGACTTTTGAAGGAAGAAACCCGCTCCTTTACCAAAGAAGAAAATGTCTGTTTGAACCAGTTAAATTAAGAGAAAAAAGGTTTCTGAAATACCAATGAGAACCAGCAATAGTATCAAAACTACCTTATTTTAGACTCAGTCAATGTTGAATTATCTTTCGATATTATTCACGAACATCATTCAATACTAGTTCGTCTACATTGGAACAAGCTCAACTAGATCACAGAGTATCCATCATATCATTATCATCCAAAACATTACCGGTAGGTGTTACAGTTTGAACTCTTTTTTAAAAGGAAAATTTTTAACTGAACTAGAGATTTAAGAAGCAATTACATGTCACCCACAATCGCCCACTATCATTTCAAGGTTTTTACCTTTCATTCTCAGTCTTCAGAAATTGAAATGAGCCAACCTCCAATGTAGTGCTGTAGCATTAATATGAATACTTCATTCAAGATAACCGAAGTGTTTGTGAACATAAGCCATGAGTCATGGAGACCCTCTGGTAGATCGTTATGCTTGCTTGCACGGTGAATCTCACTTAAATTCCAAAACACATTCAAAAGGAACTTACAATATAAGGCAATCGGGAAATAATCATTATTTTGACAAATTCAAATCTAGTGTTGTGGATTAACCTCGGCCCCTTTTACAGAACTCGCCTTTTTGCCCGAACACATAGTAATAACAGGATGTAAAATACCAGTGTATCAGCAGGATTATATTTTATACCAATCGACCTTCCGGCGCAAGTAAATAACAACAGGCATAGAAATAGCAATTCTTCAATTGGTCATTAACCATACGCCCTCAATATGTATACAGCATACACATACGCTTACCTCCAGCATACATATCTTTGTCCCTATGCGGCTTTCAGTAAATGGATATATAATTGTAATTGCCAGGCAACCAACGGCCCTATACAATTAAATGCAGCCTTCAAATGAGGCGCCAGTCACGTTGTTCGGGTAGCTCAAATCAAGCATCGATGGCTCTCTCATATACAATCCGATATCGATTAACACAATCGATACCATCCCATATCACCGGACACAGATAATAGCAATTACATTCCCAAAAGGCCAGAATTCAATACATATAGAGTTTCATCGAAATTTTATGAGTCAATAAAGCTACACAGAGATTAACAATCCAGATTCCTCCATAACACAATAATCTCAGAAAATAAGAAGAATCGAACCTTCCTTCCACACATCGAACACATAAATTCGATTCACAATGCTTTACACAGAATTATTCCTTTCTTAGAATCGGTTCATTCTGATATTAAATTATCCAATCAATTCTTCATGAACTCAATAATGGCATAAAATCCAGAAAATTAAATTCTTCATTAATACACAATACTTACAACAACATTCTTCCTCCTTGGCCTATTTTTCCAGATTGATGGCCCTGACAATTTACCAAAGGCTCACAGCCTTGGTTGTTCCCAACCAGCTCTCTACTCTTCTCCCTTTTCTCACAATCTCAATGTCCTTTTCTCACAAAAAGTCCTCCTATTTATACAATTTAAAAAAATCATTTAATTAAATGCTCAATCTCTTAAAATCCTCAACAAACCCCTAAATTTCTCAACATCCCTAAAAGATAGGTTTTTATCCCTAAAATCCTTCAATTTATTAAATTCCCTCATATCCTTTTATTAATAAAAAGATATTTACATAAATCCTCACCTTCTCCTATTTAATTCAAATTAATTAGTAAAATATTAGAAATCATCACACCCCATATTTACAAATGGAGAAAAAGGTCTTGATGCTCCTGCATCAGCGAGGCGGATCCTAACCTATACCAGATTGTGGTGGAGGGTAAGTTGCTTATCATTGTACTGTATGTTGATGATTTGATTCTAACGGGTGATGAGTTGTTGATACTGTCATGCAAGAAGGATCTTGCTACAGAGTTTGAGATGAAGGACTTGGGCCTCCTTCACTGTTTCCTAGGATTGGAAATATGGCAGCGCAGTGGTGGACTGTTTGTTTCTCAGGGCAAGTATGCTCGGGAGATACTGGAGAAGTTCAACATGCATGGCTGCAAGCCTGTTGATACTCCTCTTCCTGGAGGTTGGAGAAAGGAGGATGCCACTTCGGGAGAAGAAGTGGATGCCACTGTTTATCGACAGTTGGTGGGGTCACTGATGTATGTGGTCAATACACGACCTGATATATGCTATGCAGTTAACCAGCTTTCACAAGTTATGGTTAAGCCTACCAAGCTCTTCTGGAAGGCGGGCAAGCATGTATTGCGCTACTTGAGAGGCACATCAGGATATGGTTTGTGGTACAGACAGGAGGATGAGGTGAAGCTATGTGGATTCACGGATGCAGATTGGGCAGGGAGCCCAATGGACAGAAATAGCACATCAAGAGGGGTCTTCAGTATTGGATCGACAACAGTTTCTTGGTACAGTAGGAAGCAGAGATCCGTGGCACTCAGTTCAGCGGAGGCCGAGTATATGGCAGCAAGTTTGGCTGCATGCGAGGCTATATGGATGAGGAAGATCCTGGTTGGTTTGTTCGGTTCTCATTTGGATCCTACTGTGATTTACTGTGATAACCAGAGTTGCATTAAACTCTCGGCTAATACTATATTTCATGATAGATCTAAGCATATTGACATCAGGTACCATCATATCAGAGATTGTGTGCAGCGGAGGATCATGTTGCTTTCATACATTCCAATGGAGGATCAGGATGCTGATATTCTGACGAAGGCTCTCACCAAGAGCAAATTCGAGTACCACCGAGGCAGGATAGGGGTTGCTGATAATCCATATCTTGTCGAGAGGGAGTGTTGAGATTGCAACAAGATGATGGAGCTTAGTGAAAAGAGTTGCCTTCACTAAGTGGGCCCGCAGGCAAATTATGGCGCAAGTTCTATTTTTGATCACAGTGTGGATGATCATAGTGTGGGTGACCATAGTGTGAGTGATCACAATGTGGGTGACCAAAGTGTGGGTGACCACAGTGTGGGTGATCAAAGTCTATTTTTAGACTGGCTGTCAAAAATAGAAAAGTCAAATATTATTGTCTCATAATAATATTTGGACTATAAACTTGATCTTATTCTCTTGGAGCACTTCAATTTGAGCTACAGATGTGGCCCATGCAGCTGTTAGAAGGAAGTACGCTTTTCTTATGAGTCAGTTGAGTTGTTGCATGCATGACTTCAGTTAGAACTCAATCAGTTGAGTTTGGTGGAGTTGATTTTGGAGTTGATGGAGTTGTGTTCAGTTTTACTTGGTTAAACTAGTTGTAGTTAGTCTAACTACAAATAGACTAATGATGAGTTGTTAAACTAATTATTAACTCATGATACAACTATAGAATACATCAGTTAACTCAGTTGCATGTCAGTGCATGTTCAGTTCAGTAGGGACAGGTGTTAGAGAATCAGATTGCTATCAGTTGTGACTATAGTTGTGCATCAGATCTTGCACAATCAAGGGATTGAGTATGCCAATGAGTTTGCTCATGTATTTTCCCAGTTTGTAGCTTCTTCTCACGTCTTACACATTGTGAGTGATTCTTTGGAGGTGAAATACGAGTTTGGTAGACCATTCTCATTCATTCTTGAGCAGGTATTGAGCTGGAGAGGCAGGCAAGCAGTGGAATAGATTTGGAGATCAGATCTTAGCTGTATTGTGTGTAACAGGTGGAGCTGGTACTGGATTGCTTGTGATAAGCATTGTACTTTGTAATGTTACATGGTCTCAATCATTAATATACAGATAGTGTGGGGTTTTTAGCGAGATGCTTTCCCCGGGTTACATACTGTGTTAATGTGTGAATACTCTTGATGTTTTATTGTTATTGATGCTGCTATATTGATGATCAACGTAGAGGAGCTTATGTATTGTGTATGTATTCCGCAATAGTACATGACCAGGATAATCTCTGTTGAATATGTGTTAAATTATTCAAAATTTCTATAGATCCAATCAGTTGCAGCTTGTTCCATGCAATCTTGATTTAACTCTATGGGTGTGAGTTGTTTTGCAATGTCAGATGTGTCTAGTAATCTTGGAAAGTATGGCCGACGGCAGTCCACATTGAACACTGGGTGCATGCCAAGGAATGGGGGAATGCTAAGCTCAAATGCATTGTCTCCCACAACCTTGGTAATGGTGTAAGGACCATATCGAAGTGGTCTGAGTTTCTGATAGGCTCCGGTAAGGCATTCCTTTTGCAAATGCAACCAAACTTTGTCGCCCACCTAAAACTTGTGTGGTAACCGATGTTGATCATGTAACTGCTTGTACTTAGCATTTTATTTCTCCAGAATATCATGGACCTACTAGAGAATATGTTGGATGTGCTTAATGAAGCTATTTGCCTTATCTGTTAGGGACTGGACATGAGCCAAATCTGCGTGAGTAGTTTCAAATGGCATGCCCACATCAATGGGACATAGTGGCTGGAATCCCAAGCCCACCTGAAAAGGGCTGTGGCCAGTCGAGATCTGGAGAGCCTGATTGTAGATGCGCTGAACATAAGGGAGGCTCTCATCCCATGTGTGTGGTTGCTTTGAGTTGTACATGCGCAGAATTTGTATGATCATCCTGTTGACAACCTCTGTCTGGCCATCAGTTTGAGGATGGAAGGCTATGGACTTAGTGAGTTTGGTGTCGAGCATCGACCAAAGATTGGACCAAAATGTACTAAGGAACTTGCTATCCCAATCTAATATGATAGACTGTGGGATCCCAAAGTGTACCCACACTCTTTCAAATAAGGTTTTAGTAGTGGCTTCTGCTGTGATATTCTTCTTGCACGAAGCCATAATGGCCATCTTCGAGAACCTGTCGACGACCACAAAAACACAGTCACTTCCATGCTTAGTGGAAGGAAGGCCTGACATGTAATCCATGGAGATGGATTCCCAAGGTCAACTAGGGGTAGGCAGCGGGGTATAGAGGCCTTTCTTCTTGATGGTCGGTTTGGTAATGGTGAAGGCATTACATGATTTGATGTACTTCCCGACATTCTGTCAAATATTCGACCAATAGAAATAATTTTGTACTATTGCCACTGTTTTCTCAACCCGAAATGTCCAGCAGCTTGACTGTAGTGTGCTTCCCAAATCATCTTGGCCCGCTCGCTTGAAGGAACACAAAGGTGACCTAGGTGGCATAACAGGGCATCCTAGAGTTGAAAATCTGGGACATGCTGACCCTCCAAGAGTGTCTGGTATGTGTGGATGAATTCTGAGTCACTTTTGTAGAGAAGTGGTCAATCAGAAGTCTCATGCCCACAAGAGTTGAGCACAGTGGTTAACGCCATGATCGGTGGTCGACTGAGGCAATATGCAACAATATTGGTGCCACCCTTCCTATACTTGATATTCAAATGGAACTATTGTAGGTATGTGGACCACGTCTGATGGCAATCATTTTGCAATTTCCATTCAAAACGGCCCTCCTTGGCTTTGAAGGAAGTCTTCCACACATCGGAGGGTTCGATTGGTACCTGGTGATATCCTGACTTCAAATCGATCTTGTTGAAATTTCCCCCCCCTTAAGTTGGTCCAAGAGGTCATCAATCCATGGGATCAGGTACCTATTACGAACAGTGATCTTGTTCAACGCTCGATAGTTAATACAGAGTCTCCAAGTCCCATCCTTCTTCTGTACCAACATGATCGAGCTCCCACAAAGTGATGAACTTGGACAGATGTGACCTTTCTGCATCAGCTCTTGAATCTGCCTCTTAATTTCATCATTCTCCATAATGGAGTGCCGATAGATTGGTCCATTGGGCAGCGGCGCACCTGGGGTCAAATCGATGGAGTGCTTGACCTGATAGTGCAGAGGAACCCCTGCGGGGGAGGTGAAGATGTCCTCGTACTCCTCCACGACCTTGTCCATCTGTAGTTGTCGTGCGGAGGGGCCCTATCTGGAGGTCGTGGCCACCGTCTTCTTCTTTCCTTGAGGGCATATCATCAGGAAAACAAATTTCCTGGTTTTGGAAACGAGCTTACTGCATTGTTTTGCAGTAATCAAAGAGATGGTGGTAGGCGGTGCTACCTCTGGTATCCTGTACAACTTATTTCCCAAAGTAACAATAACAACACGGGGCCTTGATTCATACACAACATGTCGCTTCCACAAGTATGGTTGTCCTAATAATACATCACAAACTTCAAGGGGAGCAATGTCACATAATACCTCATCTGTGAAGCTCTTGATGTTGTATGGAAGGTGACACTACTGGATCACGTAAAGATCCCATCCTTGGTGAAGCCAATCGATGGTGTACGGTTGTGGATGTGCTGTGGTCGGTAAGCCCAGT
The DNA here is from genome assembly GCA_031772625.1 of Pinus tabuliformis. Taxonomy (NCBI): domain Eukaryota; kingdom Viridiplantae; phylum Streptophyta; class Pinopsida; order Pinales; family Pinaceae; genus Pinus; species Pinus tabuliformis. The sequence continues at coordinate 1,272,847,449 of CM062820.1, read as the reverse complement.
CGCTTGACAACCTCTACCGAAATGAGGTTCTTTTGGCTCCCACTATCGACAATGAACTGTAGCAGGGATCCCTTTACCCACATTTAGGAGTGGAAGAGACGCTCCTCCTCCTCTGGATCTTCGGGTTCCTCCTTCTGGATCTTCGTGGTGGCAACGGTGGCATTAGGCTCCGCATCGATAATCTGCTTCTCTTTGTCATTCGCCTTTTCAGGTTCTGACTCTGAGTCGGAATATGCATCTGATTTTGAAACCTTTAGCTTGGCCACCAGTGACTACTTGACCCGACACTCACTTGTGTTGTGAGTGGAGCTCTTATGGAACTCACACCACTTTCCTGTGTCCTTTTTCGGCTTCACGGTGTTGTTCTTTGCTTGCAGCTTTTGCGGGTTGTCTTGGGCCACCCCACCTTGGCTTTGTCCTTTGTTTTGCGGTTTGGGGGCACCTTTCCCTTGCTTCGGACTTGCAGATCCAAAGTCTGGCTTCTTCTATTTAAACTTTTGCTCGACCTTGACGGCATATCGGTATGTTGTGCCGAGCGAGGGAATGTTTAGGAATTCTATTTCTTCGTGGATGTAATTGTGCAGGAAACCGCGGTATTTGAGTACCAAATGCTACTCTGAATCCTTGATACCCAACTTTGTGCGAAGGGTATGGAAAATATTGGTAAACTCTGGCACGTCTTGGTCCCTTCCCTGCCGCAGCATGGTCCACTTTATGTATTGATCCTCATAGCTTCCGACAGGGTAGTACTACTCCTTGATGGCATCCCGGAATGAATCCCAAGTGGGTGCAGCTAAAAATAGTGAGCCTATACTTTCATCCTTCTACTCGCAGTAGGTTTCCCACCAGTCCTTGATGTGGGGGGCTGCTTTGAGAAGAGCGAAAATAATCTTTTCCCGACTGGAAAAATCATGAACAGAAAAATAACCCTCTAGCAGATTTAACCATTTATCAACGGCATCTGCATCTATCTGACTGTCAAATATGCGTATTTCAAAATTAACTTGTACCTTAAACGGTGTGGCATTTCCAAAGTAGCTGTTGGAAGCCGATGCGTCGCCCCTGGGTAGCCGCTAAAGGATCTGGGCAAAGTTTTCCATCATCGCGTTCCTTTGTCGCTCGAGGGCTTCTTCGAGCAAGATTTTGATAGGATCTCCTACCCCCTCATCTTTCTTTTCATCCACCATGGGAGGCTGTCGGGATTTGCAAGGCTGGTCTTGCAAAGGTTCGACCAGTTCAAGCCCTAACTCCTTATATCCCGACCTCGTTGGGGACATGCAAAGAAAAACAGAGAAAAAGTAGACCGCTCTGATACCACTAATCCGAATTTAAACAGGAACGCAACCAATTATAGAGATAACCATAAACATAGAGATGCAGCAGAAATAATACTTCACTTCCTTAATGTAAAATACTAAAATATGCTTACAAACAACAATGGAAATAAACCATCTAGGGTGATGGTAGCTTATCTCTGAGAAGAGATGTGGCGGCTACATGCCTCTGAACTGTATTACAATGAGGCTTGAAGGCCTATTTATTATTGAGAAACAATTGAAAACCCTAAACAGCCAAAAACCTAACCTTAGAAGATGAAACACCAAACTGTGGGCCCCGTTTGGGTAAATTGGTACATCAACTTCCCAGGGTTGTAACTTTGGCATACGATCTCCGTTTGACGCACATAGTATCTCGTTAGAAAAATCTATTCGAGAAATACAACTTTGGGAAGAGCAACATGGTCCAAGGAACCATGTTGCTCCCAGTTTTCCCAAACTGCTAAGCATTGTCCCAAATTGCCAATAACTTTCACGGATTCACCAGGTAGAGCCTCCATCTTGGTGTTTCATCCAATTTTGTGATAGTCTATGGTGGTTTATGGATGATAATGGTTAAAACAAAAACATCAAAACCTACCTCCTAAATTACCTCAAGGAAAATTGTTGTTAGGGTTTAAAAATCATTGTTTTGTCACCAAAGTCACTCCTCCATCCCTTTCTCCCTTGTTTTCATCATTCCCTAAGTTTCCTTACCCCCTAGGTTCATTAATTCCTTCTCCCAAAATTCCCTTTCCCAAATTCTCAAATCCAAGACGTCAAACCCTAACCCTATACATAAACTCCCAAAAATATCCCATATTTCCCTAAACAAATCTATCCCAACATTCCAAAATTTCCCACTAGATTTCCCCTACCTCCTAACATCCCTCCCTACTTACCAAAATTTTCTCAAGAATTTAGAAGCCCCTTATCCCCTTCATTTCGCTTCATTTTGACAAATCCCCTGTTCCACACATCGGGGTAGGTTTTACTCAAATGATGCTTCTGAGCAAGGAAAGATGAATTTGGAAAAACTGAGAGAGGTTTTTGTCCACAATAGGCCAAGGAAGAAACAAATCCTTCACTTTTTACACAGGTGTCATGGTTTTAGAGAAATGTCAAAAATACAGTTGCCTCGGGAGAATTGATGCACCTCTGAAGTGACCTTGGGAAAATCAAGTTTTCTCCTAGCTGGGTTGGCCAAATGACTTACGTTATGAGTCAAATGATAACTAGACACAAGTGGATTTCCAAAAAGCTATCATGAGCTCAATTTGGAGTTGAGGAACACCTTCAAAAGTTGACTGCAACAGCACTCTGCCTTGAGGCAGCCTCATTTGGCACATTTTGACCAGTCTTGGGAGATTTGACTTTTGACAGGGTAAATGAACTCCAAATTGAAAAATTCAAGTTGGGTTGGAAATTAGACTCAAATAAATTTCCAACGAGCTATCCCAAACTCAATTTTGAGACCGGGAAGGCCCTCAAAACTGGTATTCAAAAAGGCACTACGCATAGAAATTTTTAACACAGGGTTTTCTTCCCTATGTGTCGCGCCACGTGGCGCTCGCTTTTGATAGGGAGCTCCAAATTACAAAAACTTTGCATTTCTGGATTTTTCATGAAAAATTGTAGTTTCTTGTTCATGGCCAAGAAATTTGGGCAGGTTTTTGGCCCTCAAAAGGTCAAAAAACACTCAAAAATGACCTCACTGCCCCTATTTTGACACACAAGACGTAGCCTTTGGAGATTGGATATTTGGAAGGGAAACTGACATCCAAATCTAGAAATTCCACTTGGGTTGGAAAGTAGACAAGCAAGGCTTTCCAACAAGCTATCTTGGGCTCAATTTGGACTTTAGGAAGTGCCTCAAAATCATCTCCAAAGTTGTGCTACGCATAGAGAATCAGGCGCGGCGCATAGAGGATTTTTGCCTATTTTTCACTGTACAGCTCAAAAATTCGAACAGTTTTGACTAGTTTTACTTTTTGATGTTACTCTTGATCTAAATTGATGTAATTTCATGACCATGATGTAATTTTGGGCACATTTTTACTTGTTTTAGTAGATTCATTCACTAAAAAGTGAAAAACAACTAAATGAATCAGTTTCCTAACATATAGAGGCAAGTTGTTTCATTGCCTATTTTTCAGTTCCTTGTTTACAATTGGTTGAAACAGCTCCTAGAATGATGAGCTCGACCCCTAGAGGCATGGGAATGGGTTGAGCTAGTCTATATCATGTATTTTCTGAGTCATTTTCAGGGTTGGATACTTTGGATTGCTTGGCACTTCATTGTACATTTCATTTCTGCAATTTTGGCAAAGGAAAGACCAGGGTTTTGTAACACTTGTTGGGATCCATGTGGCTCTGTGTTTTGATGGTGTCTTTCTCTAAGTAATTGTAAGTTCACTGATGTTTATGTGTATCATTTTCCTTTCTCTTTTCTTCTGAAGTTAAACAAATGAGTGATTGAGGTAGAATTCATTGGACTGCTCTGCTCTGCCTTGAAATTTTGTTTAATTTTACATGTTTTCATGTGTTTGAGGAGGACTCTTGAGACCCTCTTGCCCTCCTTAGCTCCTCACCAGTCTGATCCATCCATTCATTCAATCCAAAGAATCAAAACTACTACCTATCTTGCCCCTACCTGAACTCTGCAAAAATCTAGCCTCATCCTCGGACCCAAAATTTGCCTTTCCCTTTTTCTAAAAAAACCCCAAAAACTCAAAACAAATCCTTGCACTTCATACCTAGCCTAAGATCAGTTGTTAAATCAGTCATCTCAAGCCCCATCGATTATATTTCGCTAATATTGACCCGGAGAGAGCCCTCCTGAGTGTGGTTTGATGTGGACCTATAACCTTGCCTTTTCAGCCTGAGGAAAATCTAGGCTCTAACACCAACCAACAGCGATGGAAAACATATATGCTCCTCTTGTTTTACATGCCCAAATTCATGTTATGTCTGTAGACTATAAGATTAATATTCCCTTGTTTGATGCTATCGATCAATACACTGCCCAGTAGCATGTAAACAGGATGTCTGACTTCTTTGAACTACATGAATTAGATGAAGCTGATGTCAAGATGATACTCTTTGCCCAATCTTTGACTAGTGATGTCAAGAAGTGGTTTAAAGCCTTCCTTGCCAATCACATAGCAGACCTAGCAAACTTCCAAAGGTTGTTTATTGATAGGTGGATAAATGAAAAGAATCCTTACAAATCCTTTCAGAATATGAGAATATTAAGAGAGGACCTAATGAAACTGTTCAAGATCATTGCACTAGATTCAATAATATATATAATGCAATCCCAGTTAACCTTAGACCCCCACCAGACTTAGCATTAATAAAGTTCCCTGATGGTTTTGATACTGATATATCTTACCAACTTAGGGAAAGAAACCCCCCTACTTTAGAAGAAATGCAAAGTGTAGTTGTTAGTGTAGAAGCTAATTTGTTAGCTAAAAGGGCTAGAGTTAGAAATGAAAAGAGAACTGCTAAGGAAGAAACTTCACCATCTGATCTTAAAATAGATAACTTGGCCAAAAACATGGAAATACTAATGGAGAGAATAGGTAACATAGAGAGGAAACCCCAATGGGATAACTAGCAATCACCTCCAATCAGAACCCAAATTTCAGGAATAACCAAAACATAGAGAAAAATGGACCAGATCAGAACATAAGGCCCCCTCTTCAAGAAAATTATGTAGAAACATCCAATCCAGAAAATCCACAAAATGATGAAGACATTTTTTTTCTAACCCAAGATGAGCAGGTACTGTATATGCTGCAACAATTATAAACAAGGATATGACTCTGCCATTTTCGAAGTTCACAAACAATATAATCTAAGAAGCAAAAGGAATGTAGATGTCCCTGACCAAACCAGGAAAACAACACAAAATCAAACCAAGAAAATAAAAGAAGCCCTTGTTTCAAAGATCCTCCAAATTCTCCCTAGGCAGAACCCAAATCCTTCTGGCCCCACAATTTTAGATATAACCTCTGATCAGCCTTCTGCTAATCAACCACCCACTTCAATTCCACTTAAAATTCCACATAAAGAAATCCCCAATAAAGAAAAACAAAACAATCCTACTCAATTCCTTGCTACAAAAACTCCAAACCTTCAAATAGAAAAAGCTTCTCTACCTTTCAATTTGGGAGTAGAGGTAGCAAAGCTAAAAATTCTAGTCCCATTAATAGAACTAATCAATAATTAACCTTACAAATCACAGATAAACCAAACCTTAAACATTGCTAAAAATGAGGATTCAGTTAACTTGTTTGATGATAAACCAGAACTTATATTCGGTCCAGATGTTAATGGAAAACCATTAGAAGGAGGAGTTCCACCTTTTTACATAAGCCTTAGTATCCATGACAAAATTCTACACAATGCAATGTTGGATTCTGGGGCCTCTCACAATTTAATGCCCAAATCAGTAATGGAAAAGTTGAACCTAGACATTACAAGGCCCTACAAAGACTTATTCTCATTTGATTCTACTCAAGTAAGTTGTCTAGGATTAATCAAAGACCTATGTGTTACTTTAGTCCAATATCCTGCCAAGAGCATCCTTATGGACATTGTAGTTGCTGACATCCCACCAAAGTATGGCATGCTGTTATCCAGATCATGGGGAGCCAAACTTCAGGGATCTCTTCAACTAGATATGTCTTATGCAACAATTTCTGTTTTTGGACAACCTAAGAAACTATACCAAGAAACCTTAATGAAATATATGGTAAGTAGCCAAGATCGGCCGCAAAACTTTCCTATCTACTCCATACACTCAAATATTGACTCTTTTATTTTGTATAATACTGATCAAGCACAAGAAACATTTTTAGATAGTATTGATAAAGAACCAAAATAGATTGTAGTTTCTACACCAAATGAGACTAATCAGACCACGGAGCTTTTCAATGAACAAGAAGGTCTAATTGTTGTGAATGATGAAAAGCTTTTTCCACTAGATAGTGAAAATTATGATCATGAGATATTATGGCATTTAGAATTTTATGGATCAGTAAATACGTTAGGAGTAGGAGTAGGAGTGTGGATATATAACTTAGAGAACAATTACTCAAAAGGCCATGCATATAGATTGAATTTTAAATGTACAAATAATATAGTTGAATATGAAGCATTAATTTTAGGTCTTAAGTTAGTTAGGAATCTAGGAGATAAAAGAGTTTCTGTTATGGGAGACTCTGAATTAATTGTAAAATAGATTGATGTTGTATATGACTAAAGACCCTATATTAAGTTGTTATAGAGATACTATTGTAGAAATACTTAACACTTTCTGAGAAACAAAGCTTGCAGTAATCCCTAGGAAACATAACATGCAAGCCCATAGTTTAGCAATGTTCACCAGCACTTGTAAATTACCCTTCCAACCTAACTATCAGTACACTGCTGAAGTTAGGCACAGACCTGCAATTCCATATAATTTGAAGAACTGGCAAATATTTATTAATGATAAACAGATAAATAACTTTTTACTTTCAGAAGAAGAATTTGTAAATAATAACATAGATACTGATACATTCATATATCTTAACACTAAGAATAAGATAGAAATAAATAAGATAGAATATGATAAAGTAGATAGACTTAACCCAACTAAATTTAACAAATCAGATGTAGATAACTTAGAGCTAATGGAAATTGATGAAATGATAAATGAAGAAACTGAAGTGATTAATCTTAAGGATAACTTCTTACCAAAGGGATTAACCCCTCTGGAATATTTATTTGATTCAAATGATGTTCCTAGGAAACCTAAAATGGAACCATTAAGATTTGACATTGAGTATCATAATATAGGCACTGATGAAAATCCTAAATTGATCAAACTTTCAAAATCATTACCTCCAACTGAAAAAGTGAAATACATTGAGTTGTTGAAAGAATTTAGGGATGTTTTTGCTTGGAGTTATGAGGACCTCAAATCCTATGACACCAACATCATCCAGCACACTATTCCTATAAAAGAAAATCAAAAGCATTTCAAACAAAAACTAAGAAGGATCAATCCTGTCTTATTACCTGCCATAGAAAAAGAAATTCAGAGGATGTATGATGCTAAAATAATTGCACCAATCAGATTTTCTGATTGGGTCTCAAACTTAGTGCCCACTAGAAATAAAACTGGTGAGATCAGACTCTGTGTGGATCTCAGAAACCTCAATAAAGTATCACTGAAAGACAATTACCCTCTCCCCAAAATGGATCACATTTTACAAAGAGTAGTTGGATCAACCAGAATCTCATTGTTGGATGGGTTTTCTGGTTATAATCAAATCTTAGTTCATCCTGATGACCAACCCAAAATTCCTTTACTACACCTTGGGGCACTTTTATGTATGTGAAAATGCCTTTTGGGCTAATGAATGCAAGAGCCACTTTCCAGAGGGCTATGGACATAGCCTTTGCTAAATAAATTCATGATTTCCTTGTGATATATCTAGATGATATTACAGTTTTTTCAAAGTCTGACAAGTTTTTATTAAATGCAAGAAATTTAGAATCTCTTTGAACCCCAAAAAGTCCTTGTTTGGGTTAGAAGAAGGAAAGTTGTTAGGTCACATAATCTCGAAAGATGGTATAAGAATAGACCCAACAAGAATAGAAGCCATCTTACAAATCAGAAACCCCAAGAACATTAGATAATTACAAGCTTTCTTAGGAAAACTCAATTTTCTTAGGAGATCTATATCTAAACTAGCATAATTAATTAGATCACTGAACAATATGCTGAAAAAAGACTCCACCATAAAATGGACTGTTGAGGCTAAGAAATCCTTTGAAGACATTAAACTAGTCTTAACTAAAACCCCTGTACTAATAAGTTCCAAATTTGATAGAGATTTCATTTTATTTTCCTTTGCTTCAGAGCACACAATAGCTACATTCCTATTACATAAAAATGACCAGGGCTATGAACAACCCATTGCTTTCTTTAGCAAAGCCCTGAGAGATACCCCTTGAAATACAATATCATGGAAAAACAGGCCTTGGCTTTGGTGAAAGCCATTAAGGATTTTAGGGTATACATCCTATATTCTCACATAGTAGCCTACGTTCCTAATTCAGTAGTAAAAGACATCCTAACTTAGGATGGTCCTGATGGAAAGAGGGGAAAGTGGATTGTTATTATCTTAGAGTATGATATAGAAATTAAACCAACAAAGTTAATCAAGGGCCAAGGTTTAGCCAAGCTCATGGCTGAATCGAACTGTCAGGCCTTGGATATTAACTTTATTGCAGCAATAGATAATGAAGAGGAGATGGTGACTCCACTAATCAGCCAAGCCTTTCTTGAATCACCATGGTATGCTGATATTTGTTATGTTTTACTAAATTTACAAGCTCCTCTTGAATTATCTAGGACTAAAAGCAGGTTTTTAAAGATGAAATCCTCAAGATTTTGTATATTAGACAATGTTTTGTTTTGGAGAGACCATGAAGGTATTCTTCTCAATTTCTTATTAAAAGAATAAGCTGAAAAAGTTTTACAAGAGTTTCATGTAGGTGACTGTGGAGGACACCTTTACTGGAAGACTACTACAGATAAAATCCTTAGAGCTGGTTTCTACTGGCCTACCTTGTTTGTTGATGTCAAAAAACATGTGACCTCCTGTCACAAATGTCAAATTTTTTAGGGGAAGAAAAAGCTCTTACCTTTACCCCTCAAGCCAATCTCTGTTGAAACACCTTTTCAACAATGGGGTCTAGACTTCATTGGTGAAATTCAACAACCCTCCTCTGCCCAACACAAATGGATCCTTGCCTACCATAGAATACTTCACAAAATGGATAGAGGCCATACCTTCAAGGCAAGCCACAAATACTGTTATCATAACCTTCCTTGAAACCAACATTCTATCTAGATTTGGATGTCCAACTAAGCTCATTACTGATAATGCAGCAACTTTTAAATCCATAAGAATGGTAGATTTCTGCAATAAATACCATATCACCCTTGTCCATTCCACAACATATTACCCTCAAAGTAATGGATTGGCAGAATCCTCAAACAAAAGCCTAGTAAACATCATCAAGAAGTTACTAGAGGACAATAAGAAAACTTGGAATAAAAATCTAGTCAATGCCTTATGGGCAGACAGATTGACTACTAAGAAATCAATTGGTACTTCTCCCTATAAACTAGTTTATGGAATGGAAGTTGTCTTTCCATCCTCTTTGGGAGTACCAGTAATGAAGATACTTCAAGAAGTACAGGTTGAACCAAATAGTATCCAAAGAAGAATCAACCAAACCATACATCTACAACAAACAAGAGAAGAGGTCTATGTCAAGTCTCAAGTTGTGCAAGAAAAGAATAAGAAGATTTTTGACAAGAGAACCAAGGTTGAATATTTCTACATAGGTGATAAAGTGCTAAAGTGGGACTCAAGGAGGGAAGATAAAGGAAAACATGGGAAATTTTATTTCCTACGGAAAGGTCCCTATGTCATTTATGCTTATAGAGGAAGTAATGTTGTCTTCTTAAGAGAAATTGATTATACATATGCAGAAGGTGGGCCAGTGAATGGTCGAATGCTAAAACATTACTTTGAACCTAATTACTAATTTTAATTTGTATATATTCTATTTTCAAAGTCTAGTTTGGATTAGATAATGAACTTTGAAGTTGAAGCCCGAAGAGAAGGCCCTAAGCTTTAAAAGATTCACTATCATAAGTATCAATAATGCAGATTCATAGAAGGACACTGTGCAAGGCAACATCAACAAAAATTCAAAGGCTACTGATCTCTAAAGTTCTTGACATTTCACAAATAAATGCCATCCCCAAGTGGAGCCACTGTTAGGTTCCTATACCAATAGGAGTCATAATTTTGAATGGCTAAGGTTAAGCCTTGTAATATTGTACATACCTTTGCTTTCTACAAATGTTTTCCATATTATAAAAATTAAAAAATGTAAAGAGGGTATGTCCTAAAAGGAAAATCAAAGGACAAAAGAAATAAGATAAGGTCAAAAAATGAAAATATATGAACCCAAAAAACAAAAAGACCATGAAAGTGTGCAAGTCCAAATGCCACTACTATTTACTTTTATTCATAATAATGATTGTGTGAAACTTGTTATTCATGCCACAATCCATGGTAATCAAACGATTTAATCTTGGTTATTCCATGCTTCTGACCCAACAGTTTAATCTTGGTAGATCATAGTTAGGTAGAGAAAATAAAAAGGATCTCATAAGCCTAATCTAAGCCCTTGGATGATATAAGGTTAGAATTAGATAGATTACTTTCCAAAATAAAAATAGATGAATAAGTGTTTTCTAGCCTACATGTACCCTAAGAAATGAAGAAAATATGTTAAGAGGTAAGAAATGGGTAAGTAGAAGAAAGGTTGATGAACTACAAAGTTAATTGGATCAAAACACATGCATCATGCTTAAATACATATTTCAACATGTATGGTCAACTATGAAGGCAAAGACAAAGGTTTACAAGTTCATATAATTAACTCCTCCTCATTCACTTTTCCCCTTTACTTACTAATTTCCTATCAACAAATAAGTTATAATTACTTTAAAACCTACAAGTTAAAGATGCTCAGAGCATTTCTTTGACTTTTGGAGGGACAGGACCCTCGGCTTAATGACTTATGGACACAAGTACTAGAATCCCCTTCACAAAATCATTCCCCGTTCATACAATCCATTCCCCCTCATTACCCTAAGAAAACCCCTTTTCTTAAGGTTTAAACATCATTTACCTAAGAAAAGTGCAACCCCCCCATGTAAATCCCTTTCCACTCAAAAAACCACTAAAATCCTTTTATCCTAAGTATTGAGCGTATATAAAGCTAAGTGCGCTAATTCTTACACTTTACCCCTTTCACTTAGAAAAACTCACTCCGCCCGCTCATTTCATATTAATTATTAACATTATTATATAAATACCATTATAACCCTTTTCCTGTAAATAAACTAAATCCCTAATTAAAATACCCCAGCCCTTAGTTTTAATAAAAACTATATAAATCACCCATATCTCGATATAACATTACTTAGTTTACCTAATCCTAGTAAACCTAAGTTAAACCCATTATTAACCTCACTCGACTCCCTAATCCCTCATTAAGCCCGGTCCAATCACTTTAAACCTGCAATTAATCCCTAAACTAATCCCATATCGCCGTAATTAAGACCCCTGCCCCCCCCTCAACTCCCGTTCATTTCCTCCATGTAGCTTTTCTGCCCGACTACCGTCCGATCGCAATCGCCCAGATCCAACGACCCAAAGCCATATCGGTCATGCCCGATGGACTACCTTTACCCACCCGATAAGGCAGTTTTCCCCAACCCCACGATGGCTACATGTCAAGCCCCGATGCACATCGATTGACCCCTCCAAAAAACAGCCCACGCCACTAAAGCGATGCGATAACCCTCAAAACCGCCTCCCCGTCGTTCCGATAAACCATCCTTCCTTCATAAATATGAATTTCGCACCTTATTTAAAAATGTGCCCGTTAAAGTTTTAAACTGTGAAAACCCGTGTTTTTAAGCCTTTCACCTGTTTAAACTGTATAAGCCCATGAAACCCTCCAGCGCCACCCTGCACCTCTGCGATGCGATTTCACCTCCAATTATGTCCAAAACTCTACTACGACCCCTTTCCCAAGCATCCTTGTGTTAGAGAACCATCATGCGTCCTTCCATGTAGACCGGTGCTTTCTTAATTATTGTTGAATTTTTTAGGTTATCAACCGATGCCAGAGCTTGGATAAACAGTTCTGATACTAGTCGCAGAACCTGTTTACTCCAAGACTCGGACCAGAAACCTGTTAAAAGCATAAATTTAGAAGAACAAGACTATTATACAAGGAACTGAAGATGACAACCATCACACGCAGAGCTGAGAAGAGGACAACTAGACAAAGCAATGACAGTTCAAAACAGAGGAACTAGACCGGAGATGCAGTTAGAAGACAAATGAATAAACATGCTGAGACTTGATCAAATATCCACTTCCCAATGCTGATACATGTAAAAACAAAGAAATTTACCATTGAAACACACATTAAAAGTTAAATTGTGTAGTAAAAGGGAAACACAGTGAAGGATAAAGACAGGTCATCAGAGTGAAAGAGTATCAGTGACAGAGAGTATCAGATGAAAGACAGAAGTAATAAAAGCCTCCAGCGTAAATGATTCAAACAGGAAGAGCATAAAGAGCTAAAACCAACCATAATAGCCAGTAATAGCACAATAAAAGGGATAGCATGAAATCAATTCATTAGCTGCCTCTATCTTCCTGCGAGAAGATATTTGTATTTCCTAGATTAAATCTCAAGTCATTTTGAGATATTTGTAATAACACCTTAGTATAAATATTTCATAATTCGAAGTATGTAGGGTGGATTCTTAGAAATTTCTATAGACTTCTTGATCAAAATATTGTAAAGCCATTGGAGCATTGACTGAGCCAGCAAGCTAGATTGATGAATAAAGACTCGATATTTCAAAGGATTCATGTGCAGAGCGAAGTGTAGACAAGTATTTTCTCACATTGTTGTTATCTCTTAAAGTTTTTCATACTGTTGATCTAAATCTGAATGCCATAATTGGAATATTGTATCAGAATTTGTTTAAGTACACTTTGTTATAACAATTAGGAAAATCTATGTTTTCTACAGATAATCTAAGTTAAGGAATTCTTAATTGCTCCTTAGTTTAGGTTGTTTCTTTTAATCTATAGAAAAGGATTCTTAATTTTCCTTTGTTTCTGATTACCCTCTGTTCCTCGTTTCAATCTCGGTCTGAGAATTCTTAATTTCTGTCTCACCCTAGTTAAAACCTTTTCCATCCCTCTGGCCTAAAGACCTACATTCTACTCTGCTATCTTGCCCTTTGAACATTCCCTTTAGTGAGTTGATCCAGTTTTGTTGCCCTTCTTTTGACTCCATATGCCCAATGATCTAGAGACATCATTCTATCCATCTGCGTAAAGAACCCCACCACCCAATCTTCAATACAAATCAAAAACCCCCTAAACCTTAAGAACTAGCCTAATATCCCAGCAAAAAAAGCTAAATCATATAGAGAGAGCCCCCTCTGGACTTAGGTTGGCTAGAGCCTAAGCCTAAAAGTTGGTTTTTGGTTACCTCAGTCATTTTCTTTCTTCTAATAACTTCTAGAGAAAATTTTGATTGATAACAGGGTGGACATCATCTACAAGTCCACGCCACCTTGTTTTGTCTCTATTTCTGCCTCAGTCCCCATCGAAGGTGACTTTTGTCCTTCGCACTCTTCTCCTCCTATTTTCTGTTGTTCCGATGATTTCGCAGCATCGCGTGCTGCCTGGGCCTTAGTCTCTGCTTCCTCCTTTCTATGCTTCTCCTCCAATTGCGCCATTCAGAGCCTTGTTTCTTCCTTCTTGCGCTGCACAGTGGGCTTGTCCGTTTCCACCACAGAGCCTGCTGGAGTGCGCCACTCCGAAGGCCAAGACTCAAGGACTATGAAAATTACATCATCATTGCCAGGTACGGTAGGTTATTCCATGTCTTCGTAGGGTCCTTCCACGCCCTGATAAATACATGGTGGAAATCGTTTTCAACTCTGCAAAGCTCTGCAAACTGGTGTATACTGTGGGCGACAACCGCGGCTTGTGATTGATCCCCATCTCGATATTCATCTCCATCAAAATCCAAAAGATCTTTCTTTCTTCGATGCATTGCATGTCCTTGGTCGCCCACAGCGAAGCATACTTCGCTGCCTCTAGAAGGTCCAACACGATCGAAGGGAATTGGTTGTCTTTGGGCAGCTCCCATGCCACCAGTACGATCGACAACAAGAGCTACGCATAGTGAAACGTTTTACCCTACTCACGTGCCTCGCGATAGTTCACAAGGAACTCACTGCATAGATAGTTTGCCCAGTTGAACTGGACTCTTTCCGCGCATTGGTCCATTAGTGTAATCACAGGTGCAGGCACCTCATCCGTGCAGCACTTCCGCATCACTTTCCCTGCTAGTGTTTGCGTCGCTACCTTGACTACATGTTTGTTAATACTGGAGATGGCATATCCTTGCTTCTTCTTTTCCAACTTGAACTTCTTCTTCATTGCTTTCGCGAGGGCCAACTTGCCACCTTTTCCTTCTGATATTGGTTGGATCCTCCCCTAAGTAAGGCAGTCGTGTGATTCGATGAATCAAGTGGTCTGTGATGGGAATGGGCTCCTCCAGCCACAAACACCCATCATGCACCAAGCAAAGCAGTTGCCTGATGATGAAGACAGTCACTAGGGCGTGGTGGTAATGTGGCACCTAGTGCACGTTAAGCAACCCAGCTTTCTCTACGCCCTTGAGCCATGTGCATGGCTCCAATTCAATCGTTCCAGCCATCGTGTCAATCCGCCAGTGCATTAGCTGCTCAGTCGCTAGATGCGGGAATTTCTAATGGTCTGCGAGGTCCCAATATTCGAATTTTAGTACAGGAACTCGCCCTAAGTGCAACCCCTCAAAAACAATATCATCTAGGAGCAACGGGGTTTGCAGGGAGCTCTTGCTCTCGTCTATGTCATTTGGCACCTTGGCTTTACCCTTGCGCAGAGGAACATATTATGGTAACTGGGTAATATGGTCCACACCCTGGGTTTCAATTTCCATTTCCTCGTCCTCCTCATCCACCAGATTTCTTTAGATTCCTCCCCGTCGACCTCCAGATTAATGGCCCTCCCCTTTTCCTGCAAGGTGAGCTTGGTCCTCTATGGGTTTCTTGGTGAGATGCATGCCGGTATCATAGCCTGCTTATCCTTCTTAGGTCTCGGTGTTCTAGGTGATTTAGGGACCTCAACTATTACTTTGGTGCTCTCTGGGGCTTTGACTACCACAATTTCCTGCGTAGCTTCCTTGGGTGTCGACATCATTCTAGTCAGGAGGTCCTGCGTCTCCTTCGACAATGTTTCAAACATTGAACTTGCTCTCAAAGCCTCAAAATTTGAAAGGTCCATACACACTTGATAGCGCAACAACTGAATTTTCAAAATTCCAAGTGTTTTTTGCTAGACAACCACTTGTAATTTATAGGGCCTTTTGAATTCAAATTCGACCGTTCCCCCCACATTCGGCCCATTAATGCTATATTGGTGGCAGATTTCCAAGAATCTAATCCATAAAGTTCCTTAAATGATTTCTTCCCGCTCCATTTGGCCTCAAACCGACCATCAAATCATGAATAGTGACTTTAATGGTCACTTTCCAGTAGACCTGTGCACTAGCGCAACTGTCTTCGTGCTATCACGGACTTTGTGACACTTCGCTGCTTTGCGCGGTCCTGAAATCGCACAACTTTCTAACCTGGGCAGTGTAGTTTATAGTCACGTGCCTCCTTTCAGCTGCCTAGAGCGCTAAGACTGTGCTTCTGTCGGCTAGTCAGATGACCGGGCCACCTATGTATGGCTTAAATCGACTGCCATTCACCTTTCCTCGGAAGGGATCTCCATTTAACTTAACTAGTTAGACCATGCCACCGTCAGTAATCTCCTTAATAACATAGGGCCCCAACCAATGCATTCTGAATTTCCATAGAAATTTATCAAACTTACTGTCATACAATAGCACCAAGTCATTCACCTTAAAGGTGCGCAACTTAATATGTCAGTCATGCCACACTTTTTCACGTTGTTTTTGGACCTACTGGTGAAATCCAACCAAAAATCTCTCTTCTTCGAGCTCATCCAACTGTGCAAGCCTCTCTTCCAGGGCTCTGCAATCTGTCATACCCATGAGCACTACTATGCGCAGACTAGGCACAATATACTCCATAGGCACCATTGCTTCAACCCCGTATACCAACCTAAGGGTGTCTATCTTGTTAACTTCTTGCACGTTGTCCGAAAAGCCGATAACACTGCAGGTATGTGTAGGTCCCAATCACTTTGCTGAGCATTGCAAACCTTGGTCAGCGCGGTTTCAAGCACTTTGTTGAATGCCTCCATTGTCTTGTTAGCCTGTGGGTGATAAGGTGTGCTCTTTTGGTGATACACCTGAAATTCCTCCGTTAGTGCGTTGATTGTCTCATGCAGGAAGTGCATACCTCGATCGCTCATCAAGATACTTAGACATCCAAATCGCGTCAATACATGCTCAAATAGAAACTTCATGGGAGTTGTGCCCGTGCAATCCTTCACCAGTTTCACTTCTACCCAACAAGTCAAGTACTCCGTCGTAGTGATAATGTACCTTGCACCTGTCTTTCCTTGAGGCTGAATGGGTCCTACAAAATCTATTGCCCATTTTTCGAAAGGTTGCAACATCATTTGTGGATTCAAAGGCATTTCATCCCTCCGTGATGGCCTGCCTATTCTTTGACATACATCGCATGCCTTGCAATATGATTTTGAATCCTGATGAAGGGTTGGCCACCACAACCCTGTGCATAGAATCTTCTGCGCGGTTGCTCTCCCTACATAATGTCCTCCCGCGATGCCCCCATGAGCATCCGCGAGGATGCTGCTTCGTTCAAACTCAGGTACATACCTTCGCAGTATCTCATCAGTCCCCATCTTGTATAGATGCCCAGCAATAACAAAGAAGTCTGCCATGTGCACCACTAATTCCTTATTTTGCTGGAAGGGTTGGCCACCACAACCCTGTGCATAGAATCTTCTGCGCGGTTGTTCTCCCTACATAATGTCCTCCCGCGATGCCCCCATGAGCATCCGCGAGGATGCTGCTTCGTTCAAACTCAGGTACATACCTTCGCAGTATCTTATCAGTCCCCATCTTGTATAGATGCCCAGCAATAACAAAGAAGTCTGCCATGTGCACCACTAATTCCTTATTTTGCTGGAAAGAGTATCCTTTTGGCGCAGTTCCAGTTGTTAGGAAGTGTATTATATCCTCAAAATGTCCATCTGCAATGTGCACAGCAAAACGTTGTGCATTAGGTAATCCTTCCTCCAAATTAGTGGGTTCATCCCTTGTCTCAATGAGCAACAGGTGGTCAGGTCTCACGTTTAATCGTCTAGGCTTCACAACCACTTCAAAATCGTACTCTTGGAATAATAAGAGGCATCTGCAGATTCGCCCCCCCAACATAGGTTTATTGACTAGGTACTTTAGCGCGGAGTACAGGTGCACCTGCTCAGGTTGGGGATTTTCTCCATAGGCCTATGTCCATTTGGCCAGATGCGCACGTAGATCATTCTGCCCATCGTACTTGTTTGTTAGTCACATCTTAGGCTTCCCAAATCGTGCTTGCATCATCCTCCTACATTCACACCAATCATCAAAGCTTCCCTTATGTGTACCCCACCATCTTGCAAGTGTAGCGCGCAGTGTCCAATCCAAGGCCTGGAAGCAATTCTTTTCAGGCACCTCCCTTTCAAATGCATCCAAAAAGGTATCTACCTCATTTAGTCCATCATAAGTAGGCAGATTTCTTACCTCTGACAACACACAACGCAGCGACCAGGTCATCATGTTGCAATTCAGCATAGTTACTTCATGTAACTGATTCTGCCAACGTTTTATTTCCTCGTCGGAGTCCGAAGTGCAAGAAGTATCACGCTCCCATGTAATTTGTCCATCTGTGGTGGGATTCACCCAGTCTTGGTCTCACACTATTATCTTATAGATGCAGTCCAGATCATCATCACTCTCATAATCGCGGACTAGTTCCGTACAACGCGATCCTTCAACGAGATCCAGGGGTATTATTACACAGTGACTTCTTCTCAAAGATCATCTCTCACTTCTTCTGATTGATTACCCTATTCATATCAGTAGCCCAATCAATTCCCAGGAGCGCAGGGTAGGGATTGTTGTCATCCGCAATCTCTATTACTTCAAAATCTGTCAGCATGCTCGCTCCCTCAATATCCATGGTCACTCCCTACAGCTGCCCCATTGGTATGATTTTCTATTGATTTGCCATCTTTAGCTGAATCGGAGACCATTGCAGCACAGGTCTCCCCATTCACTCCCATGTCTGTTTCAGTAGTACATTCGCATCTAATCCCAAATCCAAAATGACTTGATCCATTTCGTATTCTTCGATCTGCGCAGTGAGTCTCATTTCATGCCCCGTCCTTGTCTTATGCTTTCCGATCTTGCAGACTACATGTAGTTCACCTGACACGGTCCCAACACATCTATTGATAAGTTCTTGTAACACTTTCATAGCCTTAATGTCGCACAGTAACTTCATACAAGTTTCCAGGAAATTTGTGAGCATAGAGGGGTCCATCTCCGGCTCAGGCTTATCCTCGCTTCCTGAAGTGGAGGCCTCATCAAAGCTCTTCTTAGCTTCCATTAATGCTTCACGATCGTGCTCCAAATCGAACTTAGCTTCTTTCGTTAGGGCTTTGCGAACCCATGTACTATCTTCTGGCTATTTTCCCTTGTCATCTCCTATTGCGATTCCACTTTGGAGCACTATATTTACATTCAGATCTTCCTCGCGTGGCTTAGACCTCATCATCTACAGGTTCTGAGTCGAGGGAGGCGGTAGTGCTCCTTTGTCACGTATCCTAGCTATCAGCATAGGACAATCTTCTATTTCATGATCAAACAGCGTGCAATACTTGCACGACAGGTGCGTTGGATTAGTGAAATCGTGGGCATAGTGTCCTGGCCCTCCGTAATTGTAGCAGATCAACTTTCCTCGACCTCTATCAGGTCCTCCTCCGCCTCAGCCTCATTTGTGCCCCTGCAATCCTGTCTGCGCCATCCCTGCATTCTGGTCAAGGGGCCACGTTTCAACTTGAACCCTATAGGCAGGAGTTTTGTCCATCATCAATTCATAGCTCCTACAAGTATGCTCATCATGTCCTTCTGACCTACAAAAGTTGCAGAACAATTGTTGCGGTTCTTGCACATACTTCTGTAGCAAGTGACAGTTGTCTGTGGCATGTTTTCCGGCTACCTAACAGATAGCGCACCATAAAGTAGGTGTCGCACTAGGTCCTGCTTGAGCTTCCGGCCTTAAAGGCATCGGTCCTCCTCCCGCAAGGTAATTTATGAAGACCAAGAAGTGGTCTTTGTCATGACCCTGAATCTTGCATTTCAAACACCATACCTCTTCACGTACCTCTGGCTGAACCATCCTGTCCTGCTTAAGACTTTGCATCTCAAGGCACAAATTTTTCAACTGCGCGTGGATCCCTGGACTCCTAGATTAGGATCCTGCATCAGAGTCTCATGTAGTCTCATGACAAACTCCAAGGCCTCTGCCTGAGTTGTTACCTTTTGCTGCGACATCACACTCCTTAAGTGTGGTAGTAGCGAAGCCACAAACCACTCACGATGTTATCCATCTGTAAAATTCATGTTGGCCTCGCGGATCATATATTTCAACCTCTAATCTAGTTCCCAAGGTGTCTCGCCTGGTAGCATCACGATCTCTTTGAATCCCACAATTGACTGCGCTTCAAATTTAGGCCTACTAAATTCCCTAATCAGTGCTGCTTGGATGTCCACTACTCTAGCATTCGGGTTATCACTGGAGTACTTAATATACCAGGTTAGCACGTGATCTTGCAGAGCACTAACCAGCGTTGCCTTCTTTATGTGATCATCTATAACACCTTGAGCTTCCCATACAACCCTCACAATGAACCAGAATTAGTCCGGGTCCTCATTTCCCAAGCCTTTGAATGAAGGCAACTTCACTGTGTTTTCCATACTAAATTGTGGTGGAGGTGGAGGTGGAGGTGGTACGAGCGAAGTTGGAGGTGATGGCGGTGAAGACGGAGGTGGTGTGGGCGGAGGTGATATTCACAGAAATCCTTGTCTTATCAACTGAATAGCACTTCACGGAGAGACCTTCATGATCCCTTCTTCGTCCCCTCGCGGAGGTGAAATCAAGGGGCTATGCTCTGGGCCCTTATTTCCTTCGTTTCTGTAAAATCTTCTGCTTCGCGTAGTCCCGAACATCAAGGTAGCTGCATAACCTGTTTTTCGCACAACAACATTTTAATCCAAGTATTTAGATATTTTACGTACTTACCTCGCGGTCCTTTGAAAAAGCGTCGCTCTGCCTCACTATAGTTGACTGAGGTGTCGACCGTGAATTCAGTCACAAATCCTCCTATGATGCGATCAAGCCAATGATCGACAGCGTGGGCGATCTTATCCTCTGATGCTTCCAACCTTCGCACTAGCTCTGGGGTCCACACAATAGGACCGTCAAGTTTCCACCTTCCTTGGCTATCTGCTAGCTTCGCGATCCACTCATATAGCTCAGTAGGAAAGGAGGAAAAAAATATTTCGTGGATCTCCGTATACAAGTATCGGTCCAACCACTGTTCTTTTGACAGTCGCGGGTTTCTGTTTTCTTGTGCCACAAACTCGTGGATCCTTCTGTCCAACCAGCCTTCAATTTCTTTCTTAGTTGGATTCCAGTGATACGACATCACACATCTCTTATGCAGATTCTGGTCCTAGCAACGGAACCATTTGTTGGCTTGTGGGGGCCTGACCCAGGTTTAGCATTAGTTAGCCAAACAAATCCATACACAACTAGCCCTTTCGGCATCATCTCGTAGAGCGCGGACTGAAGTCTCATCTGAAGCAGTATAGGGGGATGCTGGAACCAAGTTTCCACACCCTTGAGATGGTTGTGATGTCGGTTTATCCCGGCTATACCTACCTTCGCGTAGGTTGCTTAGCCCTCTGTTCCACCCTTTAGTACCTTCGCGAAAGGGTACAATGAACTGCTAGGGCAGTTAACTGCGATATCTCCCAAACTAGGCTAAGTGTCTTTCTTATCTTATTAACAGATCTTAGTTAGCTTCGCGTAAACAGATGTTCTTACTTGCGTTCTCTTAACCGATACATTTACATACATTCGCGCATCATATAAGCATTATAAGTGAAATTCATACCCAATATAACAAATGCATAAACAGGAAATAAAGATGCAAAAATTGTAGAATACTTCTCTTTATTGATAATTCCGGACAATTACAAACTCACCTTGCCCTACGCACTCAACTGCAGGGGTCCGCGCACTCAGCTGCGGACTTCTAGGCCTTTGCACACTCAGTTGCAGAGCCTCTACCTACGCTACGACCCAAACTTAGACTTCTGCTCTAAAGCTATGACTCAATCCTTCATGATTATTGATTTCTTCGTGTTTTTTCAACTACTTAGAGCTTAGCTCTATTTATACAATCCCATGGTCCACGGACCATGGGTAGATCTTCTACAACCAACATTACATTTCCAAAATAAGGGCAGACAACCCTATGACTCTTTAACATCTACGCACTCTGCAACCACACAATGCAGAGTCTTTACATTTGGATTACAAAACTGGACCAAAATATGGGCTTTTAGGCCCAAAACTACCCTTGGGGGATCCCGCGCCCAATAGTTACCGATCAAATGAGAAAATTACCTACTACCCGTTTTTTTGAGGTAGCAAAAAATCACCCGATTTTGAAAAGTGGTGATTCAAAATACAACTTTTTTTTAGCATATTTTTGGCACTTTAAATTTTCTTACGAACATTTTTTTAAAATGTTAGTGATTTTCATGCTGATTTTGAAAAGTGTTGTTACAACGTCATCCCCTTTTTTTTGGAGCATATTTTTAACACTTTAATTTTTTTTTATGTATTAAGTATGAACATTTTTTTAAATGTTAGTGATTTTCATACTGATTTGGAAAAGTGTTGATGCAAAGTCAACCCCTTTTTTTAGAGGGCTTATTTTTGACACTTTAAATTTTTTAATGTATTGAGTGTGAATAAAAAAATTTAAATGTTTGTGATTTTCATGCGAATTTTGAAAATCATCTTTTTTTTTAAGGCATATTTTTTACACTTAAATTTTCTGATGTCCTAGGTATGCACAATTGTTTTATCTAGAATGTTGATTATTTCACAATTGTTCAAGTTATCTTATTCCTCTTCTTGTTTTTCATTCAAAAATGCTTTTTTTAAGGGATTTCCAAATACATGTTTTTTGTTTTTTTTTGTAATGTTTTTTTATAATGAAATTTTTAATTACTTTTGCAAAATTTAAAAAAAAATAATGACATTAATATTTTGAGATTAAGATTTTTATAAAATTATATATAGTTAACTCATATTTAATACACAAAAAATAATTGTTACTAAAATATACTAATTTTAAAAAAGAATATATCTATATATATATATATAGATATATAAAACAAAAGAAAAGGTTAATTCAAAAAAGATAAATATTTTAATAAAAATATTTAAAAAATAAAAAACCAAAAGAGTAATTAAATGAAAAAAAATTAAAATCTAATTAAAAAAAACAAATAAATAAAAGTGAATTAGATAATTAAAAAATAAACAAATAAAAAAAATTGTGAATTAGATAATTAAAAAATAAACAAATAAAAAAAATTAAATAAAAACTAAAGGGAAAAAATTTTAAATTACACTTAAAAAATTATTAAAAAAACCTTTAAAAAAAATAAAAATTAAAAATAAATAAAAAAAACCATTAAAAATTTAAAGAAATGAGTTAAGAAAAAATATAAATAAAAATAAATAGATTTAAAAATATATATTAAAAAAACATTGTAAAAAAAAATAAAATTTACACATTATAAAAAAACAATAAAAAAATGATTTAAATAGTTATTAAAAAAAAAATAAAAGACATTTAAAAAAAATTAAAAAATTTATTTAAAATTTAATAATTTTAAATTAAAAGATAATAATAATGATATTTATTTAACTAAAAAAAATTATTTAAAAAAATAAATTTTTTATTATAATTAAAAAATAATAATCCCTCAGTCCACCGACTATTGTTTAAATAAAATTTTAAAACTTTAAGGAGGTTTAGGTTTTTTTTTTTAATTTAAAATTTTTAAATATTTAAAAAAAATAATAATAATAATTTTTTTATTGTTTTATTTTTCATAATGTTTTATTTTTTATAATGTTTATATTTTATAATTTTAGACCATAAATTTTTTAAAATATTTTTTTAATTTTTTCCTTAACTCATTTTCTTTTAAATTTTAATATTTTACATGGTTTTTTTAAGTTTTTTCTAATATATTTTTTTATTTTTATTTATTTATTTAAGGAAAAATTGTTTTTATTTTTTTAATCTGTTTATTTTTTAATTGTCTATTTCACTTTATTTTATTATTTGATTTTTTTTCCCTTAAATTATATTATTTTATTTTTTTCCCAAAATATTTTAGGATTTTTATGTGTTTTAATTAATTTTTAATCTTTTTTAAAATAATATGTAGTTATAAAATTTTAATTATTTTTTTTATATATATTTGGTTTAAATTTTAAATTTTTTACAATTTTTTTATTATTTTTTTTAATATTTTTTATTTAAATTTTAAATTTTATTTTTTATTCGAACTTTTATTTATTTTTGGATTAAATTGTATTTTTTCTAAATTTATTATTATCATTATTATCATTATTATTATTATTATTCTATTTGTTTTTTGTTTTTTTGTTTTTTTGTTTTTTTTGTTTTTTTTATTTATAATTTACTGTTGACACCTAATCCTCATGATTGGGTGAATTTATGTAAATAATTAAATTAGAAATGTGAACAGTCATCGGGAGATGAACTGAACAGTCACTCCCTATTGTATATAACAAAGACCTACCTGATGGAATAATACACGAGTCAGTTTTGCAAAATGGAGTTACTACCTGGCCTGACATGGAATCAGAGCCAGCTCATTTTTTTAGCCTTTATGTCTTTGTAACTCCCTAATCTGCCCCTCTGCTCTCCATATAATTCAGTGACTGAGTGCCTGTGCACCTTCTCTCTACCATAACCATCTTTTTCTGCGCCCTATTCTCTGACCATTTTTTATTCACCATACGCTGCACTGTTCACCTTCTGAAATACCTTTTGGACATTGTCAAAGGCGTTGGAGGATTTGACAGTTGTAGGCGTTGAAGGCAAGCAGAAACAAGCGAACATTGATTATTGTAGTTTCATGGAGATGAGGTTTCACAGGTCCCAGGTCCCAGGTAAACATAAAACTTAACAGTAGCTAGAGTGTGGTTCTGGTGCGCGTCCTGGTGTATTACATTGATTACTGTGTGTCCATATATCTGTATTACATTACTCATAATACATTTATGCTGTCCATACATCTGTATTACACTACTCATAATACATTTACTGCGTGTCCATATATCTGTATTACACTACTCATATTACATTTTCCGCCTGCCCTCTTCACATATCTGCGAGTGGTAACAGTTCACCCATCTTAAAGGTAATGTGTGCTGGTGTGTTGAGAAGGTCCAGCTCCCGCAAGATCAAATTTTACTTCTTTGCAATGATCTTGTTCCTAGATCTGCAGGAACCATTGGTATCCAATATGCCCAAATCCGCATAAATTTCAATGCACTTGGGTTGTTCCAGTTCCATAATTTTTCTTCCGTGCTCGGCTGCGTTGAGGTGTTGGGTTGTTTGAATTTCCACTTAACCTACTTTCTATCTGTTTCTGATAGAAAGAATAGAAGCATCTGCGTTGAAGCGCGCAGAAGTGGAGAGAGCGCACGGAAAACACAATGTTATATGCAGTGAAGTTTTTATGACAGTGGTAGCATAGTTATGGTCAATGGTATATGAATGGCGTAGCTGAATTCTATTCCTGCTCCGGTTTTGGATGGTTTTAATACACTGTTGCTTTCATACATACACTGGTATATAATGTTTGATGTGGCTATTGTTTTCATATAGACTATATCCCATATATACCACGCTGTTGGGCTACCATAATATTGTTTTCATAAAGCCATTTTCAAAGTGACTAACATAGTTAACACTCCTGCGTTTGACTGCGTTTAATATATTGTTTGGGGCCAGAATACATTTTGATATCAGAATCAATTTTCTTTTAGTAGCAGAAGTTTTTTTTTTCTCCACAAAAGCACATTTTTTGCCAGCAGAAGTATTTTTACAGCTCTCGGATTTTACAATGCATTCAATCATATCTATGGTGGGAATAGTTCTCACTAGCAAGGAGAACTATCCTAAATGGTCCCGGATGATAAAACACACCCTCATTTTCAATGAGTTGTGGAAAGGAGTGTGTGTCAAAGAAGGAGACAATGACCCAATATAGCCTACCTCAGACAAAGAGCTCGTCATTTGGGAAAACAAAGCAAAGCTTATGCATTAATTGCAACATCTATAAATGAAGAGTTAAGTCGCCATATTTCGTCATATTCAACTACCTTTGAAGCCTTACAAAAGCTGAAAGAACTCTATGACTCACATTCTGCACTTGAAGTTGTCCAACTCATGATTAAACTCTTCACTCTTGAACTGCAAAATAATGATCCTCTTGCTCTTGCATCTGAAGTAAAGTATATAATGCATGATATCAAATCCACTAAGGTTGAATTGGATATTCCTCTTATTGCTTTTCTCAAGGAACTTTACCCCACTTACTCCAATTATCTTGAGTCATTGCAAGCAAATGGAAATCTCAAAGATATAACCTTTGACTCTCTTGTGAAAAAAATTTCTGAAAGAGAGAAAGCTTTTGGAAAGAAGACAGCCCCTGAATCTTCTGAAGAGGTTGTGTGCCTTGCTCATAAATAAAAGCATCCTGCTCAAGATTCTACAAGAGGAAGAGGTGGACGAAGAGGAAGAGGAAGATATTTCAGAGGCAGGGGGCAAACATTCTCAAGGAGCAAAGGCAGATTTGCACTGCATACGCTACAAAAGAAATGGATCACATGATGCCTCTACATGCAAGCTACCATGGGACAAAATTGAACAGAAAAGAAACCAACAGAAAGGTAAAACTGATGATACAGACAAAGGTAAAGCACCTGAATCTGCTCACTATGTTGTGGCACAATGTAACATTGGAGTAGATGAAGATCTATTTAATGCTTCACTTGATTCTTGGAAAAATGATTGGTTGCTTGATTCAGGAGCAACCTGCCACATGACTCATAGAAAATATTTTTTTGAAGATTTCACTGACAATGTTGATGGAGCAATATACTTTGGAGATCAATCAAAACTCAAGCCATCAAGGCTTGGCACAATCAAGCTTAAACTGCCTGGTCTTCCAGACTTTCTTCTGCATCATGTTCTATATCTCCCACAACTCAAGAGAAACTTGCTGTCCTTGGTCCACATCCGCCAGCAAGGTCACTCCATTCATATGTTTGATGGCAAGCTTGAGGTAAGAAAAGCATATGACCACTCACTTGTCATGAGGGGAATAGAAGAAGAAAGGCTTATCAAGCTGCAAGGAACCTCTGCTTATGCACAACATTTCTCATTCAATTCTCATCATCAAGAAGGTACACTTCCATCAAGTTTATTATGGCATGCTAGATTTGGACATTTGAACTATGACAGCCTCTACTTGTTGAAGAAAATGGTGTTGCTGGTTTGCCTACAATTCCTAGGAAACTTAAGCAATGTGATGCTTGCATTCTAGGAAAGCATAGCAAACAGTCTTTTCGTGATTCACATTCAAGAGAACATGGGAAACTTGAACTCATTCATTCAGATTTATGTGGTCCAATGCATGTTCCTTCTGCAAATGGAAATAAATATATCATGACATTTATTGATGACTACACCAGAATGTGTTGGGTTTATTTTTTGAAGAACAAATCTGATGCTTTTCAAACATTCAAGGATTTTCATAAATGGATTGAAAATGATGCACAATCTCATATTGGGTCTATTCGCACTGATAATGGAAAAGAATACACATCAAATGAATTTGAAAACTATCTTCACCAACATGGGATCAAACATCAAACAACTGTGCCTTATAATCCCCAACAGAATGGTGTAGCTGAAAGAATGAATAGGACAATCTTAAATATGGTACGATCCATTCTCTTTTTCAAGAATGTAAAGACAATTTTTTGGGCTGATGCTACTCTATGTGCTGCATATATAAAGAATAGATGTCCATCTAATGCTATAAGAAACAAGACTCCATATGAAATGTGGTATGGACATGTTCCTTCGGTAAAGCATCTCAGGGTCTTTGGTTCCACCTGTTATGCCTTGATACCAAAGGTACATAGAAACAAATTTGGTGCTAGAAGTCGTAAGTATATCTTCCTGGGGTATTCAAACACCTCCAAAGAATACCGCCTCTATGATGAAGTAAATAAGAAATTTGTTGTATCTAGAGATGTAATTTTCCTTGAATCATCCAAAACTAACAATGTTGTTGAGCGGCAACTTGATCGCTTGGATAGATTCGCAAAAGCAAAATCATTTCAAGAATTTGATAATCAGATTCCACATCTTGAAGGGGGGATTCCTATACTAGATCAACATGTGGAATCTTCTTCTAAAGAACACTCTCCCCCGCATGAAACTCCAACAATGGATGATGCTTTAAGTGATGTGATTGATAGAATTGGGAGACTCAATCTTGATTCAGTCCCAACTCAATCAATGGAGCAGCCTAGACCATCTAAAAAAGGTCCCCCAAAGTGGGTGACAAAGACACTTGAAAGTGTTCATCTTGATGAAGTTGGAAAGACAGGAACCAGAAATTCAAACCGGAAAAATGGAGGTGATGTAGATGACTCTAATTCACCTGTTGATATGGATGTTTCTTATGATTGTGAATTAAACTTGTCTACAGATTTTGAACCAACTTCCTTCAAAGAAGCTGCTTCTCATGATGAATGGAAAGAAGCGATGCAAAAGGAGTATGATGCCCTCATAAATAATGGCACTTGGAAGCTGGTTGATCCTCCATTAGGAACCAAACCAATTGGCTGCAAGTGGGTCTACAAGAACAAGTATAAAGCTGATGGCTCACTTGACAAGCACAAAGCTAGGCTTGTGGCAAAAGGTTTTGCACAGAAGGAAGGGGTCGATTATGAGGAGAATTTTTCCCCCACAGCAAAATGGGCTACCATCCGGACACTCTTTTCACTAGTAGCTCAGAACGGTTGGAAAGTCCATCAGATGGATGTAAAAACTATTTTCTTTAATGGAGATCTAAAAGAGAATGTTTTTATGTCTCAGCCTGAAGGATTTGCTGTGAAAGGACATGAACATAAAGTATGCAAACTTGTGAAGTCCTTGTATGGCCTCAAACAAGCACCGCAAGCCTGGTATGAAAAACTAACTAAGCATCTTCTGAAACTCAATTTCAAACATTTTGATCTTGATGATGCAACTTTATTTGTCAAGAAAGTTGGCAAAACAGTTGTATATCTTGTGGTATATGTAGATGATCTTTTGATGACAGGGAACAATGAAAGCTATATTGCATCCATAAAGAAGGAATCAGGGAAAAGTTTTGAAATGACTGACTTGGGCTATGTTCATTACTATCTTGGCATTGAAGTAACCCAACATCCAAAGTCCATATTTCTTTCTCAAAAGAAATACATTGGAGATCTGTTGAACAGATTTGGCATGACAGAGTGCAATCCTCTTACTACTCCAATGGAACAAAACTTAAAGCTCACATCTATTGAAGGAAAGGAATTTGAGGATGCAACAAAGTATAGATAGCGTGTAGGAAGTATCAACTAACTAACTACTACCAGACCATACATTGCATTCGTTGTTGGAATCCTCTCTAGGTTTATGCAAAACCCTTGTGAGGGACATTGGTATGCTGCAAAAAGAGTTCTAAGGTACTTGAAGGGAACTCAAGACTTTGGAATCAAGTATACACATGTGGACGACTTCAGCTTGATTGGATACTCTGATTCAGACTTCGATGGAGACAAAGAAACTAGGATATGTACTTTAGGATATGCTATGAGTCTTGGATCAGGAGCTGTCTCCTGGAGATCACACAAATAATTAGTTCCAGCAGATTCCACGACAAAAGCAAAATACGTGGCAACAGCTGAAGCAACAAAAGAAATTGTGTGGCTCGCGAAAATTCTTGAAGATTTACAAGTAAAACAAATACAATCAACTCCATTCATGATTGACAATTCCTCTGCAATAAAGTTGGCCAAGAACCCAAAGTTCCATGATCGAACGAAGCACATCAATACTAAATATCATTTGATTCGACATCATTTTGAGGCCAAAACAATCCATCTTTGTCATTGTTCCACAAATGAGCAAATTGCAGACATCTTCACCAAAGCGCTTGGAAGAGAAAAGCTTGAATGATTCAAAACGATGCTTGGACTCACCAACATCCCTTCAGATTAAGGGGGGGAATGTTGACACCTAATCCTCATGATTGGGTGAATTTATGTAAATAATTAAATTAGAAATGTGAACAGTCATCGGGAGATGAACTGAACAGTCACTCCCTATTGTATATAACAAAGACCTACCTGATGGAATAATACACGAATCAGTTTTGCAAAATGGAGTTACTACCTGGCCTAACATTTACTTTTATTTATTTGTTTTTTTAGTATTAAATTTTTAAATTTTTTCCATAATTTTTTTTTAAGCTTTTTCCATTTATTTTTTATTTTTTATCTTTTTGTGTTAATTTTGTTTTTTAGAATATGTATATATATGCTTTGATGACTATTTTTTTATTTCTCTTAAAATTCTTATATATATATATATATATATATATATATATATATATATATATATATATATATATATATATATATATATATATATTTTGATTTCTTTTTGGTCCTTTTTTGTCTTTTTTAAGTTTTTTTATGTTTTAATATATTGTTTTATTTATTAGCTGTTAATTTTTTTTTAATTTGTTTTTTTGTTTTACTTTTAATTTTTTTCAATCTTTTAATTTTTGTTTTTTTTTGTATTTTTCATTTTTATTTATTCATCTACTTATTTATTATTTTGTGTTATTTTTTTTTTGTAGGGTTTGTGTCGATCATCATCTAGCAATCTTAACTCATTATGTGTCAATTTGATAGTTGATTTTAAAGTTATTGTTATAATGGACAAGCCTATCCCACATCGTATCAATTTCATGGTTGATTTTTATAATTTCATTGAGTTTGTCTACACCACATGTCAATTTGATGGTTGATTTTTAAAATTTTAAGTTATCTTAGGCTAAGATTTTAAAATATCTATACTTTTAGCATTTAAAAATGAAATTACTCTTGGTATAATGACTCTTTTATTCAGGTGTCCATTTTTAAATATTTTTTAGTCATATAATTTTTCCATAATGCCATTGTTGAAATATATTGAAAGCTTAAGGTTTTTTGTAGTGGTGATATTCGGTTTTAATTCCATGGTTGAAGAATTGTCAAAATTTTAAGGTTTTTCTAAGTCACGATATTTTATATTTAAAGCTATGGTCAAAAACCTTTACACGTATTTTATCTCTTATGACATTCTTGAAAATTATTGCAATTTTAAGGATTTTTGGAGTCTTGATATTTTATCTTTAACGTCATTGCTAAAAATGTTGAAAATCTACCCCGAAAAAAATAATAATAATAATAAAAAATAAAAATAAATCAATGAACACTTTTCTATTTCAAGGTGTTTTTTGCACCAAACAAAATGGATTTTATCGTTTTTTACTATTATTTTTAAAAAATATTGAAAATTTACTCCGAAAAAAAAAAAGTGGTCATGCAGAATCAACACTTTTTGTTTTTAGGCTTTTTTTCATTTTTTTTTGGGTTTTTTTTTGCTAGAGTTCTCGTTTTGAGGTAATAGGTTCTCGTTTTATCGGTAACTATGTTTTGTATCTTAAGAATTTGAGGAGTGGTAATTCCCGCTAATGCATTACAAGATATGGTCAGGTTCATTTCTTCTTTCTCTGGGGTTAGTTCTTGGTGTATATCCTCCTCTTTTGATGTTTCTTGTTTCTTTTCCGCCTCCTCTAAACAATCTATGTAGAATAATTTCTTCTCAACACACTTATGACCATTATTGTATTTGTTATGACAACTATAACAAAGCCCTTTTGCTCTTTTTTCCTCCAATTGTTGTGGTGTCAACCTTGTAGGTTGTGGAAGACTAGGAGTAACAACACTTCCATCTTTATAATTGTGAGTGGTAGACTTCTTTATTGCCATAATTTTGATTTCAAATTTTTTTTCCACCCTGAATGCCTTCTCCAATGAATCAGGTTCCCAAAGATGAACCTCATGTTGGATGTTGTCATTTAAAGCCCCTATGAAGACATCAATCCTATACTCATATGGAATATCAATTACCCTGATATTCAATTTTTGAAGTCCTCAATATGCTTCGCCATTGAACCCTTTTGTTTGAGATTTATCAATTGGCTAAAGAAGGTGTTTCTATTTGTATCTTCATAATGTGCAATCATTTCCTCCATAAAATTTGACCAAGTGACAAGTGGTTTATGATAACAAAGTCATCTATATCATACAAACTGATTGGGTTCTAAATATAAAGATGCAATGCGTACCTTTTGTGTGTGTTGCACATCATGGAGATCAAAATATTGCTCCATCTGTAGTATCCATGTTACCATATCATTTCCATCAAACTTCCTCATATCGAGCTTTGAAATGTGGTGGTTTTTAAACCCAACACCAAAGTCTCTAAAATCATAAGTCATATTCCTCTTGTCCTCATCATGATTTTCATGGATTACCTTGTCACCACTAGGAAGCTTTTTCTTATAGCAACTTTGCTAAACATTCCTTCAACCCCTCTATATTGACATTCATCATTGCTTCGATGTCCACTTTTAAACCATCATTCAAACTCCTATGTCCCTTTTTATACCACCTATCTTAACATTCACCATAGCTTCCAATTCATTTTTTTTACTTTTTGCGAGAGCGAAATTTGTTTCACTTGGTCTTGTAATTTTGATATATCATGTTGCATTTCATCCTCTTCTTCATACGTCATGGAAGAGCATTATGGTTTATTACTAGTTGTGTCCATTTTTTTCGATTCATTTTGGAATCAAACAATGACTTCAAACTAATTTTTCAAACAAAAGTTATGCAAAATTTAAAACAAATACACACGTTTTTCTTGCTTTTTAGGAGCTCGATATTGAAACTAATAGACCTATGTAATTTTGGATATCCAAGGTCTAAAATTCCTTCCTGCACTATCATTATGCGTATTATTTCCAACCCCATAAGTCATACTAAGATTGGATTCCTCAAAAAAGAGTTATGCCCCATCTCCCACAATGACCTGCTTATAGACTAGTTTGGGAGATCAAACTTATATGGAGTACCACATGTCACTATTTCAACCTTCAACCCTAAAATGATACACGAAAACCTACATTTTGTGCATTTTTAGTTACTTTTTACGAAATTCAAATCTGATGCTCAGAGCGAAAGTTTTTACGATTTTCCCTAGGTCACTTGTTTACGATGGAATTCTCGAGCCTGCAAAAACCCTAACTTCCTCAAATCATATCTCCGAAAATATAGCAAACCAAGATCTGAAATTCATACACAAAGTTAAATAATATTTCTTATCCATTCGGTTTCAATTTCAGCTTCTAAAGCCTCATAAAAAAAAACGTTGTAGCGAGAATTCCAAGATGGCATGTTTGAAGAAGCAAAACCCTAGAATCCAAAGCTCTGATTCCAAATGTTATGCAACCAGCTCACAAAAAGATAGATCAACAACTTAAAAATTATCCTCTTCAAGGGGAAACCTCCTTTACATTACATAAATGAACAATTCTTGCATGACACAAATGATCATACCTCCTTGGTATATATAGGAGTCTAAGGGGTCACAATATAATCAAAGCCTACATAACAATAATAATGTAAGGGCACAAAAATAAAAATAGTGGGCTTCTATGGGGCACAGTAATAACAACGTTGGGGATACATGGGAAAAACAATAACAATAGGGGGCTACACTAATAATAACAATAAGTGGAATACACTAGTATTATAGGGAGCTAACAATGTGATCTGATCTGGAACAGATGTGTACCAGGAAGCAAGGAGAAGACTCGGATTTGAAAGATCTAAAGATATGTTGATATATATTCTTGATTGATTTACTTGTTGCAAATTTCTAAGTACCTAATAATGATGGATCTATGATTACACTAACGTTGTGATCTAAAGGAATCTTTAAAAGTCTATAGTTTTGACAGTAAAGGTTGCAAAATGTGAGTTTTGTGTGTAATGAAGGCGTGTTTCGGTAATTTAAGATATGTACGTTGTATTTCTTCCGAATAGTCATGTACATACACAGATTTATTTTTGTTGAGCCACGTATATATTATGCGATGTGTTTTTCAGCATGTTGAGACTTGTATGTGGGTGTTTCACATGATAAGCGTGTATATACGCAAGTTTTCTTAATAACAGTTGTGTAAATATTCTGATTTAGATCTGGTCATGGTTTGCAGTGTTGTTTGATGACTATAGTTTATGGGTTCTGTTATATTTTTGTTTTATGTCAATGATGTCTTGATTTGGATGGTTTATATCTATTATGGATTGGTTGTGCATTGATTTGATCTGGTTGCAATAGTTGGTTAAGATTCAATTCAGTGATTGGTTTGCTTCAGTATTCAGTGGAATGATGTTACATTGATTTAGTTTGTTCAGTGATTTAGTATTCAGTTTGATATCAAGCATAATGTTCGTTGTGGGTCCAATTGTGGGTCCAGTTTGAAAATATGATGAAAGGTGGCTTACAGGTTTTGATGTTTTTTTGATATAGGTGGATCCAATCTAAAATATTATGAGACATGGTCCATGAGAAGTGTTGAGGGTTGGAGCCTTTAGTAAGGGAGTTAGAGCTTCCTTCTAGGAGTATCTAGTAAATTTGTTCAAGGGTTAGGTTCTCCCTTCCAATAGGAGTTGGTAAACAAGAGCAGGGGGTTATAGCTAGCTTCCAGTGGGTGTTGGAGAATGAGTGGAGGTGGT
This sequence comes from Pinus tabuliformis, assembly GCA_031772625.1. Classification (NCBI taxonomy): domain Eukaryota; kingdom Viridiplantae; phylum Streptophyta; class Pinopsida; order Pinales; family Pinaceae; genus Pinus; species Pinus tabuliformis. The sequence continues at coordinate 1,272,813,324 of CM062820.1, read as the reverse complement.
AGCCTTCTGCGGGTGGGTGCCTGTATGCTGGTAAGAGTATGCATGAGTATAATATGTAATTAAGTTTTTCTTTATAATAAAAGAAGAAGACATATACGATGAGAGTAGTGGTTTTCTCCAACATTGGATTTCCACCTAAACTCCTGTTGTTTTATGTGTGATGCTTATGTGCTGTGATTTATCTATTCTTTACTACATATTGGATGGTTAATGAATTAATAATGTAATGGTTAAGTTAACTCACTGATGAAAGATATGACAAATTAAGTAAACTGGATATACGTTGTTTGCATTCACTGAAGTCGCATACATATGTGGGTTGCATGAAGAACAGTAGCATAAATAATTGTTAATATGTAATTGAAAGTTTAAAGTCAATTAAAAATATTGATTCACCCGCCCCCTAGGATTTTTCCTAACAATTGGTATCAGCATTGGTCCCTCAGAAGAAGCTTGATCGCCTAAAGGGATATCTATCAAAATGAGCAGTCAAGAGGGAGTATTTTCTTCCAGGCCATCCTTGTTTAATGGAACTAACTTTATATTCTAGAAAGTCATAATGAGAGCATATTTTCAATCACTAGGAACTGATGTATGGGAAATTTTTGAAGGTGGATATCAATACCCAACCTCCATTCCCAAAAATAATGCAAGAAAGAAGAAATACAAGAATAATGCAAAGGTAGTAAATGTAATTTTTGGAAATTTGGCTGAATCTAAGTTTGTGAAAGTCATGCAATTTAACACCGCAAAGGAAATATGGGATAATCTTGTCCAAAGCTATCAAGGTGACACTAAGGTAAAAAGTTCTAAACTTCAAACATATAGAATTCAGTATGAGACTCTTAAAATGCATGATGATAAAAGCATTGCAATATTTTTCTTTAGATTAGATGGAATTGTTAATACAATGAAAAATCTTGGTGACGAAATAAAGGAAACTGTTTTTGTTGAAAATATATTGAGATCACTAACCCCAAAGTTTGATTCCAAATTCTTGTCCATTGAACAAATGCAGGATTTAAAGAATCTCACCATTGAAAAACTCCATGTGATATTGACAACTTTTGAAATGAGAAAATGGGACAAATCAAGATTTAGACAAGAAGCATTCAAAGCCACATACAAATGGAAATAAAAGGAAAATCCCAAAGACAAGCTACATTTTAGATGAGGAAGAAGCAAATTTCATAATAAAGTTGCAAGTGGGAACTGGTAAATTCAAAGGTAAGCTTCCCTTTAAATGTTTTGCTTGTGGAAGAGTAGGTCACTATCCATCCAAATGTCCATATAAATAAAATCATGAAAAGGGAAAGGATGTTGAAAAGAAAAATGCCAAAAATAACTATTTTTCCAAGAAAAATTTTTATTCTAATGAAGATAGTCAAAGCATGTCTAATTACCAGGAAGATTCATATTCAGATTCTAACACTTGTTACAAAATACTTATGGCTCTTGATGATCAATCAACTAGTGAATCAGATAGTTATGAAAAAGGTAATTTGATAAAATAATTGAAAGAAAATGATAGACTCATGAATGTAAACAAAGAATTGGAAACTAAAGAAAGAAGTATGGTTAAGGAAATAAACATGTTAAGGATGCAATTGGAGGAAACCAATAGAAGAATAGATATCTTAGAAAAACAACTTCAAGAAAAGGAAAATCATTGTGAAAATTTAGAATCAGAAGTTTTGACTCTACTAGGGAAAGACTATGAGAAAGTCAAGAAATGGGTAAAGGCTAGAGAAGGCTATCAATGAACAAGATTCTCCTCTAATCAAGACAAACATTGGATACAATCACATGGCTTCAAACTCAAAATGTACTGAAAAGAACCAACTTAACGTTTTTAAGAAAACTGAATCAAGTCACTCATCAGAAAAGAAATCGCCCAGATCAGAGTCAAGATCAGTCCCTAGGCATAAAAGATGGTTTCATGGATATTTTTTTTCTTGTAACTCATTTGGGCATAAGGTCATTGATTGTAGGTCAATCATATGGAATGAAAGCAAAAGGTGGGATAAGTTCCACATGTTTGAGCACATGATTAGAAATTGCAAGCAAATTTGGAGGAAGAAAGAACATCAATCAGAGACGTTGGGAAGATTGTCCCTGTTGTAGTCCATTTCTCTTGAAAAACACACTTCTATTAGTGAAAACATAAGTGAATTTGAGGTACATAACCTCATAAGGAACATATAATGATTATCAAGTCCTTGGGATTAATGGTGTATGAACTCGGGGGGAGTTATGCATGTGTATCTTGATTCCCTATGCTGTTTTGGATATTCTTTTGGTGACATGTGTATTATTGGCATTGAAAGAAGTAACAGTGAATAGGAACAAATGGGACATGTTCAGGGGATTTGTGGCTATAAAGAATCAATAGTTTATTTTCAATACGCGGATCTTATGAAAGATAGTTGTGTGTATATGCAGTGTTTTATATAAACAGTCATGTATTCTTCTTAGTAATGAAAAAGAAGTGGCATAAATATAGGTGGAGCTTCTCATATGCTTCCATCAATTCATTATTGGTATTCTTCTTCTGGCATTGATTTTCTTTAGACTATTGATGATGCCCATATGCTGCTTAGGAATGATGTTGATTCATGTTAAGAGTTTTTGCAAAATCTTACATTGTTGCTAATGAAGTGGTTCTTTGGTGCATTTTTTGATTAATGAGATGGATATAATCATATTTGATGATGAAGAATTGGCATAGGTTCAGGGGGATCATATGATTTGATTCTAGTAGTGCATTGTTGGCATTATGGTTTCTTAAGAAATTCTTGTTGCGTGATGGTGTTTATGATGAGTTCATGATTTACTCACTGTTTGATGAGAATATATATATAAATTTTGTTGTCATTATCTCATAATTATTTGGTTTCTTATGATGCATTTATATTATTGATTGATGATTCTACTTAATGCACTTGATGAGGAGATATTGTTACCTATGTTGTCTTGTCTTACATGTTGAGGATGATCATGTTGTTGTCTATATTGTTGCCATCTAATGATTATGTTTCATATTCCTATATGGTGCATGTTGGTTGTTGATGACTATCATGGTCTTGCTACCTCATTGTTGAGGTCCCTGCTTTTGGTTATAAGTGTCATATATGTCTCTTGATGTAAAGATCATGGAAAGACCCATGTTGTAAGTCATTGTAAAATTCATTCATGTATGGGCTATTGGGATCAAGTCATGTCATGTATGTAATCCCATTATTTTGGGACATTGATGTAAAATTTAGGTCCAATATGCAAACCCAATATGTTGGGTGATTGATGTAATCATGGGAGCATAGAGTCATTGGTGATAGGAAAGGTCATATTTGGTTGAGTCATAAAGCCTTGTATTTATATTGCATATCTCTAGAAGGTCCAACATATGCTTAGGGGGAGTATGGTCAGTATGCAAATGTCATGATTCATATTTAACAAATCAGACTTACATCAATGAGCACTACAAGGGAAGTACTTCATTCATCCTGGTTCAACACTTCAAGTCTCCAGAAAATCTCATCAACAAGATGTTAATGAATCTGGAAACATCCATGCTATCACTTTCCCTTGATGTCAAAGGGGGAGAGAATACTTTGTGTTTGGAGAAAAGACTTGGCGTTTTCAAGTGTGTTTGCAGGTGGTGTCCAAAAACCAAATTGGTTGCCATCAAGTCCAAAGGGGAAGATTGTTGGCATTATGGCTATTGTGTTGTCCTTGATGGAAACATGATTATAAATATGCACTTGATGTTAACAATGTGATTATATGATTATGGCACTAAAGAAGATAACATGTATAGATGTTACAGATGACATGGATAGAGAAATGGCAGTTCAGTTACAAATGAATGACAAAAGTGAAGTTTAAGAAAGTATACGCAATTCCTGTGAAGAAGGGTCGCTTACATACGCAAGTACTGTGAGAAAAATTCATGTACATTATCCGAACCATGGAAATCTGGATACTAGGGGTCATTATCATGGTAATTTCCCATAGTAATTGAGGCGACAATGTTTATTTGATCTCGTGAATAAATACTAATGACATTACCAAAGGATTTACCTAAGGTATTAGCTAAGCAAAAATCTATATAAGGAGATGGAGATCAAGGTGTTATGTGTGCAAGTAATGAATTGTTTGTGTGATCTATTCAGGAACAAGTGTGCACCAGGAAGCATGGAGAAGACTCAGATCTGAAAGATTTGAATATATGTTAATATATATATGCTTGATTGATTTACTTGTTGCAAATGACTAAGTACCTAATAATGATGGATTTGTAATTATAGTAATGTTGTGATCTAAATGAATCTTCAAAAGTTTGTAGTTTTGACAGTAAAGGTTGTGAAATGTGAGTTGTGTTTGTAGCGAAGGTATGCTTTAGTAATTTAAGATTTATACATTGAATTTCTTCTGAATAGTCACAGACATACACATATTTATTTCTATTGATTCACGTATATTCTCTATGATATATTTTCTAGTATGTTGAGACCTGCAAGTGGGTGTTGCATAGGATAAGCGCATATATACGAAGGTCTTCTTAATAACAGTTGCATATATATTTTGAGTTAGACCTTGTCAAGGTTTGCAATGTTGTTTGATGATGGAAGTTGATGAGTTATGTTAGATTTGTTGTTGTCTATCAATGATGTCTTGATCTAGATGGTTTATATTTGTTATGGATTACTTGTGCCTTGATTTGACCTGGTTGCAATAGTTGGTTGAGATTTAGTTCAGTGATTAGTTTGCTTCATTATTCAGTGGAATGTGGTTACAGTGATTCAATTGGTTTAGTGATTCAGTATTCAGTTTGATATTCAACACAATGTTGGGTGTGTGTCCAGTTTGAAAATATGATGAAAGGTGGCCTACAGGTTTTGATGATTTTTTGAGACATGTGCATCCAATCTGAAATATTATGAAATGCAGTCCATGAGAAATGTTGAGGGTTGGAGCCTTCACTAAGGAATTCATATCTCCCTTCCAGTGGTAGCTAGTAAATTTGTTCAGTGGGTAGGTGCTTCCTTCTGGTAGGAGCTGGTAAACAACAGTAGGGGATTGTATCTCCCTTCCAGTAGGTGTTGGAGAACGAGTGGAGGTTGTAGCCTCCTTCAGGTGAGTGCCTACATACTGGTAAGAGCTAGTGTCAGTACAAGATGTAATGAGGTTTTTATTTATAATAAAATAAGAAGACATAAACAATTACAACAATGGTTTTCTCCCACATTGGGTTCCACCCAAAATCCTAGTGTTCTATGTGTGTTTCTTATGTGTTGTGATTTATATATTCTTTATTTCATACTAGATAGTTAATGAATTAACAATGCAATGGTTAAGTTAACTCACTGATTAAAGATGTGACAAATTAAGTAAACTGGATATACATTGTTTTCATTCACTGAAGTTGCATACACACGCAGGTTGCATGAAGAACAATAGTGTACAAAATTCTAAATATGTAATGGAAATTTTAAAGTGGATTAAAAATACCTATTCACCACCTAGTATTTTTCCTAATAATTTTGAATCTTATCCTATTACTGTTTGGTGGGGATGAGACAGAAAATGTCTCCAAAGAAGCCTTAGGGCTCTTACTCAAGATGATGAAGCCATATATTGTCCTTGGCATCCCCTATTTTCTAGCTAAAGATATCAAATTCCCGAGTAATAAGTTCTACATAGCCTCCTACTTCAAGTACTACTCCATAATGGTTTATCTATTCCTTTACACTCATGTGGTGGAATTTGATTACCTAGGCCTCATCCTGGTAGACTCCCTGTTAGAGCCTAGATTTGCCTCAGACTAAAAAGGCAAGGTTCTTGGTCCACATCAAACCACGCTCAGCCTCATAGCTAGCCCTACGAGGACAGGAGAGGGCTCTCTTCGGGTCAATCTCGGCAAAAGACAATCGATGGGGCTCGAGATGACTGTAATAAAAGCTAATCTTAGGCTAGGTATGAAGTGCAAGGATTAGATTTGAGTTTTTTTGGGGTTTTGTTGGAAAAAAGGGACAGGAAAATTTTGGGTCCGGGGATGAGGCCAGATTTTTGCAGAGTTCTGATTGGGGCAAGGAAGGCAATCGATTTGATGCTTTGAATTGAATGAATGGGTGGATCAGACCGGTGAGGAGCCAAGGAGGGCAAGAGGGTCTCAAGAGTCCTCCTCAAACAGATGAAAACATGAAGAATTAAACAAAATATCCAGGCAGAGCATAGCAGTCCATGAATTCTACCTTAATTACTCATTTGTTTAATTGCAGAAGACAAAAGAAGGGAAAATGATACACAATAACATCAATGAAATTACAAATACATAGAAAAACACACCATCAAAACATAGAGCCACATGGATCCCAACAAGTGCTGCAAAACCCTGGTCTTTCCTTTGCCAAAATTGCAGAAATGAAATGTACAATAGAGTGCCAAGCAATCCCAAGTATCCAAACCTGAAAATGACTCAGAAAATACATGATATAGACTAGCCCAACCCTTTCCCTTACCTCTAGGGGTCGAGCTCATCATTCTAGGAGCTGTTTGAACTAATTCTAAACAAGGAACTGAAATCTAGGTAGTCAAACAACTTACCCCTATATGCTAGGAAACTTATTCATTCATTTAATTTTCACCTTTTAGTGAATGAATTAGTTAGCACAAGTAAATATGTGCCAAAATTACATCATAGTCATCAAGTTACATCAAGATAGATCAATAATTACATCAAAAAGTCAAACTGGTCAAAACTGGGCGAAATTCTGAGCTGCTGAGTGAAAAACAGGCCAAAATTCTCTATGCGCCACGCCAAAATCTGTATGCGTCGTGCCACTTTGGAGCTGATTTTGAGGCACTTCCTGAAGTCCAAATTGAGCCCAAGTGTGCTTGTTGGAAAGCCCTGCCTGTCTAATTTCCAACCCAAGTGGAATTTCTGAATTTGGATGTCATTTGCCCCTCCAAAACCTCAATCTCCCAAGACTGCTTCCTGTGTGTCAAAATAGGGGCAGTGAGGTCATTTTTAGGGTGTTTTTGACCCTTTAGGCAACCCAGAACTTGATGAAATCCTTAGGTAATCCATGAGCATGCATAAATTTTGATGAAAAATCCAAAAATGTAAAGTTTTCCTCCTGGAGATCTCCCAATTATAAGCGCGCGCCAAGTGGCGCTACGCGTAGGGCAGAAAACCCTGTTTTTAAAGCCAAAAAATTCAAAATTGACAAAATTTTCTCCAAATTCCTTGAAATTTGGGCTGAAGGTGCCTCATCAAGTGCCATGCTCAGCCAAAAAGCTTTGGCCAAGATCTGAAGACGATCATGCTCCCTTTGCCTATTTTGCTTCTTTGTTGCCTTCTTCAATTTTGCTTTCAGATTCCTTACTCGTGCCTGGGAACTCATGTTTCGCGCCTTGTAGTGGAAAGCCATGTGTCTCAGCAATGCATGGTCCTTATCATCCTTTTCCAACAGTCTCTCTAAGTGGATGTTAACTCTCTCAAGATTAGACTCCCAATCCTCATTAATCTCTTGCTCCAATGAAGTGAGCTCAACCCTCCTCCTTTGTGTAGCTTGGAAATTCTCGCGAATGTTTTGTAACTCCATGATTGCTTGTTGATCTTCAAGTTATTTGTTCCTCTGCTCCAAGTATTTCATAGTCCACTTGGCCCTCTCCAAGTCAAGGGATAAGGCTTTGATCTCCATTTGCTGCCCCTGGATGATCTCTCTAAGCTGCGCACTTTGTGGGCCCATATCTGTATCATCATCATGAATGAGAATGAATTCGGTCTCTCATTCACCTGATGGCCCCTCATCCTGCATTGGCCTCTTTCCTTTGTCCTGTACCTATGGTGCTGATGGAGGAAGCGAGGCCCCTTCCACCCCGGGTGGAGATAACACTCGCTTTGCTGCTGCAAACAAATGTCTAGTGCCCCTCTGATATGTGATGAATACCGGCACACTAACAGTCTCATGGCGCTCATACTGATGAGAAGGTCCACCTATCTCATGCCCAACTTCTGAAAACCCCTGTGAAGCTCTGAAAAAATCACGGGAAATGAAATCATCCCATGTGATACCCTGCAAACCAAGCTGATGCACAACAATAATCTTGATGAGCGCATAGTGGTAAATGTTGTTGTACTACTGTTCCATAATATTTTTCCTCACAAGAGTGGTCATCCTCTTGATGTTTTGGCACATGAAATATGGAATGTTCATGAATCTCACTCTTGTGAAATGCATCAATAACCTGATATGGTATGCATAGAGGCGTGAGAAGCGACCTTCACAACTGAAGTATCTGATAATGAGTCTCATCAATGGCGCATAAGATTCCTTCAGAAACTGAAATGGGAATACTTTCCTGAGCTACTTCAAATAGCTACGCCTGATGTAAGGTTCATAATATGATCTATCCAGCTGCTGCCCTTTGTTCCACTCTTCCCCTATATTCGATATCCCGGTGGCCTGAGAGATGGTTTCTGGTGTCAAGGTAAAGTTTACTCCAGCAAGAGTAACATGACTATCATGCAAATGTAAAACAAGAAACCGAAATAACTCTTGATGATGCTGGATCTGAGCGATCATCTCACAATACTGAAAGCATGACATTTGCTGAAAACATGTCATTGCAAGCAGGCAGGCCTGCAATTGAGTTAAGGAAGTAGGCTCTTCTCTGACATATCTGCCACCTTTTCACGACCTTCTCTGCACATTAAGCTCAGTGGATGAGTCACTGCCTTGCTCATACTCTTGCTCATATGATGAATCTGTCTCTGTCATAATGTTGCAATGTGTATGTTGAGTAGGTGTTTGGTTTGGCAAGGACAAATATGTGATGTGTTTTCAATGCCAATGTGCCACAAGAAAATGAGGGAATGTGAGGAAGAATATGGGACAGGGGGAAAAGTAGATGATGGAGCTTGCCAAGTGAAATTTAAAATGTGCAATAGTCACTTTGAGGGATGAGGAATTTAGGGATTTTGAAAGTGATATGGGAAAGGGAGAATATAGGATCTTAGGATATGGAAAATGGGAAGCAGGGATGAGAGGTTAGAGGATAAGGGATTAATTACAATGACAGGGTTATGAGAAGGGAAGGGATCACAAGTAGGAAAACAAACTTGGCACCAAAATTATAATTTGAAAACACCAATTCATCAACACCAAAGGAGCAACTTTTAATACATAGGGTTTATATTCTCACACCTTGAACCTTTGAATCTTCCCTCTAAACAACACCCCACACAAGTTAAATTCACTAGAAGAGCTCTTGAACTTACTTGGAGCAGAAGAAATTGTGAGTTTGATGACTGAAGTGGCAAGAAACTGGCCTGTAGGTTCTGTGCACCACACACAAACCCAGTGCACCATGCCTGCTGGATGCACCGCGACAGTGTAATTTTACACTGCGGAATTTTGCCCAATGTGCCGCATGGCCTGTAGAACCTCTATTTTACACCCATTTGTCTACCATTTTCCTCCACTTTTCCTTATCTTTCCTTCACTTTTGCCTCATTTCCACCATAAAACCTCTCAGATCATTACATTCAGTGTCAATAAGCATGATCAAGCAAGTTTTGCTAATGGATGACTATTTGTTTAGTTTTTGACTTACTTGCAGGAATCCCGCAGCTATCTGATGATCCCGCAGCTATCTGAAGATCCTGCAGCCTTTTTGTTAAATACTATGATCCACGTGTCGGTTTGCTAGATGGGCCACATGGGCACTCAGGTATCAGTGTGGTCGAGGTTCCTATCCTATTGTTCCAACCTTCCACGTCACTTTCATCCATGGTCAAAGCTGGTTTAACCACGGTCAACTCAAAATGGTTTAACGGTGTTTGAAAGCTATTTGGTCACGTCATCTCCAATGGTGATTTGTCCAGGTTCTAAAGACGGCAGGGGACGCAATCCAACAGGGATTTATTATCTATGATGACAGGAACCACCAAACTCGTCCACGCAACCGTGATGTGTCCAAGGACCATTAATACGCATACTGTTTTATTGTTTTTCTGTTAAATAGTTGTACGCGTAGGATAACTTAGAAGCTCCTATAAATTGATGCGTCTGCGTACGCTCAAAGAACTTTTTGATTAGTTGTATTTTGCGGCACTCGTGTTGAATTTAGAAGCGTTTGTGAACTCTGTTTTCTAGTGCTATTCCAGCACTCTGTTTGTAAACTTTTTGCAAATGGAGAAATCAATATAGCACTGTTTTGAAGTTTCCAGATCTTTGAGTTCTCTTGTGGCTGAATGAACAGAGGGCCCCTGCTCATCTCAGCCTTTGTAAAGTATTTCATGTGCAGCATTTCATTATTTTCTCATTTGTTTCCTTAAGCATGTATAGTTTTATTTACTTGTTTTCCTTTATTTTCAGCTGATCAGTGTTATTTCTTTGCAGGTTTCTTTTAGCCCGGGATTTATTTTCATATGTGTTGTGTTTGCTTTACAGCTAATGGTATTTGAAGTTGACAATTCAAGTGCTGCCTTTGTCTTTATAGTTAGTTTTTAATCTTATTTCTCAAAGAGCTGTTAACATACATGAATGATCTTCATCATAAACTACTATCTTTTAAGATCAAAATATCACTAACTTGCAGCTTGTTTGGGTGCTTTTTGGACTGTTCTTAAGCTACTTTCTTTCCTTACTTTACACAGTACATGTGCTTTGAAGTATTGAGTTAGAAAGAGTAAATCATTACCACTAGTCTTTAAAGTAAAAGTTTTGATTTTAAAGTGTTTTCTAGACTATTTCCTCACTACTTTCTAATCATGCTTCCCATAGTACATATGGCTGAAGTAGAGTATTAGGAATAGCAAATTATTATCATTAGTCTTTCAAGCATATTTTTCTCACTTTTATAATTCCACTTAAGCTACTTTCTTTCCGTGCTTTACACAGTACATGTGCTTTGAGGCATTGAGTTAGGGAGAGATAATCTTCATTCTTGGGTTTTAAAAGTGGCTCTCTTTTTCCTTTTATTAGCAGCAACTTGAACGGTGTCTAGTGCCATTGGTAGTGGTCATTTGCTTTCAAGTTTATTTCAAGTCATTTCAATTTCATTAATTCATTCCAAGCATTTCCTTTCAAGCAAATAGTTAGAAATCACTCAACACACACTTCCACTCATTTAGAATTCACTCTACACACACACCATCACTCACTTGTGTATAAATTCTCATTCCATCTAGGAACATAATTAAACCGCAACAACACCCCCCAACGATAAGAAAAACTCTAAGAGGATACTTAAGTACATATAGTACACCTTCACTTCATCAGCTTACGAGCCCCGGGTTGACAATAAATACTAGCAATTTAGATAACACTAAATTGACTAAACATTTTGGCGCCGTTGCCGGGGAAGTGAAATTAAGTAGCCATATTCTTAGAAGAAAAAAAATATAAAAAAAAAAACAACAACTTCAAGGAAAGAAGTTAATAACCTATCTAAGTATGCTCTCCTCTTGCACTTTGAAGTGATCTGGAGGATCAGAAAGGAGAAAGTTATTAATCTAATAGTTTCTTAAGTATGCTCTCTTCTTGCACCTAGAGTGAACTGGAAGATCAGAAAAGGAACTATTTAACTTGACTTGAGGATAAAATAAAAATGACATGCATAGAGCTAGAGATTCTAGGGGAAGGTTTTTAGCTAGAGCTCGAAGTTCAATTTTTACAAGTCCATCTGCTTCAAGAGATAGACAAGAGATACCTCCCTTATCTCCAACTGAAACTCCTAGTCCTGAAATTCAAGAACCAAGAGTTGACTCTCCTATACCTTCTATTGAGTTTGAACTAGGAAGAGACTCTTCTCTTTCCCTACCAGACAACCAATTGTAATTGAGGAAATAGACTCACCTGAAGAGGAAGGAGAAATCTCTTCTCATTCACCCTTTGTAGAAGAACCAGAAGATTTTGAAATCCCTAGGAGAATCATCATGGCAGAGGAAGAAGGAGGCGGTAGAGGTAGAGGTAGAGGAGGAGGAGGAAATAACAATAACAATGGAGGAGGTAGAGGTCCCATTGGAGGAAATAGAGATGGGGATAACACATTTGGGTTTCCCATTGTTGATGAGGACTCCCGAGCCACCATGAAAAACATATCACCATCCGTCCTCCCAAATTTTCATGGATTAAGAACTGAGGACCCTGAAACATTCTTGTTTGAATTTGAAGTTGTGTGTCGAACTTATGACTATCTGGATGATACTCAGAAACTCAAACTGTTCCCATCAACATTAAAAGATCAAGCTTTGAAATGGTTCATGGGATTAGTTACTCAGTCCATTAGGACCTGGGATGAAATGAAACAAACCTTTTTGGATAGGTATTTGGACTATTGTATGCCTACTGATCATAAGGGTGAAGTTTTTAAAATGATGCAAAAAGAAGATGAGAGCTTAGAAGATTTACTTGAGAGATTTCAATATAATCTAAAAAGAGCAAAAATGAGCACCTTGGATGAAGAGACCTTAAAAGCCCTCTTATTAAAAGCCATTAGGGATGAGTGGATAGATATCTTAAACATGATGGGGAAAGGGGATATTTCTCAACTTCCTCTCAGTGAGATAGCAGAACTATGTACCCATCTCTCAAGAGGCAAATCAAAAACTCAAAAAGGGCCTAGAGATCCTTCTCTCCTTAGGGCAAATAAATCTGCAACAGGATCAGTGAGTAGGGCTGAAATCGGTAATATGCTAGATGAATTTAAAACTGACATCTTAGGGAGTCTTAGTGAACAAATTGATACCCTTAAGATTCAGAATAAACAAAAGGCAGAAGCCGAGGCTATGACCATTTTTTGCCCGAAGTGTAGAAAGAAGCATGCTTTAAGGGAATGTCCCTTGGAAGCACAAGTTGTGGAAACCTGTGTAATTTGCTCAGAAACCCATGAGACCAAGGAATGTCCTTCAATCCCTGGCCTCAAAGCAGTCTTTCAAGAAGATCCAAGTACGCTTGAATCTCTTTGTTTTGTTGCAAGGAAACCTTGGCAGGGGCAGCAAAATCAAGGGTCTAACAACTCTATGAATTTCCAGCCCCCACCAAATTGGAATCCTTGGCAACAACCTTGGTCACAACCACAAAATCCTTTCCAAGCATGGTTGCAAAGCATGCAAATGCAAAATCCTTATGGGAGATTTGCCCAATTCTATCAATATCCTCAATCCTTTCAGAATCAGCAAGCTCCCCAACTTCCAAATCAAGGTCAACAATTGTCATTACCATTCCCTCAACAACAATCTCCTCCACAAAATCAAAATTCTCAACTCTTGTTACAATCTCAGCAGAGGCCAAATCAACTTCCCTCTCAACCTCAACCAAACCCCAATAATAGGAATCCTCAAAATGCTTATGTGATGGAAGGTCAACCACTTATGGAAGGTCAACCATTCCCTACCTATATGGTTGTCCCTCTCAATGAGGTCCAACTCAGATCAGGTAGAATCTTAGACCAACCTTCTACAAGTACTCAACAACCAAGCATTTCTGAGGAAGAATCTCTCAAAGCCAATAAAGGTTCTGAAGTATCCCTTCAAAACCCAAGCATTAAAGAAAAAGAAAAAGAATCAATTCCCTTAGTAGAGCAACCTACATCTTCAACTATTCCTCCTTTTCCTGAAAGATTGCAAATTGATAAAGGAGTGGAGAAGCAGATTTGGTTGCCTGACTATAGCTTTCTAGATGAATTAAAAAATGTCTGTATCAAGATCCCCTTGTTAACAGCCATTAAGGAGATTCCCATTCTAGCAAAGACAATAAAGGAGATGAGTTTGAAAAAAACAATAAAAAGAACCAGAGACACAAAAAGGATACATCTAGTTGGAAAAATTGCAGACATTATGATGGGTAAAATTACCATGCAAAAATATGTAGATCCCGGTAGCCCTATTGTTAAAACTCATATTAATGGGGTTGAAATCCCAAATACTTTGATTGACTTAGGAGCCGCTATCAACATTATGAGTAGACAGACCATGGATCAGTTAAAACTTCCTAATCTTCTCTTTACACCTACTTTGCTGCAACTTGCAGACAGATCAATCATTAAACCTGATGGTGTATTGGAAGACATTCCAGTCTCACTAGACTCTTGGGAGTATCCAGTTGATTTTATGATTTTAACTCCCAAGAACAATCTAGGAGGACATCCTCTTATTTTAGGAAGACCTTGGCTGGCCACAGCTGATGCTTTCATAAGTTGTAGGTCGGGAGACATGTATATATCAGATGGTAATTCTACCAAGAAATTCAACTTGTATCCTCCCGCAAAGGCAATAACAGAAATAGGAGAAGATGAGTGGATTAATGATGAGGAAACTCTTCAACCTGTTCTAACCATCTCTGAAATCAGTGAGGACAGTCAAATTCTAAATACATTAGAAAATTTTGAGGCACCTTTAGAATATGACTCTTCACAATTCCAGTTAGATACAGATATTGAATATCTCTCCTCTAGACAAATGTCTCTCTTCTCAATGGAAGAGTTTGGTAGTTCTTCAGTTGAAATCTTTCCAGGAAAAACATTAAACATTAACAAAAACTTGGAAAGACTACAACAAGAAGAATTAACTAAACTGTTGCAAAAACATTCCACTGCCTTTGCATGGGAATATACCGACATGAAAGGAATCGACCCTAAGACTTGTATTCATCATATTTACATTGAAGAAAACAGCAGACCTATTAGGCAGCCACAAAGACGGATGAATCCAAATCTTAGGGAAATTGTGAAAGAAGAACTTCAGAAATTGCTCAAGGTAAACTTCATTTACCCCATTTCAGATAGCCAATGGGTTTCTCCCTTGGTTATAGTACCCAAAAAGAATGGTAAATGGAGAGTTTGCATTGACTATCGAGAATTGAACAAGGCAACCTTAAAGGATCATTTTCCTCTACCTTTTATTGATCAGGTATTAGACACTTTAGCAGGTAAAAAGTATTTCTCATTCTTGGATGGTTTTAGTGGTTACAATCAGATTCAGGTAGCACCTGAAGATCAAGACAAAACCACCTTTACTTGTCCTTGGGGACTTTTGCCTATCGAGTACTCCCTTTTGGTTTATGCAATGCACCAGCCACATTTCAAAGGGCTGTACTAGGAATTTTCTCAGATCTGATTCATGATTGTGTAGAGGTTTACATGGACGATTTCACAGTCTATGGTAATACATTTGAAGAAGCTTTGGCAAATTTGGAAAAAGTACTGGTAAGATGTAAGGAAACAAATCTTTCTTTAAGTCATGAAAAGTGTTTTATGATGTTTACTGAAGGGGTTGTTTTAGGACATCATATTTCAGGAGATGGAATCAAAGTTGATAGATCTAAAGTAGAAGTCATCTCTAAGTTACCTGTTCCAAATTGCCAAAGAGATGTTAGAAGTTTTCTTGGGTTTACTGGTTACTACAGAAGATTTATTGAAAACTTCACGAAGATAGCATCCCCTCTTTTCAAATTACTTACCAAAGATTGTGAATTTAAGTGGGATCCTGAATGTCAATCTGCCTTTGAAGCTTTAAAATCTAGAATATCTGAAGCACCCATTTTAAGGGGTCCAAATTGGAAACTCCCTTTCCACATTTCTACTGATGCTTCAGATACAGCTTTAGGAGCTGTTTTGGGACAAAAGGATTTGATCCCTTATGCCATTTATTACACGAGTAAGAATTTGACTCCTACTGAGTTAAATTATACTGTTACTGAAAAGGAGTTTCTAGCCGTTGTTCATGCTATAAACAAGTTTAGACACTATATAACCGGCTATGAAACCTTTGTCCACACTGATCACTCTGCCATTAGATACCTCATGAACAAACCAGTCACTAATGGTAGAGTTACAAGATGGCTTTTGCTTTTACAAGAATTCAACATAACTGTGTTAGATCGACCAGGTAAGCAGAACACAGTAGCTGACTTCTTGTCTAGAATCCAAAACACTAATGAGGACTCTCCGGTAGAGGACAAATTTCCAGATGAGTATTTGTTTGCAGTAACTACCAAAACCCCTTGGTATGCTGATATTGCTAATTATTTAGTTACTGGAAAATTACCTTTACATTTATTTCCTAATGAGAAAAGGAAAATCATTCAGGATAGTTCACTTTATTCTTGGATCTCTAATGAATTGTTCAGAACAGGGCCAGATTTGATGATCAGAAGATGTGTACGAGAGGATGAGATGCCTGACATCCTTAAAGCATGTCATGACGAACCTTGTGGCGGACATTTTTCTGATAAGAGGACTGCCTATAAAATCCTTTCATCAGGATATTATTGGCCTTCTCTCTTTAAGGATGCAAAGCAATATGTTAAAAGGTGTGACAGTTGTCAGAGAACTGGGAGACCAACTCTTTCAAATGAAATGCCACTACAGCCACAGGTATGCATTGAACCTTTCGAGAAATGGGCTCTAGATTTTGTTGGACCAATTAATCCGCCATCCAAGCAAAATAGATATATACTGGTTTGTACTGATTATGTTACCAAGTGGGTAGAAGCTATAGCATTAACTTCTGCTACTGAAAATTCAGTTGTTCAATTTCTTTTCAAGGATATTTTCACTCGTTTTGGTGTCCCAAGAGAGATTGTAACAGATCAGGGAAGCCAGTTTACATCAAGGATGGTGGAAAAGCTGATGGAGGAATATAAGATTAAGCATAGAACATCTACTCCATACCATCCGCAAGCGAATGGTCAAGTAGAATCTACAAATAAAGTTCTTGAAAGCATCATCACAAAGACTGTTCATCTTCATAGAAGAGATTGGGCAGAAAGGCTTCCTGAAGCCTTATGGGCCTATAGAACTACATGGAGGAACACTACAGGACATTCTCCCTATGAACTTGTTTATGGGAAGGAAGTCCTGTTCCCCATTGAGTTCCAAATCAAGACCTTCAAGATGGCAGTTCAATTGGGGATGAGCTTAACAGAAGCACAGAATGGACCAGTTAAATGAACTAGATGAAATGAGACAAGATGCAATTCTAAGAACCGATCTAGTTCAGCACCAAAGAAGCAAATGGCATGATCGACATATCAAAGAAAAGAAGTTTCAAAAGGGTGATTGGGCACTATTGTTTGATTCAAAATTTAAAGACTTCAAAGGAAAATTTCAAACTCATTGGCTTGGGCCATATGAGATTGATGAAGTCTTTACCAATGGAGCAGTTAGAGTGAAGACTATTGACGAACTTCAAACTCCCTTTATTGTGAATGGCCACCGGTTAAAAGTCTACCACAAGCCACTCTCAAGAGAGGAGTTTGTTAAGTTATTCCAAGGCGATTCTGAAATGAGGCTGGTGGAGAAGAATTCTTCTCCTCCATCAGCCTAATCTCTGTTTCAATTTCAATTCCAAAAAAAAAAAAAAAAAAATGAATAAATGTATGAACCTGAAAACCAATCTCTGATTGGCAGTCTCATGCAGAAAACATAAGGTGAAAATCAGGATCACCTGACACCTCATGTTTTCCAAAAAAAAATCTCTCTCTTTCATTTCCATTTCATTTATTTCATCTCACCATTTTCTTTCATCTTACCATCTTCACTTCACCTCACTGCTTTTCACTCATTCATTCATTCATTCATTCCATTTCACTTCATTAATAAAGTTTTTTTAGGCAACTAAAGTATTTTATGCAGCTAGAAGACTTCATTACAGTTTCTGCAGCCATTTGACAATCCTGCAGCCGATTAGCTTTCCTGCAGCCTTCTGTATCTGCACAAGAAACACAGTTTGTCTGAAGAAAATATTTACAGTTCAAAATCATCAAAGACAAGGAGAAAAGATCATGTGCTAGCAATAAAGTTAACAAAAGGTTAGTAAATCATCAGAAGCCAAATCGAATGTGATCCGAGGTATGTTCAAAACTCTAAACCTATGGTTGTTTCATTATGCGAACTTTCTGGGTTATGTTTTGTTGGCCACTAAACGTAATGATTACCCATTGTCTTTTTCCCATGCGACTACAAATCTCCGAATCCTCCACGTCTACCAGCTCATAATAACCACGATTTTTGAAATTACATGTGGCTGTTTCGGTCATTAAGGTCTTATACCCTAATGACGTAACCTACCGCATTACGTCTCTCAGCTCTCGTTCCGCAGCCATGTGTCACTCCACATCCGAAATTGGAGAATGTAGCCGTTCCGTTCGTCATTTCAAAACCCTCTATGTTCATAACACCCTATTCCTCGCCATTATCTCCCTTGTTCCGTTTTCACTCACTACGATTACCTCCATAAACCATCCTCTGTTTTCCCTCTGCCGTATAGCCGTAAACCTGTAATACAGTCGTATTACGACTGTTAGCCACTGTTTTTTACCGTGTCCACGCTAATTCCACCGCTTAACTCTAAATTCAAGCCGTGAATTCCCGGTGTCTGAGACTGTTTATGCACCGTATACCCTCTGTTCCACAGAGTCTGAACAGAGACCGAGAAGTTACTGTGTGAAGTTACGGAGTTACTGTGTAAGGTCACCATCAAATTTGTGTTTAAACAAAGTTGAAGAGTCGATGGGAAAGCTTCTGAGGGCTGAACCGGAAGGTTCGAAATTCTTGGAGGCATATCCACAGGTTGAGGAGGCACTACAAAGAGCCAATTGGTTACAATGTATCAGAAAGTTTCAGGGCTACCATAAGGAAGTAACCAAAGCCTTTGCAAGATCGTTTATGGATAAGGACAGCCAGGCAAAGGTGGGAGATTTAACAGTTACAGTCAGCGAAGGAAGCATAGCAAGGGCTACCTCTCTTCCACAAACCGGTGAACGTTGGTTCAAAAACCGGGCAGTCCAGGATCAACAATGGAAGCGGATTTTTAAAAACCTAGGTATGGACACAAGTGTTTTTACCAAAGGCATTCCAATTTCCCATGTTAAAGAAGAATGGAAAATTCTATTGTTATTAGTACAAAATTTTTTCACCTGTGAAGGGAGATTTGGAGTGTTGTATGTCTATCATGGTAAAATTATGCTGCAGTTCCAAGGAGAGCATGATATAAACCTTCCTTATTTCCTATTTCAAAGCCTTAGGAAAATGTGTTCCATGGCTCAACGAAATCCACGAAATGTAGAAGCTTACCTCTGTCACCATGGTCTTGTAAAGTTATTGATAGAAGAACAGTTAAAAGAAAAACGAGACACATGGGAAAAATTCCTTGTAAGGAATCATTTTGCAGAGCCTGGAGAGTCTTCTATACCTAGAAAGAGCAGAAAGAAGAGAAGGGAAAGTATCTCTGAGACTGATGTCTTCGAAGGACAAACTGTAGAAGAAATAGAAGTCCATCATCCTGAACCTGAGATTGAACCCACTAAAGACAGTGCTCAAGAGGTCATCTCGGAAACCCTCGCTGAACTTGCTAAGGAAGCTGCCAAAAAGAAAAGAGAGGACAAAAAGAAACAAAAACAAGATAAGGGGAAATCCATAGTCCGAGAAACTGACCAGACCCCAGAACATTCTAGTGGTGAAGAAAGGGATAACCAGCCTTTAGCACAGAGGATAACTAAACTCCATGAGAAAATTGCCCTCTCTGAGAAAGTAAAAGCTCAAAAACCAAAGGAAAAGGCACAAAAAGAAACACATAGTGCTACCACTGTAAGAAGGAGTAGTAGATTGCAGAATAAAAGGAAAACCACGAGGACACTCTTCGTTGATCTTAGCACACCTGAGAAGGGTGCTACACAAGCAGACCTTGAGGATAGTCCATCAGCACGTGAGGCAGCTACTCCTCCAAGAGAAGACAGTCCGTTTCAGCCGGAGTTTACAACTGAAATTGAGCATGAATATAGTCCAAGGAGGTCACCAATTGTTGACCCAGTTCAACAAGAGGTGTACAACTATTATGAGACATTGGAGCAAAACACTGCTGGCCCAAGTAATGTCATACCTCATGAACAGCAAATAGATTTACTTAGACAAGAAATCTATGAACTGGAAGTGCTGAACCGTCACATTAAACAGAGAAATGAAGAAATGAAGCAGCAAGCTGATATTGCCAAGGCAATCCAAGATAATACCTATCTTCACATGAGCATGTGGCAGAAGAAACATAACAGACTCAAGAAGAGATGCAGAAGGCTGAACAGAGCCTTAATTAATTTGAAATTCAGATGCATGTTCAAGAGGCCAAAGGTTAATGTTTCTACACAAAGGAAGAGAAGGAGGTTGGATGTCCTAGCTGAGGCATCCCAGTAGATGGACTGAATTGTGTTTTCATTGCATGAGGACATGCAATACCCTCGGAGTGGGGGTATGTAGAACCTCTATTTTACACCCATTTGTCTACCATTTTCCTCCACTTTTCCTTATCTTTCCTTCACTTTTGCCTCATTTCCACCATAAAACCTCTCAGATCATTACATTCAGTGTCAATAAGCATGATCAAGCAAGTTTTGCTAATGGATGACTATTTGTTTAGTTTTTGACTTACTTGCAGGAATCCCGCAGCTATCTGATGATCCCGCAGCTATCTGAAGATCCTGCAGCCTTTTTGTTAAATACTATGATCCACGTGTCGGTTTGCTAGATGGGCCACATGGGCACTCAGGTATCAGTGTGGTCGAGGTTCCTATCCTATTGTTCCAACCTTCCACGTCACTTTCATCCATGGTCAAAGCTGGTTTAACCACGGTCAACTCAAAATGGTTTAACGGTGTTTGAAAGCTATTTGGTCACGTCATCTCCAATGGTGATTTGTCCAGGTTCTAAAGACGGCAGGGGACGCAATCCAACAGGGATTTATTATCTATGATGACAGGAACCACCAAACTCGTCCACGCAACCGTGATGTGTCCAAGGACCATTAATACGCATACTGTTTTATTGTTTTTCTGTTAAATAGTTGTACGCGTAGGATAACTTAGAAGCTCCTATAAATTGATGCGTCTGCGTACGCTCAAAGAACTTTTTGATTAGTTGTATTTTGCGGCACTCGTGTTGAATTTAGAAGCGTTTGTGAACTCTGTTTTCTAGTGCTATTCCAGCACTCTGTTTGTAAACTTTTTGCAAATGGAGAAATCAATATAGCACTGTTTTGAAGTTTCCAGATCTTTGAGTTCTCTTGTGGCTGAATGAACAGAGGGCCCCTGCTCATCTCAGCCTTTGTAAAGTATTTCATGTGCAGCATTTCATTATTTTCTCATTTGTTTCCTTAAGCATGTATAGTTTTATTTACTTGTTTTCCTTTATTTTCAGCTGATCAGTGTTATTTCTTTGCAGGTTTCTTTTAGCCCGGGATTTATTTTCATATGTGTTGTGTTTGCTTTACAGCTAATGGTATTTGAAGTTGACAATTCAAGTGCTGCCTTTGTCTTTATAGTTAGTTTTTAATCTTATTTCTCAAAGAGCTGTTAACATACATGAATGATCTTCATCATAAACTACTATCTTTTAAGATCAAAATATCACTAACTTGCAGCTTGTTTGGGTGCTTTTTGGACTGTTCTTAAGCTACTTTCTTTCCTTACTTTACACAGTACATGTGCTTTGAAGTATTGAGTTAGAAAGAGTAAATCATTACCACTAGTCTTTAAAGTAAAAGTTTTGATTTTAAAGTGTTTTCTAGACTATTTCCTCACTACTTTCTAATCATGCTTCCCATAGTACATATGGCTGAAGTAGAGTATTAGGAATAGCAAATTATTATCATTAGTCTTTCAAGCATATTTTTCTCACTTTTATAATTCCACTTAAGCTACTTTCTTTCCGTGCTTTACACAGTACATGTGCTTTGAGGCATTGAGTTAGGGA
The DNA here is from genome assembly GCA_031772625.1 of Pinus tabuliformis. Classification (NCBI taxonomy): domain Eukaryota; kingdom Viridiplantae; phylum Streptophyta; class Pinopsida; order Pinales; family Pinaceae; genus Pinus; species Pinus tabuliformis. Next base: position 1,272,791,571 of record CM062820.1, on the reverse strand, counting down.
GAGATAATCTTCATTCTTGGGTTTTAAAAGTGACTCTCTTTTTCCTTTTATTAGCAGCAACTTGAACGGTGTCTAGTGCCATTGGTAGTGGTCATTTGCTTTCAAGTTTATTTCAAGTCATTTCAATTTCATTAATTCATTCCAAGCATTTCCTTTCAAGCAAATAGTTAGAAATCACTCAACACACACTTCCACTCATTTAGAATTCACTCTACACACACACCATCACTCACTTGTGTATAAATTCTCATTCCATCTAGGAACATAATTAAACCGCAACAACACCCCCCAACGATAAGAAAAACTCTAAGAGGATACTTAAGTACATATAGTACACCTTCACTTCATCAGCTTACGAGCCCCGGGTTGACAATAAATACTAGCAATTTAGATAACACTAAATTGACTAAACATGGCCTATGTGCGCCACAACCTCCGCCAATGCGCCGCGCAGCCCTTCAAACACAGTCTCGGCTCTTCAAACAAGAAACTTGCTCCTCTAACCCTCAAATCAAAATCCTTTGACCTCTTTGCACAGCAAGTGATGTTTCAAGCAATGAAAATGGCTAATTGCATGATGGGTTTGATTTTCATTGAGGCCACAATGATTTTTGGTGTTGGAGGTTCTGTGCACCGCGTGCAAGCCCAGTGTGCCACGCAGCCTGGATGCGTCGCACCCTTTGGAAAATACACAGTGTATGTCGGCCCTATGCACCGCACTCTGTGGGTGCGCTGCGCTCTGTATTCCAACACACAGTCGGCCTTCCAAACTTCAAGATCGACTTCTCTCTTGGATTTCTAAATGTCTCTTGATGCAAATGGATCAATAACTTGAGAAATATCTTATATAGAGATGGATTAAATTTTTGCTTCTCAATAACCCATTTTGTAATGTTTTTAACTTTGGCACTTTTTGCATTTAATACAACTTATGTCTTTTCAAATGTCCTTCTGATTTTTGACTTGAATAATGAATCTTTTGGTGATTGTTGCAGGGATAATGGCATGTTTTGACAAAGGAAGACCAGGGTTGTGTCTGGAGATTTCAACCACTGAAAAAATTCTGAAAATTACATGGCAATTTATTACAAAAATGAAATGACGAATTTTCTTCAAAACAAAGTTTTGAAGAAAAGTCATAGTCGAGCATATGATGATGAAAATATTGAAACTAAAAACTTATTAAGGACCTCCCTCATGAGTCATGCTGGCATTATTGGACACTTTGAAGACACAATTTATGAAACCCTAGACCTAGTGACTGAAATGACTCTACTGATCAAAAGACTAAAACAGGACTGTAAGTGATTTTAAAACTTGATTTTGATGGACAGACCTGAGCCAGCAATGATAAGGCATGAGGGGTAATGAATGACAAGACCCTTTCGTCAGATTATGGCATGCTCCTAGCGGAATGCAACTGAGTGAATCGAGCGAGACACCTAAAAATGAAATGCAAAAAGAGAAATGATCTCTGACGGAGGGATGTAAAGACCGACTCTAACATTGGCTCCAATGGGGATGGTAGCTCCTTGGAGGTGCCAAGAACGGCAGATCTCTGGGAGAGCTAGACAGTGCCTTCGTCCATTGGGCTATGGAGTCCATTATTTCAAGAAATCCACACAAGACCTTTGACTCAATTTATTTGACTGAAACTTGACTCAAACCGACTCAATTGTGAAACTGAAATGACTGAAAAACTGACTTGACAAACTAAACTCAAAACTAAAATCTTTTTTTAGAATTATAGCTTTCACTTCGGGCCCCAGACTGAAGAAAGGATCACAGCACACACTTGCAATGATACTGAAATAAAATGGTATTTACAGTGACAATGTAAACAGCGGAAATAACTCAGAAATGATACCGCTTGAGCAGCCAACCATTGACCGGCCCTCCTGGACAATCTTCTCTGTTCATCTCCTTCAGAAGAAAGGCATTCTAACCCCGATATGTTGCAATCTTAAAAGGACCCTTCCAGAGATTTTCAAACTTATCGTGCTTGCCCTTTTCCTCATTCCTTGCATCCCATTTCAGCACCACATCATCCAACTGAAATTTGTCCACCTTTGCCTTTCTGTCATAAATCTTTTTAATTCTGTCCTGCAACTTACACGTGTTTTGAAAAACATCTTCTCGTGTCTGTTGCAAATGAATCATTTGATTTAGTCTTCTCTGCATTGGATCATCTTCACTACTAGCCTCCTGAAGAAGTTTGACTACCAGAGCTGCGAGAGAGGTAGGAAACACTGTATCAACTCCATAAACTAGCTCAAAGGGGGTCATACCAATGGATTTCTTCTTACTCACTTGATCTACCCAAAGTGCATGGACCAACTTCTTATGCCAACTTTTCTTATTTTATTCCAGCAACTTTTTAATGATATTGACCAAAGATTTATTAGAAGATTCCGCCAACCCATTGCCTTGTGGATGATAAGCAGTTGAGTGCCCTAAAGTAATATGATATTTATTACAAAACTCAACCATCCTTTTTGACTTGAAAGCTGCTGTGTTGTCAGTGATTAGCTTATTCGAGCAACAAAACGAGACAAAATATTATTCTCAAGGAATGAAATTATTACCACATCTGTAGCTTGCCTAGTGGAAATTGCTTCGATCCACTTCGTGAAATAATCTCTCGCCATGAGGATCCATCTATGCTGACCTGAAGAAGCAGGATGAATTTCACCAATGAAATCCAACCCCCACTGCTAAAAGGGGCACTCACCTCAATGGGCTTAAGTGGCAAAGGCTGTAATTTCTTCTTTCCTTCAAAAATATGACAGTTATGATAGCTCTTGACAGTCTTGAACACATCAACAAACAATGTCGGCCAATAGTATCCGGCTCTCAGAATTTTATTTGCCATTGTTTTCCAAAAAAGGTGACCGCCACAATATCCTTTATGGAAATCTTCTATGACCTGCTTCACTTCTTCTTCCACCAAACAATTCAACAAAATGCCACCGGGATCTTTCCAATAAAGTGCAGAATTCAAAATACAAAACTTAGCAGCCTTTAACTTAAGAGTTCTAGCTTTGTTTCTAGCCATACCAGGTGGTGAGAACAAATTTCTAAAGCACATATATGATATCTGAATACCATGGAGAAAGAACAAAGATTTCAGCTACCTGATTTGACGAACCTTGCTCATTTTCATCGGACATAGCAGCAATTAGATTTATGTCTAAGACGTGCAGATTTGATTCAGCCATTAACTTTGCCAATCCTTGTCCTTTAACAAGTTTTGTGGGTCTTATCTCCACATCATACTCCAACAAAGCCGCAATCCACTTGCAACGTCTTCCTTCTGGATCTGTTTGTACTAAAACATCTTTGACAATAGCATTAGGAACATAAGCCAAAATATGGGAATGCAGAATATATACGCGAAAATCTTTCAATGCTTTTACAAGTGCAAGGGCTTGCTTCTCAATAATGTTGTATTTCAAAGCAACATATTTTATGGTTCGGCTGAAGAAAGCAATTGGTCCTTCATGCTCATCTTTTTTCTGCATTAATACAACTGCCATAGTATGCTCCGAAGCAAATGAAAATAATACAAAATATTGAGTGTAATCCGAGCTTATTAGAACCAGAGCTGAAGAAAGAGCCAATTTTACTAGATTGAAAGATTTTATAGCCTCTTTGGTCCATTTCACTTGGCTGTCCTTCTTAAGCATTTTTGTAATATCTCTTAGGTGTTCAGCAAGATTAGGTACAAAGCGGCGTAAAAAAATCATCTTACCATTAAAAGACTGAATTTCCTTCTTGTTCTGGGGAAGATCAATTTGCTGAATCGCTTCTACATGTGCTGGATCAATACGAATGCCATCTTTTGATATGATGTGTCCAAGAAGTTTGCCCTCATCCATGGCGAACAAGCTCTTCTTCAAATTCAACGACACACCATATTTTCTGCACTTTTGAAAAACAGTTTTCAAATGATACATGTGTTCTTCATCTGAATTAGAAAACACCGTCAGATCATCAAGGTACACAACTAAGAAGACATCCTTCTCATTTGTGAAAGCCATATCCATTGCCCACTGAAATGTGGCACCTGCGTTCTTCAAACAAAAGGGCATTTTAGCGTAATGGAAAGTCCCCCGCGAAGTGGTGAACACTGTTTTGTCTCGATCATCTTCATGGACTAAAATTTGGTTATATCCAGAATAACCATAGAGTAGTGACATGCGAGATGCTCCAACTACTCGTTGAAGTATGTGATCCATTTTTGGCAGCGGATAATTATCCTTCAATGAAACTTTGTTGAGATTCCTAAAATCAATGCACAAACAAATCTCACATGTCTTCTTTCACACGGGCACCAAATTAGAGATCCAATCAGAAAATCGGATGGGGACAATGATTCCTGATTTGTACAACCTGTTTACCTCCTTCTCAATTGATGGCAGCAATTTTGGATTAAGCCTTCTTAACTTCTGTCTGAAAGGTTTCTGATTAGGCTTAATAGGAATTGTGTGCTGAATTATATTAGTATCATATGTTTTCAAATCAGAATAGTCCCAAGCAAACACATCAGCAAAAGATGACAACAAACTGATATATTTGGCCTTTACCTTTTGTGGCAATGTTTTGGACAGCTTTACCATCTTCGGATGTTCAGCTGTTCCAATATTCACCTCTTCGACTCCCTTCTCTGTTGGCTGCAATGTTGGTTTGCGGGCTACGTCATCATGATCAAAGAGTTCTTCTAAAGGTATCAAGCCTTTAGGAATCACATTATCCTTGAGCTGCAACACTTCCATTTGATTGATCTGCACGTCATCTTTTCCATCATCATGTTCTACATCAATTGAGGTATCTTTGAACTTACCTTTGTTTTGCAGAAAATCATCAATCTCCTCATCATCTTGAAAAACTTGCCAATATCTCTGATTGTCCGGGACAGTCGGACGATGTTTCACATGGATTTCAAATTTATTACTTGAGTTCATAGGAATCTTCAAATTACTCGTTGCCTTAGCAAGTGCATCAGCAATACTATTTTGAATACGAGGCACACACGTCAAGGTATAATCTGAAAACAGCTTCAAAATGTCTAGAACAACATTCTGGTATGCCCGCATCCGAGGATGCTTTGCTTGATATTCGCCTTTAACTTGCTTAATCACCAATTCGGAGTCGCCATATATAGCAATCCTCTTAGCATTCAGCTTTCTTAGGATTTTTAGGCCAGCAATCAAAGCCTCATACTCAGCCTCATTGTTTGAGCAATCAAAAGCAAGCTTGTAAGAACATACCCGCACATTACTAGGAACTTTGTTCGGAGCAGAAAAAGGACTACATACCCAAATAACAATTCCAGCACCATCATTTCCCACTGCTCCATCAAAATCCATGGTCCACAAGCCATCTTCCTCTTCTTCTAAGTGCTGAAACTCTATTTGTTGTATTTTTTCTGCTTGCTGTCCATTATCTTTTCCTGATCGTTGAATGGTATTGTCCTGTTCTTGACTTTCTTTCTTCAAAACTTCTCTATAATTCTCTGTTATTTCTGGAATATCATCTGCTGCAACTAACTGACTATGAATCTCATTGAAACTATCTAAATACAAAACAAAAGACTCTAAATCTGTATGTACATAATTAATCGGATGATTAACTGGTTTCTCCTTGCTTGTAATCATGTATCTCATTTTCTGCTCCCGATAAAGCTTTCTCATTTGGCCAAACACAGGAATCGTTGCATAGGAGAAATCAAGTTGCATAGAGATCTGGAAAGAAGCATTCCACATCTAGGAGGTATATCCGCCACCACCACATCCATCAAAACGTTTTTTTCCGGGATCTGATCCAAACTGACCACCAAGTCTTTAATAAACCCAATACATCTCACCCTGCAAGAATCAAATGAATAAAGATCATGGTATTTCCTAGTAATGTCCAAACCCAACTTTTCCATGATAGCCTTCGGCATAAGATTGTGGGAGGCGCCGGAATCAAACATAGCATTATGCAACACAAACTCATGCACTCTCAAACTGATATAAAAAGGAGGCACATCACTGTCTGGAGACTCACCATTCAATGCTGGTCCAAAAATCAATTCAGGTTGATCATCTTCCACACTCACCATATCAAACGTTGGATCAAAGTTCAAAATTTTGGAAACCTGACCTCTATAACTGTTGTTTTTCATCAGCTCAGTCAAGGGAATGGATACCTTTAATTTAGAAATTTCATTTTCTAAACTAAAAGTAGAAGTCTTCTCTACCTCTTTGGCTGGAACCTCTTTCTTCTCAGCTTTATCTTTTGATACAATTGGCTGATTAACTCGTTCATTTGTTGATGGAGATTTGCTAGGAGTAGGATCAGCAACTTCTTTCCCTTTGTTTGGTGCAACAGGTGGCTCATTCTTAGATGCTGGAACTTCCTTTCTCTTATGGATTGGATTGATGGGGACATTTATGTTTCTTAGTGAATACTGATGCTGCTGGGCGGACAAGGCATGCATATAACCTCTCTGATACTCATCCGATTCCTCTTCAAGAGTTGTGTCATTCGCCAAGATAAAATCTGCATCCTGCTATACAGTTGAACTTTCTGCATATTCATCATCTTCGGTGACAAAGGTGGGCATATCATCAGGAGTAAAGAAGTGATTTTCTTCTCCTATTACATGGTCTTCATCATCAGATTCAACACCAACAAAATTCTGCTAAAGAGGTGTCTTTACTTGCTGTTGTTGTGATGTCGTTTCTTGTGCTCGCTGCTCACGCTGCTTGATCCCGAATTGAGGTTGTTGCCGTCCACGGAAATTAGGATTCTGGATCTGTGGTTCAGGCTTATCAAGTGCTAACCTTTCAATCATCTTTTCTACCTTGCAAAGCACTTGATCTGAGGTAGAAGCTTCTTCCTTTATTGAAACTCTCTTCTCGGTTTTCAATCTAGCTCTCTTGCCATTCAAATTTGCCTCAACACTAACAGCAATTTTCTGCATTTCTTCTAAGGTAGCTGGATCTCTCTCTCTTAATTGATAAGCCATGTCCGGATCAAAACCATCTGGGAACTTTAGCAAAGCTGACTTTCTAGTTGGCCTTAAATCATCAAGAATTTCATTATAAACCACATTAAATCTAATACAATAGTCTTACACGAACTCACCAGCATTCTGCTTGATCTTGGTATATTCAGAAGTGATTTGAAGAGGATCTTTCTTGACTTCCCAGCAATCCAAGAACTGTCTTTGAAGCTCTTCCAATGTGGGAATACTTCTAGCTATCAAAGCTCTGAACCATTTTCTCACCTCACCTGCGAAAGTCTACATGAATAATCTCATGGTCACGTTTTCTACATCAATCTCATGAAGCTCACAGAAATCCGTCATTTTGTCCACATGTTGCTGAGCCATGGTACTTTGAGGAGTGCCATCAAACAAAGGAATTTTACTCTGATAATCTGCAGGCATGTCACCCAAAACTTGAGGCAGCGCGAGAGGTGCAAACCGAGCAGCCATTGCTCTTGGTGGATTTGCAATCGGCCTTGGAGATGTTGGGGGAGAAGGTGCAGCTAATGTGTGAGGTGTGTGAGGAGGTGTATGCGGAGGTGAAGCAATTTTGGATGTAGGAGTAGATGGAGGTGAATTTACAGCAGACTTTTGATCAGCAATAGTAGGCTGCGGGGGAAGGGTGGGAATGAAGGGAGGTTCGGTAGGAATTTTTGAGGTGGATGCCATTACGGAAGATCCAAGGGATGCAGATGCAGCTTCTAGGAAATCAACGATATTTGAAGCGTGAATTTCACTCGGGAGATGCTTCAATATAAAATTCTCAATTGATTTATTGTTTCTTTCAACTTCAAGAGCTACAGTAAAGTCAGGATTTGGGACTATCTAACCAAGAGCACTTTCGGATTTGGTTTCAAACAATGACAATTCAAACTTTTCATCAAAATCAAGCTCTTCAAGATACTTAAAAATTGCAGGACATGAACAAGATTTAAACGCGGGAGTCACAGAGCTCTCTTGACGAAGGAGTCTTGGAATCAAATTGGGATTTTCATAAACAGGGGGAGGATTTGGATCTGGATTAGCTCTGGTATATCACTTTGAAGCCAGTATGTTATTTTCAAGAAATCAAAGGGACATAAACAACTTGTTCAGCCTTTCAAATTCTAAACTTATCATCCAAAAGCCTAGAATTCTCAAAGGTACTGGGGCGATTTACAAGTCAAGTGTCACGATTACAAGCTAGACCGGAGATTGACTGAAGCAGCGTTTATCTACTTGCGCTAATGCAAAGAAAAAGCATTTCGAAGGTTACCTGGCGTAACTTTAGGCTCCGTCTGTAGCTTATAATACACATGACATCAACAAGAAAACCATTTTCTCCCCAGTATGGTCGCCACTATGTTAGAGCCTAGATTTTCCTCAGGCTGAAAAGACAAGGTTCTAGGTCCACATCAAACCACGCTCAGCCTCATAGCTAGCCCTATGAGGACAGGAGAGGGCTCTCTCCGAGTCAATCTCGGCAAAAGACAATCGATGGGGCTTGAGATGACTATAATAAAAGCTAATATTAGGCTAGCTATGAAGTGCAAGGATTAGATTTGAGTTTTTTGGGGGTTTTGGTGGAAAAAAAGGGACTGGCAAATTTTGGGTCCGGGGATGAGGCCAGATTTTTGCAGAGTTCTGATTGGGGCAAGGAAGGCAATCGCTTTGATGCTTTGAATTGAATGAATGGGTGGATCAGACCGGTGAGGAGCCAAGGAGGGCAAGAGGGTCTCAAGAGTCGTCCTCAAACATATGAAAACAAGAAGAATTAAACAAAATATCCAGGCAAAGCATAGTAGTCCATGAATTCTACCTTAATTACTCATTTGTTTAATTGCAGAAAACAAAATAAGGGAAAATGATACACAATAACATCAATGAACTTACAAATACATAGAAAAACACCATCAAAACATAGAGCCACATGGATCCCAACAAGTGCTGCAAAACCTTGGTCTTTCCTTTGCTAAAATTGCAGAAATGAAATGTACAATAGAGTGCCAAGCAATCCCAAGTATCCAACCCTGAAAATGACTCAAAAAATACATGATATAGACTAGCCCAACCCATTCCCTTGCCTCTAGGGGTCGAGCTCATCATTCTAGGAGCTGTTTGAACTAATTCTAAACAAGGAACTGAAATCTAGGTAGTCAAACAACTTACCCCTATATGCTAGGAAACTGATTCATTCATTTAATTTTCACCTTTTAGTGAATGAATCATCTAGAACAAGTAAATATGTGCCAAAATTACATCATATTCATCAAGTTACATCAATATAGATCAATAATTACATCAAAAAGTCAAACTGGTCAAAACTGGGCGAAATTCTGAGCTGCTGAGTGAAAAACAAGCCAAAATTCTCTATGCGCCGCGCCAAAATCTGTATGCATCACGCCACTTTGGAGCTGATTTTGAGGCACTTCCTGAAGTCCAAATTGAGCCCAAGTGTTATTTTTGGAAATCCCTACTTGTCTACTTTCCAACCCAAGTGGAATTTCTGAATTTGGATGTCATTTGCCCCTCCAAAACCTCAATCTCCCAAGACTGCTTCCTGTGTGTCAAAATAGGGGCAGTGAGGTCATTTTTAGGGTGTTTTTGACCCTTTAGGCAACCCAGAACTTGATGAAATCCTTAGGTAATCCATGAGCATGCATAAATTTTGATGACAAATCCAAAAATGTAAATTTTTCCTCCTAGAGATCTCCCAATTATAAGCGCGTGCCAAGTGGCGCTACGCATAGGGCAGAAAAACCTATTTTAGAGCTAAAAATTTCAAAATTGACAACATTTTCTCCAAATTCTTTGAAATTTGGGCTAAAGGTGCCTCATCAAGTGCCATGCTCAGCCAAAGAAGCTTCGGCCAAGATCTGAAGACGATCATGCTCCCTTTGCCTCTTTTGCTTCTTTGTCGCCTTCTTCAATTTTGCTTTCAGATTCCTTATTCGTGCCTGGGAACTCATGTTTCATGCCCTGTAGTGGAAAGCCATGTGTCTCAAAAATGCATGGTCCTTATCAGCCTTGTCCAACAATCTCTCTAAGTGGATGTTAACTCTCTCGAGATTAGACTCCCGATCCTCATTAATCTCTTGCTCCAATGAAGTGAGCTCAACCCTCCTCCTTTGTGCAGCTTGGCGATTCTCGCGAATGTTTTGTAACTCCATGATTTCTTGCTAATCTTCAAGCTATTTGTTCCTTTGCTCCAAGTATTTCATAGTCCACTTGTCCCTCTCCAAGTCAAGGGATAAGGCTTTTATCTCTGTTTGTTGCTCCTGGAGGATCTCTCTAAGCTGCGCACTTTGTGGCCCGTATCTGTATCATCATCATGAATGAGAATGAAGTCGGTCTCTCGTTCACCTGATGGCCCCTCATCCTACATTGGCCTCTTGCCTTTGTCCTGTACCTGTGGTGCTGATGGAGGAAGCAAGGCCCCTTCCACCCCGGGTGGAGATAACACTCGCTTTGCTGCTGCAAACAAATGTCTAGTGCCCCTCTGATATGTGATGAATACCGGCACACTAACAGTCTCATGGCGCTCATACTGATGAGAAGATCCACCTATCTCATGCCCAACTTCTGAAAACCCCTGTGAAGCTCTGAAAAAATCATGGGAAATGAAATCATCCCATGTGATACCCTACAAACCGAGCTGATGCACAACAATAATCTTGATGAGCACATAGTGGTAAATGCTGTTGTACTGCTATTCCGGAATCTTCTTCCTCACAAGAGTGGTCATCCTCTTGATGTTTTGGCACATGAAATATGGAATTTTCATGAATCTCACTCTTGTGAAATGCATCAATAACCTGATATGGTATGCATAGAGGCATGAGAAGCGACCTTCACAACTGAAGTATCTGATAATGAGTCTCATCAATGGCGCATAAGATTCCTTCAGAAACTGAAATGGGAATACTCTCCTGAGCTGCTTCAAATAGCTAGGCCTGATGTAAGGTTCATAATATGATCTATCCAGCTACTACCCTTTGTTCCACTCTTCCCCTATATTCGGTATCCTGGTGGCCTGAGAGATGGTTTCTGGTGTCAAGGTAAAGTTTACTCCAGCAAGAGTAACATGACTATCATGCAAATGTAAAACAAGCAACCGAACTAACTCTTGATGATGTTGGATCTGAGTGATCATCTCACAATACTGAAAGCATGACATTTGCTGAAAGCATGTCATTGCAAGCGGGCAGGCCTGCAATTGAGTTAAGGAAGTAGGCTCTTCTCTGACATGTCTGCCACCTTTTCGCGGCCTTCTCGGCACATTAAGCTCAGTGGATGAGTCACTGCCTTGCTCATACTCTTGCTCATATGATGAATCTGTCTCTGTCATAATGCTGCAATGTGTATGTTGAGTAGGTGTTTGGTTTGGAAAAGAGAAATATGTGATGTGTTTTCAATGCCAATGTGCCACAGGAAAATGAGGGAATGTGAGGAAGAATATGGGACAGGGGGAAAAGTAGATGATGGAGCTTGCCAAGTGAAATTTAAAATGTGCAACAGTCACTTTGAGGGATGTGGGAATTTAGGGATTTTGAAAGTGATATGGGAAAGGGAGAATGATAGGATCTTAGGATATGGAAAATGGGAAGCAGGGATGGGAGGTTAGAGGATAAGGGATTAATTACAATGACAGGGTTATGAGAAGGGAAGGGATCACAAGTAGGAAAACAAACTTGGCACCAAAATTATAATTTGAAAACACCAATTTATCAACACCAAAGGAGCAACTTTTAATACATAGGGTTTATATTCTCACACCTTGAACCTTTGAATCTTCCCTCTAAACAACACCCCACACAAGTTAAATTCACTAGAAGAGCTCTTGAACTTACTTGGAGCAGAAGAAATTGTGATTTTGATGACCGAAGTGGCAAGAAACTGGCCTGTAGGTTCTGTGCGCCGCGCACAAACCCAGTGCGCCGCGCCTCCTGGATGCGCCGCGACAGTGTAATTTTACACTGCGGAATTTTGCCCGATGCGCCGCGCGGCCTGTGTGCGCCGCGACCTCCTCCAATGCACCGCGCGGCCCTTCAAACACAATCTCAGCTCTTCAAACAAGAAACTTGCTCCTCTAACCCTCAAATCAAAATCCTTTGACCTCTTTGCACAACAAGTGATGTTTCAAGCAATGAAAATGGCTAATGGCATGATGGGTTTGATTTTCATTGAGGCCACAATGATTTTTGGTGTTGGAGGTTCTGTGTGCCATGCGCAAGCCCAGTGCGTCGCGCAGCCTGGATGCGCCACGCCCTTTGAAAAATACACAGTGTATGTCGGCCCTATGCGCCGCGCTCTGTGGGTGCGCCGCGACCTATCCCAATGCGTCGCGCTCTGTATTCCAACACACAGTCGGCCTTCCAAACTTCAAGATCGACTTCTCTCTTGGATTTCTAAATGTCTCTTGATGCAAATGGATCAATAACTTGAGAAATATCTTATATAGAGATGGATTAAATTTTTGCTTCTCAATAACCCATTTTGTAATGTTTTTAACTTTGGCACTTTTTGCATTTAATACAACTTCTGTCTTTTCAAATGTCCTTCTAATTTTTGACTTGAATAATGAATCTTTTGGTGATTGTTGCAGGGATAATGGCATGTTTTGACAAAGGAAGACCAGGGCTGCACCTGGAGATTTCAACAACTGAAAAAATTCTGAAAATTACATGGCAATTTATTACAAAAATGAAATGACGAATTTTCTTCAAAACAGAGTTTTGAAGAAAAGTCATAGTCGAGCATATGATGATGAAAATATTGAAATTGAAAACTTATTAAGGACCTCCCTCATGAGTCATGCTGGCATTATTGGACACTTTGAAGACACAATTTATGAAACCCTAGACCTAGTGACTGAAATGACTCTACTGATCAAAAGACTAAAACAGGACTGTAAATGACTTTAAAAGCTTGATTTTGATGGACAGACCTGAGCCAGCAATGATAAGGCATGAGGGATAATGAATGACAAGACCGTTCTGTCAGATTATGGCATGCTCCTAGCGGAATGAAACTGAGTGAATCGAGCGAGACACCTAAAAATGAAATGCAAAAAGAGAAATGATCTCTGACGGAGGGATGTAAAGACCGACTCTAACACTCCCATAAGCAAAGAAATTTTTTGGCTGACTATGACAGTTCTCTAAAGAAGAAGCCCAACAATCAGGGTTTTCACACTTTATATCTAATTTCATGGCCATTTCTTATAAAATTATCAATAAAGTCCTAGAGTCTTACCCCAACAAAGGATAATTCTTCAACTTAGAAAGGATGCTAGGGTGGGTGGCTGGTATTTTTTTTTAAGACCACATTGAAATCAAAGTACATGGATCTGAATTGCCTCCTTACCAGCTTCTTGTACTTATGCCCATGAGAATTTTTTCCTTGGAGTTCATCAGGCAGAGCCTAAATACATAAAAAATTCATTTTATCCCTATAGAAAAGGGGTATATGTTCAAGTTTCCTATGACTATAGGTCCCTTTGTTGTGAACTCTAGAAAATATTTCCAACAGGTTGAAATCATGTTAAAGGAATTGAATTTTCAAATAGGAGAGGTGTGGCATTATGATCCTCATGGTATCATTTCTAGTAGAAGGAAAGAGATTAATGCCTCTGCCTATGAACATGAATATAAACTAGAACTAGAATGGAAGTCTAATCTTGATTCATGGCCCATCAATACAAATATGGAAGTCGAGACACCAAGAACAAAGGAAAAATCTTAGAAGAGGGGTATTGATAAGGAAAGATATACCAGCATGGAGGATGAATCCTCTATCAAGAAAGAAAATCTCCAGGAGTAAACAAAGGAGGAGACTGAGGTCAAATTGACTGAGACAAACCTAGACTAGCAAGGCTCACAGGTGCAATTAGAGGATCCCCAACAAGCTTCGACCTCCAGTTCAACTGAGGTAGAAATCATGGGTTTAATTGGAAGCACATCAGTGGTAGGCCCTAAATGGGAAGAAGGGCAGCTAACAGAGGAAATAAACATGAAATTCAAGGATGATATGTTGTCACAGCTGAACTCCCATTCAGTTCCATATTAGACTAAAATCTTGGCTTCCATGAACCTTAAAAGAAATCAGATGAAATTTTCCTTGTATCACCCTTCAATCCAATCCCTCCCCTATAGGCCATTATTCAAAACAATGGACTTATCTTTGGACATGACAAGTATCCCCTTGCACGATAAAATCAATTTACACAAATAGGAAGGGGAGATGATTTATAGTGAGCTAAGTAAACAAACCTTGACCATCAGCATGGCCAAGAAGTTGTTGGAGAAGGTAACTGCTAAGGTAAAGCAGGAGCAGGCCAACTTAAGAGCCCTCCATCTCCAAAATGAAGTCTATAAGGAGATAATTATTAAGCTAGGGGTCGATCCAAGTGATCAGGCTACCATAGATGCTATCATAAAGGGCTTACAGTCAGAAATATAGTCACTGAGGCAACAACTTAAAATTCCTATTGTTGAACATGTACAAACCAAAGAGTTGGCTCAAGTTGAAAATGAGAAGGAAATCTTGGCCAAGGAATTGATAGAAAGGAATAACGAGGTGGTAGCACTCAAGATGAAGGTATCATAGCTGTAATAAAATATTGATTCCTACATTTGTGTTGTAGTTGTGCCAGACAACCCATAAAACCCCACTGAACAGTTAACCAAGGCTCTCACATATATACAACCGTCAGAGAGCAAGCTTAAGAAGAACTAGATTGAATTAGAAAACACCAAGTTTATGTTGGAAAATAAGGGGAAACAAATCAAGTCCACCCAGGCAAGTGTGGAACAAATTGACAACAAGTAGCAGGTGGCACAATATGAGATCAAAGGATTGAAGAATAGGTTGAAGGGAAACATGTCTCTCGTTGAAGCTCAACTAATATGGGATGATATAATCTCCAAAATAAAGAATATATGGGAACACTTGAGATTAGTTTCATAATAAAAAGTTGCAGTAAATACCACTGAATTCTCTATCTTATAATCCAAGGAGGAGGATGCTAAGAATGGCAGCACTGGTGAGAAATTTATTAAGCCCCTTAATGAGAAGTCAACTGATAAGTTGAGGGAAATAGACATCATTGAAAGGACATGTGTGATCATGGAATTTTTCAAAATGATCCAGAAGAAGGAAGCAAGGGATAAGGCTAAAGAATGTGTACATGAACTAGCAAGGTTGGTTGCAACATTCAATTCTAATTTTGACCAGAGAACTAGAGCATGGATACCTAGTTGCTTGGATTTGCAAGGAAACCTACTACCATGCGAGAAGTATGAACAATTACTATTTGAGGCCAAGATAAAGGTAGACTCATCGCATGAAAATACTGCTACTCTCAAGGGTCGGACCATATTAAACTATTTTCAGAAAGATTTCTAGTTATTGTGGCTTGTAAAGACCTTGTTCATGGCTAGGCCAAATTACACTGATCTCACAAATTTAAGGATGGCATATCGTGATCTTATTCACACTCCCACACAAGATCCAGTCCCATGGAAATGGTGTGATCATCTTGTCAACCCACCACGAGTCTGAGTAGTGGATCATGGGTCCACTTCGAGAGATCAAGCGAGCCAACAATGAAGATTTCTTTGATTTGGAAATCATGACATGCCATTCTCATTTTGAAATTTCATAAATATTTTTTTTTCAAGAAGGAATCAAAATATTTTATGTACTAATTAGGACAGCTAGGCCATTGGCACGCTCAAATGACTGAATATCTTAGACAGTTGTAGCACTTCAAGATATTTTTTGTAACAATTTTTGTTTGAACTCTCCCTATGGAAGGGAAGGGGAACTTAGTATTAAGGGTTCGATTTTCTCTTCCAGAGGCTATACTTTTATGCAAGTTTTGTAAGTTTTGAAGCTCATGAGACTTATGTTGTTCCTGAAGATTAATGAAGAAGTTTTTTGATGATTCTTAGCACTGATATGTGGAGTATGTGATTATGTATTTGTTATCATTTTCATATGTGTTTATTTCCTCTCATAAATTATGTAATTGTAGTTGTTGGAACTCAGTCTTGTATGTCATATTTATCTATGTCATGCTATAACAAATGGTACCTGTAATATGTGAGATTGAAGGCATTAAAATGCCCTCCATAGTTTCTGATCTTATCTCTTTTGTCTCTCTATAATTCCATTGGGATTGCATGCACAGGATTCTATCATTAGCCCTCTACACTAGGTTTCTTTCTTTCATTCCTTCTTTCACCAATACTGCAACAGCTAATGAAACTCCACTCTTTGTGTGTATGCCACCCTAACTAAACTTTAATTCTTTGGAATGAAATGTTTTCAATGTATAAAATATGATTTTCCTCTAAGAAATGTAACTAAACCAAATTTAAATCATTTTACATCTAACTCTTGAGAAACATTGATTTATCTTCAACAGACACTAAGATGTCCTAGGCACCGACCTTCTTCTCAACCTGGAGGATGTCTCTAGGAGCTACAACAGGAATTTTGGTGTAATTCTGCATAGGTTTCTTAGGTGCATGAGGATATTTGTAGTGGAAGTGCAGCCTCCCTACCACCATGGCAGGGAGGGTTGTTTATCTTGATGTAAATTTCTGTTTATGATAATGGAAAATCCTGATTTCAGTTTCTAGTGTGTGTTTATTTACAACATTTCTATGTGTGTTGTTCAATTAAGTTATCCAATATTTGTAGTAATTTTTTGTGTTTTTGCAGCAGTATTTAATATGAAGTAGCTTATTAGTTCAATGTGTTTTTGTCCATGTACAGTGTGTTGTTCTGCAAGTTTTTATGGCTACAATTAGCTTTCAGAATTTTTCATTTTTCTTCTTTTGTTGGCCCTCCTGGCCCCCTTTGGCACAAAATATTGGATCATCCCCAAGCTAGTTGCAGGTGGACATCCATGCTTGCTTGCATTGTTGTTGTGTAGTTCAAATCCTCCTCTAAATGTTGAATTGCAGGTTGTTCCCTAATCCACTGTTCTATTATGTGCATCGCCATTACACACTACTTCTTTTTTGGGCGTCCCAGCCTCCTGCTCACAAGAACCCAATCCTTTCTCCTTCTTTACTCTATTATATTACCTACTAAAGCCTGCAATTAGCTCCCTTTTTTCTGCCTCCTTCCTCTATCCCTGTTAACTGCACCTCCAGAGATACTCAGTCCTCTATCACTGTTGGTGTTGTTGGAATTCTTTGTTGGGTTTAGAATCTTTGTTAACAATACTTTGTTTCTTTTCGTGGGCCTTCCATTATTATGGGATAGCTAAGGAAGTAGTGTGTTAGTTGGTTTGATCATGACCAACTAACAACACCTATGGAAGTTTGAATGAAGATCGCCCCATATACTCTGCCCAAATTTCTTTTCTACATTGCATGGGTACCATAAAACAAACTAACAACAAAATAACACAACTAACAATGGCCTTCATCATAAATTAAAATATTTTTGTACAAATTTTTGGGTCCTTAATATTGTAAAAGGTGGCTCCCTCGACGCAATTCGGTTGCCAAATTTTTGAACAAGTCTCCATGAGCTTTGTATCTAGTGGTCAATAGGTTTTCGCAAAAAGCCCTCAAGCAGTCCCTGATATTTAATCAAAGCAGCAGTTCCTTATGCTTATAATTTTAGCTTTCTCCTTAAATAACAATGGTGTGCCATGGAGTGCAACAAGTGCATGAGTATGTTTTCTCTTTTACGTTGAGGCCGCCACCATCAATATGAAACAACCCACTTTGACATTTTCAACTTGTGGCATCAGTGTGTTGAACCTTCGCGACACCACGTAGCATTGGCCCAGTGATTTTATGTCCTCATTATATTCAATATGCATCGCACCACCAAATCTAAATAACACTCAAACCACTCCTCCTTCTGGTCTCGTTCCGTCGAAAACATCAATCTTGGTTGCATAGTTGTAGACACAAGGAACAAATAATTCAAAAGTGTGTAAAGTCCCTCATTCTACACTTCTCCTATGGGAAAACATATGATATTCCTGTGCAGCATCTGCTGAGAAGATGCCAAATTCGTCATCAATTTGCAAAGTTACCACTTTTGTGTGGTATCGATTTGCTTCTGTTCATTCCTCCATGCACAATTGTTGAACTCCCATCATAGGTTTCATTGACCATGTTGAAACTGGAGGCATCATCAGTCATACCAATAGCAACTGCACAATATATATTCTCCATCAACGACATATTTGTTCTCATTGGGATTTCCATTCAATGTCCCCAGAAGCTTCATCTTTCAACTGTGATATTTCCTTGTCGAGCCAATGTGTTCCCTCCTGCAGTTAGCCTGCCTCCTCTCCTTTCCATGACAAATATGTAGGATATATGTGCATGGAGAGAGTCATATGTGTTAAAAACTAAATATATTAACGATATATTAAATGGCTCTCCGGGTGAGATACCTGGAGAGTGTACAAACACTCATAAAAGCCCTCTTACATTGAATCAGATGAGCCTTAAATATATAGGTTTTCACACTAACGGGATGGTTCCAACCACTTCCTATATATTAGGATCTGGGGTCTAAGATTAGAGTCTCAATCCTATCATCATCATAACAATAATCTAAGTTTAGCTTTCTCCATTACTTCCAACACTCCCCCTTAATGGAGAAAGGGTACTGAACAATAACATACGCCTGTTGGTCTAGTCTCAGCTAGGCTTACAATTAAAACATGAAAAACTTGGTAACAGAGGTTTTCATTTTGGTCTTTTTGCTTGTGAGTCCATACTTGTTCATCTTGAGTCGAGGCTTCATCTTCACTTTCCTCGCCATGAGGTAGTGATGTATCTTCACCTCATTTCTTCCCCAATGATGGAAAGCTTGAATTCCTATTCTCACCCTTCTCAGGATTATGACAGGTTGGATAGGATAATTTTACCTCTCACTATTTCCGGTGTCAACCATCTGAAAGTCAGCTATGATGTCTTCATCATTCATTGATGTAACATCTACTCACACAGAAATATTAATGATATCATCACAATTTAAATTCTCTCCAGCTTTGTCTTCTTCTACCACGTCTTTGCAATCAACTTCATGTGGCTCATCCAATTGATCTTCAACAATTTGTTCGTCTTTACACCCTTCCTAAAGATCAGCTCGTGTGTCTTCAATCTCAGGATCTTGCA
Source organism: Pinus tabuliformis (assembly GCA_031772625.1). Lineage (NCBI taxonomy): Eukaryota > Viridiplantae > Streptophyta > Pinopsida > Pinales > Pinaceae > Pinus > Pinus tabuliformis. Next base: position 1,272,772,395 of record CM062820.1, on the reverse strand, counting down.
CAACAGACTGTACCTCTTGATTCTCGTGGTCATCAATAGAACCACATTGTTTTTTTGAAATTTCTTCTGACTCGAACATACACCCATGTTAATGCCAAATGCCCACATGAGAGAAATATCATCATCAGAATTATAAATATTTGAAAATGTAGACATGTTCTTAAAGTCCATCTTATCTCGCTTTATCTTGCTTCGAGATTTCTTTTCAACTCCACACGGTCCTCTAATGAGCTCCAACAACCCCGTTACCACGCAAGCGGGAAGCTTCTCCCTTTGGCAACTCTTCAACTGTAGAACCTTGTAGACTGTGGTTTCTATTCCATGCAGGTCTCAGTTCCCTCGGCTTTGGTAATAAAATGACTTCTCACAAGCTAGAAATGTTATCAATATCTAATCCTGATGTATGTAATTAGCAATTTCTAATAACATATATTTCTGAAGATAGGTTCAAATCAGCACGAACTTTCGCATTTTCATTGTGGCATATAATAACTTAGAAGAGAAATTTACCCAATTGGTTTTCAGATCTCCACAACCTGCAACTTCTAGGTTACTCAAACAATAAAATTTCCAGAATGATAATTAAAAAACGGCACAAGCATCACATAGATTCAGTCCTGCCGTCCATGCCTCAATCACCATGCTGGATTGATTTGGGGCTGAATTCCACTCTTAGCGGTTCTGGATTCAATCCATGCCAAATCGACGGATTTCATGCGATCTCAGGCTCCTTCCGCTCGGTTTCCTCCATGTTGGCTGACAGTTCCAGCTACGATTCGCGGCGATCCAACAAACAATGCTGAGAAGTGTGCCCAGCTCATAATTTTCCACACGGGGACGGTGAACATTTACAATGTTTCTGTAGACAAGGCGAGGGCCATTACGAATGGCATTCACCACTTCAATGCATCATTCAACGCTATGCAGCCTCAATCAAATTTGCGTAGCAATCATTCCATGTTGTTGTCGATCAACCTGCAAACAAAGAGCATAGATCCGGCCTCCTCACTACAGAAAACTGGCCTCTACCACAGAAATCCTCCTCCACACCTCCACTGCACTGAATGCATGGCCTCAAGCACGTGGCCTTTTCCAAGGCACTCAGCCCACCATGCAAAACGAAACACGCAACTTCCTCCGGTCAGCGCGGTTAGCCAACACGTATTCGTGACGTTCTACCCACACCCGCGCCGAGATGCCAAAATAAATTGTGCGTGGAGTGTCACAGTGGATCGACGCGTTCTTTCCCCCAAACCGCTCAACGATCTCGCCTCAGTCACACCGGGAAAAACCTTCACTCAGCATACAGGATCGACAGCCCTACAGCTCTGATACCATGTTAAAAATTGAATATATTAACTATATATTAAATGGCTCTCCAGGTGAGATACCTGGAGAGTGTACAAACACTCATACAAGCCCTCTTACATTGAGTCAGATGAGCCTCAAATATATAGGCTTTCACACTAACGGGATGGTTTCAACCACTCCCTAGATATTAGGATCTGAGATCTAAGATTAGAGTATCAATCCTATAATCATCATAACAATAATCTAAGTTTATCTTTCTCCATTACTTCCAAAAATATGCATACCTCCATGGCATTGTGTATTCCTCTCCCACCACACATCACTGCTCTATTTTTTAGTGCACTCTTTTGTTTAACTAGGTTCACTACCTCATTCTCACACACCAACACTCAATAGTTCGGGTGCTAAGTTAACCCTGGCATCGACCTTTTCCATCCAAGGATGTCAGATGAAAACAACTAAGGTTTTACCAATCTCTATTCCAACTGATAAGGCCCCAAAAATATCAACCACTTTGAGAACCTTCACATCCAATACAGGAGCAACTTCTTGTGGCCTCTCCATGCATTCCAGAGTTATTCTATATTGGGATTGTCAGAAAATGGAATGGTAATAGACACATAATCTCATACATAAAACCCTTAACATGCTCACCCATAAACCTTAGCATACAATACCAATTTTGACTACAAGAATGGATAAATCAACTTTGAAGTTTTCAACAGTCCTTTCTACATGAAAGGAAGAGAACTGATGTAGCTTCCAAAACATTAGCAACCTCTTCCTGCATCAAGAAAATATTGCAAGAGTCCCATGACAGAGAAGAAGTGTTCAGAAGCAGAGAGTAGTCACCAAATTAATAGAACCCTAAATATTTGAGCCAAGAAGCTAAAGATGTTGTTCTCTTCCTGAAGATACAGGTTGTCCAAGCCCATAGCCTCCCTTGGACCACAACTTTGTTCACCTGGATTTCTCTTCGCCGCTACTTCCACACAGTTGAACAGGGGGACCAGGTAGTTCCCACCTATTGCAATTTGTTGGCACCTCTAGCCAAGAGTGCCAACATGGGCCTCAACCCAAGGGAATCAAAGAGAGTTGAACATGTGATCATAAACAACTAGCAACAATATAAAAAAAAATAATCACATCTTGCTCTAGATCACTTGACCTTTGGGACTCTAAATTATGGTCACATATGAATCATAGCATCTTTTGTTTATTTTTGAATTTATTCTGTGTACAATTATGTCTAATGAAAAATATCATGTTCCAATGTTAACTGGTGATGATTTTGAGTACTAGAATGAGAAAATTATCCTTACATTAGGGTGCATGGACTTAGATTTGGTGTTCCATGAGTAAGCCAACAGAGAGGGCCTTATATGAGCAGTGGAGATGATCTAATCACTTAAGTTTAATCTTTATCAAGAACCATATTGAAAAAAGGTATTTTAGGTTCTATTTAAGAATGCTCTAAGGAAAAGGAATTCGTTAATGTTGTTGAAAAACAATGTGTGATTTCCGAAAAGGCGCTACCCAACACCTTATTGAACAAACTATCATCAATGGAACCCATTGGTAATAATGGAGTACATGAAAACATTATGGAAATGAGAGATATAATTATGGGAATTTTGAGGTCTAAAATGGGCCTCCTAAGGAAAAAAAAATAGTTAAAATAATAAAATAGGAGATGATTTTTTAAAGAAAAGGAAATGAAACTACCTTTTTATTGTATTTTTTACTTATATCCTTGTAGATTCACTCAAATGTCAAATGTAGATGCACATTGGATGTGGAATTAAATTCCATATCCAATTAATACTCACTTTACATAGTTTTGAGTAGACCCACATTGAGAAAAAATGAAACTGCATGAAAACAATGCTTTGAACACACTTTTTACATGTATTTTCCTTTTCTCTTGATGTGGGTCTACCTAGAAGTATGCATAGTGGCTACTCATTGGATGTGGAATTAAATTCCACATCCAATACGTAACTACACTTAACAATTGAGTAAACTTATTGTTATGAACTTTACCTGTGAGAATAACATAATGCCATAAATACATAACAATATTTCCAGAAACCTAGAAATATCACATGAATTAAGAGAAGCTGCAAAGATATTTTATTATTGAGAAGCAGATTACAATGTTCACTTTCCTCTTCGAGGGTGCAACCTCTAATAGTGTAGAGATCGATTACAATAATACTTGATGATTCTTCCCTTACTATCTAAGACTATTTATACTTTAATGACATCCAAAACCCTAACTACTAGTGGTCCCTTGCATAACACGGGTTAACCACTTTATTTATTAACTATGGCCCGTTTATAACTAATTGTGGTCCCTTTTCTATAATGTGGTTTAACCACTTACAATTATTATTAATGTAGATAACCTCTTACGGGATTTATTGACTCAACTAACTAACTATGACTCTGACTAGGCCCCTTGGTCTTATTACATAAATAAAGGGGTTAGGGTTGGACTGTAACATGCCCCCCCAATCAAAATCATCATTGTCCTCAAGGTTGAAGCTGTGGAAACTACTGAAGAATAATGGTTGGTTCCCATGTCGCATCTTCTGGAGAGGTGTCTTTCCACTTGATGAGGACTTCCTTGATCGTGCAACCACAGAGATGTCTTTCACAAGTATCGAGGATCTATTCTTATTAGAGCCAAAGTGAGCCTTCCTCATCCAATTTTGGCATACTTGTTTGAACCCTGCAATTGTTCCCCACAACTTTCTTGAGGCACGATACATGGAAGACCGAAAGGATTTTTCAAGTAGTTAGCAAGGCCAGTTTGTACGAAACTACTCCTATAGGCTTAAGTACCTAATAAGGACCATATAATTTTGGTGCTAGTTTCTGGCAGCCCTTTTCTTTGAGAGAGGTCTGCTTATATGGTTGGAGTCACAGGAACACCTAGTCACCTACTTGAAATGACCACTCAAAATGATGTTAGTTGGTCAGTTGCTTCATTCTGTTATGATATTTATGTAGAGTATCTTTGAGATGAGCGATCATGGTAGCATGGTTATGTAGGAGCTAATCAATTGCCTATACTTTGGAACATCCAGGGATATAAGAAGTTGGTGAAGGTGGGAGTTTTACATACACTGCCTAATATGGCGTCATCTTGGTGGCTTCATGATAGTTATTATTATACAACCATTCGACTAAAGGCATCCACACTACCCATTAATGTTGCTTGTATGAAGTGAAGAAGCGAAGATAGGTCTCCAAAAATTTGTTGCCTGATTATGTTTGACCATCTGTTTAGGGATGATAAGTTGTACTTAGTTGGATTTGCATGCCTTGTAGCTTAAAAAGTTCCTGCCATTTTTTTTTGGTGAAAGTAAGGTCTCAATTAGACACAATGGAAGTCGACATCCAATTTAGTTTGAAGATTTGTTCTATGAAAACTTGAGCCACCAATGTTAGGGTAAATGGGTGTGGTAGAGAAAAAAAATGAGCATATTTGGAAAGTCTGTCAGCAACCACCATAATGACTAATTTGTTTCATGAATTTGGGAGACCTATAATGAAATCCATGGAAACATCTATCCAAACGGAAGTAGTGAGTGGCAATGGTTGTAAGGTTCCTGGTAACTTGATCGTTTCCCCTTTGTTACACTGGCATACATCACATTCAACTACAAAATTAAGAATGTCGTTCTTCATGTTGGTCCAAAAGAAAGAGCGGCATGCTCGTGCATAATTCTTCTGAAATCATGAATGTCCTACAATCGAAGAGGATTGCAACTCTTCGAAGATGCAAGCTTTGAAGGTGGAGGTCAGGGATAGCACAATCTGATCCTTGTAGTGAAAAACCCCATCCTTCCAAGAGTATTCCTCTCAAGAATTAGGATCTACTCTTAAATTATTAATGTGTTGGGAAAGAGAGGGGTGGGAGAACCATTCATGGCGGGCCTCTTCAATCCAATCTGGTATGGGTAGAGAGAGGGATAAAAGGGTGCCCTCATCCTCAAATTGGTACAATAAGGCATCAACCACTACATTTTCATGCCCCTTATTGTATATTATCTCATAATCATATCCCAACATTTTTGCAAGCCATTTATTTTGTTGTGGCGACGAGAGACGATGCTCAAGGAAATATTTTAGGGTATGATGGTCAGTGAAAATTTTGAAACGATACCCCAATAAGTATGGTCTCCAAGTGTCTATTGCACGTAAGATGGCCATCTTTCTTTCTCATATGTAGAGTGACCCAGACACTTGCCACTGAGTTTTTGACTTGTGAAATCCAATGGTCTACCTTCCTGCATTAATATTGCGCCAATACCCATACCTAAAGCATCACATTCAATCACAAACGATTTTGTAAAGTCTGGTAGGGCCAATACTGGAGTAGAGCACGTGGCCTGTTTGAGAGCCAAAAAGGCCTGTTGATTTGTATCAGCCCAAAGAAATGATGTTTTCTTGAGAATATTAGTGAGGAGTTAGGCAATGCATCCATAATTGTAGACAAATTTGCGATATCCCGTGAGACCCAAGAATCCCCTCAAAATCTTCAATTTTTTTGGTTGGGGGTAGTCTTGCATTGCTTGAATATTTTTTGGATCAACCCTCATTCCTTCATGACCCAAAATATGTCCCAAATACTCTGCTTCTTCCATTCTAAAGGAACACTTGGATAATTTGCCAAATATTTAATGAGCTTGGAGCAGTTGCATTACCTGGTCAACATACTGAAGGTGAGTGTCCCATGTTATGTTGTGGATGAGAATGTCATAAAAAAAGACCAAGACAAATTTTATGAGATACAGTTTCAGAAGGTGGTTCATGAGGCTTTGAAAATTGTATGGGGCAGTACAAAGACTAAATGGCATGACCAGGAATTCATAATGGTCTTCATGAGTTGAGAAGGCTTTCTTTGGAATGTCAACTTCCTTCATCCATATTTGGTGATAGCCTGAGCGAAGGTCTAGCTTGGTAAAAATTTTGGCACCATGCAGTTCATCAAGCAAATCATCAATTACTGTGATAGGAAATTTTTCCTTGATAGTGAGCTTCTTAAGGCCCTAAAGTTTGGACACATGCGTCATTCACCATCTTTCTTTATAACTATGACCACTAAAGATGAATAAGGGTTGGTGTTGGAATGAATAACACCTGCTTCGAGGAGTTCCCTGATGATTTTTTCAATTTCATTATTTTGGGAAAAAGGACATTGATAGGGGTGGACATTTGGTGGTTGGGTACCCGAAAACAAAGGGATGTTATGATCATGTTCACCTCTAGAGGGTGGGAGCTCCTTAGGTTTGTCGAAGACATGCTGGTGGCGATCTAATATTTGTTACATCTAAGGATGAATGGGAGGAAGAGTGGATTCAATGGCATGAATGACATTAAATTGTGTGACTATCGCATGATGGCCCTTTTTTAAAAGATTCTCTATCTGATGAAAGATGGTGATAGTAGGAGCACCTACTTGGAGTCCCCTTAGTGTATTAGTGTGTCCATTATGCTTAAATCTCATATATAACTCCTGGAAGTCCATTGTGATAGGGCCTAGTGTACGAATCCATTTAGCACCAAGGAAAATGTCACAATCGCCCATTTCAATGGAAAACATATGGGTTTTGAGGTGATAACCCCCCATTTGAAGCTTAATATTTTCACAGCGTCCTCCACATTTCATGGTTTCCCCATCAGCGATAAGGACTTGGAAATTAGATATCACCCTAACAAAACAATGAATTGCTTTTGCTACTTTCTTATGGACAAAATTATGTTTGTTGCCATAATCAATCAACACCCCTACTAGCTGATGTTTAATAAAACCTCAGATTTTGAGATTTTGGGGAGACGAAATGTCAGTTAGGGAATGGATGAGATAACCAACTCATCTAGTGTAGTTAGAGTATCAGTGTCTGGGGATGTTATGGGTTCACCCTCTTCCTCCTCAGTCACATCAATGGCTAGAGCTTCATCGACGGATTTGTTTTCAGGAGCGCCAATTTGAAAGAATTTTGGTTCCTTGTATTTATGTTCCAGGTAGTATTTGTCATCACAATAGTAGCAGAGTCCTTTTTTCCTTCTTATCCATTTCTGTTGGTGAAATTTTTTGAAACCTAAATGTTTGGTTGGGGCCCGTAGCCAAGGTGGGATGTGCCCATGCGATGAAATTTGGATGATTGGATTGGGCACTTAAAGAGAATTCTACCTCTAATACCTTGTTGCATGCTTCCAACCAAGTAAATGGGTGATGCATTCTGAAAACTTCCTTTAAGCCACTGATGAAACATTCCAAGTAAAAGGAATCTCCTAGTCCTTTAGTCTGAATGGCTAATTTTTCAAAGGCTGCAATGTAGTCCTTTATTGTACCTGTCTGCCTGAGCTTAGTGAGACAACCCAGAAAGTGAGATTCTCGATCAAAGTGGTCAAAAATGGAATTTGAGAACATGTTCCAAGTTGGCCTCCTTGGATATCATTTTTTATGCCACTACCATAGCTCTTGGTCCAAGTAAAGTGCACCCACATGTAGCTTTGTTTCCTCTTCCCAGATATTGTTAAGGAAGAAATATTGTTCAATTTGTGCCACCCATACTGTCGGGTTAGAGCCATCAAATTTGCACATCTCCAACTTAGGTGTCTGGTGGCTCGAGTATCGGTGAGCTCCATGGAAATGAATGTAATGGTTGGATTCTCCTTCTACGTGTTCATCAACACTATGTTCTTCCCTTATGGGTTCGCGAGGCATCTGTAAGGAATTCAATGCATTTGTGAGTTTTTCAACTAATGCCTAGATGCCATCAATTTTTTTCTCAAGAGCTTCGATTCTCTCCATTGTCTTCTCCACAACCATAACTTGAGACTTGGTACCGTGCATACACTAGCTCTGGTCAAATTTTGAGCTTAATTAAGAGTAGTATGGTTGGAAAGAGGGCAAGCTCAAGAGTCTAATGATGTGAGTCGCTTGAAGCCATGTTGGGAAAATTTTGGGACCACACGAAAATTAGGGGGTTACATGTGAATGGTACCACTTCGATCATCACGTTGTCCTGAATCTTATGTTCTAGGTCTCTTGCAAGTGTCTCGTGGTGGCCCTAGACATTTTATTTTTTTTAACTCCAAAAGGAATTTTACTCCTAGTTGATCAATAATGCGATGGATGAAATCCAAAATGCTTGATACTACCAAATATCCTGCAAGCATTGGGCCTGGACTGTAGTAATCGAAACCCAAAAATTTTAGCACTGCAAAAAGGTGTTGTGGCAATCTAATCTGGACTATGGCAGCCAAAACCCTCATTGAACAAAGAGTCTGATCTATGTTGTGAAAACCCCAATTTCTGAGTCTGAATTGTACTACGATAGTAGAACCCCAACTATTGGATCTGAGCTACACTGCGATGTTCAAACACCAACTGTTGGATCTGATATTAACGATAGGGTAGGGGGAGATCTAGCTGGAACTATGGTCACAAAGGAGTGTTAGGTGCTATAGATCACAATATACGCAGGGATCCAACAATAGTACTCGGCCCAATCTTTCAGAGCACTAATTAAGGAGGATCAACCATACCCTTAGTCATACTACTCGACTACCCTATTGTGCGTGCGAGTAGTCTCCCCGAGTGTTGTTCTCAGTGTATTGTAGTAGCAAGACGACTGATGACTTGTCTAAGGTGAGGTTTCGGGTTACCCTAGGGGGCTTCCGATATAACCAAGTGTACGTGGAAGTGCAATCTGTGCATGGTTCTGTCTAATGCACTACTACTCGAATGGGTACACATAATGGTTACAAGGGAGTCCAACAAGTGTGACCACCTCCTATACTTCCTACGTGCATGTCTCCCCAAATCTACAAGTTTATGCACTCAATGATAGATCATGTGGTTTAAAGATGTCGGAACACATCTCTAGCCTAAAAAAAATCAATGAAAATTGGAGGTATAGTTGGCCCTGGAGTGCTCTGACACCACTTGTTATGCACTTGACCTGTGAGAATAACAGAATTCCAGAAATACAAAACAATATTTCCAAAAACACAAAAATATCACATGAATTGAGACAAGTTGCAAAGATATTTTATTATTCAAAAGCAAATTACAATGTTCACTTGCTTCTTCGAGGGGGAAACCTCCAACAAAGAAGAGCTCGATTATAATAAGACTCGATGATTCTTCCCTTACTATCTAAGACTATTTATAGCTTAATGGCATCCTAAACCCTAACTACTAGTGGTCCCTTGTGTAACACCGGTTAACCACTTTATTTATTAATTATGGCTCGTTTATAATTAATTGTGGTCCCTTTTTCTATAATGCAGGTCAACCACATAAAATTATTACTAATGCGGATAACCACTTACGGGCTTTATTGGCTCAACTAACTAACTATGGCTCTAACTAGGCCCCTTGTGCTTATTACATAAATAAAGGGGTTAGGGTTGGACCTTAACACTTATAAGGAGATAAGCCAAAAGATACAATTAAAAAAAAAAAAAAAAAAAATCTTCTTTTCCCTCTAACATATTCTCCCTTGGGGATGACATCATCATCTTGAATCTTATTGGTTCTTTTAAGTTTATTTTGTTAGTACATTTTTTGTTTTGAGGACCATTTTTTCCCTCAAAAATCCCCTAATGAGCCACTTAGCTTAAATATTTATAAGTCACATTCTTAGAGTATTTCCTTGTCCAGTTTGTACTCGACTCTCTCCCTACAAAATATGGGCCATTTAAGATTTCCTATAACACACATAAGTGGAATTAGCCAATTAATTTTACTGATCATGTGTATTTAAGAGGAAGTGAGATTGAAGCAAGATAAATTAGAAAGTGCTCATCTAGTGACTCATGGAAAGGGACATTTAGGAAAAGGAAAGGGTGCTTACTATAAAAAAATCATAAGAAGGCGGCAACTGGTAAATTTGATACTAGGGATACCATCAAATGTTTTTTCTTCTGAAAAAAAGGAAAGGGAACATCAAGAAAGAGTGCTCCAAATATAATTCTTAGCTTAAAATGAAAGTAAATCATGATTATTTAGTGTGTTATGAATCTAATATGGTTTATATTTTTCATAATGTTTGGTGGATTGACTTTGGTTCTACAATCCATATTTCTAATACAATGCAAGGTTTATTCAGCCAAATGAAACCAATGAAAATTGAACATTTCATGTATTCAGGAGACAAGATGAGTGCACATGTGGAATTAGTAGGGAGATTTAGACTTATCTTGAAATCTAGCTTTGTTTTAAATCTTGAAAGGACACTTTATAGTCTTTCTTTCTCTAAGAATATTATTTTAGTCTCTAGAATTGTTCCCCATGGTTTTAGTTCAATTTTACTGATTCTACTTTTAGTCTTATCAATGACTCGCTTGTTTTGGTGATTAAACACTTATTGATGGTTTGTATAGACTCCATTTAAACCCTGCTTTTGATTCCAATTTTTTAACCTTGCATGTGCATGTTGGCATTAAGCATGGTATTATGAATGCAAAATCCTCCATGATTTTGCTCAAGAGATTGGGACACATCTTAGTAGATAGAATCATAAGATTAATAAATAATGGAGTCCTTAAAACTATTGATTTCTCTTCTTTTGGTGTTTTTGTGGACTGCATAAAGGGAAAGCAAACCAACAAAACCAAGAAAGGTACCATGATTTTGGAGAGATTATAAATTTTACATATTGATATATGTGGACCATTTCTAACTCCGTATTTAAATGGTCAGAAATACTTCATCCCATTTATAGATGATCACATGCAATTTATGTATCTCTATTTGTTGTTTGAGAAAAGTTAGGCACCAGATGCTTTCAAAAATTATAAGGTAGAGGAAGAGAAACAAATTGGAAAATTAATTAAAATAATGAGATTAGAAACAGGTGGAGAGTATTATGGAAGGCACATGATTATGTGACAAAAAACAGGTCCATTTGCAAACCTTCTTAAGGAATAAGGAATTGTTTCTTAATACACAATGCTCAGCTCACCACATCAAAATGATGTAGATAAAAGGAGAAATCATATGCTAATGGACATGTTGAGGAGTTTGATCAGTAACTCAAATCTATGGTATGGAGTGAGGATTTAAAAATTGTTGTATATAATTAAATAGGGTTGCCACTATGGTAATTTCTAAAACTCCTTTCGAGTCATGGAATGGTTGGAAACCAGGTTTATGACATGTACACATATGGGGTTGTCCTGTTGAGGTCAGGGTATATCTTCCATTTGAGAAAAAGTTGGATTTAAAGATAACCAGTGGTTTTTTCATTGGTTATGCAAAAAGGACCAAGGGATTCAAGTTTTATTGTCCTTCCCATACACCTAATATCATTGAAGCAATAAATGCAAGGTTTCTTGAGGATAATGACATTAGTGGGAGTGAGAAACCTTGAAATTTAAATTTTGAGGAAATGTAGGCTCTAATTATCATACCTAAAAATATGGATTGTTCAATTGTAATTCAAGCCTTTCAAAAATATGTCATTATGAAAGAAAAACAAACTAATGAAATGCCACACCATGAGGGTCAAGTTTTCAATGAACCTATTATTCAAATACCAAAAAATACGGATGGATAGATAAGATTAAGAAAATCCTCAAGAATAAGGAAACCTGCAATTACTTTTGATTATGTTGTGTACCTACAAGAGTTTGGCCAAGACATTGGAATTGAGGAAGATTCAATCTTGTGTTTCAAAAATCCATGAGTGAAGGAAAATCCAAACTCTGGCATGATGCTATGTTAAAAGAGTTGGATTCAATGGCTAAGTTCCATGTCTGAGATTTAGTTGAATTTTCTAAGGAAGCCAAATCCATTGGATATAAATGGGTCTACAAAACCAAAGAGGTCTCATCTGGTAGTATAGAATGGTATAAAGCCAGACTCGTGGCCAAAGGATTCAATAAGAAAGAATGTATTTATTACCATGAGTTCTTTGCTCTAGTTTTTGCAAAGGACTCACTTCAAATATTCATGACATTAATAGCTTATTTTGATCTAGAGTTGCATCAAATAAATGTGAAAAAAAATTCCTTAATGGGGATCTAGAGAAAGAGGCCTACATGAGTCATCTTGAAGATTTTTCTTCTAATAAAGAAAAACATTTGGTTTCAGACTCAGAAAATCCATATATGGTATAAAACAAGTTTAACGCCAATGGTATTTTAAATTTCACGCTGTGATTTCTTCATTCAGTTTTACGAAGAACACCATGCATCAATGTATACACCTTAAGGTCAGTGGGAGAAAAATCTTATTCTTAGTCATATATGAGGATGATATTCTTTCTTCCAATAATGATTTGGGCTTGCTACATGAGGTTAAACTGTTTTTGAAATAGAACTTTGATATGAAGGATATGGGTGATGCCTCTTTGGTCATTGGCATAGAGATTCATAAAGACAAATCCCAAGGGATATTAGGATTCTCTCAAAAGGCATACATTAATAAGGTTCTAGAAATATTTTGCAAGGACTTTTCACATAGTGTGGCACCCATTGTTAAAGATGATATTTTTTTCTTAGTCGTTGTCCGAAAAATTATTTGGAACAAGAAAAGATGAAGACCATTCCTTATGCATGTGTAGTCAAATTTATAATATATGCTCGGGTCTATAAAAGACCAGACTGTATTTCTAGTTGGAATGTTAGGTAAATATCTAAGCAATCTAGGCATTAATCATCAAAGAGTTGAAAAAAACGTTATGTGGTATCTGTAAGGTGAAAAGGACTACATATTCACATATAGGCAAATATCCCATTTGGAAGTCATCAGGTATTCGAAATCAAACTATGCAGAATGTCTTAACTCTAGAAAATATACATTTAAATATTATGCCTTCCTACTTGTAGAAGATTCCATATCGTGGGGAAACAAGAAACAGAAATTGATCACATCTTCCACTATAGAGACAAAGTATATAGCATGTTATGAGGCTAGATCATAGGCTTTATGGTTACATGATTTCATCACAGAGCTTCGAGTTGTAGACTCAATCTCTACGTCATTAAGAATTTACCGTGATAATTATGTTGCAGTTCACTTCACTAACAATAATAAGAATAGTAGCTTAAACAAACAAATTGACATAAAGTACCTTGTTGCTAAAGAATGTGTTTAGAATCATTGAGTAACTATTGAGAAAATAAACAATAAGTTAATGATTGTGGATCTCTTGATGTAAGGGTTACCACCTAAGTTGTATAGAGAACATGTGGAGCATATGGGACTCATTAGTTTGTTTCATGCTTGATTTATTATGTACATTTGAGACACCACTCAATTTTATAATTGCAATTTTCTACTCAAATTTGTATACATAAAAGAGTAATGAATGATAGATTGTCCATTGGGACAATAAATTTGGACCTTGAATGGGAATTTTGCTACACATTCATAAAGAATTATGCCACATAAAGTGTTTATTTAGAGGGATTCAATGACATTGTAATACATGGAAGGTTGTATTCATGTAATACCATCATGATTCATTCATTATTGTGAAACTAAAAAGGGAAGATAATCATTAAAAAAATATTATGTTTATGCCAATTTGGACCAAGTAGGAGAATATTAGAAATGTTTCTTATTATGGCCCAAAATACTACAAGCCCATACATGTGGTTAACTTTCCATGAAGTGTTGGTTATGGCTGAAAATAACTACCCCATTAAATTCAAGTTAGTTAATGATATTTGATGAAAAAAACATTATAAATATGGATGGATTATAAGGGTCACTAATTTTTATCAAGAACGAAATTGCTTTTGATTCCATCTTTGGCACATTAAATATTGGATAGATGGGAAGATCTCTCTATTGGATTAGAAAGGATTCCAACATCAAATCTAATCACGATGGTTGGAGGTAAGTTTTGTTTTGTTTTGCATTAAAATTTAAGATTACATGGTTAAGATAGATCTTTGGTTCTCTCTATATATATACCATGTGCAATTTTTTATTGTTTAAATTGAATTTTTGAATGCATATACGAATTCAATGTATTCAAAATCCCCTTGGATACTTGGATTGTGTAGACCATAGAGCTTAAATTTGCAATTCCAATAAATCTTTGTTGTATTTTAGAAAATGAAAAATGGCCAAAATATAAAATACTAAGACTATTTGAAATGTTTTAACCATAAGAAATTATTATTTTCAATCTCTTTATATAAAATGTACATAGTTATTTTTTTTTAAAACCATATATAATATATAAATATTCTGGATTTAAGACCTCTGTGGTTTATTTCTTCTGACTTAGTTACTGGAGAATCCACAGTAAGAACCATTTTATTTTATTTTAACATGCACATGATTAAAATATTTTATTTATGGTTGAGAGTGGGAGTGAAATATTCTTACCACATTCCTTTCATGTTAGGCTAAAAATATCAACAACAAAGCCCCGAATATGGTGAGAGTGAGATTATCATTGTTTTATAATACTTTTAATTAAAAATAACTAAATATATATAGTAATTTTTTTTATTATTATACTAAGTTTATATCTAGAGAATGTTTTATTTTTATGTTAAAATGAATACATATAATTACACATCTCCCTCATATTCATATTGGAATGTAAACGCCTATTAAATTAGTGGTTAGGAGAATAATAAAGTATCAATTCAAAAAATATAAAATTATGTATTAGTCATTGGGATATTAATGAGGTAAGAATTAAAACATTATATTGAGATATTTATTAGCAAGTGAAAGAAGAATAAAGCAAGAAGTAAAAAAATAAATATTTATGTATTGTTATAGCTTGGAAAAGTGAAAGTTAACTAATTTGAAGTTTAGTATGGAAGTAATTAAACATCTTCTTCATCTCCTTTATACTGGACTGTATAATATAACTCTTTGCTCAATTAAATTAGTGGTCAAGAATTCAAAAAAATATAAAGATATTTATTAGCTAATATTTATTAGTAGTTGAAAGAAAAATAGAGTAAAAAATACTTTTATTATTATTATAGCTTGGAAAAGTGCCCGTTAATGAAGAAGGGATTGACAAAAAAAAAAAAAAAAATAGAAAAAAAAAATGGAAGGAGTCCAAGATTTAGGGGTAGTTATGAAGTAAATACAAATTGAATAAGAAGAGAGGAATTAATTAAAAGATAATTTTCAGGGGGTTTAAAGAGAATAGGGGGGTATTTGAAAAGAAAAAATATATATATAAAAAAGGAAATTTTAAGAAATAAAATAAAAGAAACATATGGAAATGAAATGAAAAAGGTGAATGAAATAGAAATAATGAAAATAAAATAAGGAGAAACAAAACAATCTAAAAGAAAGGGATTTACAAAAGAGATGGTAATTAAAGAAGAAATAAAAAGGGAAGAGGGAGGTGAAGGGAATTTCCAAAAAGATAGAGAAAAGAGGAGAAAAAACAATTAAATGTATTAAAATAGAATAGAATAGTTTAGTATTGATTTAACACATAGTATTTAAAATAATATTAATAACAAACAAATATTTAAATGTGAGTTAGAAATAAAATATTTCAAATACTCCATCTGAATTAAAATGTTTATATATAAAGGGTAATTGAAAGTAAAAAAAATATATATATGAGTATTAAAACATTTCAATTTTATGTTGTAAGATGTATGATTCTTTCTATATTTAACATAGAGTTGAAGATAGAATCTATATATTTTTGGTTGGATGAAGCTCATACTTAACATAATACTTCATGAGTCAGTGATCACCTATAACTAAGATTCATACATCATAAATCTAAAATTGAAATAAATTTAACTGTGCTTCGAGGGGCATTCTACAACCCAATATAAGGGTGATGTGTGATTTCTTCCATGTTCAACATGGAGTTGATACTATCTAAATTGAAAAACAATTTTGGCTATAATAAAAAAAAATGAATCTACATAATGACTAGTTTTAATTAAAGAGATTATAAATAATCAATAATTCCACCCTCAATGTGCTTCGTTGGTGATTGATATTACAAGAAAATCAAATAATTATTCAATAAAAAAATAAAAATAAAAATCACTTGAATATCCATGTTAACTAATACATTTTAATATCAATTTCATATTCATACATATGGATGGAGAGTAACTATAAGTAACTAAGTAAATATGTGTGTGAGAGAGAATCTTGAATAAAAGTAAAAAAAGTATGTTACTTCTAATAAGAGATAGATGAGTAATTCATTTAATTCCTAATATAAAATTGATATGTTGCATTTAAAAAAATATTTGAATATGCAAAATTTAGTAATATTTCTATGTATTTATAACTTATGAATAACCAAAAAATAAATTAATATGAACAATATGGTGCATAAATAACATATTTCACTGTAAAATTCATATTTTAAAATATTTCAATTATTTTATTATCTTATATTTTGGACCTTTTTGAACTATATTTTTGGGTTAGTGTAGTAAAAATTTAATTGGAATTACATGTTTAAAATAGGTAGTAAAATTTAAGCATAAGGTTCAAATCTCTTGAGGTAGTCCATTTTTCAAGCTTTACTCTCTAAAAATAAAGTTTGCACCTCAAAGAATTTGATATATATAATCCCTTTTTCAATCTCTATACTCTAAAAGAGGTTTTGCATATCAAGGAATTTGATCCCTACACAATATGGGCCATTTAAGATTTCCTATAACACACATAAGTAGAAGTAGCCAATTAATTTTATTGATCATGTGTATTTAAGAGGAAGTGAGATTGAAGCAACAGAAATTAGAAAGTGCTCATCTAGTGACTCATGGAAAGGGACATTTAGGAAAAGGAAAGGGTGCTTACTATAAAAAAAAATCATAAGAAGGCGGCAATTGGTAAATTTGATACTAGGGATACCATCAAATGTTTTTTTTCCTGAAAAAAGGAAGGGGAACATCAAGAAAGAGTGCTCCAAATATAAATCTTAGCTTAAAATGAAAGTAAATCATGATTATTTAGTGTGTTATGAATCTAATATGGTTTATATTTTTCATAATGTTTGGTGGATTGACTATGGTTATACAATCCATATTTCTAATAAAATGCAAGGTTTATTCAACCAAATGAAACCAACAAAAAGTAAACATTTCATGTATCCAGGAGACAAGATGAGTGCACATGTGCAATTAGAAGGGAGATTTAGACTTATATTGAAATCTAACTTTGTTTTAAATCTTGAAAGGACACCTTATAGTCTTTCTTTCTCTAAGAATCTTATTTTAGTCTCTAGAATTGTTCCCCATGGTTTTAGTTCAATTTTACTGATTCTACTTTTAGTCTTATCAATGACTTGCTTGTTTTGGTGATTAAACACTTATTGATGGTTTGTATAGACTCCATTTAAACCTTGCTTTTGATTCCAATTTTTTAACCTTGCATGTGCATGTTGGCATTAAGCATGGTATTATGAATGCAAAATCCTCCATGCTTTTGCTCAAGAGATTGGGACACATCTTAGTAGATAGAATCATAAGATTAATAAATAATGGAGTCCTTAAGACTATTGATTTCTCTTCTTTTGGTGTTTTTGTGGACTGCATAAAGGGAAAGCAAAACAACAAAACCAAGAAAGGTACCATGATTTTGGAGAAATTATAAATTTTACATATTGATATATGTGGACCATTTCTGACTCCATATTTAAATGGTCATAAATACTTCATCCCATTTATAGATGATCACATGCAATTTATGTATCTCTATTTGTTGTTTGAGAAAATTTAGGCACCAAATGCTTTCAAAACTTATAAGGTAGAGGAAGAGAAACAAATTGGAAAATTAATTAAAATAATGAGATTAGAAAGAGGTGGAGAGTATTATGGAAGGCACTTGATTATGTGACAAAAAACAGGTCCATTTGCAAACTTTCTTAAGGAACAAGGAATTGTTTCTTAATACACAATGCTCAGCTCACCACATCAAGCTGATGTAGATAAAAGGAGAAATCATATGCTAATGGACATGTTGAGGAGTCTGATTAGTAACTCCAATCTATGGTATGGAGTGAGGATTTAAAAATTGTTGTATATATTTAAATAGGGTTGCCACTATGGTAATTCCTAAAACTCCTTTCGAGTCATGGAATGGTTGGAAACCAGGTTTATGACATGTACACATATGGGGTTGTCCTGTTGAGGTCAGGATATATATTCCATTTGAGAAAAAGTTGGATTTAAAGACAACCAATGGTTTTTTCATTGGTTATGTAGAAAGGACCAAGGGATTCAAGTTTTATTGTCCTTCCCATAAACCTAATATCATTGAAGCAATAAATGCAAGTTTTCTTGAGGATAATGATAATAGTGGGAGTGAGTAACCTTGAAGTTTAAATTTTGAGGAAATGTGGGCTCTAATTATCATACCTGCAAATATGGATTGGTCAATTGTAATTCAAGACTATCAAAAATATGTCATTATGGAAGAAAAACAAACTAATGAAATGCCACACCATGAGGGTCAAGTTTTCAATGAACCTATTATTCAAATACAAAAAATATAGATGGATAGATAAGATTAAGAAAATCCACAAGAATAAGGAAACCTGCAATTACTTCTGATTATGTTGTGTACCTACAAGAGTTTGACCAAGACATTGGAATTGAGGAAGATCCAATCTTGTGTTTCAAATCCATGAGTGAAGGAAAATCCAAACTCTAGCACGATGCTATGTTAAAAGAGTTGATTCAATGGCTAAGTTCCATGTTTGGGATTTAGTTGAATTTTCTAAGGAAGCCAAATCCATTGGATATAAATGGGTCTACAAAACCAAAGAGGTCTCATCTGGTAGTATAGAATGGTATAAAGCCAGACTCGTGGCCAAAGGATTGACTCAGAATGTATTTATTACCATGATTTCTTTGCTCTAGTTTTTGTAAAGGACTCACTTCAAATATTCATGACATTAATAGCTCATTTTGATCTAGAGTTGCATCAAAGAAATGTGAAAAAAAAATTCCTTAATGGGGATATAGAGAAAGAGGCCTACATGAGTCATCTTGAAGATTTTTCTTCTAATAAAGAAAAACATTTGGTTTCAGACTCAAAAAATCCATATATGGTATAAAACAAGTTTAACACCAATGGTATTTTAAATTTCACGATGTGATGTCTTCATTCAGTTTTACGAAGAACATCATGCATCAATGTATACACCTTAACGTCAGTGGGAGAAAAATCATATTCTTAGTCATATATGAGGATGGTATTCTTTCTTCCAATAACGATTTGGGCTTGCTACATGAGGTTAAACTGTTTTTGAAATGGAACTTTGATATGAAGGAATGGGTGATGCCTCTTTGGTCATTGGCATAGAGATTCATAGAGACAAATCCCAAGGGATATTATGATTCTCTCAAAAGGCATACATTAATAAGGTTCTAGAAATATTTTGCAAGGACTTTTCACCTACTGTGGCACCCATTGTTAAAGATGATATTTCTTTTCTTAGTCATTGTCTGAAAAATGATTTGGAACAAGAAAAGATGAAGACCATTCCTTATGCATATGTAGTCAAATTTATAATATATGCTCGGGTCTATAAAAGACTAGACTGTATTTCCAGTTGGAATGTTAGGTAAATATCTAAGCAATCTAGGCATTAATCATCAAAGAGTTGAAAAAAAAGTTATGTGGTATCCGTAAGGTGAAATGGACTACATGTTCACATATAGGCAAATATCCCATTTGGAAGTCATCAGGTAGTCAAAATCAAACTATGTAGAACATCTTAACTCTAGAAAATATACATTTAAATATTATGCCTTCCTACTTGCAGAAGATTCCATATCGTGGGGGAACAAGAAATAGAAATTGATCACTTCTTCCACTATAGAGACAAAGTATATAGCATGTTATGAGGCTAGATCATAGGCTTTATGGTTACATGATTTCATCATAGAGCTTCGAGTTGTAGACTCAATCTCTAGGCCATTAAGAATTTACCGTGATAATTATATTGCAATTCACTTCACTAACAATAATCAGAATAGTAGCTCAAACAAACAAATTGACATAAAGTACCTTGTTTCTAAAGAATGTGTTTAGAATCATTGAGTAAGTATTAAGAAAATCAACAATAATTTAATGATTGTGGATCTCTTGATGTAAGGGTTACCACCTAAGTTGTATCGAGAACATGTGGATCATATGGGACTCATTAGTTTGTTTCATGCTTGATTTATTATGTACATTTGAGACACCACTTAATTTTATAATTGCAATTTTCTACTCAAATTTGTATACATAAAAGAGTAATGAATGATAGATTGTCCATTGGGACAATAAAGTTGGACCTTGAATGGGAATTTCGCTACACTTTCATAAAGAATTATGCCACATAAAGTGTTTATTTAGAGGGAATCAATGACATTGTAATACATGGAAGGTAGTATCCGTCTAATACCATCATGATTCATTCATTATTGTGAAACTAAAAAGGGAAGATAATCATTAAAAAAATATTATGTTTATGCCAATTTGGACCAAGTAGGAGAGTATTAGAAATGTTTCTTATTGTGGCCCAAAATACTACAAGCCCATAAATGTGGTTAACTTTCCATGAAGTGTTGGTTATGGCTGAAAATAACTACCCCAATAAATTCAAGTTAGTTAATGATATTTGATGAAAAAAACATTATAAATATGGATGGATTATAAGGGTCACTAATTTTTATCAAGAAAGAAATTGCTTTTGATTCCATCTTTGGCACATTAAATATTGGATAGGTCAGAAGATCTCTCTATTGGATTAGAAAGGATTCCTACATCAAATCTAATCACCATGGTTGGAGGTAAGTTTTGTTTTGTTCTGCATTAAAATTTAAGATTACATGGTTAAGATAGATCTTTGGTTCTCTCTCTATATATATACCATGTGCAATTTTTTATTGTTTAAATTGAATTTTTGAATGCATATATGAATTCAATGTATTCAAAATCCCCTTGGGTACTTGGATTGTGTAGAACATAGAGCTTAAATTTGCAATTCCAATAAATCTTTGTTGTATTTTAGAAAATGAAAAATGGCCAAAATGTAAAATATTAAGACTATTTGAAATGTTTTAACCATAAGAAATTATTATTTTCAATCTATTTATATAAAATGTACATAGTTATTTTTTTTTAAACCATATATAATATATAAATATTTTATTTTATTTTAACATGCACATGATTAGAATATTTTATTTATGGTTGAGAGTGGGAGTGAAATATTTTTACCACATTCCTTTCATGTTAGGCTAAAAATATCAACAAAGCCCCGAATATGGTGAGAGTGAGATTATCATTGTTTTATAATACTTTTAATTAAAAATAACTAAATATATATAGTAATTTTTTTTATTATAATACTAAGTTTATATCTAGAGAATGTTTTATTTTTATGTTAAAAGGAATACATATAATTACACATCTCCCTCATATTGGAATGTGAACGCCTATTAAATTAGTGGTTAAGAGAATAATAAAGTATCAATTCAAAAAATATAAAATTATGTATTAGTCATTGGGATAAAAATGAGGTAAGAATTAAAACATTATATTGAGATATTTATTAGCAATTGAAAGAAGAATAAAGCAAGAAGTAAAAAAATAAATATTTATTTATTGTTATAGCTTGGAAAAGTGAAAGTTAACCAATTTGAGGTTTAATATGGAAGTAATTACACATCTCTTTCATCTTCTTTATATTGGATTGTATGATATAACTCTCTACTCAATTAAATTAGTGGTCAAGAATTCAAAAAAATATAAAGATATTTATTAGCTAATATTTATCAATAGTTGAAAGAAAAATAGAGTAAAAAATACTTGTATTATTATTATAGCTTGGAAAAGTGCCCGTTAATGAAGAAGGGATTGACAAAAAATAAGAAAAAATAAAATGGAAGGAGTCCAAGATTTAGGGGTAGTTATGAAGTAAATACAAATTGAATAAGAAGGGAGGAATTAATTAAAAGATAATTTTAAGAGGGGTTTAAAGAGAATAGGGGGTATTTGAAAAGAAATAATATATATATATATAAGAAAGGAAAATTTTAAGAAATAAAATAAAAGAAACATATGGAAATGAAATAAAAAAGGTGAATGAAATAGAAATAATGAAAATAAAATAAGGAGAAACAAAACAATCTAAAAGAAAGGGGATTTACAAAAGAGATGGTAATTAAAAAAGAAGTAAAAAGGGAGGTGAAGGGAATTTCCAAAAAAATACAGAAAAGAGGATAAAAAACAATTAAATGTATTAAAATAGAATAGAATAGTTTAGTATTGATTTAACACATAGTATTTAAAATAATATTAATAACAAACAAATATTTAAATGTGAGTTAGAAATAAAATATTTCAAATACTCCATCTCAATTAAATTGTTTATATATAAAGGGTAATTGAAAGTAAAAAAAAACAAAATATGAGTATTAAAACATTTCAATTTTATGTTGTAAGATGTATGACTCTTTCTATATTTAACATGGAGTTGAAGATAGAATCTATATGTTTTTGGTTGGATGAATCCCATACTTTACATAATATTTCATGAGACAGTGATTGCCAATAACTGATATTCATACATCATAAATCTGAAATTGAAATAAATTTAACTGTGTTTAGAGGGGCATTCTACAACCCAATATAAGGGTGATGTGTGATTTCATCCATGTTCAACATAGAGTTGATACTATCTAAATTGAAAAACAATTTTGGCTATAATAAAAAAAATGAATCTACATAATGACTAGTTTTAATAAAAGACATTATAAATAATCAATAATTCCACCCTCTTGGTTGTTGATTGATATTACAAGAAAATCAAATAATTATTCAATAAAAAAATAAAATAAAAATAAAATAAAAAAATCACTTGAATATCCATGTTAACTAATACACTTTAATATCAATTTCATATTCATACATATGGATGGAGAGTAACTATAAGTAACTAAGTAAATATGTGTGAGAGAGAGAATCTTGAATAAAAGTGAAAAAAAAAATATGTTACTTCTAACAAGAGATAGTTGAGTAATTCAATTAATTCCTAATATAAAATTGATATGTTGCATTTAAAAAAATATTTGAATATGCAAAATTTAGTAATATTTCTATGTATTTATAATTTATGAATAACTAAAAAATAAATTAATATGAACAATATGGTGCATAAATAACATATTTCAATGTAAAATTCTTATTTTAAAATATTTCAATTATTTTCATTATCTTATATTTTGGACCTTTTTGAACTATATTTTTTGGCGAGTGTTGTAAAAATTTAATTGGAATTACATGTTTAAAATAGCTAGTAAAATTTAAGCATAAGGTTCAAATCTCTTGAGGCAATCCATTTTTCAAGCTTTACTCTCTACAAATAAAGTTTATATATATATATATATATATATATATATAATCTTTTTTTCAATCTCTATACTCTAAAAGAGGTTTTGCATATCAAGGAATTTGATCCCTCTGGACTTTATATATATTCTATTTTATTCTAATTTATCTCAAAAAAATTACAATAAAAAATAAACAAAAAAATTAATAAACAAAAAAAATTACATGAATTATATAATATCAAATTATATTTATTTTAACTTTGTATCTACCAAACATCTTTATCAACAGTTGATAGATCCATAAATCTACACTAATTTAATTATTAATTATAATTACAATTAATTATATTTATTAATTTAATTATCTTATTTTATTTTATTTTTATTTTTCCATAGGAACTAAAAGCTTATGTCTGTATCACAAATTTTATTTCATATTTATCTTTCTTTTAACATCAGCCATCTATCTTCTCACATTTATTTTCCATTCTGATCTGCCACAAATTTACAACAAAATCTGTCAACATTCCACATTTAATTTTATTTAATTTTATTTTCTTGCCTCAAAATTGATCCATTCTGATCTGCCACAAATTTACAACAAAATCTGTCAACATTCCAAATTTTATTTTCTGATCTGCCACAAATGTACAACAAAACCTGTCAACATTCCAAATTTTATTTCATTTTATTTTCTTGCCTCAAATTTTATCAGTATGCAGTGAGATCGTGAAGCATGAAACAGTTTCATGCTCAAAACATGTCCTTCGGGACCTCTATTAGAACTTAAAATATCAAACCCATACAGTGATCCCAGACCCAGGGATTTCAATATATTAAACGACAGAAAATCAGGAAAATCACAATAACCTAGGGGCGACTTAACAGAGAAATTTTTAAAAAGATTACTCTTTAGGCAAATCAGGCAAGGGATGAGACACAGAGTGCCGGAAATCCTCGTCGATCAGCCGGTATGAACACGTACTCCAATGACGATAGTGATCAGCGCAAAGAGACCGCAGAATATAAGGGCGTGCATCAGAATCGATTTGCCGCTAGTCTCGAAGTTGCTGAATTCTACGATCCGACAGTCGCCGGGAAACTGAAACAAGAGCCCCGGCGACAGCAAGACGAACAAAACCACCCCGACAGCGACCGTTCCCCAGTCCGCCATTGTTGTCTTCCACTGGAAAAAAACACCGACGCGCAGAGATAGAATCCTTTCAAGCACAGATGTGAGCTACTTATGAATATCGAACGCAGGGAAGTGGCAAACGAGGGAGACAAAATAGGAATATGGATGGTTGCCCCAAGATTGTGTGTTCGAAACTCTTGGAAGATGCCCTGTATTTAAGAATGGGATGCACTTGATTTAGGAAAATTCTTAGAACGCTTCGAAAATAGACATATTGAGTCTATAAAATTTGGAATTTTTGTTCTGAAGATTCAACCAAGAAACTTCCAAGAGTTGGAAAGCTGGGATGGAAAAAAAAACGAAAGATAACTAGAAATTTCTTCAAGTGGCTGGTCTGTAAAATCGCTGAAATTTCGTTGATATTGCAGTCTCTACTTCGCATGTTTTGAAGTGAAGGGATTGAACGTCTAGCCTACGAATTCTACTGTAATTGAATTGAGTGCTCAGGTCTTAGACATTTGACCGGTCTAGAACGCTGCCCCTGCATCAGTGGCTACAACAGATAGACTACGGCCTTTCAATCTGATTGATTTCCTGCCAAGTTGCAAAAGCAGTCAAACATCATCAAGAAGGGGATCATGATGTCCCTGTTTTCGATGCAGTGTCTTTGCTGCTGTTGAATTTTGGTGGAAATGTCAGAGAGTAAGTCTAGGGGGTCCGAAAGTTTAGGGGGTCCGAAATTTGCTGCTGTTGAATTTTGGTGGAAATGTGAGAGGGTAAGTTTAGGGGTCTGAAATGACAGGATGGAATGAAAAGCGGGATATCTTGGTTTTTGGTGGGAATGACGGAAAGTAAGTTTGGGATTTTTGCGGAAATGTCGGATAGCCGATGAAATCGCACAGTTCCCTGTTCACTCCGTCTTGACCATGGCGAAGACGCAGACCCCGCGTCGTCACCGTCTCTGTTTCCGTTTATAAGCACCGTGGAAATCATATTGTTGACGCTGCAAGAATTTTCCTCTGCATTTTCACCTCCTATTGATTGTCCCCTCCCCGGTTTCTCTATCAAAGCATATCTCTCTATGTTAAAAAGTTTCGAGAATCCACATAACATTACATTTCTCTTTTCTTTTTATTTTTTATTTTTTTTCATTTTAAATATCATGTGGGGTAGATCAATAGATTTATACAGGTTTAGTATTTACTACGTCACAGGTTCAAATTTTATGGGGAGGGAATGAGTATGAAATACAGAAAATTAAATTATTTTAATGGACATCTAAGGTTACCACAATCTTAATGATAGCATCCAACGACCTCATTTGTGGGAGATCCATTAAAGAAATTTTGAAGTCTAAAATGAGTCTCCTCATAAAATAATAGTAGCATCCTAACATCCCATTGGTGAGGAGATCTATTAAAGAAATTTTGAAGTCTAAAATGAGTCTCCTCCCAAATATTATAAAATAATAGTAGCATCCCAACATCCCATTGGTAGGCAGATCCATTAAAGAAATTATAAAATAATAGTAGCATCCAAGCATCCTATTGGTGGGCAGATCCATTAAAGAAATTTTGAGCAGGAATATTATAAAATAATAGTGGGAATAATAAAATAGCATCAAGTTTTGGAGGGAAAAAAGGAAAAAAAAAAGAGATTGCAACATTTTCATGTATTTCACATCTTTCTTGTACTAGCCATTCCATGGATACCAAAATAAATTTTTCATCCAACTAATCTGGCTTGAAATTTGAGTAAAATGGTCAGAATTGAAAAAATAGTTTTTTATTTTTTATCTTTTTGCCTCATCAAATCATCATATTATTGAATACTTTTGATGTACATTTTTTTGACCCATTTTTACTTCAAAATTTCTCTATGGTTCTTCCATCCAACATTGGTGCTGGCCCAGCCTAAGTGTAATTTGAAAAAAAAAATCTCATTGGTGGGCATATTGACTAGTTCGGAAAAAAGAAAAAGAAATCACAAAATCCCGGTGATAGCTAGGCGAGTAGTTCGCAAAAAAGAAAAAAATTCACAAAATCCTAGTGATAGGATCCACTAGTGGGCAGATCATTCTTCTATCCAATATTGGGGCTGAAAAAAAATGCAGCAATCATGGTCATAGCATCATATTGGTAAGTAGATCGTTCTTCCATCCAACATTGGAGCTGGCCCCAACACAATCCTGGTAATAGCATCCCACTTGTGGGCAGATCATTCTTCCATCCAAAGTTGTGGCTGGCCTTGGCCTAGGCTAAAATAAATACACAATCTTAACAATAACATCATATTGGTGGACAGATTGTTCTCCCATACAACATTGGAGCTGGCCCCAATTTAAACTTAGTCTAATTTGATAAAAATAATAATAATAATAATTATGACCCTCAACTTCAAATAATTTTTCTATCCAATTTTTCCATCAGGCTGGCCCTGGCCTAAAAATACCCTATTTCTATGGAAAAAAAAAAATACCCTATTTCTATGGAAAAAAAAAACAGATCTCTGTTTCGTTGTTTCTATCCTGTTTCTCCCTGTCACTTCCACTTTTTCTTTTCCTCTTTTCAGCGATTTCCCGATGGTTGATCAAAAAAACCCTATTTCGAGGGGAAAGAAATACAGCATCTCTGTTTCGTTGTTTCTATTTGTTTCTCCCTTTCACTTCCACCTTTTCTTTTCCTCTTTTCAGTGATTTCCCGATGATTGATCTACATCATTTGATGGCCGATTGGAGTCGCGCAGTCCCCTTTACAAGTGGACTGCCGTTAGTGTGCGTCAGAGTTGTCGCTCTCAACCTTAATGATCATTTTCTTGGTGGATCTATCAATATCCTAAAAAGTTCGATCAATATGCTGAATTATACAATTTTCTTTGAAACCCTGTGACTTTTAATTATTGAAAGAGCTGAATGATCACATACCTTTCAAATTGAAATTAAGTTCCCATCGATGACCATTGATTGAACAGTAACAGAGTATATGGCCATTGAATGAGCATTGAAAGAGTATAAAATTAGCTGCTTCAGCCGTTGAAGCTTCGCAATTTAAGCTTTCAATTATTTAGAAAAGTTTGATTTTATATTTTACTTAGAATTTCATATTCTGAAACTTTGATATTTTGTATAAATAGGAATTGAAAAAAGAACAATTTATTCTTGCTGTATTTACATTCTGGTATATATAGTCCTGCAATCTGTTTTCCATTGACTGTAATACAGATATATTTTCCTTGTCTTGCTGCACATACCCTGCGTTTTTTCCCGTCTATTACTATTTCCAAAGTTATTTTCCATTCTGATCTGCTGCACAAGTTAGCAGATAAAAAAAAGTATGCAATGGAATAGTCCAGAGTGAAACAGTTTCCTCCCACGCACTGTACTTGTCAAACTTTTTTTTACAATTTAAAATGTCAAATCCATACAGTTTTTTTACAATTTAAAATGTCAAATCCATACAGTTCTCCCAGATTTAGGGAATTCAAATATATGAAACAGCAGGAAAATCATAATAGCCTGGCTGTGATTTAAATGAGAAAATTAAAGAAAGATGAGCATTCAACAGATCGAGCCAGGGATAAGCTCAGAGCACCGGAAAACCTCATTGGTCAACCGGTTTGAATATGTACTCCGATGACGACAGTGAACAGCGCAAGGAGCCCGAAGTATATAAGGGCGTGTATCGCAATCGATATGCCGCTAGTCTCGAAGTTGCCGAATTCTATATTCCGATTGTTGCCAGGAAACTGAAACAAGAGCCCCGGCGACAGCAATACGAACAAAACCACCGCAACCGCGACCGGCCCCCAGTCGATCATTATAATCAGATTGTGAACTTTCCTCTACAAAAAAATTCACGGACGCGCCGAGATGGAATCCTTGCAAGGACAGATGCAAGCAACTTCTGAGTATCGAATTCAGGCCGGCAGATCAAAGGGAGGAGAAGAAATAGGAATGCGAACGGGTCACGCAGGTTGAGTGTTCGAAACTCTCGGAGTATGTCTTGTATTTAAGAAGAACTACAATGCACCAGCGTTTGGTTTCTTTCGTTGGCTGGTAGTTGAATTTAAGGATTGAGTTTTTTAATGGTAATTAGTTTGCTCGGAATCGAACGATCCACTTGCAGGACACATTTTTCCAGATATTTTTATCAGTAATTGTTATCCTATACGTGGCATTAAACAAAAACACGTTATCATTATTTTTATAGTATACGTGGCATCGATTTTTGGCTTTCACGACTAAGCAAGATGACGATGATTGTTTTGTCGGACTCCGATGTCAATGTGATGACATCGTACCCACTTCCATCTACTTTGATATTGTTGTTAAGATTTGATAAAGATTTTTATTTTTATTTTTATTTTTTACTCAGTTTAGTTTTGGGTAATGCTAATGTTTGGTGGAAAAATGATTGTTCATGAGAATTATTTTGGTTGTGTGAGTTTAGATTTTTATTTTAAGAATAGTTTAATTCTCGCAAAGATAATTTTTATACTCAATTTTTAATTTAATTTAAATGAGTGTGATATATTAATCATGATATCATATCATTGTGCTATTGTGAAAAAAAATTAATACGCTGATTAAAATGATTGGAGTTTTTAGTCTATTGTAAAAATATGATTTCACTGAATTTTAAGGTTTTGAATTAACTTAAAAGTTTAAAATTGCATTTTTAAAATGCATTAACATTTTATCCCTTCTTCGTCCATGTATTTCTATAGATATTTTTTTAAACTAGTATAGATTCATCTTAAGCACGGGAGAGCGAGCGCTTCTCAGAGAGAAAAAAATCTGCAGTTGGTAGATTGGAAGGGGTAAGGTGCTTGCGAGGAGAGCGGCCGGAGCACGGGAGAGCGAGCGCTTCTCAGAGAGAACTCGTCAGGCACATACAGGCTTTGGACACTCGTCAAGCTACATCCGACGGGAGATCCTAATCTATTACAGATGATTGGCTTGTAAGGCATTTTAGTTTATTCACAAGATTCGCCACCCTAGGTCTTTGTTGTCGTTTTCTACAGGTCCTCCCAGGTTTTAGCCACTCGTCAAAGTAGAAGACGACAATCTTGTCGGGTGTCTCAACCCTTCGCAGCTACTTGGTTTTTTCTATTCTTAGGCAGGTGTCACTCAAACGCCTCCCTCCGACATCTGGCCTTAGCTTCCTACAGTTTCGCCACCCTATGTACAGCTATTTTGGTTCTTCAGGTGTCAACACTCAAGCGCCACCCTCAGACATCTGGCTCTAGTTTCACACAGCTTCCGCCACCCTGCATGCAGATGTAGGCTTTTGCATGCTCACTCTTTGTCCACACCGGACATGTTGCCGGTTCTAGACTCCGTGCAGGAACGTCAGAAGCGGGAATGGTGCTTTCTGATGACCTCTTAAGTTTATAAATATTTCCCTGAAACGCTTTCTTGTGTTTTCCCTTCCCCAATCTGGGGCCTTCGACCTTGGGTTTCTCTGCAACTTGTGCTGTGAGGGAGGTCTATGTTATTTTCTTGAAGCTCAATCGGTTCTTATTGGGCCTCTGATTCCTCGGGGTTATCTTCTCTCTGCATGGACGTTCTGGAACGGATTTGGTCGCTCTCTCCCGTCGCTCCGGTCAAAGCTCGAAAAGGTTAGTATGTTTTTGCTCATCATCTGTCTTTTGATATCAGGGACTCGAACAAGATGCTTGTTTTCTTAATCAGAGTCTATAGTTAATTGTCTGAACAATTCTATGGAATTGATATAGGCCAATTAGTGTTATTGATATAAAAATGTTGAAATCATTTTTTACTAAGATAAAGCAATCCATAGTTTTTTACAGTCCCTGTACTGATTTCCGCATTAGAATTGGGAAATGGTGGTGTGTTTTCCATCCTATTTGCTGTTGTATCGACTGCCAAGATTACCCTTTTGCATAGTGCTTCAATTTCTAGCTTCGGTTCACTAGCAGTTTTAAATCGCTGCCGGAATACCAGATAAAGATCATAAGGGCTTTTCAATCTTTCCGGCGACCTGAAATTTTCAAATTTTCTTGGATAAGTCATCAGTCTCTGCATTGGCTGGTACCTCCATCATGGCATAGTACACCTAATATTCCTCTTCCATTTATATTCTTCTGACTGGAGGAATGGTTGTTTTCCTATTATGTCTTATCATTAGTAGCAATCCCTAGACTGACAATTGATCCGCCTCCATTTTCCCCTTTTGGAGTCTTCTACCTCTAGCCTTCCGAATCCACATCCTGCAGGAGCTCTTAATTTGTCCTTATCAAGTTAAGTCCTCTTGTCAGGATCGGATCTACGGACTGGATCCTTCCTGATTTGTTTTATAAATTCCTTATTCTCTAGGTATTACTCCATCTAGGGTTTTTGCTCAGAAATATCTACGAGCGGGATTGTTTGTACTAGTACAGTGGTGATAGCTTCCAAAACGTCTATTTTTGGACTGTTTGTGTCCTTCCTTCCATTATGATGACGGATGAGTCTGACTCATCTGCCACAAGGGCGTTTGTCCAGGCCGCCATACAAGCTGAGGAGGCACGGGAAAAAGAAACTAACCTTACAGGCTGGCAAGCTACGGTGGAGGACATGATAATTAGCCTAGCCTATAAAGTGTCTCATAGGTCTAAAAAGGAGTAATTTTGAAAAGACGGGCTTCCTTCTCTGTATTTCAATAAATCAAAGAATCCTGTGAAGACAGTCCCTCCCCCAAAAGTTGTTTCTGTGGATGGTGCTACCCTTTCAGATCGTATTGACAGTCTGAAGAATTTAGCTCTGGTCGGGAAATGGCAATTCCCCGAAATGGATGATTCAGACATGAGGAAGTGGTTGTCCGAAAAATGGTCTCCTCTGTTAGGATATACTCCCATCACGTCTCGTCTCATGAAGGAATGGTACTCTTTCCATTTCCTTAAAGTATCTGATTTAGAGATGGTTCTAAATAATCCCTGGGTTCTTGGAAGAAGTTTCCTGGCACTTTCTCGTTGGTATATAGGTTTTGATCCATTAAAGAACACCCCATCAAACAGTCTGATATGGGTGAAACTACCGAACTTTCCGTTGGAACTATGGTCAGAAGAAACTCTCACAAAAATTGGCAATTCGATTGGTAAGTTTGTGTATGTAGATCCCTGGTGCAGAGGTGAAAAAGACAAGCGCATTGCTTGGATCCTTATAGAGAAGCCATACAAGGGGGGTTATCCTGATCATTTGGAGATTGCATGGGGCAACTCAAAAATCCATCAAAGACTTGACTTTTGGGGCATTCCTTTCAGGTGTTCCTGGTGTCACAAAACTGGACACTTGATTAAAAATTGCAGTAATCGGCACTCCAGAAGACTCAGAAAAACTAATTACAAGCTATATAGAAAGCTTGAATCCGAGCACTCCCTGGACTCATTCAATGTTCAGGAGATCTCTCTACAGGGGGAACAAAATCCCTTAGTACAACCTCAAAAGAAGGTTCATGATCCCCCTATTCATGATATTCAATCTGAGCCGGACCCATGTTGTTCCCTACAGGACTCTCTTGGTCGATTTGGAACAATTCCCTCGCCTCCTATATGCGCCCCAATTCCGGAGCCCCGAGAGGATATCCCGGTCCCTTCTCCCCCTGTTATGAATCAAGGGGATATTGTTGTTGGCTCTCTTCCTATCCAGATATCCTCCTCTTCTCTGACTCCTGTTAAATCTCGTTCTGCTGTCTCAAAAGGAAAGGATCCATTTCAATCATAAGGAAAAGATCCTTGTCCCTTGCTCTCCTCAGATAATTCGCTGTCTGAATCCCCTGTCAACAATCTAGATAGTGACATTGATTTTCTTCTCAATAGGACATCTCTAGAACTTGAACCACTGACCATACATAAACCGATCAGCTCGCCCAACCCACACATAAGTCCAAATTCGGCAAAAAATATAACTGTCAGGAAGAAATCAAAAGGCGGTAGTCGTCATTTTAGAGGAAGATCTATAGTCACTGAGCAGGGTGTGAGGAATTTATCACTAGTGGAAGTTCATGTTCTCGAATCATTGGACTTTCAGCCTCTTAGAGCATGTATGGCTGGCGAATCATCAAAATGACCTTTCTTGTTTCTATGAATATCAGGGGCTTAGGCGCAGCCCCAAAGTATAACGCACTAAAAGATGTCTTCTACAGGGCTCATCCAAAGGTCATTTTCATCCAAGAAACCATGCATCCCAGCTCTGTGTCTGTTGCTTACTTCAGGAGAATGTATCCGAAGTGGTACATGGTCGCCACTGAGGCAAATGGTCAGTCGGGTGGCCTCGTAGTTTTGTGGGACCCAGTATGGATAAGGGCAAAAGCTTATAAATGCAGTGCAGGAATTTTAATAACGGCATCTATCAGGGGTCAAGCTTTTTTTCTCAATCTGCTAAATGTCTATGCTCCATATAAAAATAGACTTTCTTTTTGGGAAAGGCTTTTCCAATCCCGAATTCTTGAGATCGATTCTCTGTTGATGGCTGGTGATTTTAATTTGATTCTCAGTTCTGATGAATGTTGGGGTCATTGCAGGAAAATTGACCCAATGGCTGACAGACTAAGGAAGGAATTACTAAATAGGGATTTGGTGGACATTGCCCCTGACAAAATGAGGCCAACATGGGACAACAGTAGGATCGGGCAGGCCTACATTGCAAAGAGAATTGATAGAGTCATTATGCATGCTAGCATCATCCGCAAAATGGGAATGCCAGTTCTATCCATCGGGAATGAACACTCCTCGGACCACAGAGCCATACTCTTAGAATGGCGAGAAAATGCTATCAGACTTGGATATCCTTTTAAATTCAACAGGATTCATTTAGCAGACCCATCCTTTAATGAAATTATCTCCTGTAATTGGAAGAGCCTCCTTGAATCTGATCTGGCGCCTTATATGCCTTTCCGTGTAAAGATGGAGCATTTGCGGGCCGTGACGAAGAAATGGCAAAATCAAAAGAGGAGGTCGGATAAAC
Source organism: Pinus tabuliformis (assembly GCA_031772625.1). Lineage (NCBI taxonomy): Eukaryota > Viridiplantae > Streptophyta > Pinopsida > Pinales > Pinaceae > Pinus > Pinus tabuliformis. The sequence goes on along the minus strand of CM062820.1, from coordinate 1,272,738,661 downwards.
AAGAGTTGGAAAATACTCGAAAGGAACTGGACTCCCTATTACAGACAGCTGATCCCAACAGTCTATCTATAGAACTGAAAATCAAGATAAGGATTTTGGAGAAAAGGAAACAAATGCTCTTGCAAAAGGAGGAGGCTACATGGCGTCTCAAGAGCAGAGCCATTTGGCTCAAGGAGGGAGACAGAAATACGAGATTCTTCCATAAGCACGCAAACGCAAGGAGGGAGAGGAACTCTATCTGGAGCATAAAAGATGAAAAGGGGAATGTCCTCATATCTCAGCAGGAGATCATGATGGAGGTCGTGAATTTTTTTCAAAACCAATATAAAAGAAGGGAGGTTCTCTTTCAAGATGCTATGTGGGGCATAGAGCTGGTTCCGGAAATGTTCGATGATGCTGCAAATGAAGAGTTCTTTAAGCCAATTTCGGAAGATGAACTCCTCAGTGCTATCAAATCTTTTAAAAAGGATAAAAGTCCGGGACCGGACGGTTGGCCTATCGAATTTTTCTCCCATTTTTTTGACCTTCTTAAAACAGACTTGTTGCGGATGGTTGACGCATCTCGGATGTCTGGAAGCATTCATTGGGCCACCTCCTCTACTTTTATTGCTCTAATTCCAAAAAAGCACAGGTCTGAGTCTTTCTACGACTTTAGGCCTATTTCGCTTTGCAACATCATGTTCAAGCTATCCTCTAAAATCATCGCGGAAAGAATGAAGCCTATTCTAAATTCCTTTATTACTGGGGACCAACATGCCTTCTTAAAGGGTCGTTTTATCTTGGATGCGGTGGCCATGACTCAGGAAAGTCTGTACACAATGCTGTCAAAGAATATGGATGCGGCCATCCTAAAGATCGACTTACAAAAAGCTTATGATTGTGTGGATTGGGGTTTTTTAAGAATCCTGCTGGCAAAAATTGGACTGAAGTCTCAAAGTATCAACTGGGTCATGTGCTGTGTTGAGAATGTCAGATATTCAGTGATTGTTAATGGATCTCCGTCGCCTTTCTTCCAAGCGGAGAGGGGACTCCGACAGGGATGTCCCCTTTCCCCTCTGCTCTTCATTCTGGTAATGAATTCCCTCAGTTTGCAGATAAACAAAGCAGTCAAAGAAAAGAGATGTCGGCCGGTAAAGATTTGTAAGGACGTCTCCCTCTCTCATAATCTCTTTGTGGACGATGTCCTTATCTTTGCTATGCTTTGTAAGGTCTCATGGATATGCATAAATGATATTCTTTCTAAATTTCAGAAAGCTACTGGTCTGGTTATCAATAAGGAAAAATCTTCTTTGTTTCACAATGATTCAAATATGGAAATTGTTCTCTGGATATCTGATCTGCTGAGTATTGCTCCTTTTTCAATTAAGCAAGGTTTCAAATACCTGGGTTTTACCTTAAAGGCAAAAGGAAACTCAAAAAGGGACTGGCAATGGCTTCTGGAACGGTTTTATAAGAAGATTTCAGGATGGGAGTTTAAATTCCTTTCACTGGCTGGCAGATTCATCCTTGTACAGGCCATCCTCTCTCAACTTTCAGTCTATTGGGCACATATTTTTTATCTCCCAGCTAGCACTATATCCCATATGAACAGATTGATTGCAAATTTCCTTTGGGGAGGATTTGCATTCCAGAACAAAATTCATCTTGTCAAGTTGGCTTCTATTTCAAAACCAAAAAGTGTTGGTGGATGGGGCCTTTTAGATTTGCGCACTTTTGGAAATGCCCTCCTCTGTAAATCTCTCCATCGAGGTATTTTTGGTGATGGTCCATGGAGTAAGATTATAAAGGCAAAATATCTAAGAGGCAAGAGTATTGAATATTGGTACATGAGGTGGTCCATTGGTATCAAGAGTGGATCGTCGATTTGGCAGAGTCTTAGGAAAGTTCATCATATCTTCATGCAGTATTTTTGCTGGAATCTCTGCTCGGGTTCCTGCATGCTCATTGGTTATGATCATATTTCTTGCGCCCGGGAGTTCTCTTTTCCTTTGCCGTTGGTCCTCTTTTTACACAGGCAGGGATGCTTCACTTGGGATAAGCTGATAAAAGATTGGTCGACTTCCTCCCCGGTCTGGAAAGAAGGAGAGGATTTGCACCTGCCCATTCGATGTTCTCTCTCTGGAATTCGGTAAAAGCTAGCCTTGGTTGCATGGGAATCGTTTGATTGGGTACAAAAGATCTTCTGGTTTGGGCTCTCAAAAGATCAAATCTCTTTGTGAGCGTTAAGCTTATTTATGCTGATATGATCTCTGATATGGGAAGGAGTCCTCAACCGCTGTTCCCTCCCCGTCTCTGGAAGGCTGCATGTCCTCTCAAAATGATTATTTTCTCCTGGCTGTTATTCTGGAACAAAAACCTTACATGGGAGGTCCTTCAAAGGAAGAAATGGCAGGGGCCGAGCAGATGCGCCATGTGCCTTAATGAAGCGAAATCAAATCTGCACATGTTCTTTCAATGTGCCTCGTCCCTTAATATCTGGTATGATCTGTCCTTACATTTTGGTTTTCCTTACATCAACTTTTCTTCTGTACAGGATGAATTTATATGGTGGAGTAGGAAATCCTCATCTTGGAGGTCGCTATTTATCATCTCCTATTGGTTCTTGTGGACCTGGCGAAATGCTCAAATTTTCCAGGGTTCAAAGGAATCCCTACATGCCATTATTCAGCGAATCCTGGCTTGTCAGGAATCTCTTCATCAATGCGCCTCTTCGCCTAATGTCCTTGCTACATGATTTTGGGTATTTTTGTCCTGCTCCGGCATGCTGGTACCAGTCCTTTGGATCTCTGGTTCATGGCAGAGCGATCTACTCCTTTTTTTTCCTATGTGTATATCTACTAGGTAATCTAGGAAGGGCAGTCCCTTCTAGTTTTTGTATAATCTGTGGCTTTTTTTGGACAAGCAGACTTTGTTGATATAATGTATAGGTCTATTCTGTTTCAGATATGGATGATTAGGACTATCTGTATGCATTTTCTGTAATCTTGTGGGGTTTTTCTTCAAGCTCAAAATCTGCCATATGTATTTTGAAGACTTTTATATTTTCTTAATATAAATCTATGTCGGTTTTTTTCTCTGAAAAAAAAATAGATTCATCTTAAGCACGGATCTAACATTAGTCGAAAAGAATCAAATTTCTTCAATTCACAAATCTAACATGAGTAAAAAAGGATCAAATTTCTTCAAATTTCTTTAAGTGCAATCTTATTAAACTAACATTTTTATTATTAATTTATTTTAAAAATATGTCAAAGTTAATTCATATTAAAATATTTCATTTGTAACTCATATTGGATATTTTATTCTATACAACATTAAAATATTTTCTTTTAACAATTTTTTCTATATATAATTTTTTTTTGTAAGCTTGATAGATCCTTCTTTTTCATTAATAATAAGTAAATTAATACCACATAACATAGGTTAGGTGGCCTCAACTTGCCTAGCCAAAAACGAAGTCTATTGGCCACCTAACCGCATGATAAGCCATCCAGTAGCAAAAACTTACGAGCCTTTCTACCCAAGCTATATAAGTTTGGTTCTCATGTCCACACCCATACTCTAGTTTCCTATATTCATATATAACTGCATATTGAAAATTAAAAGCTATCCGCATAAGTACTAAACAAAACTAACAGGAAACCAACATTCTAATCTTCCTGCTCAATAGAGGCAGAATCAATTGGAGCCGGATCTTTGACATTAGAGCCTGGCAGCTTTGTCTGTGAGAGCAGACAGGGAAGGTGTCTCTCAATGTGGCCAAGGCATCCTTCTTGTTTCTACATTTGGAATTGCAACTTCTGAAAATCCTGTTTGTAGTTTGGAAAATCCTGAACCGTTGTCGCCATGCTCACCGAAATCTGCTCCATGGCCTTTCCCAGGAGAAGATAAAGGGTCTACGTAAACTGAGTCACTCGCCCATGGGTATGTCCAGGGTCTGGTACACGAATTCTCCAATCTTCCATCTCTATCTCAGTCGTGCTTGCCTGGCAGTTCAGGTCAACCTCCCATTCTTCTATCAATCTCCTAATCTCCTCATTGGTCCCCTCCTAATAAGATGTTGCCACTTCATTGATGAGGTTCTCGACATGCTTTCTGCCGCATTTTCCTCCCGAGGAGTTGGGCTTATTTCCTTGCTTAGGCCCTCGTGGCCTCTTACCTCAACCCTTGGTCTTTGTAGTACAAGCCATAGGCACACTATCCCGATGCTTAATAATCTGATGAGAACTGACCGATCCCTGAACCAGTGACGGGGCAAGCCTCAAAATCCCAGGGGAGGTTTACCACTTTGTGTACCTATCATGGTGTCAAGAAACCAATTTTGGCAATCAATTATATTGTGTCGTTCCATCACCCACAGGCTCTGCCACCCATCGAAGTCCATCATCCCCTTTGCGCATGTAGTCTCGTGCTCCCCCTAACCTCTTGCATAGCAAGCAGTGTAAACAATCCCGAGCCCAGTATGCCCCAGTCCCACACCCATGTGAAAATGCTTATGACCTTACTAACACACCCCCACAATAGCTATTTTGCATATACTGTAACCCAAGACATGGGTGTAGCACCCCAACAGCCATTCGGCCACAGGCCCTGTAGCATGGCAACCCAGCTCGCAAATTCCAAGTCTCTCGCACCCAGTTCCAGCCCTTTTGAGACCATTCCCCAAGCCCAAGAGAAGTAGCAACCTCTCGACACCCCTGCAGACCCTCTGGTGGCTCATCCCATCTACAATGACCTTGCGACCATTTTGACGCAGGTTGTGGTTGCCCAACCCTGGGAGCCTTCCCGCTAGAGACCCATTAACCAAGCAACCTTCACTCGTTCTTCCAATTCTAGCATAGCCAGCCCCAATTCCATGCCCATTCCCAACCCTTGGAAAATCGCTCCTCATAATAATAGTCCCACAGACCTTTCGACCCAGGCCTTGGGTATCCTCAATAGAATCCACCCAACCATAAGGTAGCAGGCTTCAACATTAAGACAAATATCAACACTATCCCAACACCCAACCCTCTGGACTCTGACCCAAATGTAGTGCCATTCCCCAGGGTTGTCACCCCTGCCCCATAGCCAAATTAACCCTCTACAAGAAAAGTAAATCTCGTAGTAGGTTGAAATTAGGGGGGTTCCCTTAGGATTCAAGTTCTTCTTACACGATACCACCACCAAACCATTCCCCCAGCCCCAATTGCCCCCATGCAGAGCCCACAAACCAAACCAGAGACAAGGGAGCATGATGGAGGGGAGGAGAAAACAATTTACGTACCCAATTTCCTACGTTTGGAGCTGATGGAACCTCCGTCGCTCCTGGAGACGCTACACCGACCCAATACTAGAGTCACCTTGCCTCACACACTGAGCCACACTCACCCAGTCACAGAAAATACCAACTTCTTTCCCACTACAATCGCTACTACTCGGAAAACTTCCCTTCGAAACTTTGCCGCCTTTCTTTGTGGCAATAATGTTATGCATGCATAAGGCCACCGCACCCATCGCCTCAAGCGTGTGGGGGGTTGTGGTGTTGTACCTTGGTGTACTCACCATTAAATTCGTCTTGATGGGGCCGTCCTCTGGCTCACACCCCAATCTGGGGTTTCCATATATAAATATGTTCCAATATTTTATACAACATTAAAATATTTTCTTTTAACATTTTTTTCTATATATAAATATATATGAAGTTGATATCACGTTAAAATATTTTTGAAAAGTATAAGTTTTAAACATCTTATTCACATATTTTTGTTTACTACTAATTACTTTACATGAAATTAAATTAGGTAATATAGACAACTAAGTAAATATGCATAGCATATTTTTTTTCTTATTTTATTTTTATTTTAAGAGGGATAGACATACTTACACATCACCTTCACATTGGTTGTACTCATTCTACAATCTATGATGTGTAAGTTTGTTCATCTGTCATCAAAGTTGAAATTTTGCTCATGGCCAAAATAAAAAATTTGAAAACTCTAAAAAAAAAAAATAACTATACAAAACATTTAAATAATGTATGCTAATAAAAAAGTGCACGTGAAGGAAATGGATCCCTCTCAAGGCATGTTAGATCCACCTTCAAAATGGGTCTATGTTGGTGTAATTAATATAGTTATATAAATTAATGGTTAGTAAATGTTGATAAGAAATTTTATATATATAGAGAGAGATTTTTAATACTTAAATTGGTTCATATTTTATCATGTTGATTTTTAATCTATAAATAGATTTTATTGAATACCATGAATTAATATTATGGTTTATGGATATCACATGTCCAAAAACTCATAACTCATTCATATGACAGTTTGATTCATATAGTATTTTTTAATTAAACAATTTAATTAAAAAAATAAAAAAGACATAACTACTTGAAAGATAAATCTTTACCTTTAACTACTATTAAAAATATTTTATTTATAATAAATCTCTATTATCCATATAATAATTATACTAAAATTTTAAAAAAATTATTTCAAAATAATTACACTTACCAATATATTTTCAAACACCCATAATTAAGTTCCAATTAAATTCCAAAATTAAATTGATACCTTCATAATTAAGTTCCAAAATTAGACCGACAAGCAATAGTCTCTCTAGGAAAAAAATAAATTATGAACATATTTTCTTAAAAAATATTATTTTATTTTCATTATCCCAATATTGCAGAATCTTTGTGGCTCTATCTTTCCCTATCAGACTTTCGGGCAATAAATACAAACTAGATTGAAATCTATAGTTAGTTCTAACTAAAAGTGTACTTCCCTTTTGGTTAAGAAAGCTTGTCCACATGTAAAAAGGTGTATTCTGATAGTAACATGAAGTTGAAATTAGATAGTCTTCATCATGTTTGTAATATTTTTTTTTATTGATAAGTACGCTCATAAGTTACATTTATTTGGAGTTGTCTATAACGCGACTTTTTGAAAGCTTTTCCGGCGGATTTTTCCGGTCGAAATCCGGCAAGAATTATTGGAATCGCAAGTTTGGTAGCTAGTTTCTGCACAATGAAAGCGTCCCAGGGGTTTTTCAGGGTGCTGAATCCAAATATGCAGTTAAAAAACCATTTTAACTGCAAGAAATCAAGATTTGACCTCAATTTCTTCGCCGGATTCCGTCACCGGAATCTTCAAAAAGTCGCATTATAGACAACTCCCATTTATTTTTCTTAACGTTATTTCATTATCACATAGTTTTAATTTTATCAACGTACTAATATATTATTATTTAAAATATATTTAATTAAAATTAAAATGTGATTTTTACTATTTATTGAGTTTTTAATTAATTAGATTTAATTGGATTAAAAATGTTTATTTAATTAAATATCAAATTGAGATTATATTTTGATTAAATTATTTTATATTTTTTTAAAATAAAATTTATGACATTTTTAATTTTTTGGAGTTGTTTATTTGGTAAACTCATGAAAATGTAAAGTAAAGAAGCATTTATTTGGCTAATTTATGAAAATGTAAATTAAATGTGAGTATAAGGTCATGTATTACTAGGGGGTGTTGAGGTCATTTAGAGATTTCCTACCCTAATGTCATAAGACGGGCCTAGCTACCAATTCTTCTAGACTTTTTCTTTTTGAGAGGGTGGGTAAGGGGGCGGGAAGAGGGGAAGGGGTATGACAAATTGTATTGCCTTATAAACACAGGTGTACATGATAATCCTGAAAATATTAGGTTAGTCTTTCACTGGGAAGACCAGACCAAAGCCAAAATTCTACTCTCCGTAGAGAGGCATAAGATGACATAGTACTAAGAGAACCAAAATTAAACATACAAAAATTGAAAAGCTAGCCTATTCATCCTTGGAAGTGATCAATAGGAATTAGAAACAAGTAAATCATAGACATAAAAGAAATAGAATTGCAACCTAGATAAGATATTTGTTGTCACTTTGGATGCCTCCAACGAGGGGTGGGATGTAAAGGAAAGGCAATTGCACAAGTGCAAGCCTTCGAAATTTTTGGTAATTGTCGTCAACACTGCAGTTCTAAGCGTCAGAGGAAGAACTATCTATGCTAGAATAATAACGAAAATTTTGAATTATTTCCAAGCCATGGCTCTAGAGATTGGGACGATAAAGAACCCCAATTGGAGTTTATGCAAGCCAAGGCCTGCAAAATTAGCTTGTGTCTTTGGCAACTGATGGCAGTGAAGTTGTGTTCATTTTGGAAGAGAGCGTGAGGAGCCATAAACAATATAGACACAAGTTGGTACTCCACACGAGTGAGATCATGCCGAACACTCTGGATGTTCATATAACAATGAAAATGGGAGTGGGAAGTGTGCAGCATGTTAATGGTCTTGGTGATAAATTGCATGCGGTATCCTAGAGTTGCATATAAACATTCTCTATGAAAGCATGTCGTCACGTCCCTTTGTCTTTTGGCCAAATAAAATAGCAAAAGCTTCCCCTTTTCCTAAAAAACACTTCATCTAAAAACCAATTCCTCTACACATTAAAAAAAAATTATAACATTTTGTAATATATATATATATATATATACATTTTCAACATGGTTAAATAATACAAAGTTGGTGAAGATTCTCTATCTTTAAATTTAAATAAAAAAACATTTCACGTTTCAAATTTGAAGTTTACGCTCACGAGTAGTTGTCAATAATGACAACCCACTTCTTAGAAGTACACTTTTTAAAATAATTGAAGTGTTTAGGATCTTTATAAATATACCAAAGTTTGACATTTTTAACTTCTCTATAAGAATATATTTCTACCCATAATAATTGCTTTGAAAAACCTAACCTATCTTTAAAAAACCTCGATCGAAAATAATGGAACTATGGTTATGGTTGTGATTCACCAAACAAACTAACAAATGTTTGACTTTTGTTCTAATAAAATAACATTTATCTAAAAAACCGGATTCCCCACGCAATTTCAAACTTACTTTAATCAATAAAATATATTTAAGGTCATTTTCGCGGATTTTTTAATTGCAATTTAATGAACTGAACATTAGGTAACAAATCACATCTCCAATTATACAAATCATAGAAAATTCCCCTTTAGAACCCGAAACTTCCTCACAAAGTATGAAGCAATGGGTCTCTTAATAATACAAGGCGATTCACATTATAAGAATAAAAAATCATCATAATACAACATTTAGTTTTTAAAAATCTTAATAATTTAATTAAATATAATAACATAGATTTGAGATAGGATTTTGTATTAAATAATTAAAATACAGTGGCACATTTTTTTTAGATTTCTTACCTCTCTATATTAGGATTTAATATTGATCACTAAAAATAAACAAAGCTAGGACATTGGTTATATTATTTATTAAATTATTTAAAATTTCACAGTACTCATTGAACAAGCAAAAGCTTTGACTTTACATATTACATTATTTAAACAATTTTACAACAAAATAAAAAATTGATCAATAAAATTAATATATATTAAATTTTTGATAACCAGATTATCATCCAATTGCTAAGATCTTTAACAATATATTAATAAACATAAACAATAATAATACACATATCCATAACAATGAATTTTAATAGTGCAATGGTATACCAACTCCAACGAAAAAAAAGGGGTTGACATTTTTCCCTGTTCCTATCGTAGTTTGCAACTAAAGGTGATCCAATTTGAAGTGGTATTAAGATCGAACAAAAGAATTATAAGAGGGAAATAATTATTAGATATATAACCCCGATGCGGGTGGCACGGTTAATGTAAATGCTCAAGTGCGCGAGGAGGGCAGCTGGCGGCCTGGAGTCTGCGGCGATTAATTGTAATGGCAGAGCATTTAAGTGACTTCACTCCTCACTTGGCTCACGGCAGGCGAGGTTTGTTTATCAAGATGGGCAATAGGTTCAACAAGGCAGCTCTCAGCCATTCGACATTCCTTTGGCAGTGTTCAGGAATTTGTTGTTCCTCCGGCAATTACGCTCCTGCGAGATTTGGTTCGCGTGCTCCTGAGGCAGAGGGGCGCATTTGGAAACCTCCCTGGTTGCATAGGCGCAGACGCTTGACCAATTTCATCACCTGGTTAACGACGAACACGCTTTGCATTTGGTATGTTTACTATCTGGTTTCTTGGCTTCATTCTGGCATAGCTCACGTCTCTGCTTGTGGGTCGGTCGATTATTTCCAATTTGGACCAAGATTTGAAGGTTTAAGGGGAGAGTTAGAAGTTCAGAGTCTTAATTGTGTCCAATCCTCTGGATACTGGTATATTTGGTGTTTGTTGTGCTTTCGCGCCCATAATCTGGTTCGCCACCCTGCAATGGCTCCCCGACAGCGCGGAATTCCCCGCAGAGGTAGCAATTATGGTGGTCGTGGGGGTAACAGGGGCAGAGGAGAGCCCGTTCCTCCCTGTATAGTCCCTCTCGCCTCCAAATCTCCATCATCCTCGTCCTCTGAACATTCTGGTCCTTCTCTGCATAGTTCCCTTCACTCCTGTCGGTTCAAATTCAAAAGCAAATTGCACAAGCCCACCATTTCTGCCCTGCTCACTGTTATTTTTTCCGAGGAAGAAGAGGACTCCTCAAGCTCAGAGGAATACATCAGGGACAGTCCTCTCTCCCACAGCCCCAGTAATTCTCATGAAAATGAAGCTGGTGACATTCTCAATGCCCCAGACCCGCTTCGGACTGAAGAGCAGCACGAGGATTCGCCCCTGCATTCAATCTCTGCTAATGATGATATCATTCCTTGCGCTCCAGCTTCCTCCTCAGGCAATAGGCTACACATGATGTCTCTGCCGGAGCGCGCAGAACAGGTTCCAGAGGAGAACATGGGGGTCGAATGGGTCAGTTCCACCGGCCGCGACATGGACGCGGATGAAGACATGCCACCTCAGGCTTGAGCAGTCTCAGAATGAAGTTTTTGTTTGAACTTGCGTACAGTGGTTTTCTCCAGTCTTCTCACTATGGTTCACTACTATCTTCCAGCTTATAGGAGTTTTTTTCTAATCTTTTGTAAAAGTCTCAGAACTGTTGTATGGCGGGAAAAGCAGGATGTTCTATTTTGGGGTTATTGTCTTTTGAAAACTGCATTATGGATTGTAATCAGATATTTCAGTGCTGTATGCAGCAGATTTTGTGATAGAGGGCTGGCTGTAGCCCCCTCAGAGGTCTATACCTCTCTGTAAATATTTTTTACCTTTTTTATATAATAGATAGACTTTACTTAGAAAAAAAAAATTATTAGATATATAAGCTCAAGGATGTATAAAAAAAATTTAGGTTGATATAATATTTAGAAAAATAATTGTAACGATGGTAGTATGTTTGATAAGGTTTTATGTTTAGAGCAAGTTATGAGAAATATTGATATGAATATATAATAAATTAAAATAGTATAATATTTAATAAATTAAATATTTGATAAAATATCTATATAAATATATGGTTGTTATATGGTTGAGTTTAGTAAAAAAAATGAAAGGATAGTTAATTAGTTTTTAGATGATTTAATTTAAATTTATAGACTAAATTATATATAAATAAATAAAAATATAGGAAAAAATGAATTTGAGGTTTTGTATTTGTTTAAGTTGATCAAAATGAGATGTGATAGTTACGTTTTTAAAAAGTTGAATTTTCTAAATAATTTCCTTGATTACAAGACGAATGGCTAAACAAAAAACTAAACCACAAAGGAAAGACAAAGAAAAACAACAAAAGTAGAGGTAGCACTAATAAAAAAAGTTTTTCATTCAAAGACATGGAGATGGACAAATAAGAAGAAATTTTGTTTATGGCATTAGTTTTTGGAGGTGAGTTAAGTCATATTTTCAAGATGATCAATGGGTAGCCAAGAAGAGAGGAGAAAATGAATTTGGGTTTCCCAATTTATTTAGATTGTTTGGTTTGTAAAAAAAAAGCCTTTATACTTTCATTTCAAATCTTTTGTAATTTCCAAGATAAGTTGTATGATGAGTTAATAAAATTCCAAATGAAATGAGATTAAATAGAATAATAAGATAAAAGAAATAATAAAACAAGGTTGGTTTTCTATCAAGTTTATACACCACAACATCAAATCCGTCCAACATTATCCATCCAAGTAACAAAGTCAAAGAAATAATAATACATTTGTTAGAAAGGCAAGTAGATCGTCAAATAAGAAGAGGTTTTGTTCCCAATATTAATTTTTGGAGGTAAGTCAATCCCTTATTTGGAAGCTAATTGAGGCACAAACAAGAAGAGTTAACAAAAAAAATTTGCAGTTCTCATTTTTCTTGGGTCGTTTGTCTTAAATAAAATTTTCCATCATACTTTCCTTCTCAAAAAGTTGGGTTTTTGAAGATAAGTTGCATGATGAGAAAAAAAAAAAGTCAGACAACAAGGTAGCAACTAAGTGAAACAACTAGGTGGAGGCAACATCAAACATAAGGAATCATTTGGTTAAAAGGTGAGGAGATGGTCAGGTAAAGAGATATTGTGTGTAAGTTCTTGTGGTTAGAAACTGAAGAATGAAAAGCCGGATTATGATCCATAGTATCCACATTCAGTAATCAATGTTTTGTGTCAGTAGCAAGACCCATCATATTTTCTTCATGAGCTTAATTTTTGAAGGTAATCCAAGCCCAAATTTATAAGCCAATATGTGCTTAAGAAGGAAGAGAGGACAAATTAAATTTGGGATTTCCCCTTTTTCTAGGTCAATTGGCTTGAAAAAAATGAGACATCATACTTGACTCTAAAAATTTTGGTTCCAAGAAACAGTGGGGTAGCTCAATTGGTGATTGAAGTAATTGAAATTTGTGAAAGCTGAGAGATCCAAGGTTCGAATCCCCTCAGTTGTGACCTAGTTTGCGGAGAGGAGGATAGGTCGTAGACCCCCATAAGTTTGCTAGTAGTTATGTGTTAGGCGAGCTACTAAATTCCTCTGAGATACAAAAAAAATGGTTTGATGATAAGTTGCATGATGAGGGGGTTAAAGGTTGAATCAAATTAGACCAAGCGAACCTTGTGAGCCATGTTCTCTAACTTATTATAATAGAACTTGGTGCGGCGAGCTTGTTTTTTATCTACTTATACATAATTGTTTAGGGCCGTCAGTTGATTTTTTATTATTCATCGATATGACTTGTTCTACTATGATAAGGATGTGATGAGGTAGGTCTCAAAGTACTTGTCATTCCTATCTCAATGGATCAAATTTTTTGGTTTACTAAATCATGAAAATATTGTCATTATAGTCCTTGAATGGAATGAAGGAAGATGGGTAAGAAAGGCATAAGCAACAACAAATCAAGGAAGGTTTCTCAATACATAAGGTATATCCACATAAGTTAAATACCTTAAAACAACCACTCAAACGCTAGATCAAAGGTCAATACATTAGTGTAGTATGTGGTTAAAACCCTTAAAGAGGGAAACAGCACATAGCCCCAACCAACATGTCTACTTGAGGAAACATATTAATGCAAAAGGAAAATAGTTTACATATGAATCTCTCATAATTGATCATTACCAAATGACTGTCCATGTTATTTAAATAAATATCATGAAACCATTGAGCGTTAAGTTGTGGATCAAGTGCCAATAGTATATAGGAGAAGATGAACTATCACATCACATTAAATATCTAGAACATAACCAAGAATGTTGGATTATGAAGTTCCAAAAGCACACTTTACCTAAGGACATTTTTGGGTAAGTGTTATACTCTTTGTGCAACTATCCCCACGCATCGTATGTTGCATCAGGGACAAAGAGGGGGTAACAGAGGGGTTGTAGGGGGCTAGAAGACCCCCATGAGGGGATTTTGGGGAAACACCTTAAAAAAAATTGGGTAGTTTTTTGCATCCATTTTTGCTAGTTTTAGGAGGAAGATTTTTCGTTTTTATGAATTTTATAGTGCATGGTAGTCAATCAAATGGTTTTGTAATTTTGATTAAGAAACTACAATTTAATTCTAATCCAGGGTAAATGGATTGGTGATTTATGGATACTACAGGGTATATATATTATATTGTCATGATGAATACACTGAAAAATATTTCTTTTTTTTTCTAGTTTGTGTTTCAAATGTAAAAATTGTGTTATTGTGTGTGTTTTCCATTGCATCTTTTTTGTTTTATTAAAAATATAATTGCATCAATTAATTGTATAAGGTCAAAACCTACACTTGGTATAATAGAAGTTTGAGCTTCAAGGGGATGTTTCTGTGGCTAAGGGGTTTGGCTCAGGCCTATGGTACACCCTATTTTAGTGGTATATTGGCGGAATGAGTTGTTTTAGTGATAGAAAAAGAGTTTTGAGCTAAGGAAGCTCAAAAATGGAATATTTGTTATTGGACAAAGTGAAGTGGCTCAATGTGGATATGGGTACTACACTAGTAAGGATGTTGAAATAATATTGGACCAACTTGGATCGAAAGGTAAATGACACAATAAGGTTGTGTCTCTTGCATTCAATATTAATGAATGTTTTAAGAGAAGCTACAATGAAGCCATTGTGAAACAAGTTAGGGACTTTGTATCATTCTAAGTCCATGGTGAACAAATTGTTCCTACTATAAAAGTGTCATAACGTGGGCATGGAGGATGGAGACTCAGTGACAGAGCATCTGAACACCCTCAATATTGTGGTAAGGTAGCTATTGTTTGTTGATATTAAGATTTATGATGAAGGTAAGTTTATCTGTTTGTTTTTTCTTTACCAAACTCGTGAGATATTATAGTTGTTGCCATAGGTAGTAATGCAACTACTTTAAATTTTGATGAAAGTCTCATCATTGTTATCGGAGGATATGAGACAGAAAAACGTGGAAAGTTAGAACACATATGGCTTTCCTATAAGAGGGTGCTCCCATAATAGAAATAAAAATAAGCCCTCAAGTGAAAGATCTAAATCTAGAGGAAGATATAAATCTCCAATAAAAATCATAAAGGTATATTGGAGATGTGGAAAATGAGAGCATTACAAGAAATATTGTAGATCCAAAATTACTAAGAAAGGGAAGGGATCTAATGATGCTTCTTCTATAGAAGAAAAAACCTACTAAGATGAATGAGGGCATGTGTACTTATCTTCTTCAAATAATGTAGATCATAAGGTATGGATCGTTGAATTAGGGGTATACTTTCATATGACTCCTCACAAGGAGTGGTTTTGCAAGTACAAAAGATATGATGGTAGTGGCATTTTCCTAGGTGATGAATCGATAGCTAGAATCATAGGATGAGGAAAAATTATTAGATCGTGAACTGTTTTTGTGAGATGGTACTGAACTGTGAAGAGGAGACATTGGTGGACTAAAAACAGGGGAATAACCAGAGGACTATTGTACCTATTCTTGCTAACCTTATTTTTCAACAAAATTAATATATGCATATATGCTTTGTTGAGCGATGTCGACATCTCGATAGGTCTTTTTTGTGTGGAATATTTTGAACAATATAAATTCTTGGACTAGTATCTATTCGTTGTGAAAATTTTGTAGATGTCTTCAAAGAAGAAACCATTAATTTATTGTTTCCTTTCGTTGATGACTTATTTCCCTCTTCATCAGATTTCTCAATGTTGTTTATTGGATAATCAAAATTTCCTTTCTCTATAAGTTCTTTAGTCATACTTCAAAAAAATCTAAGGGTATGTCATTAAACTTAGGGTGCATTTTCCTTGAGTTTTTCTTCTTTGGTATTTTTCCTTTTATAACTTCCTGGGTGGATAAATTGTCCTTTCACTTTGATGCAGTTGGTTTCTCCTTTTGATGTTTCTTTCCCCCTTTCTTTTATTGTGATTTCTCCTTAGCTTTTCATGGTTTCGAACTTGAAACCCTCTCTTAAGCTACTTCTTTAATTAGAAACTCTTCAAGCTTGAAAGTATCTATAGGCTCAATATTTTCTTCAAATTCTTCTTTGAATTCTCATATTCATTCATCTACAATCTTTCTTGCAGAATCTGCTACAAGCTTTCTTGTGGATTCTACTACAAGCTTAGGGTTTTGAGTCTTGGGCTCTGAAACCCTAGCCCTGGTGCACTTCTTCTTATCGTTGAAAACAACTATTTCTTATGAAGTTGTTTGAGCCTCTTTGAAGTGATTTCTTAAAAGAAAAATTTCACAATTATCCCCTTTTTGGTGCAAGTCCTCCTCAATTAAGATTTAAAAAATACCCAAATGATTCACGTTTATTTCTATATTTTTGTGGTTTTTTTGAAAATTTGAAGCCATTTTATTAAAATTGTTGAGATAATGAGCTAAGTTTATTTCATGTCCTTTCTAGAAATGCATCAGTAGATGAATATGATATAACATTATTAGACCATATCTCCCTTCACAGGTGATGAAATTTTGGAGAATTAAGAGAATGTCAGTCCATTTCCATTTGAATGTTGAGATTGGTATGCCATTTTTCCAATTGATTGTTGCCTTCTTAGGATTAATAAAAAAGTTCCTCCATGTGTCTTGCTTGATCTTCTAGTTTTTAAACTAGTTCTCTCAAGTCCTTGGTAATTCAATGCCTTCATCTAAGAAAGACTTTCTAATCTTCAACTAGATGTCCCCAGCATTAGCTTCTACTCCATCAAAGGCTCTGGCAATTCTCTTTATTACTTCAACAACATATTTTTGGAAATTTTGCAATAATTTCAACCAACATTCTTTTTGGAATCTTTCTCTGCACTTTTGATGGGCCTCTAAGAACTCGGGTCCAGTTGGTTCAACTCTTACTGTAGGTTCCATCCCTTAGCTTTTGGGAAGTATTGGTTCTTAAATTTTCTCTTTATCACTATTATCAAGGATCATGGATGTACGAAAACTATGAACATAGTGAATATGATGAAAAGGTGGTGTAATTATAGATGTTAAGTGAAATGACTGTGATAGAGGGATAAATGGGTTCGTTCAATAGAAGTTTTCATTCTTCCTTATGACTGATGGAGAATCTAGTGCATACCATGTAATTATAACACTTTCTTAACTAGTTTATGAGAATATCAAGGTGACTTTTAAGCAACTAAATCATTGATGAAATCAAATTTGGATATAGTGGATCAGCTAGCATGGGTGGCAAACTATTATCATTAAAATATTTTTTTCCAAATCACACCACCTTTTGAGCTAGCCAAGCCTTTCCTTTCTCTACCCAACCTCTGGATAGGGGACTCAAATACCTGGGATTCTGGCTCAAACCCACCACACAAAAGATCGCGGACTGGGCTTGGCTGGTAACAAAGGTTGAGAAAAGGATCACATGCTGGAGCTTTCGTTATCTGTCCAGGGCAGGCAGATTAACTTTGATCAAATCAGTATTGGAGGCTACTCCAGTTTTTTGGATGGCGCTCGCTTGGATTCCCCGGAACATTTTATCAAAGCTTCAGAGGCTCTGTAACAGATATCTTTGGGCCGGAAAACAAGAAAAACGCACCTTTGCTTGGGTAGGGTGGAACACGATTGCTCTCCCAAAGAAATGGGGTGGGTGGGGGCTAAAGGATCTCCCCACTTTTGCATGTGCTTTGGCGGCCAAGATGGGATGGGCTCTGATGACTACACATAGCCTATGGACTTCCATTGTATATCACAAATACATTTGGCCCCAAGATCCCATGGATTGGCTCAGACAGCCCATTTGGAACAAAGTTGGAATCTCTTCAATATGGAAGGCTCTTCTTCATGCCCTTCCACTCATCAGGGATAACATTGTTTGGAGAATCAAAAGTGGGGATAGAGCTCGTATTGGGCTTGACCCTTGGAGCGGCTGTGGAGGTCGACACCTGCTCCCACAGGATTTGGTGGATCACCTATCATCTCAGGGCACAAAGACTATTGCGCAGATTGCAGACCCGAACCAATCTGACATCTTTCACCAGGCCTGGCAGTCTGCTATTCAATTAAATATACCTCTGAGGTGGCACACAATCTGGCAAGATTACTGTGCGGCCTTGACGGAATCTCATGTTAGGATAACTGAGGGTCCAGATGAACTGATCTGGTTTCAGGCGGACAGTGGGATATACTCTCCGAAGGAAGGTTACTCGAATCTTATCATACAAAAGAAGCCTGAGGTACTAGACAGATGGTGGCAATATATATGGAAACTCTCGGCCTCTCCTCGCTCAAAATTATTTACATGGTGTGTTCTTCGGAATAGAGTACCCACGGGCGATTTTCTTATGCGTCGAGCTCTCTACGGTCTGACCAGATGTGCCCTTTGCAAGGCTGAGTCCGAATCCACTGTGCATCTATTTCTGAAGTGCACTTCTGTACAGCAGGTTTGGAGCAATATAAAACCATTCATCAATTACGTCGGGGAATGGAATGGGCCCGATGCCATCAGCGCTTGGAATGACTGGGATAATCGACACAAGGGCAAAAAAGAGGCAAACCTCCCTATAATTGTAAATTGGATTATCTGGAAAGTTAGGAACCATGTGATCTTTGACGAACAGACCCCTGTCTGGCCGCTCATTGAAGCCAGCATCATCTCTGCTTTCAAGGAACTGCCTGAGCCGCCTCCCCCAAAGACTCGTCGTCCAAATCCCCCTCCCATCATTGATCAGAGCACCCCCTGGGCATTCTTCGATGGTGCTGCAAATGCCCAAAGCTGTGGGGGTGGTTTCATCCTGCACAAAAACTCAAATCACGCCTATCATATCAAAGCTGGTCTGGGGGCTGGCACTAACAATTTCGCAGAGCTTTTTGCCTTACGCCATCTCCTTCATTTTGCTCTAAGTCATCAGTGCACTAGTATCAACATTTTTGGGGACTCACAGATTATTATAAACTGGTTCAATGAGATCGCAACATGTCACTTGCACACTCTCAGAGTCATTTTTGATGAAGTTCGGCAGCTCAAAGAGGCTTTTAATCATATCACTGTTGCTCACATTTACAGGGAACATAATATGGAGGCTGACAAATTGTCCAAGGAGGCCACGCTGATGGACCGTGGAACATGGGAGATCACTGAAATTTTGGATCAGCATGAACGGAAATTTTATCATCGGCCATATATAGACCCGGGTTATCCTACAGCGGGTCTACCCAACAACTAATATATTGACTCGGCAGCAGCACTACAGCTTATGTATAGTTTTTTCTTTATATTTTTGATCACACTGAAGGTTGCTGACAGGCAACAAATCACTTGATAAGACAAACAGAGCACAAAAAGTTTATATCAGACATGAATCTATGTAATTTTTGTAATTTTGTACAGATCCACAGCGATCATGGCATATGCTACAGCATCTACATATGTAATCTTTTCATATATTAATGAAAACTTTACGGATTTTTCCAGAGGAATATATATATATATATATATATATATATATATATATATATATATATATATATATATATATATATATATATAATATATATATATATATATATATATAGATATATATAGATATGTCCATTCATTATAATCTGTGTAGTATTTAAATAAAAACAATTAAAATGTTACTTGATGTTACCTTTGACCATATTGAATTGGTTTGTCATGAATTGGAAACAAGTTTATTTGACTTGGTTGATTTCTTCATTGTTGACACTTTTTATCTTCATGACTCCTTTAATTGATGGATATGTTGAAGATAGATCATTAATTTGAAAAAATTTGGTGGCTATGGAAAGTGTGCAAAACTATGGGAAGTCGTAATTTGATAGATTTTTGTTGTGGATTGGATTTATTCTTACTCTGAATGAAACTATACATGAATCTTCGAGATATCATTCTACATGTGTTTCCACCATCTATTTATGTTGTTTGGTTTTTTATTGAATAGAGAAAATAAAAGTTTTTACTAATGAATAATAAAAACATTTTTTTAAGGAATTGAAACTTCCAAACACTGGTTGACAGTTAGACTTTCTATATAGTTATGTCAACATCCTGGTTTTCATAACTATACTTATATTTTTATTTTATTTTATTTTAATAGAAATAAAATTGAATTTGAATCAAAAGGGGTTGAAGAATTCTCCCCTTTAATCAACTTCATTTCTAAATATTGAAGCGTATTTTGAATAAATTCCTCTCTTGTTAGGGGCTTATGATATAGCTTCAATATATTCCCATTAAAAAGAAAAGAGTAACCCTCCTCATCAATAGTATTGACTCCCACCGATCCATTATCATAGACTTCCTTTATTTCATATGGAACTAATCAATGTGTTTGGAGATTTCCTTTAAAAAATTTAAATCTAGAATAAAATTGGAGGGCCTAATCACCTGATTTTGAAATTCTTAAACTTGATAAAATTGTCATTGCATTTTGTCTTTTTTGTTGAATGAAATAGGTTTTCTAGATTTCATTTGTGTTTCATTTCATCCAGCTTATTGATTTGAGCTAGCCTTTGTTTTTGTGCCTTTGAAATATCTAGTCCCAATCTTCTTATTGTTCTATAAGTCTTTATATGAAAATCTATAGTAAGAAAAACTTGATTTCCATATACAAGCTCATATGGTGTATGACCAGTAGTGTTCCTCCACGTAATACAATATGCCTAGAGTGCTTTGGGAAGATTTCCACCCAATATTTTTTATGTAATCAAATTGTCTTTGTCATAATGGCTTCAAGGACCTTATTTGTTGATTCCACTTTCCCATTAGCTTCTGGATGATATGGATTGGACTTCCAATGCTTGATCTTGTATTGCTCCACAAAATTTCTAGACAACTTTAGATGTAGACTATGCACCTTGATCTATGACAATTTCTCTAGGGGAACCAAATCGAGTAAATATATCCTCAAAAGGAAAATTGACAATAGCATTTTCAATGTCACAATTTAAAGGTTTAGCATCTACCCTTTTTGTTACCTAATAAATACAAACAAGAATATACATTTTGTTCTTGGATACTAAAGTTATTGGCCTTACAAAGTTTAGAGCCCATTTTTCAAATGGCTTAATAATTACCTGTGGTTGCAGTGGAATTTCATCAGATTGAATTGGCTTTCCCATTCTTTGACAACTCTCACATGTTTTAGCATATTCTTTGTTGTCTTTGAAAAGGGTAGGCCAATAGTATCACGAAAGAAGGAATTTATATGCAATTCTTTGATCTAAAAAATGTCCTCCACATGGTTCATCATGGCATGCTTTTAATATATCAACCACATCATCTTCTCTTACACACATTATGATGATTAAATAAGGTCATGTTAATAATTCCCCATCTATCCAAGAGTATGATGCACTCTGTTTGACAATATTTTTTTATTATCTTGATGTCAACTATTGATGTAGCTTCCCTATGGACAAACAATTAGAAATATCTACATACCAAGGATTTTTTATGGCAATTGTAAATAATTTTTCATTGAGAAAACTATCATCTACAAGAATTAATGTATTATTATTCCATATTTTAGAAAGGAAATCAACTACAATATTTTCCTTCCTAGGTTTATCTAATATAGTAATATTAAATTCCTATAAAGACAAGATTCATCTAATAATTCTATCATTAGTTATAGGTTTTACATTAAATATTTGATAAAAAATGAACAATAAAGATAAAAGTTTCATGACTAGTTACATAGTGTTTGAATTTATTTATGGTATGAATTACTACAAGAAATTCCTTTTCCATAACTATATAATTTAACTCTATAGGAGTCAATTTTTTACTTACTTAATAAATGGCATAAGGAGTTTGTTGATCTTTTTGTCTAAGGACAACTCCTAAAGTTGTATATGAAGCATCTATAGAGATATGGAACGGGAGAGATAAATTTGGTCCTCTTAAAATAAGGGCTTCAGAAAGTTTTTGTTTTAAATTATCAAAATCTAATTAACATGAGGAGTTCCAAACTTCATTATATGTAGTGAGTAATTTAAATAGTGGAGAAGCTAATTTGGTAAAGTTTTCTATAAATTTTCTATAGTAGCCTACATCCCTTTGAGACTTAGTGTTTAAGAAGGAATTTTACCTACATTAGTAGGTTACTTTAATCCGAGCAAGCCTTGCCCAAGATCTTTCCAAAAAGGTGTGTGCGTGTGAATGAAGAAATGATACAAAGAAACTAGACAATCCCAAGCACATTCAAATTTGTGAGAAGGAGGTAGTAGACATAACTTTTAATGCTAGATCCTTCACTCTATTTAATGATCCTAGATCTAAGAAGATCTACCCCTAAGATATTTTATCTTGGATTTCTTAGATTACCTACACACATAGAAAGAGACCAACACAATCTTCCTGCAAAACAATATTAGTGTAACATAATACATCAACCCTGTAACATAATCAAATAAACACAAGAGATGAATGGGGAAGTATTTGTTACTATTGTCTTTGAATAGAACTGGAGTACATCAATGAGTCCTCCAAGCCTCTGTCCTTGACCTGCTCCCTAACCTCTATGCTCACTACATAAGACTATTGTGGTTGCAGCACTGACATAAGTTCCTTTATTCCTTTGTGACTAGTGAAGAGCTTTGTTTATACATATTTCCTTATGATTGACCTTCATTACACATAGAGACTTTATTAACCATTCCAAGGAAATGATTAAGATAGACCAAATCAATAATTATTTTAATCAACGATGATTATTTTAACTAAAGTTGTTAAGTTGGACTGAATCTAAGCTTATCCAATTGAATTCCTACATTGTTTCAGATCTCTAGCATAGAGAGGTTGTTTATGGCCTTTTGTTTTAGTCCCCAACACTAGGAGGGAGCATTGATAGACCCTTTGGTTCGATTCCTAAAAATAAGAAGGAGTATTGATCCCTCAAAACACATGTTTTTTTTATGTTTCATCAATCACAATTTCATCCTTTGGCTTGGCAAAGTATATGCTTGTCTTCCTAACCCTTGGGGGTGGCGTTTTGAGCCAGCATCATGAGGCATAACCTCCATTAGCTTATCCTATGAATCCATGACCTACAAAATGGCCTTATTTGAAGGAGACTCAATATTAAGGGATCCATGTGAAAGTGATGGAGTAAAATCCTGTATGAGAAGATGATCCTGATCATATTCCATATTAGGATGGAGGTTCTGACTAGTATCATCAAGTGGTGGTGGAACCACTGAAGAGGTGATTACTACCACAAAAGGTGGCATTGTAACCCCATGAAATTTGTCTTTCGTAGGCATCGCCGAAGGATTAGGAGGTCTAAGGGATTAACTAGTGATAAAAGAGATCATGTTAATCATGGGAGAAGATAGAGATGGGTTTAGTAAAGCAAGGGGAAAATTGCACATTAATGAGGACATTTTGAACATTCCCACCCCAATATTATCTGTAAGAGTTGAAGAATCACCTACAAAGGGGGTCAAACGACTATTGTAAAATCGAAGATAAGGCTTGCAAAAGTCTAGTTGGTCGATAGTGACTATTTTACCCTCATGGGGGAACATCATGACGTGGAAGAATGATGACATGAAAACAATCATATCATAGAACCAACTTCACCCAAGGAGGAGGTTATAATCTAATGGTGCATCGATGACCTCGACCTCAAAAAAGATTGTTTTTCCTCTTAATTCAATGGGCAAAGCTAAAAACACCA
Source organism: Pinus tabuliformis (assembly GCA_031772625.1). Taxonomy (NCBI): domain Eukaryota; kingdom Viridiplantae; phylum Streptophyta; class Pinopsida; order Pinales; family Pinaceae; genus Pinus; species Pinus tabuliformis. The sequence continues at coordinate 1,272,715,175 of CM062820.1, read as the reverse complement.
CTTGAGACTCCAAGGTGTTCCCATGAAAGGCCTTCAACACTGATCTAGGTGCAGAAAAGGTGGGAGAACCAAGAGATTTCCAACACTTTGATGACATTATACAAGTCGATTCCCCCTCGTCCAAACCATCCTATGGACGCATTGTTAAAAAATGTGGACCATTATATGGTAGGCCAAATGATGTAGAAGATTGGGTTTCCAAAGAGTTGGATTGAAGGTCATAATATTTGAGTCTGAGGGATCCAACCCACCAATAGTAGGTAAAATGTAGAAATTGTGAATAATATGACACTTATTCACAGAGATTATCCCGATTATACAGTATTGCAGAATACATGCACAATACATAATCTCCTCTACGTTGAACATCAATTTAGCAGCATTAAAAACAATGAAACATCAATCGCATACACACATTAACATAGTATGTAACTCGGGGAAAGCATACAGTTGCAAACCCCACACTATCTGTATATTATAATGATAGAGAACATGTAACAATACATAGTACAATACTCCTCACAAGTACTCAGTACTATCTCCACCTGTTACACACAAACTAGCTCAGATCTGATGCCTCAAATCTTCTCCACTGTTTGCCTGCCTCCACTGCGCAATCCTGCAAGAGAATCAATCACTCTGTGAAATCGAATTCCTTTGGTTATACTACACAAGCCTCATGGGAAATCTCCATCCATGCATGTGCAAATCTCATGCACAACTATAGTCACAACTGATAGCAATCTCAACCTCTAACACCTGTCTCCACTGAATTGTACATGCACTGAGTTAACTGATGTATTCTTCAGTTGCTTTATGAGTTAATAATTAGTGAATTAGTTTAACAATTAATTCACATCACTCATCACTAGTCTATTTTCAGTTAGACTAAGTACAACTAGTTCAACCAAGTCAAACTGAACACAACTCCATCAACTCCACAATCAACTCCACCGAAACTCAACCACATGAGTTCTAACTGAAGTCCTGCATGTAATAGCTCAACTGACCCACAATAAAAGCGTATTTCCTTCTGACAGCTGCATGTGCCACATTTGTAGCTCAAACTGAAGTGCTCCAAGAGGATAAGATAATGTTTATAGTCCAAATATTATTATGAGACAATAATATTCGACTGTTCTATTTTTAGCCTGGCAGTCTAAAAATAGAAACCACCCATATGTCTAAAAATAGAAGTCCATCTATTTTTACCAACATGACCAATCATCCACAAATAACATCCTACAACTCATAGACCATGATCCATTTGTCTAAAAATAGACATATTCTAAAAATAGACTTTGCGCCAAAAATAGCCTACATGCCCACTTAGTGAAGGCGACTTCTTTCCACTAAGCTCCATCATCTTGTTGCATTCTCAACACTCCCTCTCAACAAGATATGGATTATCAGCAACCCCTATCCTACCTCGGTGGTATTCGAATTTGCTCCTGGTGAGCGCCTTCGTCAAGATATCAACATCCTGATCCTCCGTTGGAATGTATGAAAGTAACATGATTCTCCGCTGCACACAATCTCTGATATGATGGTACCTGATGTCAATGTGATTAGATCTATCGTGAAATACAGGATTAGCTGAGAGTTTAATGCAACTCTGGTTATAACAGTAAATCATAGTAGGCTCCAAGTAAGAACCGAACAACCCGACCAGAATCTTCCTCATCCATATAGCCTCGCATGCAGCCAAACTTGCTGCCGTATACTCGGCCTCTGCTGAACTGAGTGCCATGGATATCTGCTTCCTGCTGTACCAAGAAACTGCTGTCGACCCGATACTGAAGACCCCTCCTGATGTTCTCTTTCTGTTCGTTGGGCTCCCTGCCTAATCTGCATCCGTGAAGCCACATAGCTTCACCTCATCCTCCTGTCTGTACCACAATCCATATCCCGATGTGCCTCTAAGATAATGCAATACATGCTTGCCTGCCTTCCAGAAGAGCTTGGTTGGCTTAACCATAGCTTGTGAAAGCTGGTTAACAGCATAGCATATATCGGGTCGTGTATTGACCAGATACATAAGCGACCCCACCAAATGTCGATAAACAGTGGCATCCACTACTTCCGCCAAAGTAGCATCCTCCTTCCTCCAACCTTCAGGAAGAGGAGTATCAACAGGCTTGCAGCCATGCATGTTGAACTTCTCCAGTATCTCCCGAGCATAATTACCCCGAGAAACAAATATTCCATCATTACGCTGCCAAATTTCCAATCCCAGGAAATAATGAAGGAGGCCCAAGTCCTTCATCTCAAACTCCTTAACAAGATCATCCTTGCATGAAAGTATCAACAGCTCATCACCCGTTAGAATCAAATCGTCTACATAAAGTACAATGATAAGCAACTTACCCTCCACCACAATCTGGTATAGGTTAGGATCCGCCTCACTCTTGGAGAATCCAAGTCTAGTGAAATAATTTTCTATCCGCATGTACCAACCACGTGGTGCTTGTTTCAACCCATACATCACTCTCTTGGGCTTGCACACATGCGACTCGCTGCTGAAGATCTCGAAACCTTCGAGCTATTCTATGTACACCTCCTCCTCAATGACTCCGTTGAGGAACACAATCTTCACATCCATCCAATGAATGTGCCACCCCATTTGCGCTGAGAGAGCAAGAATCTTCTGTATGGAAGAATACCTTGCGACAAGTGCAAAGGTCTCCTCATAATCGATCCCCTCTATCTGTGAAAAGCCTCGGGCAACAAATCTTACCTTGTACTTCTCCACACTCCCGTCAGCTGCCTTCTTAACTTTGTAGATCCATCTCGAACCCACCACTGATTTCCCTTCCGGTCTTGGGACAATCTCCCATGCACTGTTTCTGACAATCGAATCATACTCTTCCACCACGGCATCCACCCATGCGGGATCCTCCACAGATTCCTCGAAAGAGGATGGCTCAGTCACAACACATTTGCTCATAAGAGCCATGTATCCAGTGTACTGATCAGGTGACTGTCTCTGCCTGCGTTGAGCTGTAGGTGGTCCTACAACCTTCTCTGCATCTTGAGCCAGTCGCTCAGCTTCTGTCAATCGCTTTCGCCCTCTGATGGTTAGCGCTGCATGAGTGGTCTCTTCCACTCCATGAACTTCGTCCTGTGGCTGATCCACGTCCTGAAGCTCATCCTTAGGAACTAATAGCTCCTCATATGCATGCAAGTGTGGCTCCCTCTCAAGCGAACACTTCATGGCTTAATTCTCCTTAAATTTTATATCCCGTCGCACAACAGTCTTGCTATTGTCTGGCAAATACACACGATAGTTGTGGGGCGTATCAGTGTACCCCACAAATATCCCAACCTCTGCGGTCGGCTCCAGCTTCTTCCTGGCATCCTTCATCACATGCATGTATACATTAGCACCAAAAATCCTTAAATGAGAAATATCAGGCCTCTTACCAGAATAAGCCTCCTCGGGTGTACTCATGCCAAGTATCCTGTGACGACAACGGTTCTGCACATATACTGCAGTATTTCATGCTTCCGCCCACAAGTGAAGGGGTAGGCTCTGATCATGCAACATCGCCTGTGCAGCACCCACGATTGTTCTGTTCTTCCGCTCAGCAACCCCGTTCTGCTGTGGGTTATGGGGAGCTATGAGCTCTCTTGGAATCCCTTATGTGCTGCAGAAATCCTTGAACTTTCCAGAGATGTATTCACCACCATTGTCGCTCCTAAGAGCCTTCACCTTCTTCCCCGACTCCTTCTCAACCAGTGCTTTGAACTCACAAAATTTTGAGTATGTCTCGCTCTTCTTCTGCATGAAGAAGATCCAGCACTTCCGAGAGAAATCATCAACAAAGATCACATAATACCTGTGTTTTGGTGTCGAAGCTACTGAGAAAGGTCCAGACACATCTGTGTGAATTCTCTCAAGGATCATCGTGGCACGACTATCCTTCTCGTGAAAGGTGGCTTTCACAAACTTTCCCAAAGTACACCCCTTGCACTGATCTGACTGTGCAAGAGTGCCTTTAGGAAGCTCGGTAGTGATCTGCTACAGTATCTTCAAGGCTCTATGGTGAAGGTGACCCAATCTCCTGTGCCACAGCTTGCCATCATCCCAGCTCACCAATCCTTCTACCTTGCTTGCCATTGTTGCACAGCCATCTACATGCAACTGATAAAGGTTCCTCACTCGAACCCCTATCTTCCGGGTTTCTCCAGTTGTCTTACTGCGCAGGAAAGCCTTTCCCTTGCTGAAAACAACATCATATCCCTTGTCTTCTAACATCGCCACATAGATAAGATTCTTCTTCAATCCTAGAACATGCATCACTTCCTTCAATACGAAGGGTTTACCAGACTCCCTCTCAAAGGAAATGGTACCGATACCGGTCGCACTGTATCTACCATCATCGCCCATCTCGATGTGCACTCCAAGATCTTTCTCCTCCAGATCAGAAAACAAATCTCGATCTCCTGTCATGTGAAAAGACGCACCACTGTCCAAGAACCATACCGATCCCATCACACTTGATACTAAGCATGCGATCAACGAAAAATCAAGCTCAAACTGCAAGGCTAAGGCCTCTCCCACTGCAGATTCAGCAGCTTGCTTGTTCTTCTTCTTCTGCAGACAATTAGTGGCATAGTGTCTGTGCTGGTGATAGTGAAAGCACTTCACCTTGGACATGTCCTACTTCTTGCCTTTCGCACCAGACTGAGAAGATTTCTTTTTCTTCCCCTTCTTTTCTTTGGCATCCAAAGCGCATTTTTCTTCATCAATTCCCTTTGATGAAGATCCATCCCTGGTATTCCGCCTGATCTCCTCCTGCACAAGATCTGACCAAAGTCTCTCCCATCCTGGCAGTTTCTCCCGACCATTGACAGAGTCCTGATAGGAATGCCAACTCTTCGGAAGACCAAGTAGAGCCAAGCTCACCAAGTCCTCATCATCGACAGTCACCCCCACACTTCCCAGCTCATCCCTGCACTGAGTGAACTTCGTGAGATACTTGGGCATACTGTCTCCCTTCTCGCATTTAATGTTTCTGAGTTTATCTTTGAGCGCCAGCTTCCTCTGATCGCTCTTGCTTTGGAATAGATCTGTCAATGCTTTCCACTTCAAGTATGGAGAAGCCTTTCCATGCAGGTTGGACATAATGTGATCCTTCACGCCCTCCAACAGAATCCTTCGACACTTTGCTGTCTTCTTTTGCCAAGCATCAACTTGCACAGTATCAGTAGGCTTTGGGACCTCAGCCTCTATGAACTCCTTCAGCCCATTATCATCCAACACTGCCTCCATCCTGTCCTTCCATGCAATATAGTTCGAGCTGCCCTCAAGAGCATACTCCAATCGCAATCCGTTGAAAGACATTGCCACGTTGACACTAAGAAAACACTGCTGCAAATTCGAATTCCACCAGCTCCAAACTCAACCGCCTCTGATCTAAAATTCGTGAGAACAAATTATTTCTCGTACATAGATTGACTGTATGGGCTTTTACCGGATATCTCACCTTCCAAAGGAAGGATGAATCCAGAGGCTACCTGGCCCGATTACAGACTCTGCCTGAAGAAATAAAATGTAAACACTTTCTGAATAATAGATCTGATGATCAACAGCTCTGATACCATGTAGAAATTTTGAATAATATGACATTTATTCACAGAGATTATCCCGATTATACACTATTGTAGAATACATGCACAATACATAATCTCCTCTATGTTGATCATCAATTTAGCAGCATTAAAAACAATGAAACATCAATCGCATGCACACATTAACACAATATGTAACCCGGGTAAAGCATACAGCTGAAAACCCCACACTATCTGTATATTATAATGATAAATAACATGTAACAATACATAGTACAATACTCCTCACAAGTACTTAGTACTATCTCCACCTGTTACACACAAACTAGCTTAGATCTGATGCCTCAAATCTTCTCCACTGTTTGCCTACCTCCACTGCGCAATCTTGCAAGAGAATCAATCACTCTGTGAAATCGAATTCCTTTGGTTATACTACGCAAGCCTCATGGGCAATCTCCATCCATGCATGTGAAAATCTCATGCACAACTATAGTCACAACTGATAGCAATCTCAACCTCTAACACCTGTCTCCACTGAACTATACATGCATTGAGTTAACTGATGTATTCTTCAGTTGCTTTATGAGTTAATAATTAGTGAATTAGTTTAAAAATTAATTCACATCACTCATCACTAGCCTATTTGCAGTTAGACTAAGCACAACTAGTTCAACCAAGTCAAACTGAACACAACTCCATCAACTCCACCGAAACTCAACCACATGAGTTCTAACTGAAGTCCTGCATGCAATAGCTCAACTGACCCACAAGAAAAGTATATTTCCTTCTTACAGCTGCATGTGCCACATCTGTAGCTCAAACTGAAGTGCTCCAAGAGGATAAGATAATGTTTATAGTCCAAATATTATTATGAGACAATAATATTCGACTGCACTATTTTTAGCCTGGCAGTCTAAAAATAGAAACGCCCATATGTCTAAAAATAGAAGTCCATCTATTTTTACCAACATGACCAATCATCCACAAATAACATCTTGCAACTCATAGACCATGATCCGTATGTCTAAAAATAGACATAGTCTAAAAATAGACTTTGTGCCAAAAATAGCCTGCGGGCCCACTTAGTGAAGTCGACTTCTTTCCACTAAGCTCCATCATCTTGTTGCATTCTCAAGATAAAATTTCCTTGCGTTTCATTGGGAAACTTTGCAATACTTCTAATGCAAACATGGTAGCTAGAGCTTGGGCAAAATCCTCAACAATATTATAATTGTGAGTATCCTTTGTATTGGGATTGTGCACAGTCTTTCAAAGGGCACCTTTATGTGGGAATGACACGATGTTTAGTGATGGGTTATTGAAATGAAGTTGACCATCTCATGTAGGTTGGTTCACGGGCTCTAAGGTAGAAGTACCACTCTTAGAATTCTTGTAATTATGAGCTCTAGTTTGTAAATGGATGCCTAAATTTACCATAAATATATCTTGCTTTGAAGGTTGAGAATTAGAAGAGTTTCCCCAACTCCCCCCATACTGAGGTGGTGGAGGATTTGAAACCATGTTTTTTTCTCGGTCAGAAATGTATTCATCAAGACAAATGGTTGATGAGTAGATTATTGTGAGAAATATTGATGAATCTCATCTATTTAGGGGCACTTAAGAGTAAGATGATAATCCCACAAATCTTGTAGGGAAAGTGATCCTTCTTTTTCTTCTCTTTTGTGCCACTCCTATTTTTGTCTTGGGTTTGTGATGCCCCCTGTTCCGTATATGAAGTCTTGGACTTAGTCTTTTTCTTTTTCTGGCCTGGTTGTTAAGGACTCTTATTCAAGGTGGATTGAACATAATTTACCTCAAAGGTGGGAACAAAGGCATAAGGAGTTTGAGTAGTAGGATGACCAGCTGGGGCACTAGAAGAGATGTTCAGTTGGCCCATCTAAGAGGCTAGTTGTCCTATGTTTCTAGATGATACAAACCCCACAACTCCATCTGCATGGGTTCTGGGTTTTAAAGTTGAAGGACCATCCGATGGTCGAGGAGCATTTTTAATGCGTTGATACAAGGTACCCGACTAAGAATAAATCAAATCTAGTTGGTGGGACTGCAAGATAGATTACTCTTCAGTTTAGGCTCCACCCTTTTCCACATCTTCAGTGATTTCTGGTAGTAAAGATTTAATAAACCATTCATGAAGCACTTCATCAGGAAGTTTGGTTCAGAGCAAAGCTCATTGTCTCCTCCACTCATGAATATGATCAGAAATGTGTGTGGAGTCATCCTGATGGAAGGTAGTGAGTATATCCATACTAGTCGCATATCTAACAAGGAATTTATAATGATTAATAAATGTTTGTGCCAAAGATAGGAAAGTATCATAAAGATTCAATCTTAATATACCACTTGGTAGCACTGCTGATGAGAGTTTGGTGAAAAAGTCGCAGCCTAATGCTATCATCCACAAATGAGTTGGATGAACATCATAGATGATAAGTGGTGATATGGGTCACATGGTATTCTCTAGGATTACCATCGAATTTCAGAATGTATGCTAGCAACTTATGTGGAATAAATGGTCATGCAGGATTATGGTGGACAGTGTTGTTCATTAAATTAGAAAGATCAAGAAAAGTAAGTTTCCAAAAAAGGAGATGTGAACGAAGCTTGGGAGGGGTTAGATGCCCCTTGTGACCCATGTGGAGGAGGTGCTCCCCCCATAGTGTTGTTTCCAATATTATGGCTAGTTGGAGTAGAGGGTTTGTTATGAAACTAGCTCAAGAAAAGATAGAAAAGATAGATCAACGCCTTAGAATTCAGCCTCTTCGAGGGGGCAACCTCCTTTACATTACATAAATGAACAATTCTTCGATGATACAAATGAAAATACCTCCTTTCTATATATAGGAGTCTAAGGGGTCATAACATAATCAGAGCCGACATAACAATAATAATGTAAGGGCACAATAATAACAATAGTGGGCTTCTATGGGGCACAAGAGTAACAATATGGGCACAACATAGGTACATCAATATAATAAGTGGATTGTACTAATAACAATAAGGGGTTACACTAGTAGTATAGGGGCCTAACATGCCCCTCTCCTTCAAAAAGCATTGTCCTCAACGCTTGAGTAGTTCTTGATGCTTTTGTATAAAATTCTTGTCCTCCCATGTGGAATCTTCAGCAGGTAGGTTCTTCCACTTGATGAGATACTCTGAAATTGATCAATTTCATAGCTGTCGGGTTCTTGTTTCTATGACTACTCCAGGTTCCAATATGATTTTTCCTTCCTCTTCAATTTCTGGCAATATTGTTTGAATTGGGATCTTTTGCAACTTTTGAATAAGTGGCCATACTTCTTTGTCCTTCTTCCATTCATCCCTTGCTTCGTTTATCCAATCTGGTTGGATAATAGAAATAGCACAAAACAATGCTTCCACATCCTCATCCTTGAAGAGTCTTCCCATTTGGTAAGGTCGCCATTTTTTAAGTGCATGTAGTATTGCCAACATTTCCTTCTCATAAATAGCTTGCTTTAGATGTAGCAGTAAAAATACCCAATCACCTACATCAAAACATTTTTCACTATGATGTTGATCTACCTGTTGTTTCATTTGATTTTGCACCGAAGTGGCATTATCCTTTAAAAGTTGGAGAACTTGTTGTTGATGCTCGATGTGATCTTTCACTGCTTGAACCTTTTTCTTCTTGATATGTCCTTCTATCTTTAGAGTTTGAGGCGTGGTAATTTCTTCCAATCCTTTACAAGATATGGTCGGATTCATTTCTTGACGCTCGATGTGATCTTTCACTTCTTGAACATTTTTCTTCTTGATATGTCCTTCTATCTTGATAGTTTGAGGAGTGGTAATTCCGACCAGTGAATTACAAGATATGGTTGGATTCATTTCTTCTTTCTTGATGTGATATTTCACTTCTTGCACCTTTTTCTTCTTGATATGTCCTTCTATCTTGAGAGTTTGAGGAGTGGTCATTCTTGCCAATAGTTTACAAGATATGTTCTGATTCATTTCTTCTTTCTCTGGGGTCGGGTCCTGGCATATATCCTATTCTTTTGATGTTTCTTGATCCTTTTCTTCCTCCTCTTCATACTCTATGTAAAATAATTTCTTCTTAGCACACTTATGACCTTTAGTGCATTTGCTATCACAATTGCAACAAAGCCCTTTTTCTCTTTTTTCTTCCAATTGTTGTGGTGTAACCCTTGTAGGTTGTGGAAGGCTAGGAGAAACAACACGTCCATATTTATAGTTGTGAGGGGTAGACTTCCTTGTTGCCATAATTTTACTTTCAAATATGTCACAAAGCCTTTTTACTCTTTCCAATTGTTGTGGTGTTGCTCTAAAGAAGGTGTTGCTCTTTGTATCCTCATAATGTGCTATCATTTCCTCCGTGAGAATTGACCACGTAACAAGTTGTTTACGAGAACAAAGCCCTTTATACCATAAAAATTGATCCGGTTCTAAATATGAAGATGCAATACATACCTTTTGTAATAGTGGTACACCATGTAGATCAAAATATTGCTCCATCTGAAGTATCCAATTTACCGGATCCTTGCCATCAAACTTCCTCATCTTGTTTTTTCTTGATTTTAGGACCTCGATCTTGAAACGACTGTAACTCTGTACTTTCAGAAATTTAAGTTCTGAAATTGCTACCTGTAGTATCCCTCTATGTCCTCTTTCCAATGCCACTAGTCTAATCCAAATTGGATTCTCCAAGAAAGAGTTATGCACAATCTCCCAAGATGACCTGATTATAGACCTTTCTAGAAGAGCGAACTTGTATGAAGTGCCACGTGTCAATTTTTCGACCTTTGGCTCTGAAAAAGATATAAAAGAAACTATAGTCCGTCCTCTTTCTGTACCTTCTTATGAAATTTCAATCCAATGCTCAGAGAGAAAGTTATGACGATTTTCCCCAGGTCACCTGTTTGGAATGTAATTCAGGAGTCTACAAAAAGACCAACTTCCTCAGATCATATCTCCGCGAATATAGAACAAAAAGCTCTGAAATTCGGACCTAAGGTTCAGCGTGATTTCTTCTCAAATGGGTTTTTTTTGCGACTTCTGAAACGTCACAGAAAAAAAGTTATAGCGAAAATTCCACGATGACCTGTTTGGAGCAGCGAAACCCTAGAATCCAAAGCTCTGATACCAAATGTTATGAAACCAGCTCAAGAAAAGATAGAAAAGATAGATCAACGCCTTAGAATTCAGCCTCTTCGAGGGGGCAACCTCCTTTACATTACATAAATGAACAATTCTTCGATGATACAAATGAAAATACCTCCTTTCTATATATAGGAGTCTAAGGGGTCATAACATAATCAGAGCCGACATAACAATAATAATGTAAGGGCACAATAATAACAATAGTGGGCTTCTATGGGGCACAAGAGTAACAATATGGGCACAACATGGGTACATCAATATAATAAGTGGGTTGTACTAATAACAATAAGGGGTTACACTAGTAGTATAGGGGCCTAACAGGGTTAACCAGAGTTATTAGCTCTAGTGCCCATATAAACTTGAGATTTGTTAATGCCCCCAAGGTAAGTGGCCCCAAATACAAAAGGATTTACAAGAGGTTGTTGAGTTCCTGGACCATAGGGGGATCCAAAGGGGTTATTGATAGGATTAGGACCCCATGGATTATACATGTAGAAGGTATTTGTCCCCCTAAAGGCATTCTAAGGATGATATGTGTGACTCTAGAATGTAGATCCTCCAAGCGGTTGACTCCCAAAAGGATTAGTAGGCCCACTAGAAACATACACACCTTCAACATTACTAAAGGATGACATGGCTAGATTGAAAGGATTGCAACTAAATGGGAACCCATTATTGGTTATGGTCATATTTCCTATTGAGATACCAGAACCCATTGTGGGGCTTATAAAACCAGATGTGAAAGGGAAGCTAGACCCTCTAGCATTAGGCAAATGGATAATAAACCTGATGGAACTAGAACCTACACTCATGGTGAATGGAGAGGTAAAGGTCATTGATGTGGAGGCTCTTGTATTGAATTTTCCAAGTGGCAGAACTCCACTAAGATTATGCCAGGACAAGGAGAAAGAGTCATAAAAGGATGTGGTGTGGAAGGGGTGTGTGGTCAAAGGTATGGATGTGGGCATGACATCTGGAAGACCACTAGTCACTAAAGGTATGGACACGATGGGTTTCGACATATAGTTATTAAAATTATCCATGAATGACTCGAGTGAAGGACTATGTGAAGATCTAGGTAAGTCAACACCCCTGCCTAATGGGATTGGTTCAGAGGTATGATGGTGATGTGGCAAACTAGGGTCAACCACTGGATGAAAAGAAGGTTCAGGCCTCTGAGTGGCACCAAATTAACTCGAGATACAAATGTACCTATGTTGGAATTAAGTCTATGTTTAGGAGGAGATGGGCCCACCTCGTAGGGGGAAGGGCCGCAAGTCTATGAGAACGACGTAAAAGAAAAATCCACCATGATAGTAGACAAAGGTGACATAATTGTGAACAAATAAAAGTCATAAGGCCACCAGATATAGAGAAAAACATCATGCACTACAAAGTTCCTAAAGTTACAAACCAAGCAAACTAGAGTGGGAAAGGGATCCTCCCACCACTGAAGCCCACTTAGCTAATGCATGGGTCAGTGGTGAGGAAATGGTTGGGAAATTTATAACAAGTACTTGCTTAATGATCTAACCTGGGCACAACCTCTCTTATGAGTCATGGAGCACCCCCCTAAGAGGATTGAGTGAGTTTGTTTAAAATCTACCCCGAGCACAACAAGGACCGACCCCCTTGTTATCACCCTTGACAATATCCTAAGAAAGGCCACTAAGGTCACCACCAACCACACCACGCCTTGGTGGGGCATTCATTAGCTATCAAGTGTTGAATATTCCCAAAAGAGACCCCAATAAGTACGATGCAAGAGTCCTAGATATAACCACCACCAGTTCTAAATAGAGCTGGGAGGTCACTCTGAAGGTCCCAATGTATCCTAGTGCTTAAACCTTATGTTAGAAGGGCTTCCTAAGTCTTTCCACTAAAAAAGGACTTACACACCCGATCTCAAGATGCTATGTTTGTTTTATAGTCTTGGGGAATTTAACCTCACTACCCTATCCCAAGACCCTAGCCTATCTAATGTTGGTTTTCTACCAAGGAAAGAGAAAAATATCGAGTTAATTTTATTAAGTGCGTTAATTTTAATGGTTGTTCATTAAGTCAAGGGTGATGGATGAAACTGAAATGGTGTTATGACTCAACTGATTCGAAGAAACATTCAAGTGAAAAAGTTTAGTTTCGATGAGTTCTACCTAGAGTAAGGAAGAGATCTTCTATTTTTAGCATGAAACCATGCACATATCCCTCACTTCTCTCTCATTAAAAATTCATATCCCAACAAATAAAATAGAAAACTAGCTACAAAAATAGTAGCAAAAGAAGTAAAAGGAAACCAACAAAACTACTCAAAACCAAAAGCCCTAGATCTACCCACAAGAATGCTTTAAGATTTGAAAAATGATTTTTTAATGAACAAAAAAAGCTACAGGTAGATAAATAGTGTAGGTCTATCAATAGAGAGGTATCTAGACACTAATGTTCCTGAAAAGAATCAAAACCCAAGAAAAATATCAAACCCTAATCAAGTAACTAAGCTCACAAAATTACATGTAAACTCAGTAAAAAAGGCCATGATCACAATAAAAAACATAAAATATGAAACACCACCTAGTGGGGTTTGTAGTGATGCAAATATCCCCTACCATATCTGAGCTTTTCTCCTCAAATTTCAATGAAAACTACTTTCAATGCTCTGTCACAATGTATTCAACTGAAACAAAGAGGCTATCAACGCTCCCCGATAGTTCTCTAGACCAAAATATAGGGATATCACCACCCTAGACTAAATTGGAGGCGTGAAATAGAGGGAAAAAAACTTGAATTCAGGAGCATTCAAGATCTGGGTTTCAAAAAAAGCTTCTTAAAAGACTATTGACCACTATAAAACTCTTAAGGAAACCAAAAAACCCCAAGGAAAATGAAATACAATAGGCAAATAAAATTTATTTACTGGCCCCCCCATTGGAGTTGTCATTTCTATTTAAGAGAGAATTTTGCCTACAATAGTAGCTTACTTTAATCCCAACAAGCCTTGCCCAAGAGTTTTCCCAAAAGGTGTGTGTGTGAATGAATAAATAAGACAAAGAAACTAGACAATCCCAAGCACCTTCACATTTAATGCTAGCTCCTTAACTCTATTTGATCATGCCAACTCTTGGAAGACCTCCTCTTGACATCTTTTCTCCTAGATCTCCTAGATTACCTACACATACAGAAAGAGACCAACACAATCTTCATTAAAAATAATATTAGTGCAACATAATACATCAATCGTGTAACATAATTAATAAACATAGTAGATGAATGCGGAAATTCTTTGTTACTATTGTCGTTGAATAAAATTACAGTACATCAATGAGTCTTCCAAGCATATGTCCCTGACCTACTCCCTAACCTCTATGCTCACTGCTCAATTATCACAGTTGTAGCACTGAAAAAATTTCAACATAAGTTCCTTTCTTTTTCTGTGACTAGTGAAGAGCTCCATTTATATAGATTTCCTTATGATTGGCCTTCATTGCACCTAGACACTTTCTTGATCGTATCAAGGTGATGATTAAGATAGACTAAATCAATCATTTTTTTTTTTTTTTTAAGTTTGGCTAGTGAGACATGTCTGGGGGGATTGAACTTCCGATCACTTGGATACACAAAGGCTTACCAACATGCTTTTTTCCAATTTTTCTACCATCCACAAACAGACCAAATCAATCATTATTTTAATCAACAATGATTATTTTAACCAAAGTTGTTAATTTGGACCAAATCTAACCTTATCTAGTCGAATTCCCGCACGATTTCGGAGCCCTAACGCAGAAAGGGTGTTGATGGCCTTCTTTTTCAGTCCCCAACAGTAGGAGGGAGCATTTCTAGGCTCTTTGGTTCGATTCCTACACCTAAGAAGGAGCGTTGCTCCCTCAAAGCACTTGTTTTTTGATGTTTTACCAATCACAAATTCATCCTCTGACTTGGAAAAGGACATGCTTGTCTTCTTGACCCTAGGGGGTGGTTTTTTGAGCTATAACACTTAGGTACCAGAAGGTTGATAATGAATTCAATATTTGTTAGATAAACCTTAATTCCATTACCTAAAGTATAATGTCCCAAAACTATTCCTTCATTAAAAATCATAAAAAAATTGTCATGACTTAAAGAAAGATTAGTTTCCTAGCATGTTATAAGAACTTTTTCATGTTTTTCTAAGGCTTCTTCAAAAATATTTCTATCTACTGTGAAATCATCCATATAAAAAGATACCTAAAACTACTCTTTCAAATGTAGTAGGAGCATTGCATAGTAAAAAATTTAATACTTTATAGGATCCCCATGGACATGTAAATGCAGTCTTGTCTTGATCTTCTAGTGCATTTTGTATTTGATTATATCCACTAAAACCTTTAAGAAAAAATATCATGCTAATGTATCTAATACTTGATCAATGAAAGGAAATGGAAAATAATCTTTTAGAGTAGCCTTATTTAACTCTCTATAGTTTATGTAGACTTGCCACTTACCATTTTTCTTTGGTACAATCACCGATGGTGAAACCCACTAGCTATTAGAAATTGGATAAATGAAGTTTACATTTAGCAGTTTTTACAATTCTTCTAATACAATTTCCCTCAAATTAGGATTTGTCCTTCTTTGAACTTGTCTAATTGGTCTAGCATTTTCCTGCATATATATGTGATGCATACATGTAATAGGTTTGCTACACCTCATATATGCATATTCCCAAGAAAAAGTAGAGGCATGCTTCTGTATGATCTTTTTGAGATTCTTCTAGGCTAGAATTGATATTTAGAGTTTTTCCTGGATTAATTTCTTCATGAATACTACCAAATTTGTTCATAGAATTATATGATAACATAGGATTATATGATGAACAATCTTCTATATTACGATTTTCTTGGAAATATTTATCTAACATATTCGCACAACAATTCTATGTTTGTTCATTAAGATAGCGACGAAAATCATAATTGTTTATAAACTTTATTATTTTATTTTCTTTGTTGTCTTGTTTAAAATACATTACTTGTGAAATTGTTAGAACATGTTATATTATTTCATAATCATCTTCATCAACAATCCATTTATTGTCTTCAAATTCAGTGAATGTTTTGGCAAGAGGATAAAGTATAAACTTCTTAGTTGCATTTCCATTAGAAATTGTCATATCACCAAATGTAAAACTAATGAATGCATCGATTATGGATAAACAAGGCCTTCCTAATATTAATGGATATCTCGTCAGAATGGTTTTAGGAGTAAGAACCATAAAATAAATTGGGTATTCCCAAGGGTCCAAATATATGAGAATATCTTCTAATACACCTTCTTGTTTTATAGTGGATCTATTAGCTAATTGTAAAACAATTGGTGTATATCGAAGATTTCTTAATTGTAACTCATCCATTATATTCTTTGTCATTACACTTATAGTTGCTCCTGGATCAATAAGTGTGTTTGGAATTGCAATTTTATTAATGTGAATTTTTACAATGGGACATCCTAGATGTAAATATTTTTCTATATATTTTTCTAAGGTTGTCGAGCTTGCCAAGGTATTCTTGGTGCTACAAAGAAAAATTGTTCCGAAGCTTCATTTTCTTCATTGTCCTCTTGATAAACTGCTTTTAGTCCTGGTAGGGATGGGAAATTCTTTGTCACATGTTTTTCTACACAAATAACATATTTCAATGTTATCTAATGGGAATTCTTTCAAAGGATGGCATTTTCTAGATAATGCGACTTTTTCTCCCTTTTGCGTGTTTTGAACTCTTAGCATATCATTTTTTTTACTTAAATTTCCAAGAATATTAGTCTTGATATTTTTAATAAATGACCATGTTCAACTCTACTTACCATACTAGATGCAAATTTACTTACTCTATATATGGTTGGGTGTTGAGGACCTTTACCATATTTTGCTCTTTGTTGTGGTATATGCTTGCATAATTCACATTTTTTTTGAAAAGTAAGTTGGTATACATCTCCTTTACTCATCAAATTCAAGATCAATCCATTCATCTCTAATTCCTTGAAGTAAAAGAGTTTTTGAGAGTTTCAAATCCTAATTTATGTTTCTTTTCTCTTTTGACATTGTAGACAAACCTTTCCACTATATAATCTTCAATATTTTAATCCTCTTTTTTACTCATTTTAGAAATTTTTTCCTTAATATCATGTTCAATACAATAATCTTTACATTTGTCTAGAAAATGTTGTTTCATTGCGTCCCATGATCTTATAAAATTTGTTCCTAATCCCATGAGCCATTTTAAAGCCCCATCTTTAAATGTAGTTGGAAATAGCTTTAATTTTTTAGCATCTTGCAAATAGTCATAACTTATAGAAAGTAGTTCAAACTCGAAAAGAAAAGTTTCTAGGTCCTTAGTTTACATACCATGAAAATTTGGAAGTACTGATGGAGAAATGTTTTTCATGTTGACATTAGTATTTGTATCTTGAATAGGAAAACCATATGCATTTTATTCATTATCATCATCTCCATCTCCTCCTCTTCCTCCTATGAGTGGAAGTATTCTTCCTCCTCCAAGTGGAGGTCTTCTATTACCTCCCCATCCACCTCCTAAAAGTATTTTTGTTCCTTTTCCAATTCAATTAAGAGGTATTATCTCTCCTTTTCCTTTAGCCATTAATTCTTCATAACTAAAAGAATATGTTTCTTCTATTGGATTTTCCTCAATTGGTTCTTTAATTATTGGTTCTCCAAAGAATATTTCTTCTTCGTCTTCATTAATTATCTCAAGCTCTTATACAACAAAATGTTCTCCTATTTAACGAGAGAGAAAAATAACTACTTTTGTTGAATATTTTGGTTCTTCTCTAGCTCTAACTTTATATCTTCACACTTCAACATAACTTCTTCTACCTGCAAAAGTGGGAATATGTGATGTGGATGCTGATGTGGTTCTTACTACACCATGTGAACTAGTGGGGGTGGTAGGTGGTCGTGTTAAAGTAGTTATACCTATCATAAATTTCCCTCTTGAATCCATTTCTCTATAGTACATGCATTCCATTTATCATGCTTACTCATGCAACTAATTAAAATGAAACGGCCAAGGTTTTGGAGAAACCTCCCTTGGGTGATGCACAGGTTCTTACCTCTTGTCTTCCATTTCTCCCCACTCAAAGTTGTGTAATTTAAAATCAACCTAAAATAAAAACTAAATCCTATGTACACTTCCTTGAGAACGACACCAAATTTTTTTTGTCAATTCAATTACACTAGAATTTTGTTAAATTTAATTCATCAATACGGGTTGGTAAACTTGTGAAATGTAAGCAACAATATACATTAGGACTTAGTTTCTAACTTTTAATTTATGCAAAAAATGACAATAAAATAATGTTGGTACAAGTTTCAATAGGTTTCTCAAGGTTTTGTCCTAAACAAGTAACACAAGGTTCTATCCATTTTATACAAGTTTTAATATGTGCAAACATTAATAGTAAAAGAATATTGGGACAAGTTTCAATAGGTTGCTCAAGGTCCTTTCCTAAACAAGTAACACAAGCCTTTGTCCTTGTGATCCAAATTTTATTCTATGTAAACATTAATAGTAAAAGAATATTGGGACAATTTTGAATGGGTTGCTCAAAGTTCTTGCCTAAATAAGTAACACAAGGCTCTATCCTTGTGATCCAACTAAACTATTTTATCCTATTATGAAATTGATCATAAAATTGGAAAAAATGCCATAGGGTACTCATGATTTTGCACAAGTGAATAACACAAGGTTGTGCATTCGTATTCAATTAAATAATCAATTTAAAACTAAATGAAAAACAACTATCTTGATTAAGAACAAAACTATTTGAAAATGGAGTTGTAACTATTGTAAATCAACAATTCTAAGAATGATATTTTAAAATGAAACCTATTATATGAAATGAAATGAAATGAAACATAAATCAAATATGTGAAGAAAATAATGGCAATGTGTTTCCTTGCAAGGGCCCCTCTTGGTTGGTTCGTGTGCTTGCATTACTTAATTATAACTTAGAACGGATAAACTAGTATGAACAAGATCAAATTGGGCATGTCATAAGTACAAAACAAAAAATATATATTAAACTAAGAATTGTCTCTAGTACATACGATGCATGTTCTCTAATAGGAGCACACATATTTATAATATAAAAAAGAAATTTGTCTCAAAATTTTACTACTAATCTTCAGGAATCCATACTAGTATTTTACAATGTGTGGAAATAAAAGAGATATTTGATGATCTAAGAGATTCATGATGGAAGCATGAATCTCTCGTTATATCTCCTCTTCATTGGATTTTAATCCACCGCGTAGTGTAATCAAACTCAAAATCCGCCACTTCCTAAGTTGTTACTTTGTCTCCCACCTAAGTTATTGACCACATTGTTTAAATGAGCCCTATTGGTGACATGGATGTCTTCTAACTACACCCATAGGTGAAAAAACATCTCTTTAGTTTTTTCCACATCCCTTAGTTCTTGATTTTGTTGGATCATGCCTGGAGGTATGGTAACCTGTAATCTGGCTATAGAAAGGAGTAGTTGCAAAATATGTGAGTTTCTATACTCATAACATATTTAACTATTTTCATAAAGAAATAAACAAAACTCTATATATATGGACATGATTACCTTTAAATTATTTAGTTGTAACCAATGTAGCTCAAGCATGGTGTTTGTACATAAATTATTACATTTTTTCATGAAACGATATCTATGATGGGCTTATAAGAAAAATGTAAGAAAAACTAAGGATAACATAGTGACAAAAAGATCTTATTGTATAAACTCAACATTGTTACCCTATAGAGCTAAACTCCTAGACTAACAGTGACATTACAGGGATAAGACTCATAAATAACATGATGTTTCCACATATAAGACTGTCCTAAAATAATATCACAAACTTTGAGTGGGGAAACGTCACATGACACCTCATCTTTGAAGGGTTTGATGCCATAGGATAGGAAACGTTGCTAGTTGACACAAATGTCTCATCCATGGCTCAACCAACCAACTGTGTATGGTTGGGGATGTGGCATTATTGTTATCTTCAATCTCTTGATGACCTATTCTGAGATCAATTTCTTCTAGCTCCTGCTATAAAAAATAAAATGCAATGGATTCCTCTTCACCCACATCTAGGAATGGAAGAGGTATTACCCCTCTTTAGAATCCTCTATCTCTTCTGGTTTGATTTTTGTGATTGCAAAGGTGGCACTAGGTTTTGCATCAATGATTTGATTTCCTTTATCCTATTCTAAAATAGAGTTAGAGCCAAAGTCCATTTATTTTTCTTAAATTCCTCCAACAATTATTATTTCAAGTGGCATTCATCAGTGTTTTTCCAAGGACTATTTTGGAACTCACACCAGTTTCCATTGTCCTTTTTCAACTTCCCATTACCCTCCTTTTCTTGTGACATGGGATGGTTTTATTAAGTTTATATCTCTTTGATTTGTCTCTTGTTTAGAAATTTTCGACCACATTTTCAAATTATTTTATTGTGTTGATGGTGGTGGATTTTCAGCCAACAGTAGGGGGTCTCCTTGGTGTGAAGTCCTAATTAGACCTCACACCTTTTAGGACAGGATCCCCATCTGGTTTGTGGGCCTGATTGCCACCATCTGTGTGTGTTACTCTTGGCTTTCAAATATAGAGAAATGAATGTGATACCAAGTGTAAAATGCCAAAATAATGAGGACGACATCAACTTTCCATTGATGGCTAGCTGAACATAATACAAGAAACTAACAACAGAACAATGGGAAAGAGCATGCCTTGAGAAAGAATCAGATAGCTAAGAATAACTAAGACATACACAAGTAAGAAGGTGTTAGGAACCAACTGCAAATTAGTTTGCAGTCAATTACCAACATTAACATTGAATGAAGAGAAGATATTCACAACAAACACACAAGTTGAGTGCAACTAATTAGTTCATAAACATACACACAATATGTAAACACACATGCATAAATAAGAAAAATGATTGGATGACCATTACTAGTGCCATTAACATGGATAACAAAATTGTTCTTATATATTATAGTACAATTATATTTTTGTTATGCCTCAACACACCCCATATGTTTTACTCTATACTTAAATAATTTTTCCCTCTCCTCTTTTCTAGATTCTCCTTGCTTCACAAGATCCTTCTTGTTTCATCCTCACGAGATCCTCTATTTTTCCACTGCTCTTCTCTCTTCCCATCTCTCTTGTTTCACTTATTATCTTCCACATTCACAATTTCTCTTAAATGATTGTTAGAAGGCTAAGTTGTCACATCATCCCCTAATCCCATCATCTTTCATCACATGTTGAACATCCATGATGGTTTGACTACCTTGCCAATAATCACTTCTTAGGATTCCCAAACTAATAATTGTTTCTTAGTGTAGTTTCCTTGTTGATAATTACTTTGCATATGTATTCCATTGATTCCCCACAAACCCCTTGAGAAATGAGGAATCATTGCAAATCAAGATACACAACATTAAAACCACATTGCAACACAAAAAAAAACAGTTATTGTGTAGCAACCTAACTGTAGGTTGGTGTTTCAGTAGAGGCATTGCAAGAACAATGTTGCAACACATAACAATGAGGCAATTTTGTAGTTGGATTGTTACAAAAACAATGTTGTAGCAACATAAAAACAAGGAAATATTACAACAATGGTGTTGTATCATGTAATAGTGAGGTGGCATTGCACCAATGGTGTTCCAACAAGGCAACAATAGAACAATGTTGCGGTTTCTTATTTCATTTGCTAGGATACTAACTAAAATCAATTGATGCAGAAGTGTGTGTAAACAAGAAACAAAACCCATGGACCAAATAATCTCATGGAAAGGAAACCCATGGAAAGGAAAATAGAGACACTTGAGGGTCCTTTGACACAACAACCTATGTGTAACTATGATTCACTTGATTTAGTGAGAAAATTCAAAGTTGAAGTCAATGATTAGATTTAGAGGGCTAGGATTTTTTGAGTAATTGTTTGATCTAAGAAAAAATTCACTAAGAAAGAGAAAGTACATAGGAACATTTGGATCAGAGAAGGACTCCCTTTATGTTGTGCAAGCCCATTGTGGAAACACTATGAATGGTAATAAGCCCTAGCTCAGGAGATTTAAAGATAATACACTGATTTTTATGTGGATGAAGGAGAACGGCCTTCATCCTCACACCAATAGTAGCTCTAGAGAGAATTTTTTCTCTTGGTGTCTACATGAAGAAAAACTAGGAAATGACCCATAATAATTTGGAAAACTTTTCACTTAGTGGGATTTTGAGGGAATTGTTGAGTTTGACTTGATTAAGGAGAACGGCCTTCATGATTCCACCCTATAATTCTTAAGCGTGAGGCTTCCCTCATGGATTCATGGTTTGACTTAGGGGTGGCTAGTTACAAAGGATAGAACAAATGGTTGATATTAAGGTTGGTGAAAAGTGGCTCACCCTTCATTAGTTGTAGGAAACTACTGATATTGATCACGTGGGCTTCAAATATATAATGTAATTCACTTTCAATGACGTAGACATGATATTGATGAATTATGTTCATTTAATTACTTGCATGTTGAATGAACACCATGGTTTATATGATACATGTTTGCGATATGAATTGGTAAACCTTCTTGTGATGACTATTTAATATTCACATGCTTACTTGTTGATCCTTAATGTGCTCTTATGATGTGTTTTTCATGATTATGAGCATGGGAAAGAGAGAATATTAGTCCTAGTTATCTTTAATGGCTATGGATGTAATATCCATTTTTCTAGTAAGTTATTATAGCTGAGAAGTTAGCAAATGAAATCACTTCAACCTCTTGGACAACCAGGATTGATGTTTGGTTGTGAAAGATTCTTCGTGAGTCATAAACACGGGAAATTGTTCTATTCTATATAGGAGAGAGAAACATTAAATATAATATTTTTTAATCAATTGTCCCTTCATTGATGTAGAAATTAATGTAATAATCATAATTATAAAGTGGAGACTCAAAGGAAAGAGTCCTCATAGAACATTTGATGTAAAGTGTTAAAGGGTTCATTAAAGAATTAGTAACTAGTGTAAATTATAATGAAGGGATTGAAGTGGGCTTTTATGGCCTTTTAAGTGAATGTTAATGGAATGTAATAGGTTGTCTATGGGATTGAAAAATTATGTTGTATCCCTATTTGAATAGCTATGTGATTGAACAATTGAAATGTATCTCTACTTTGGAATTAAAAGGCTTGAAAGTATTCTGATATTTATGCCGTAGAAGGATTAAGTTCCTTGTCAAGGTAGGTGTTGATGTTGGCCTTTCATTGGTTTTGTGGTGGGTTTTAAACCCTATTTTTTCTAGCTGAAGAGAGTGAGGATTTTTATTCAAGTGAGATAGACTATGAACAATAACCTCACTTCTTTTACTTGAGAATTTTCTTACTTATTGGTTGTAGTTTGATGTTATTATAGGGTTTTGATGCCTTTGTAGGGTTTTGATGCCTTTATAGGGTATTGAAGACTTATTATCTTCGTAAGACTTTTGGGAAATTTTCTTCCTTGTCAGAATCCATCTTTAGTCCTCAAAGGCATATTGAGAACTTCCCCTTTTGGAAGCTTGTATTTGTAAATTTGGGGATTTGAGGTTTAGTCCCTAGCCACATTGGCAAGAAGGTAACCATGAATGTGGGCCACACTAAAAGGGGCTTAAGTGTGAAAGGTATAGGGATAGGGATATGTCCCAAATATTTGGATATTTAGATGTTTGGGCATCTAAGATTGTTTTCAATGCAAACATCTAAGAAATTTAGATGATCCATCATCTATCAAGCGACAAAGTTCAAACATTGAGATCTATCAAGTGCCAAAGTCTGGCATATGAATATGTCAAGGAAAAAATTATGGGAATCCAAAATTTTATTAGTGGAATTTGAGGAAAATCCTAGATTTGGATGTAAGCTAGATGGACCACTTGGAGGTTACATCGAGTCCAAGTGAAAGAAACCCATGTCATGCTATGAGGGAATGAAAGATGATGTGGTGGTTAACATGTCACTACTAACATGGTGGTTGATGTGGTAATATGAGAGGGCTTTGGATGAAGTGCATGATGATGTAGCATGCTAACATGGTGGGGTGTTGACATCGATAAGAGGTGTAGTGGTGCTAAGGTGGAGGCCAAGGTGGTGCTTGCATGGTGGATGTGATGTGGAATCTAGAGTTTGTAGCTTCAACCCTTTTATTTAATTATATTTTTAAGAATTTTTTGATATAGTGAAGGTTGTTTGGACTCAACCAAGCACTAATGCTAGATCTAGATGTAATCATAATTTCAAGAATCCATATGGATTTGGAGAGGTTCAAATCTAGAATACCAGATATTTGGGAATTCTTATAAATGTACCAATGAAAATCTTGGATTTATTGTGAGCAGGATAACATGAGAAGTGGAGAAGGTCACCCTACAAGGTGGTGAAATGTGGCAGGGATTAACACATGTTAGTCATGTGTTAGCCAATGCACCATTATATGATGGAAACACATTGGCAAAGGACCATCATGTGTCTGCCACTTTAGATCCATAATTTTGATTTGGACGAAATTTTATATTGTTGGAAAGCTATTGATGAGCATTTAATGATGGTGATCTCAAAAAATGTTTTTCAGGTACCTGGTGGAAGAGGAATTTTGATAACAACACTTCCATAAAGTAACCTTGGATGTTGGGTCTATACAATCTATAACCTCAAAATGCCTTGATGGGTTGGGTGTGTTATATAGTGGTATTAAAGTTGTGCTTTAAACACTAGGCATGGAGGGCCAGAGGTATACCATATATGTGAACTTGGATAAAGACAAAGAACTTGTTAATTATGTTTGGAAATAGTAGTATTTACTGTATTTGATCTTGGATACAAGGCTACATTTCTTGAATTAGAGCGATAGTGTAATTGAAGTGTGTTCTCTAAGAAAAGGGGGCCATGCTTGTAAAAGGTTCCTTGGAGAAGGTTGTTTTAGGGAGCCTCTCTGCTGTGAATGATGATGATCTGGGAATAAAAAAATATATAATTAAAGATGAACAATGTTGTAAATGCACTAGTATGGATATTAAATGCATATGGATATGTGTATGCTGGAAAAGTGTTTAGGATATCAAGGCATTGTTTCTTTAATTGAATGAATATGGTTAATGAAAAGAAATGGTTTTTGTAATAAATTGTTAAATTCAGGTTTAGTCAATTATAGAGAATTTTTTCACTAATTGGAATGTTAACTAATATCTAAGTGATATTTCAAAATAAATCATAAATTCAATTTTAGGCCATTATAGACTGATGCATATATTACCAAGGCAAACAAATATATTAGAATTAATTGTTTTTAATCAACTAACACCAACATGTTGTTTTAGCACATAAGAAGACATACAAGAGTGAGGAAGGAATAAATGTTCAACATAATGGCACAGTACAATGTGGAGGACACTTCACACTTCGGGAACAGTAAATCAGACAAGAGGAAATCTATTGAAATCCCTTTAGATTTGGTAGAAACATTGAGAATCTTAAAATATAGAATTAAGAGTTACATGAATAATAATGAGATATTCATTAGAGCCCAAGACGAGTAGGCTAAGATAAATAAATGGCCATTATAGATTGTATCAGATATAGAGATACAACTACAACATGGACCAACTGCTAGTAATATGGACAAAAATTAATAAAATGAGGTGTTAATCCCATAAAAAAATTCAGAAATATGGGTTAGCTACCAGCTACACAAGAAAAAACTCTTTAAGGAAGAGGCACAAAAGTGTCAAGAAAGACACATCTAGTGATGATACCTTAGTAGATTCCTCTAGTAAAGAGACAAACAGTTCAAACATATTATCTAGATATGCAATCAAGTTAGGCTTGCATAAGGAAAAGAATTCCTTCAAAGTGTTCCCTACCTAAAAACTCAAAAAGGAAAAGTCATCTACTTTTGGCAGTGATAAGAGAGATTAGGGAGCAATGGAAAAGCTTTCTAATATTATTAGAGATTTAAAAGAAATCTTGTAATAGGGATATGAAACTTGATGATAAGTAATGGTATTTATATAATGTACGATAATATAACTTGTATGCACAATAGTGCAAGGGGGAAGGTTCCCATGGATCCTTAAGAAATATTTCAATTTCAGTAATCCTATTAAGAACTAAAACAAATTTTAATTAAAAAAAAAAAAATTACATATGCTAAATGTACTAAGTTCTAGATGAACTTGCAAGGTTCCCTATTGAATGAGTGAAGAGTTGAATCAAGAGGATACATTTGAATATTCAAGAATCTATCAAGGTGGAATTGACTAGGCTAATAAATCGAATCATGGAAAATTTTGAGCGTGAGAATGCTTCATTAATTTTCGATGCATGAAAGATGTTGGAAATGAACGAATGAGTGCATGCATATAAAATGAATTAGTTGTTAAATTATATTTTTTTATAGAACACTTTATATTTAATTGGTGGACTAACAATTGATGTGTGATGAAGCTATGCATAAGAAAATATGCAAATTATTCTCAGGGAATTGATATTAAAGATCACTTAGGAGAATTGGGAATTGAGGCAATGGAAGTTCCCTCGATCATCAAAAGAACCTTGAGGATAATGACAAGATATGACTTGTGAAGGAAGGATAAAGAAGAAGCAGGGTGGACTTTTTGAGAAATTATTAACTAAGGACAGATGGGATGGCAACCCTACAGGTATGAAATGCCCAGTCATGCTAAAACAATTGATAAGTTGAAGGAATTTGGAAATAATTGCTACAAGTTGAGTTTATATATTTCTATTATTATTTCACTTAAATGCATATATGTCATGATACCGAAATGAGTTATGAATAATGAAAGAAGATTCAAGCACATAATATTTGGAAAAATCTTAGAACTCAATGCATGTGTGAGCTATTATGATGGATATCAGTTAGATAAGTGAGTCAGACACTCAAGTAAAATATTTTTTTAGTAATACATTGAAAGAATTCATGGATATGTGTGATGCATTGAATTCATGAGGCCAAGTGCATTGGCCTAAGAGTTTCTAGAGCTAAAACAAATGATTTTACCATCTAGTGATGAGTTATGGTAAGTATAAATATATGATTTTCTTTAGCAGATATGAATAATCAAGGAATGGTTTTTATGTGAATGGATGTTTGAAAAAATACTCAGTAGAGTATGATCAAAAGGTATGAAACTCTCAACATGAGAGATTGTTACATTTGGTATGATCATGATTTTTGAAGCTTTAGTAATATATATACTTGATGCATTGAATGCATGCAAGCTTGTGTGGAGAAAACATTAATATAATCGAGTGTCATAAAAAAATGATAGTTAATGTTTTTTTAAACTTGTTGATTGCTAAAGTGAGTGGCGCAATTCGTGATTCTAATAGAAAGAAAAGTGTTAAATATTACCGCTAATAAATTCTAGGACAAATGTGTCAATAGAAAGAGCCACATATGAAACTCTCAACCATGAGCTAATTTGATTTGCTGGTATGAAAATTCTAATTTCCATATGAGTTCTTTTAAAAGATTATGATGATATGTATTTATATAATATACTTAATGCTTCTTTTCAACTATATGATATGAAATTAAAATGATTGAGTGAATCCACTATGTGATGGTTTTGAAACAAATATAGTGGTTGTTGTTGTAACACTCCTTTTTAATCTCCACATTTTTTAATGTGTAATTAATACTAATAATGTGGGATGACTAGCATGGATATTTTTTCTAGATTTCAATTGATGTAAATATTCATCAATATTTAATATTGATCCAGGGGATTAAAAATATGATCAAAAATAAAAGTTCTCAAAATCTCCCAAAACTAGTGTCAAATTGTATATCTCATCGTTATGATTCCAACGACACTTGAATCACCTCAATCTGACACCATATGTGAAAGTTATCACATTATGAAGTTTTTGGAAAACAACTAAAAAGTCAACTTGTAGGGTTGATTGGGTAGCTGATTGGGCAGTTCATATGATGACATGGACATGATGTCAGCAACTAACTATGTAGTACAGTGGTAAGATGGGAAAATCCCATACTGACACATGGCATGATCGTACAAGGTGATTTGGCATATTTTTGTTGGTTGGTGAGTTTTGGTTTGGCCAATTAGGAGGTGCCATGTGGCCCAATGGGAGGGCGCCATGTGGCCCTCGAATACCATGTAAAAAGAAATTATGGGCCGAACGACCTCGTCGAGGCTCGACCCCGCGACCTCCGACAAACTAACTATCCATTTTACCATCACACCACATGTTGTTCCTTGGTGTATAATAGGGGTCAGTTATATTTACTGTTAACCATTCGGTGGTTTGGGGGGAGGGGTGTGGGGGGAGGGCAGGGGGGAAGGCCAACAGGCTTGCCTGACAGGCCCAGGCCTGGTCACATTATTTAACATATAATTGTGGTGGAAGCGAAGGGGGTGGGCAGTTAGCCCTAACACCCGATCCCATTTATGATAACAAAATTGTCAAATTTAGGCTTCTGTGATCCATATCAAGTTAGAGAAGATTCTTCGACGAAAATCACATTGGGATGCTTTTGTCGACGCGTTTCAAACCAACTAGTGTGGTTCATCGTCAGGACAAGTTGAATGAATAGATCTCGCTTTGCATATTAAATAGTTAGAGCAGAACATCCAACGGCTATATTGACTAACGGTTAAATTTGACTGGGAACGGTTAGTTTGGACTGGATTAGGGGCATAACCTTTATTTAATTAAATAAGTTAATTTAGTTAGTTATATTCTTATTAAAATAAAAGTAAATGGACCATTTTATAAACTTATAATTATAAATATATATCAAAATAAATAAATTATAAAATAAATTAATTTAAATAAAAAATAAATTAATTTAAATTAATAGTTAGTTATCAAAGTTATTATATATAAATATTAGAGTAATTAATAGTTAGTTATAAGAGTTATTAAATATATAAATAATAGAATAATATATAAACAGTTAGTTATATTTATATTAAAATATAAGTTAAAGGGACTATTTCATACACTTATATTTATAAATATATATTAAAATAAATTAATTCTAAATTAATAGTAAATAGCAGAAGGGGAAATGAAGAATGAGGCCTAACTTGGCTATTTTTCTGCCTTTTTTAGCCCAAGAAGAGCTTATACAAGGGTTTTTGGGTGTACTGGTACAATGGCAACATTAATCTTGTAATTTGAGCGTTATATGTTGATGTAATTGACATTTTGAGAATATAATATAAAGGGACAACATTGGAAGCTGGACTCAGAGACGTAGCCTAGGAGGGGTGAACTCTATCATCAAATTGTTGTTTTGTGATGTTGCATGTTGTTTATTTTTCTCTATTTAAATCTGCAAAAATTAACTAAAATCACTAAGTTTATGTTCTTTTGAAATTTTGATCCATTTCCCACAAGACATAAAATAGCTTGCAAACTTTTTCAAGAAACCTTTAATTTTTAATTTCAGATTAGTTTGGTATCAAAGCATGGTTTTTTTGAAGGTTTTATAGTTTTTGCAAGTGTTTTCTTGAATGATTACAAGATCTAAATTGAGAAGAGGAGAAGGAGTGCTTGAAGAACCAAACCCTCAAATTGGTTCAAAGAGGTCACACACTCCAAAAACTCCACCAATCATGGCACGTGAAGAAGGATAGGAGCTGATTTATGAGGATGAGAGATCTTTTAGAAAGTATTTCTATGATATCTTAGAGATGGTGAAAGTGTTGTACAATGAGAGGAAAACAATGTTGGAAGGAGAAAATTCAAATCATCCAAAAGGTAATGGTGGTGATGGGAGAAAGCCTCCTACTCCACCTCCTCGTTCACCTCCATCATGACCTCCTTCTTCACCACCTTCAATACCTAGACATACTCCTCCTAGATCTCCAAAAGGAAATGCTAAGTCTCGTTTGCTTAAGCTTGATGCCAAGTTTGAATTTCCTATGTACAATGGGAAAGCAAGTGCTGAAAAGTTTCATAATTGGGTTTTTCAAATTGAATTCTATTGCAGGATTCAAAAAATTGATGATGATGTTACAAAGATTCAAATTGGTTCTCTTCATTTGGAAAGTGCAGCCCTCATCTGGTGGGAGGCCGAAACTCAAGAAGATTTGAAGAAAAGTGGTAAAATGATCTCTCCTTGGAATGATTTTACAGCTGCATTAGGAAGGAAATTTTATCCATTAGCTTACATGCAAAAGGCAATTATGGATTGGAAAAATTTTAAACAAGCTAAAGGTCAGAGTGTTCAAAGTTACACGCAAGAATTTAGAAGAAGAGATTTAATCTTGGGTGTTGATTTGTCTTCCCAAGACACTCCTCTTAAATACATAGTTGGATTACATAGTTATTTGAGACATATTATACTTATGTTTAATCCCACCAATCTAGATTAAGTATGTGTTCAGGCAAATAATTTAGAATCAAGAGGCAAGAATATTCCTCAAGATACTAGCAAGAATACATCCAAATCCGGAGACAAAGGAAATGGGGAGTTTAAAGGAACTTGGAAATTACATCAAAAAATGAGACCAAAGAAGTTAAACAAGGGGAAACAAAAGATTGCTGCTACAACTCAACAAGATCTAGGATCTAATTCAGGCGATGAAACCAAAATCACAGCCATGGGAATGAAAGGTAAATATTCTAATGCAAGTACTAGTTCTTCTAGTAAGCCTATTGAGTCTCAAAATGATAAATAAATAAGTGAGCTTTTTCATAGCAGGGTCATTACAAAACATAGAAAAGTTGATACCTTGTTTGATAGTGGATCCCAAGTCAATCTTATCTCTAAAGAAATTTTCAAGAAACTAAATCTAGAAACTACACCTCATACTAACCCTTACCCTTTGGGTTGGGTATGTGATGATGCCAAATTACAAGTGACAAGAAAGTGTAAACTCAAATTCGCTATCACTAGAAATTTTTATAGATGAGGTAGAGCTTAACGTTGTACCACTTGACATATGGGAATATGTTTTAGGGAGCCCATACTTGTATGACCGAAAAGCCATATTCTATCTTCATGACAACAAATATCATATTTTTAAAGATGGATTTGAGTATATTGTTAGATCACATCATAAGAAGATGAACTTATCTCTTGTAAGTGTTGGTTAGATGAAAAGGCTAGTAAATGTTAGTAAGAAATGTGTGTTGTTGATGATTAAAGCTAAAGATATTGTTGAATCTGAAGCTTTTAGAGGATGTGATTCTAAACTAAAGCATGATTTGGTTGAAGTTGTTAACACTAATGACAAGATGTTTCAGGAATCGAAAGGGTTGCCTCCGAAAAGAGGAATCCAATATGAGATTCATTTGCAGTATGATGCAACACTTCCAAATATTGGCATGTATATAATGCCAGTTTTGGAGAATGAAAAAATCAAGAAGAAAATTCAAGAGTTGCTTGACAAATGGGTCATGAGGTCTAGCACATCTCCTTGTGGGTCTCCTAATATCTTGGTTTCAAAGAAACATGGTACATGAAATGCGTGTGGATTTTAGAGATTTGAAAAAAATCACAGTAAAGAATCACTATCCTCTTCCTCACATTGATGATTTGCTAGACCAATTAAAGGATGTTGTTTACTTTACTAAGTTATATTTGAGAAGATATTATCATCAACTAAGGATTGCTGAAGATGATATTTGGAAAACTGATTTCAAGACAAAACAATGTTTGTTTGAATGGTTAGTTATGTCATTTGGGCTTTGAAATGCACCTGCAACATTCATGAGAGTTATGAATGATGTGTTGAGACCATTCCTTGATGATTTTTTCTTAGTATACTTAGATGATATTTTGATTTTCAGTAAGACTCATGAAGAGCATGTCAAGCATGTGAAACAAGTTTTAGATGTTTTTGAGAAAGAGAAATTGTATTTGAAGATTTCTAAGTGTGAATTTGGGAAAACCTCTTTGGTTTATTTGGGTCATATTATAGGAGGGGGTGAATTGAAGATTGATCCCTCAAAAGTTGAAGTCATTGTGAATTGGCCTAAACCCAACAATGTAACAGAAGTTAGGAGCTTTTGGGAGCAACCCAATATTGGAGAAAATTTATAGCTAACTTCTCACTCATTGCAGTAGCATTACATGCTTTGACAAGTGTGAAACATGTCTTTCAGTGGGGATGAAAGCAGTAAAAGCGTTCAAATTTTTGAATGAAAAAACCAGTACAACACTAGTTCTAGCACTTCTAGATCTTAAGAAACCATTTGATATCCAAACCAATGCAAGTGATTATGCTACGGGAGCAGTTCTGATGCAGCATTGTAAGGCTATTTTTTATCATTCTGAAATCTTTACCAATGCAATAGTTAATTATCCAACTTATGATAAAGAGTTGTATGCTTTGGTAAAAAGCGTGAAGAAATGGAAGCATTATTTTACAGGTAAATAAATTATTATTCATATTGGCCATCAACCTTTGCAATATTTACAATCGCAAACCAAGATACAACAAGCTAGCCATTTCAGGTGGATGGGATTCCTACAACAATTTCATTTAGTAATCAAGTAAAAGAAAGGTATATAAAACAAAGTTGTTAATATGTTATCAAGGTCTATCGTTAATGCATCTATTATTCTTAAGCATAACTCAATCATGCATGAAATCTATATTGAATAGTATGCTCGAGATGAAGATTTTAAAGATGTTTATGCAACTTTGAATCAAGGTAATAATGTTGAAGAGATGGATTATCGTGTTCGTAACAAGTTGTTGAATCATCTTAGCAAGTTATGTGTTCCACAGGGTGAAAGAATCAATTTCATAAGGGAAGCCCACACTTCTCTTATTGTTGGTCACTTTGGTGCTTTGGTGTAGGAAAAACAATTGCTCAAATTCATAGGTATTGTTATTGGCCTCACATAAATAAAACAATTTCAAGATATGTAAAAGGATGTTCCATGTGTGCTACTAGCAAGCCTAGCAATAGGAAATTGGGTTTGTACACTCCACTTCCTATTCCTTCTTGTCCTTGGGAAAGTATTTCTATGGATTTTGTAGGGGGACTACCAATGTCTAGGAAAGGTCATGATTATCTATATGTTGTTGTGGATCATTTCAAAAAAATATGTGTGTTGATGCCATGTAAGAAACATGTTACAAATGAACATAATGCAAATATCTTCTTCCAAAATGTATGGGTTCACTTTGGGTTACCCACTTCTATTATTTCTTATCGAGATTCTCAATTTGTTGAGAAGTTTTGGTCAAGTTTATGGGAACTCATGGATAACAAGTTTAAGAAGAGCACCACATTTCATTCAAAAAATGACAGCCAAACATATTTAGTGAACATAAAAGTAGTGCATCTCCTTCATGGATATTGTGGTAAGCATCCTAAACTATGGGATGAGAATTTTCATTACATACAACATTCCTGCAATCCTGCTGAGCACTCATCTATGCAAGTATCTCCATTTGAAGCTTGTTTGGGTTATTTTCCAAAGTATCCTTTGTATTTCATATTTGCTAAAGATATTGAAGTAGATGGACATAATGATGTGGACAAAGCCAAGAATTTCATTGAACAAATTCAACTAGTGCGTCAAAGAGTACAAGAGAAGTTAGATAAAATCAAAGCCAAAGACAAATCAAGACATGACAAGCATTGAATTAATCATGATTTCCAAGTGGGAAATCAATTTTGGTTGTATATCAACAAGGAAATACTTCAAGGTGAAGGTAAAAATCTCAATCCAATCAAATATGGTCCTTTAAAAATATTGGAGAAGATTGATAACAACTATTATAGGCCATTTTGTCGCATTTGGTCAATAGGTCTTCAATTGGATCAATCAACATCCTTTGACCTCCTTCTCATCATCCTTGCACTAAGCCCTAAGAATGACTCATTATAATCCAAGAGTTTCTACCTGAAAAAACCTTGTTTCAGTCATTTTAAGGACCAATGCTCCCTGGCCTCCTACTGGACAACGTTGAAAACCAGGTTTCTCCACTGTGGACTACGTTGATCACCTATAGGTTGCTCCACTATGCACCTATGTTGGTTCTAGAAATTCAGGAAAAAGAGAGATAATCCCAAAGCCTCTTCTCCCTAAATATTTTAGGATCTATTGTAACCACTTACCTAAGATAAAAGTCTTGAATCCTATCCTATCCTACTTTGGATTTTTCATCCCTTATCCCTTGATCTCATCCTCCCATCAAGAGTGCATCTCAAGACCTAATTGGTAAAAGCATAAGAATTCATGAATTACCTCCACCTATATATTTACCGCCATCCATAGGCAAGGGGTTGGATTTTAGAGAGTGATTCTACCCTTATGTTGTTGATGTGAGATATATCTTTCCATGCATTAGGGTGATTAGAGGTGAACTTTGTGACAAGGAAATGAAAAGTCAACTTGGAGGAGCTCTTTTACAAGATCAACACATATTTTTGGTTGTAGCTCACTCCATTTTTATTAATGCAAAGAGTTCTTTGTTTTCCTATATATGATGTTATGGTTTCATATGTTTCAATACCATGTTGATCTAATGAATAAAGTGATTAGACAAAGCTACATAGATTACATGGATCGTTGGCTTGTGTTATCTAAATGTGCACATTCTAATAATAGCGAATGGAGCTATGATTAGAGAGTTTAAGCCAAACAAGGAGTGAAGCATACGACAGATTCCAAGTAGGTTTCATCCCGTCATCTATTTACTTTAAGGAAAATGTTAGTGCCTTTGTCTTTCTATTGTTCTAGGTCATTCCACTAGGCCTAGGGAAGATACTTTTGTCTGCAGTTGTAGATTTTTCATAATAAGTTGGCAACTCCACTGGGGAATGATATATTCCCTTGGTGGTTTCTTTGTCCATTGTTTTTGTCTTACCTATTTTCCGAACCTTTACTATCTTATCTAGTTAAGAACATACCTAGGAAGACCTTTCATTAAGTTTCAATTGCAATCCTTGTGTCAGCACTTTGCATCCCTAGACCAATGCACCCATTTTTCCTTTGACATAGCGTTTCACCTCAACCCATCCTTCTTTATGCCTGCCTTGCATAGCACTAGTGCCTTCTCTGCACCTGCGTTGGCCCTTATTCATGCACAATTGATTTTTTTTTCCTTGATTTTCTCTTTGATTTAGCCTTCAATCCAGCTTCTCTTCCTTGAGTTTATCAGTTCCTTGTGGTCCCTCTGAAGCCTTCATTTGGTTTGATTTTGTTTTGGTACCTTTGGTAAGGATTTGTTTGAATTTTTTTCTTTGTTCTTATCATTAGGTTGTTTGAAAATTGATTTGTTTGATCATTGAGTGCCTACATGAATTGGTGTTCTAGTCATCATTCTGAAAATCTTGTTTGACTAATTATTAGACTTTGTATCTTAGTTTTATTCATTTTTAAAAATTAAGTGACTTGAAAAGAAAAATATTTGCATTGGCATTTAGGGTTTTGTGTGTGCATTGAAATTGGAATAGTTGCATTGAAAATGGAATTGCATTTTTCATATTGTTTGTTGCATACTCTTTGTCTCTTCCCTTCCTTAAATAGATTTTCATTGAATGAGAAATATTCATTTCCTCATGCTAGTTTTCATTTTAGGATATTTAGGTGACATTCGCAGTGAGCCCCAAAAATGAAACTTAATTGAAGATAAACAGTAAAATTTATTGAATCAACCTAAGGAGAATTTGTAACATTAACACAAACATTTAGAGGTCTAGGCTATAGATTTGTTTTGGCGTCGTTAAATGTAGGTTCTGTCATTGTTTTCCAGCATTATATCCTGGGGATGAAATCCAGTTCCATGTATGTGATTGTATAGGATCATTCTCCATGTACCTTTGGGTATATTGGATGGTTCTCCATGCACATAAAGTATATGAGAATTCTCTCATCGAACGATTATGCATTGGACAACACTACTCCGGACTGCACTCCCATGTACCATCGAGCATATTTTGGGAGTCCCCTATAGGTTGTTATCCTCACCATAGGTAACCGATTCGGTCGCCTTACATAATATGATACATCAAACACAACATTTGGGGAGATTGGCTAATGTACGTTAAGTCCTTGGTTCACCAAGGTGTATATTGTAGTTCACGGTTGCTTGGTAATCCTTTATGCCTAGATTACAGTCTTTTCTATTTATTTTTGTGTCAATTTCTAAAATTTACTATCCAACGTGGAAGAACAAAATCCCCCACTCCGTCATTTGCGTAGAATGCCAAAATAAGCCTCCACTTCCACCAAAGGCTACTCCTAGTCATCGTCAGAAGCATAATAAGATGCAAACTACTGAATCGAGAAATCCAGGAACTACTTCTGGTCTTCCTCCTGAATATGATTAACCAGAATCATCTTTCCCTTTGAGTACTGAGTCTGAGATCACCTCTACTCTTTTTGGTGAATCTGACACAATCAAAATTGAAGCCCTTACAACCTTATTGCCTGAGGTCATTGAGCCTAACTTTCCTGGGTTAGATACTTTAATTTCTGAGGTTGTTGAACCTGAGGAACTTCAACCATCTTCACCTGTTACTTTAGGTCCTTCCCTTTCTCTTCCTTTGTCTCAGACAAAACCTCCAACTATATATCTTGGACCCAATGGTGAACCTCTTCCATACAGACTTGTGAGTATTGAAGATATCCTACAAGAAGAACCTCATCCATCCACTCTTGTCCATTAGTGTAGACTCCATTTTTATCAGAACGACCCTCTTCCTCCTCTTAAAACTCCAACACAAACTCCTTTACCTAATTATTTGGACTTACTTGCGGATTTCTCGCAGAAATCTTCATTGGGATTGTTAACCATGAATGGATTCGATTTGATCTCCCAACCCGTGTCCACCACTATGGTTGAGACATCAAATGTTTCTTCCTCATCCATGTTTGCAACATCACCAGAGGCACATCTGTATGGTGGCCCATCCATCCCACCTAGCTATCAGTCTTTATCTAATACCTTCTCTAGTGCAGCCTCCATTCCTTGGAAATCTACCATGTCATCCATTTTGGGAATTCCATCTCGTACTTCTCTTATGAATGCTACACATCCTTCTCCTTCTCCTCCGCCTACACCACGATTGAACAATAGGATGTCCCTTATGTTAGTGGGAAAGGTTATCTCCAACAACCTAACTCTCCTTATGTTGGGTGCCCTCCATTTGGATTGTAGTTTCCTCCATCATCCCCTCCTTCTATGGCAGGGGGGCAACCTGTTATTGGTATACCTCAAGTTGATTATAATCCTCCTTATCCTGGGATGGATTCTAGTGTTTGGCAACCTACTTTTCCCATCCAACCTGGTTCATTTTGGGACCAATTGTTGAATCCTCAACCTGTGTCATCTTCATCTCAAATTCCTACCCATCCATCCATACCTCAACAAGTTCAAATACATGTAAGTCAACCTTCATAGGCTATCGTTGCATATTAACGTATTGTATTGATATCTAGTACCCCTCAAGTACCTTTTACCTAACCTTTACAAGGTACCTTACAGTCTCAACCACTTGGGAAAGGTACTCCTCAAATTTCGATATGATAGAATGTGTATAGTATGGAACATCCCCAATCAAACCCACCTTATGTCGGGATGATGCAAAATCCTACAGGGAAACAATATAGACCTTATTAAGGTGTTCCTCAAGTGACTTTTCAAGGCCAACATAACCAAACCCATCCATTCTAGCCTTTGCAGGGTTATCCTGGTGTTGGTCAACAAGGTTATGCGTATGCTTCTTACTAGAATCCTCCTTATTTTGGTGCCTAGGTTCATGCTTATCAAAACCATCCTTATCGGGGAACACAAGTACCTATTTCTCAATCTATCCATTCTTATCCATGCTATCCTCCATCGGATTTTAATCGATAATTAAATTTTATGGAAACTCTTGAATTACCAGATTTGACTTGGCTTACCAATGATCCCATTGCTCATTCACCTTGGTGGCCAATAATTCCCACCAAATTTCCATCCGATATCCCAAAATTCAATGGGAATCCTGGAGAAGACCCATCAACCCATGTCATGACGTATCATCTATGGTGTTCTTCGAACTCCCTTAATGATGATTCCATACGATTACATATTTTCCAACGTACTCTTACAGGTACCACAACTAAATGGTACATTGAGTTACCTAGAGCTTTGTTTCATGATTTCAGCTCCTTGGATACCACCTTCCTTATGCATTTCCAGTTACCCATCTGATATGAAACTGGAACAAAACTTCTGACCAAATTCAAAAAAACTAAAGACACGCACATTTCAGATCCCATTCATGAGTGGCGGCGGCGTCGTCACCAATTGGTTAAGACCTATGTTTCGAATCAATTGCTATCATAATGGTTTATTAAATCCATATTTCCATATATCACACAAGATGTAGCTAAAGGTGGAGTCGTAACTGAAGAGAAAGTGATTTCTCATGCTTAATATTTGGACCTCATCTATACCCAATCTGGAATTCTCTATGAAAAGATACCATATGCTCTAAGACCTTTGAATGTCGTTCCTTCCACTCTTGGTAAATAATATCATGTTGTTGATGGCATTATTAGTTCTTCAAGTTCACAGAGAGTGAAAAAACCATCTAGTACTGCTCTCACTATTTCTGCCCAAAACTCTTTGTTACATAGTAATTTGTCACCATTGGTCACCGTCCCTGTTACCCCTTTCCCGTATTTTGGAGGACTCATTCCGGGACCTGTGAGCAGTGACATAACTTAAAAACACTTGCATTATGTTCCCCTGAGTATGGACTTCATGTGCCCTGAAGACACCTCCTGCAAAATATCCCTGAAAAGTGCCCTTTTTCCATTAGCGCGGGTCCACAATGTACTACCCGTGCCAATGAATGAGATACTCAAAAGAAGGTGCGACCATTGGCGCTCTGTCTTAGAGTAGCACCCGCGCCAACCAAATTTGGAAAAGATTTTTGACAAACGCGCGTCCAGATGTTTTTTCCCTTCAAGTCACGAAGTCTTTTGAGGATAAAGCTCATCTTCTAGATGTCGAGAGTCATCATCTATCCTTTACATCTATCCACAACGGCTTTTTGGAGATAATGCCAATCCATAATAGGTGTCCTGATGCATTGTATCTTCTTCCCCTACTCCATCTATAAAAGTCTGTCCTCATGCATTTGACAAGCTAGTTTTTGGAGTGATGCTAGTTGTGATAACGCTTGTCTTGAGTGATAGTAAGAGTCTTGGAGCATAGGGAGGTTATGCTGCCGGAAGTCTGAGAGAGAGAAGGTCTATTGCAAGACATGTATAGCTGCTCGCCCAGCCAGAGGAGAGAATCAACGCAGAACTTTGGTTGTATCTTTCTCTGTTGATTATTCATTAATGAACGACTATCATTATGGTTCCGATCTTACTGTTTATGATGATAATGTTTGATCTATTTCCTTTCTGACTGAAATATAGTTGTATTTTAGTGGATTTTATGCTTGTATTCGCTTCGTTCTTCGCATGTGCAGGTATCCGTTCGCAGGGATCGTGAGGATTGTGACCTGCCAAAGCAAGGGAACGGGAGTATCAACTCTTCTTCGACATTAGCGTTGGACTCCAGGTTGGTTCTCATAATCCACTTTCAGTTTGCAACTAGGAACTTGCATGGTAGCGTGAATTGATTGTTGCTAGACACATTTTGGGCTAGTGGGATTGCCTCTGTCCGCAGAGGGGATTTACCTCTCCAACAATTTGGCGACTCCACTGGGGAAGCTATTTGTTGTTTGATTCATAAACCTTGGACGGAGCTTGAAGAACGGCCAGGTAGCCTTCGAAACGCTATTGCTCTGCATTAGCGAAGTAGATCAACGCCACTTCAGTCAATCTCCGGTTTGGTTTATGAACCGAACAGCTTGGAGTTTGTCTTGCACTTTGGTTTTCTCTTGTTTGCTTGCATAAATAAGCTTTCTGGGTCAGTTTTTAAGTTGTTTCTTGCTGTTTGATCTGTCTGGATACTGTCGATCAGACCCTGAACTGCTTGTTTTTATTTTTAAGCTGGCAAATTTGATTAGCGCGAATTTTTCCCTGACAGTCGCGCCAATTGGCGCTATTTTCCAGTGTACAGCTCGCGCCAATGCTCAATTAGCGCAATTTTCTTCCTGACAATCGTGCCAACCCTGTGAACTTGTTCATTTTGCTTGTTTACAGCCTCCCAAGCTTGGGTTTCCTGTTTTGTTCAATCATCTGAATGTATCAGAGTCTTTTTTGACTGGTTTTGAGTCTTTTTCTGGCAAATTATTAATTTGATTTCCTTTGATAATTACTTGGAGGTTTGTCTCGATCTTTTCACAATTTTGCATTTTTTTGCTTTTGTTTTTACAAAAAAAATTCCCCCTCATTCGCCGGGGGGGCTAAATTGTGTATGAGTGTTAATCGCCTTTGAGTGTTTTTAGTTCATGATCTTTGGAACTCTCACCCGTTTTTCTTGGTTTGCACTTGATTGGTTCTTAGATTACATTAGAATCATCGTGTGTTTGAGAATTCTCTTGCATAGATCACACTTGCATAATTAGAATTCTCATTTTCAGGATATGAATGAAAAGTGTGCATAGATTACATTTGCATACTTTGGGTGTTTGCCAGTTTCTGCTTCGGTCTTCTCTTGATCCAGTCAACTTTTTGGATACTCTTTTGCATCTGTTTGGTGGTTGTTGAAGCTTGTTTTTGGGTTATTCGAGCAATTTAGTCCTTTTTGCTTGATTTCCATATGGCTTCGTTTTGAGCCTAGATCACATGGCTCATTGAGATTTTGGAGTTTTTCTTGGTTTGAAGGATTGCCTTTCTTTTCAAAGACTTGATTGTGTCCATTGAGTGAAATTTGCTTTTTTTCTCTCTGTTATCGTATCTCTCAAAATTTACTTAGTGCATTTTGCCAATAAAAGAAAAACGAACAATCTCTTTTGCGTTATATTAGTTAATGGAAATTAAAGTTTTTCGTTGTTGTTAGTGATTAATGACTTTAAAGAAAAGTTTCTTTTATTGCCATTAGCTGCATTAGAGTTATCATTGTTTGTTTTATGATCATTTTGTTCGATTGAAAGATCTCAACTCTCTCGTAGTTAGCATTCATCGAATGAAATGATATATTTTGGCATATAGTTTGCATCTAGGAAATTTTGAGATATTACATACGGTAAGGCCTGAAAATCGAAACCTAATTGAAGATCAACTGTAAAATGAACTGAATGAATCTAACAACGCATTGGAACTTAACGCATACATATTTAGAGGTCTAGGCTAGAGACGTGTTCCGGCGTCGTTAAACCTAGTCACTGTTGTTTCACATTATGGTTGGGTGATTCCTCCTTTCGTGACTCGATAGTGGTCTAGTACGGATTTGTGCTCCCACGTACCGTCGAGTATATGTGGAGACCCCACTAGGTTATCATCCTTTATCCACAGGAAGCTGTGTCTACCACCTTACAAGCCGTAATGCACTGAACACAGCATTCGGGAAGATTGACTGCCGTACGAGAATTCCTTGGTTTTCATCTGATTACCAAGGTGTATAAGCAATTTTACGGATTGTTTGGTAAACCTTTTGCCTAGTTCTCCAGAGTAGTCACTTTTGATCCTTTTCAGACTCCCTAAAAGAAAAGGTTCACTTGAGCATTTTGTCACTTCGGGCTCACTAAATATTCGAAGGAGACTAGAGTCATCTTTTCGTCCTTTTCTCGACTCTTAAAACATGAAAAGGTCAAGTTCAGTTCCTTTGTCTTAAAATTTATTCTGTCACGATTCACATTTACCCAGTTAGATCTTGTTTGCATTAGCTTGAGTAGGGTTCTTTCTCGTTTTCAATGGCATCCTTCCCTGAGTCTACCGGCCAAGGTGTTCCCCGGATGGAAACCCTAGTCCATTTCCTTCTTTTGGAAATGTCGGTGCTCCGTATATGGCAACTTTGTCTTTGCCTGGGTTAACCATCGGTTTGCCCGTATGGTTGTTTTCGACCTCGGTAGTCCCGAGTGTGATGACTCCTGTTCCACCGTCTCCTCCACCCGAACAACATCATGTTGATTCCAAGGTGGACCTCTCCCCTTCTTCGCCTATTTCTGCGTCCTCATCTTCTACTTCGCCTGGCGAAAGTCTGGATTCAAGTAACCAGGTGGCTAAGAAGAAGAAGAAGAAGACAAAGAAGAAGAAGACTCCTAAGCGAGAGGTTAAAAGTACAACTCAAGTCGAGCCACCTTCTGCTCCTCCGCGGAAGGTCAAATTTCCTTGTAAGTTGTGCAAGGAGGACCATCTTCTTCGCGATTGTCCTGGCATTCCCAGGGTTTTAGAAGTATGGTCTCACGATCCGGCCCGCCCCTCATTGTCCTCTGGAGATCATGGCGATGTTACCTTATCACCTGGAAATGGTAAGGGAAAAGGGAAGATTCGAATCCCCTGTAGATTTTGTGAAGGCAATCATCCCCTTCACCTTTGTCCGCTCATGGATAAAGCCTCTGTTGTCTTGGAAAGTCTTACAGCTCCCTCACCCCAACTTCCCACTGGTTATCAACGTCTCTCTGCAGCCGCAGATCGTTCCCCTGCTGACAAAGAGATCGACCAAGATTCCTCTCTTGTCCAGCCTCCTCTTCCCGAACCTGGCTCTGCCAAGCCTGTTCTAGACCAACCTT
Source organism: Pinus tabuliformis (assembly GCA_031772625.1). Lineage (NCBI taxonomy): Eukaryota > Viridiplantae > Streptophyta > Pinopsida > Pinales > Pinaceae > Pinus > Pinus tabuliformis. The sequence continues at coordinate 1,272,672,779 of CM062820.1, read as the reverse complement.
TGGTCGGAAAGAGTGTCAACTCGAGTTCACCACCCGTTGACCACTCTATTTCAGAAGAGCATCATTCCCATGTTCTTCTCGTCTCCTCAAATTCTCCTGAGTCCAGAAATGACTCTCCTATCCTAGCTGCTCCCGAGAGTCCTGCTTCGGTTCCTTTAGAGCAGGGGGCAATCATACGATTCCCCCACCAAGTAGTTCAGTCGTTTCCTTCGACTGGAGTCATTTGACTACCTTCCGCCTCCCATCCCATGTGTCTTTCTGGGTCACGATACACGCCTATGATAAGGCAATACTTGGCACTGTTTTGGATGCATTTGTTAGTCTTATGCCTGTCACTACTTGGCAAGCTTTGGGTTCCCCACAGCTTGTGCCAGTCGCATCGAATCTGACGGCTTTTGACGGAGGAACTAGTCAACCATTAGGGATTCTTCCAAAGTTCCCTATTACTTTGGGAGGCAAAACCGTCTATATAGACGTATCGGTTACCCCAGGTGCTTTAGATTTCAGTCTTCTCCTTGGCCGTGACTATGTTTATGCCATGGGGGCCCTTGTCTCTTCACTTTTCCGTGTGGTTTGCTTTCCACACGATGGAAGAATTGTGACTATCGATCAATTATCGTTCGTTCGTCCCCGGGTGCCTCCTGCGCAGTTGTCATCCCCTCCTGGTTTTCATCCACCAGTTGCATCTGCCCCACCATAGATCAACTACGTGGCCACTTATCCCGTGCCTGTATCCAGTGATGTCGCCGTCCTGCATAGTGTCTTGGGGGCATTGGGTCCTGACTTCCGAGATGTTGTCCTTCCACCGGGAGTGGCACTCTTGGAAGCCCCGACTTCCTATTCATTATGATGAAGTTCGGTTGGAGCATAGTTCCTTTCCTGTGTCAAGCTCCTTAAAAAATGAAACTAGGTTTGGTTGGAGCATAGTTCCTTTCCTGTGTCAAGCTCCTTAAAAAATGAAACTAGGTTTGGTCGGAGCATAGTTCATTGTCCTATGTCAAGCTCCTTAAAAAATGAAACAACTCCCTTTCCAAATCGAGTCTTTTGATTAAGATCTCGTAAAATACAAGTCGAGTCTTTCACAGATCTCGAGAGTGAACCTTCATTCCATCCACCTCGTTGAATGCAATGAAGCTTGGGGGGCATGTACCTCGATTTGCGTTATCATGCTGGGGGCACGCGAACTTATAACAAGCATAGTTTTTCATTTCAAGCTTGTGTAAAAATGAAACTGAATCCAAGCAGAGTTCTCCATGGTTCAAGCTTGTGTAAAAATGAACCCATACCCATTGCCGTTTATCCGCTAAGTTCTGCTAGATGAGCCTTGGTTGTTTCATTCCATCGCCACCATCTCTTTGGCCGATCATATGCTCTCACTTGGTTGTTTATCTTTTCCTGAGGAACCGCAACGATGAGTGGTTTTATTAGCCAGCCTCTCGACCATCATATGTTTTGAGCAGTTCTGCCATTACCGAAACCAGTTGCTACCCGTTATACCACTCGTTCCTCTAGGACGAGTCTCCTTTAAGCTCTTTTCTAACTCGTAAAATATGAAAAGATTGCCGAGTATTTTTTTCCCTTTTGGCTCGTTAAAAAGAATAAAATGGAGGTCCGCTTTCAGCTCTTTTCTGACCGTTTAAAGACGAAAAGATTGCCGAGTTACCCCTCTTGACTCGTTAAACGTTAATAAGGGGCGGTCGTTTTAAGTTCTTTTTTGTCGACCGTTAAAACATAAAAAGATTACCGGGTTTTTGTCGTTTCAGACTCGTTAATGGTTACGAAATGACGTGGTTTTGATCGCTTTTTTACTTTTTCAGGTCGAAATCACTATTTATGAAAAGTACTCCTCGATCGTAATGGTCGGGCGGTTCTTTCGAGCATTGTTTTATACTTTTTCGGGCTCACGAGACACAACTCTACGAAAAAGGACACCCCTGGAGTTTCCTTTTCTGCTGTCTTTTCAAACTCTCTAAACATGAAAAGACGCCGAGTTCTTCCTTTGTCAGACTCGTTAAATCCTGATGACATCGGATTCTGTTGAAATGACACACCACAAGAATATGCTATCCCCATCAAGCTTTTTAAAAATAATTTGGGTACTCGCCAGGAATGGCAGGGGAAAAATGGAACCATAATTATTGTCGTGTTGGCAGTATGTCGCTCTTGAACATGGCACTTGTCTGCTTTCGTGTCTGGGTGGGATATCTCATCTCATTTTTCACTTGCCTCCGTGGATTTGGGTAATCCTGTTTGACCTCTCATCTGCTCATTGCCTCGTCACCATGACCTCTGATCCATTGATGTCAAATACTGCCAATTCCACTATCGTGCCGCCGGTATGTTCGAGAGAAGTTGACCTCTGCAGAAAAACAACCTCCCTCTGATAGCTCACATAATCCTGATTCACAGCATTATCTCTCTGTCTCATGTCGATGATGTGGGAAACATCATGGCCCACCTTCGATCAAGGTCACTTCCTGTCGACTTCAGCTCATTATCCAGGAAGCTGATCTAGAGACTCCCTTCCGGTGCCTTGGAGCCTACATGCCTCAATGGCAGGTTCTTCGTGTTCGACGTGAGGTTTTCATCATTGGCCTCCGATTGAATGATTCTACGGGTGTTCAACGCCAGATCACTAATTCGCATGCCGTAGATTGTACCTATAGTACCTTGAGGGCCATTGTCATTATTGGTGGTACCTCTCGCGTCTGTTAACAGTTTTCATTATTGACTGGTAATCAGACGATGTTCATGCATGTTCGACTTCAGCTCATATATTCGCATGCTTGAACTTGTACTTTTGTTCGGGTCGAGATGGAGCGCAAGACCCTGGATTTTTTCTGTTGTAATCCAGGCATGATTCTTGTTACATGACTCATTCACTGGATGGCTGCGACCATACCTGAGTCGATTCATTGATCCTAACCAGATGGCTGCGCCCATACTATGGATCTAGATTATTATGTACTCTCTTATGGATGGCTGCGACCATACCACATATTTCATGTACTTGAGCTATCAGTTGTATCTCTCAATGCAGATTCTCGACGGCAGCTACATGTGTTCTTGTAAAGCATTTCACCCCTCTCTCTCTCTCGGGCCTCATGCTTTAGGGGGCATCTGTTACACAGTAATTTGTCACCATTGGTCATCGTCCCTGTTACCCCTTTCCCGTATTTTGGAGGACTCATTCCGGGACCTGTGAGCAGTGACATAACTTAAAAACACTTGCATTATGTTCCCCTGAGTATGGAATTCATGTGCCCTGAAGACACCTCCTGCAAAATATCCCTGAAAAGTGCCCTTTTTCCATTAGCGCGGGTCCACAATGTACTACCCGCGCCAATGAATGAGATCCTCAAAAGAAGGTGCGACCATTGGTGCTCTGTCTTAGAGTAGCACCCGCGCCAACCAAGTTTGGAAAATATTTTTGACAAACGCACGCCCAGATGTTTTTTCCCTTCAAGTCATGAAGTCTTTTGAGGATAAAGCTCATCTTCTAGATGTCGAGAGTCATCATATATCCTTTACATCTATCCACAGCGGCTTTTTGGAGATAATGCCAATCCATAATAGGTGTCCTGATGCATTGTATCTTCTTCCCCTACTCCATCTATAAAAGTCTGTCCTCATGCATTTGACAAGCTAGTTTTTGGAGTGATGCTAGTTGTGATAACGCTTGTCTTGAGTGATAGTAAGAGTCTTGGAGCATAGGGAGGTTATGCTGCCGGAAGTCTGAGAGAGAGAAGGTCTATTGCAAGACATGTATAGCTGCTCGCCCAGCCAGAGGAGAGAATCAACGTCAGAACTTTGGTTGTATCTTTCTCTGTTGATTATTCATTAATGAACGACTATCATTATGGTTCCGATCTTACTGTTTATGATGATAATGTTTGATCTATTTCCTTTCTGACTGAAATATAGTTGTATTTTAGTGGATTTTATGCTTGTATTCGCTTCGTTCTTTGCATGTGCAAGTATCCGTTCGCGGGGATCGTGAGGATTGTGACCTGCCGAAGCAAGGGAACGGGAGTATCAACTCTTCTTCGACATTAGCGTTGGACTCCAGGTTGGTTCTCATAATCCACTTTCAGTTTGCAACTAGGAACTTGCATGGTAGCGTGAATTGATTGTTGCTAGATCCATTTTGGGCTAGTGGGATCGCCTTTGTCCGCAGAGGGGATTTACCTCTCCAACACTCTTCATCCAATCCTCCTGCGGCTTCTTCTTCTAAGATAAATGTCATTTCAATCAAAAAAGGAAAATCTCAACAACAACCAGGAAGCAAGAAGAAAGGAAAAGGTAAAAATAAGAAAGATTCTTCCCCATAAGATAAACAAACAAATCATTCATCTGATGAGAAACGAAAGCCTCGTTAGCCATGCTTAATCTGCAACGAGGATCACTTTACTCATGATTTTCCTCACTGTGCAGAAGTGATTTTTTTTTGAAATCTTCCACTTCTCCCACTGTGTTGACCGCCCCTTTTCCAAATAAAGAAACCCATATGGTTGCTCAGGACCCATCTTCCTCTAACACGGTTTTAATGCTCTCCTTGATGAAGCATAAATCTGATGTTATCGTGGCTACTCAAAACAAGTACTATGGTAATGAAAATCCTTCGAATGATTGGGCTCTTGATCAAACTGCCAGTTTGACATCACCTCCATCCAATCCTTCTCCACCCACAATTCCTACGGAGTTAACTATTAAGCCTTTGAAGGGCATTATTCATAAGTCTTCTTTCAACCCTCGTGCCAGGGCTACTCAAAATTATAATGTAGTTGAGGATTTGGCTCTGTCTCCATTAGCTATGTCAACCCGCAAGGTGTTGCAAAACTGCCCCACCCAAGAAAAGGATTTGCTTTCATCTATTTGATGTGTGGATCCTTCAGATTCCAACGTAGTTGTTTCCAGTCATGAAAAATATAGCCCTCGCCTTCCAACTTAATTGGCCTTTATCATTCAGTTCATCGTCCGTGGTAAGCACATTCATTGTTCTATTGTGGACGAGGGAGCCTCGACTTGCATTATGTCTAGTCTTGCTAGTTCACCTTAACTGAGTTAATCACCTACCACATTGAAGGTTTTTGATGGGAGAACATATAAGCCTTGTGGTATTCTGAATTCGTTACAAGTAGAATTAGGGGGAAAAAATGTATCCATAGAAGTGGAAGTTATTGATGGACCTCTTGATTATAATATTCTATTGGGTCATACATGGGTTTATGCAATGGACATAGTCATTTCAACTTATTTCCATATGATTGCCTTTCCTCACAAGGACAAAATTGAGGCCATTGAACAACTCACATTTTTTACCTTTGATTCTCATGTTATTGGAAGTGTCCTGCTTGTAGTGGAAAGTCTACATTCCTATTAGCATGTCGAGGTTGGATTGTTGAAGGATTCCTCGCTTATGGGAACCTTTTCAGTTCCTCCTCCTCCTTTACCCAACAACTCATCTTTAGTTTCTTACATCAATATGACATCATCTTCTACTTTTTAGGCAGATCCAAGGATTGTACTAGATGAAACTAGCATCCATAGATTTGGCAACCGAATGTCGCTTAGCCCTATTACAAAGCAATCTATTCCGCTTGTGCAACTCATACCTTTTCTTTAATAAATTTGGTTGATCAATAATTGGATTATAGCACGTTTTCTGATCCATTCTCTCATGTATTCTCTACCAATGAGAGCATCATGGAGATCATGATGCAAGACAATGTGCCATGGGATGATAATCACCATCTTTCCTCCTTACCATATTTTGTTGAGGATAGTCTCAGTGATGTGTATCTGCCCAATTTCATTGAATATTTTACGAGTTTCATTTCTATCCACAGAGTTAATTCCAAGAAGAATCTCTCGAATATTGAAGAGACGATACCTCTTGATATCTATGTTAAACCATGTATTGTCAAAAATATACACATTGGTGCATCTTTCTCTCCATCTGAGATTGAGACCTATAAAGCCCTATTTCAGGAGTTTCATGATGTATTTTCCTAGACTTATGAGGAAATTCCAGGTATCGACCCAAATATAGTAGTGCACAATATTAAAATGTATCATGATGCTAAACCAATCTAGAAGCACCTCCATTCAGTCCATCCAAAGAAGGTTTTCAAGATAAAGAGTGAAGTTGAAAAATCCTTCATGCTAGTTTCATCTACCCCATTCCTCTCACCGATTGGGTATCGAATATTGTCCCTGTCATGAATAAACAAGGCACAATCTCTGTATGCTTCAAATATTGAGATGTGAATCGTGCTTATCTAAAGGATAATTACCCGACCTCATTCATCAACCAAATTTTTTATGACTGCGCCGATTGTGAAATCTATTCATTCATTGATGGTTTCTCCGATTATAATCAAATTAACATTATCACAACGGATCAACCTAAGACTACATTTATCTATCCCTAGGGTACATTGGCTTACTAGAAACTCCCATTTGGTTTGAAGAATGTTGGGGCTATGTTTCAATAGGAAATGGATTATGCTTTTCATGATATTAAACATATAATGCAACCCTATTTCGATGATCTCCCTGCTCATTCCAAATATCGGACTGATCACCTTATGCCTCGTAGGGCCATTTTATTATGGTGTAGACACAATAATATTTGACTGAATCCACACAAATGTGTGTTCTACGTTATTTCTGGTCAGCTTCTCGGTTTTGTTAGTTTGAAACATGGAATTTGTATCGATCCTATGAAAGTACAAGAAATCATTGACTTGCCTGCACCTTCTTCACTTGTTCAGTTACAACAACTTCAAGGGAAAGCTAACTTCCTGTGACATTTCGTTCCGAATTACGCTGAGTTGACCAAAGGATTCACTCACCTACTTAAGAAAGGGGTTCCCTTCCATTAGGATAATGTAGCTCAGAAAGCATTTGATGCCCTGAAAGATGTTCTGGTTCAGGCATCTCTATTATATCCCCTTGATTACCAACATGACTATTTCTTGTATCTTGTTGTTGCCATTTCTACTATAGCAATGGTATTGGTCCAAGAAGACGATATAGGGACAAAAAACCCTATTTATTATCTGATTCAGAATCTCAATGACACCAATATCAGGTATACCCACGTAGAAAATTTGGCTTTGGCGACCATTCAAAGGTTTCGCCATTACATCTTGCTCCGAAAAACTGTGATAGTTTCAGATTGAAACCCTATGACATAAATTTTTTCATGTTAATTTCTAGGGGGGAAATAATCTAAATGGATCGTCATCCTACAAGATATCGACCTAGAATTCATCAAATCCAAGACAAATAAATCCTTAGTTTTCATTGAGCTTATTAGCAACCTTCCTTCCCCTAATTCTAGATTGACATCTGACAATTCTATCCTTGACAAATCACTGTTTCTAATTTCGTCATCTGACCCGTGGTATGGATACATTCTAAACTATCTCCAGACCCAGACTTTCTGGTCTGATACCTCTCGCTCTGAGCAACGACGTATTCGATTAATCAAGCCAAGAATTACATCCTCATTAGCGACACTCTTTATCGATGTGGTATTGATACGATTTTACGACAATGCCTCACGCATGAGGAGGATGAGAAAATCCTCAATGAATGCCACTAAGGGGCATGTGGTCATCATTTATCTAGCTATGCTACCACACAGAAGATCTTAAGCACTAGTTACTTTTGGTCTACCATTTTTCAAGATTGTATTCTCGCTGTCCATAAGTGTCACACATGCCAGATTTATGATTGTAAGACCCATGCTATTCCTGCTCCATTGCATCTTGTTATCGTCATCAAACCATTTTTAGAATGGGGTATCGACTTCATGACATGTAACCCTCACTCAGTCGAGGGCATGGTTATATCATTGTCGCATTAGATTACTTTACTAAGTGGGTTGAGGTGATGCCTACATTTAACAACACTAGCAAAATGACTTATTAGGGTCCTATACATATAGGAGTCCTGTATAATTAATAAGTTATTCATCCCACTCGGATATTGTAAAAAGTTATTTTTATTTTAAATTTGTTTAGCTTATAAAATGAAAGGAAAAAATAGGCAAAAGAAAAAAGAAAGACAAAAAATTGAAAAATGAATAAGTTAAGAAAAATAAAATGAAAATAAAAATGGGACAAAAAATGTATATATAAGAAAAATAAAAAATAGATCCCAAAGTATGGGCGTGCAAGTGTAAGCTAAAATAATTTTATTGTAATTTTTGTTTTTCAAATAAAAGGCAAAAAGCGTATGACTAGATAGTTTGTCGTTTTCCGATAAACTTATCACACCTTTCAATGGTGGTGATAACCCCCACCTGATTCAACAGCGGGAGATGGATTTCGAACCCCCCTACACTATTGATGCTTAAGAGGGGGGGTCCCAAAAATCTATTTGAATAATACTGCCCCCACATTACGTGTTGACTCTTGGACATTTTTGGGGGGTCCTTGCCATTTACCATTTAACACCTCAACCCCCCCCTGAAAACAACCTTCTCGCTCTCCCCTCCACCCATCACCTCTGCCCATCTGATTGTGTCATTTCTCATACCTATTTCCATCCACGTCACTCATCCACATCATTCCCTCTCCACGTCATCTGACCATTAAACCTTCAAATCACCCGCTAAATCACAGATGAACGTTGCGCATTAAATTACCTCCTGCTAATCGACCCCTTTTTTAATTAAATGTCTCCACTCCCGAAACGGTACTAATTATGTTATAATCCCCACCAATTTCATTAACCCCCCCCAGAAACCTACAACTCCTTCCTTTTCAATGCTCTTTCAATCTATGCAAGTCAAGCTCGAACCATTCTAAAGTTTTCAAGCGTTGTCTGTCATTTATCCCTCTGCAAAATTCAACCAAATAAGCACTTTGGTAACTCTATTTTTTTGTTTTTCTCTGTAATTAAAAATGTCAACACAAAAGGGAAAACAAAATATGTCTGAGGAAGATCCCATGATTCCCCCTATCCATGACCTTGATAGAACTCCCCTAATTGATACCCAATACAAAATTTCCAAGGCCAAATGCGAGTTTGATCCATGCAAACTCCATAATTGGGACAAATAGAAATACCTAGAACACAGTGACGACTTGAGCATCTAGGAGTCCTTTCTTCCTTAATTTATCTTCCCTCAAAACCATTTTTTCCCATAGCATCTGGGATTCCTTTTTTCTACCTAGTGTCATCTAAGATACCTCCCCAACAAAAAGGTGTTGATTGCGTCGAATGATGAAGTTATGTTTTCTGTTACTCCTGAAAGTATTTTCTTAGCCTTGCAGATAAATCCCCAAGCTTCCCTGCATCCATTTTCCACTGATACATTAATGGAATTATATAAAAAAACTTACTTTCCCCCAGAGAGGCCATATTTTTGAATGCTTTCTCCCTAAAAATGTTGAATTGCCCAGAATGAATCCCCCATTCTCAGTTTCCATTTTCCCAGAAATGTCAAAACAGGTAATTTTCATGGTTACTCGCTTACTAGGATATTATACATATAGAGCGTCGATGAGGTAGTTTTATGATTCTTATCAGTGTTTGCAGTTGGGTAGAAACCTTCCATTCTTATTCATTGCAACCATTTTTGTCTGATGCCACGCATGATCAATTTATGAAGTTTAAAGCTGAAGGCGTATTCAAATATTAGTCAGTTTTAGTGTATCTCATGTTATTTCACTAGGCAGACAGATTCAAGTTTCAATTGAAAAATATGGATGAGTAGGGTAACCCATTGTCAGTTATTCATTGGACTTCTCTGGTCAGAAGAAATTCATATGAGTATACTTATACAGATTTTGTAGATTGGTTCCTTCACACATCTTTATGTTTATTATGGAGTGATATTATACCGAGAATATCTCCAAAAATCAAGAAAGTTTTGCACCTCTCAGAGCAGTCAAAGGTTGGAGACTGGTATTTATACTAGAACTATAGAGAGATTAGAATTTATGGGTGTGAGCTCCCTCCTTATAGATTACTATTCTTTGTTCCAGTGAGAATTTTTGCCTTATAATATGCCCGTCAAATGCTGAACATGGATGAACTTCACTTTATGTCAAATACGAAGAAGGCACAACTCAAGATAAATAATCTAGTAGGTCCTTATATTGTGAATACCATAGCATCATCAAAGGAGGTGGAGGAAACTTTAAAGCAGATGAAGTTCAAACCAATCTTCACTTGGACTTATGATCTTTTAGGGATAATTTCGAAGTTGGGGGTTGAACATGAGAGCACTCCATATCCACATACACCAAGGCCAGAGATAGAGCAGTATGCTAACCAAGAGGAATTTGCATAAAACACATTACAGGAAGTAGAAGAGAAGTTGGTTAGTCAATCCTCTTTACAAACTTCTATTCCTAAAGACAAAGAAATCAAGAGGCCAAGGGAAAGCATGTCTCCCATAGACTCAGAAACACAAGCTGCATATTTTTTTGTATTCAAGAGAAGGAAGAAGGATCCATAGGCCACTACCAAATCTAATAGCCAGACTAGTCCTCAGGTGATCACCATTCAAGAATAATCTTCAAAAGAAAGGGATGTACAGGAGAAAACTACTTTGGTTTTTACAGGCACTCCTACCACCTCTTTACCATATGTAGAAGAGACAACTGAGTCTCTTATCTCTTCTACCTCTCAAATTCCACCAAAGCCAAGTATTTTTACAAGGTACAGGGAGATCAAATTGAAGAATGAAGCTCTCAAAGCTTCAACATGCTCAAAATTCTAGAAACAAGTTGCCACCACTCAACACAGGTTGTTGTTTTCTTTTGACTCAGAGAAGGGGTAGTTTCAAATGGCCTTTTTGGAACCCAAAGTGTCAGCCCCTAGAGGTGCTGAAGATTATAAGGCCTCCATATTTTTAGTTGATACTAAACAAGTCCATGCAATCGATTAGATCGATTTTCATAAGGAGGCAGGTGAGATGATATATTCGACTCTAACCATCTCAGCTATGGATGCTTCTAAATTGCAGGTTTCTTTAAATAATATGCACTCGCAGTTGAAGATTGAAAGAATGTCTTCTTTGGCCAAAGACACTAGAATCAAGACTTTGGAAGATTTAGTTATTAAACTAGGATATGATCCTACTGATGTGAAGGCAACAAAGGAGATAATCAAAATCAAGAATGCAGACATTCAAGCACCCAGGAAACAACTCAAACTTCCAATTACAGAACACCCTCAGGCTAAGGAAGTCACTAGTTTGGAGATGGATAAAGAGAAGCTATTCACAATAGTAGTGGATTAGAATGCTCAAATCTAGAAAATGGAACAAGACATGGAAGCACTAATGAAAGAAAAATAATAATGGGAGGCAACAGGAACATCAAGAATAGGTACTATAACTCAGCTAACAACATAAGAATCAGTTTCAGATTCCTTAGAAAAACTAACTCAAGCCTTGGGGGAATTATCATTGACAAATAAAGAAGTGGAGAAATTGACAGCAACATTCAGCAAGATGGAAGAAGAAAAGATTAAGGAAGACAATGCATACTTGGTAGAATTGCAAAATAATTTCAAATTGGTTCAGCAGATTCAGAAGTATGAAGATAAACCTATCATTATTTAGATGTTGGCAGAAGCCAAACGAAAAAATTGGCACAATATCAGTGCCAATGTTATTGAGTTGTGGCCATCAATTCAAATAATTTTTGAATAAGAGGAACTGGTCCAAGGAGTTAAAGAAACAATGGAAAAAACCAAAGCTGATATTGAGCATAGGCTAGAAGAAGCATAGAAAATAATAGGAGTGCTAAATTCCAAAAACAGAGATGAGCTTGAGAAGCTGAACATTTAGGACATGACGGAGACAGTGATGGAAGTCAAAAGAGTTTTGACTAAGAAAAATATGATGGTGTAGTTGGAGAATAAGTGTAAAGAACTGGAGCTACAAGTTAAAAGATTTAACAAGAAGTTTTCTTTGTTGCAAGAGAAAGGACTTCCAACTCTCAAAAATTCTAATGGAAAATTGATTCCATTATAAAATTACCAGGAAAAGTTATGCAACATAGACGCAGATGCATCTAAGTTTGCAAAGGAAAAGGTATTTATCAGTGGATAAGCCTTTCTGGAGGGCCTGCAATTTTATTTAAACATACAACATGAGATTCATCATTTGCTTTTGAATAAAACAACTTTTCAAACTTACACTAAGGTAGATGAAAGGTTTAGAAACATGGTGAATTTTTCTATCCTAGGTGAAGAATGATGGGACCAATTACTGGAGTTCGTCGAATAAGGATAAATAGAAGACCTACAATTTTGGCACCAACAAAAAGAAGGAGCCAGAAAATAGCCACAATCAACAACATATTTCCTTCAAATTTTCAACAAACAACCGAATTTGTCCAAACATTCTATTTTCTAGTTATGTTTCAAAAATATATGTAATTTTGTTAGATATTATTTTGTAATCAATTCCTTTTTGGAATCTTAAGTTAGTTCAATAGAAAGTCTATAAATATTTTGTAATAAGCCTTGGAAAATGTTGGATATTGTATGAAGAAAAGAGTTGTACATTGATGTAAGCCATGTATTGTACTCAAAGTGATAAATTTGCAAAAATACAAAGAGTTTTGTTCCAGGATTCCCATGTCAAACAATTGGTGATGTGTTTTCTTATGTAAAATTGTTTCTTTTTCCCAGTTTCCATATGTTTTTTCCCTCTTTAAGGGCTAAATTTTCTTAAGTGTACTCTGCTTTGGCTTGTTAACAATATTAATGTTTTCTTCTGAGATTTAAGTATAGAATTCATCTGTGTATGCTCTATATTTAAATTGATCTTAAATCATATTCATCCTATTCACACCACAAGCACCCTATAAGATTCTAATCAGGCCAATGCTGCCAACTCCATTCATTGTCGTCGTTGTGTTCAAGAGAATTCATTTAGTTAATATCTACTACAATACTCTTAAGCCTTCATTCCATTTCTTCCTTTCTTGATCCATTTTCATATCAACATCATTCTGTCTCAAATCATCATCCCCATTTTGTGTCGTTAATGGGAGATACATCAAGACCCTCCTATGATGGGTCACTTCCTATCGACATCAACTCATTATCTAGGAAGTTGACTTAGAAACACTCATTGGTACCTTGGTGTTTCCATACATCAATGGAAAGTTTCCTCGCTCTCGATGACAGGTTTACATCATTGGCATTCGACCGAAATATTTTGTGTGGTGTTCGACATTAACTCATTTTTCACACCATATGGATTGCATAGAGTACCTTGAGAGCCATTAACATCATCAGTGTTTTCTCTTGCATCTGTTAAAGGCTTACAACATTGGCTAGTAATCAGATGGTGTCTACCATGTTTGAATCCAACTCATTTATTCACATGGTTAGAATCATACATTGGTTGTTCGTGTGAATGAGATAGAAGACCCCGATTATAGTTTCATCCACGTGGGCAATTATTTCAAGAGAAGTACAAGATCACAATGTATGATGGCTATGATCATGTAGACATTCATCCATTCAAATGTCCACCATCAGTTACTTGTGGATGTGTCTTTTGATCATTGTACATGTAATGTTAGCTTATGTGATGAGTATGGGTATGCGTCCCTCAACAAAGATATCATGATGTAAATGTATTGTAACAAATGATGATCTCACTGATTGTTCTTCATCCTAACTTGTCACAAGGTAAAGCACTTCAGTCATCAACTATCATTCATGAATTTTCACTTTAGGGGGAAATATGTTATAGGCCATTTTGCAACATATGATCAATAGGTCTTCAACTAGATCAATCAACATCCTTTGACCTCCTTCTCATCATCCTTGCACAAAGCCCTCATCATGTCTCATTCTAATCCCAAAGTTTCTACTGGAAAACACCTTATTTCAGTCATTTTAAGGACCAACGCTCCTTGGCATCCTATTGGACAACATTGAAAACCAGGTTGCTCCACTGTGGACCTTGTTGATCACCTACAAGTTGCTCCACCATGCACCTGCATTGATTCTAGAAATTTTGGAAAAAGAGAGAGAATCCCGAAGCCTTTTCTTCTAGAAGATTCCAAGATTTGTTGTAACCATTTACCTCAGATAAAAGTCTCAAATCATCCTATCCTACTTTGGAGTTTTCATCCTTCATCCCTTAATCTCATCCTCCCATCAAGAGTGGATCTCAAACCCTAATTGGTAAAATGATAAGAATTCATGAACTACATCCTTCACCTATATATTTACTGCCATCCATAGGCAAGGGGTCGGATTTTAGAAAGTGATTCTACCCTTATGTTGTTGATATGAGAGATATATTTCCATGCATTAGGATGATTAGAGGTGTACTTTGTGATAAGGAAAAGACAATTCAAATTAAAGGAGATCTTTTATAGGATCAACATCTATTTTTGGTTGTAACTCACCCCATTTCTATTAATGCAAATAGTTCTTTGTTTTCCTATATATGATGTTATGGCTTCATATGTTTCAATACCATGTTGATCTATTGAATAAATTTATTAAACTATGCTACATAGATTCCATGGATCATTGGCTTGTGTTATCTAACTATGCAGGTTCTAATAATAATGATTGGAGCTAGGATTGAAGCATTCAAACCAAAGGAGCAAAGCATACGACAGATTCTAGGTAGGCTTTATCCCGTTATCTATTTACTTTAAGGAAAACATTAGTGCCTTTGTCTTTTTGTTGTTCGAGGTTAGTCCACTGGGCCTAGAGAAGATACTTTTGTTCGAAATCGTAGATTTCATATAACAACAACGCTTTCTGATTAGATTTGCTACCTTACATGCAAATTTATTTTGATGTGAATGTGGAAAAATTGAGATTGTATGAGCCTCCAATGATTGATGATCATGAAGAGAATGTTCATATTCCATCTATAGAATATTTGGCTCCAGAATATTTAAATGGGTTGCAAGAAGACTCAATTCTTGACAGAATGATCAAGACTTCACATAGAGGTAATGTGGAGTACCTTCGAGTGGGGCTCAAAGGTATCAATCGATGTAAATCAAGGTGTATTGAGATTGGGAAATTGAAGGAGTTATACCTTCACTTGCTGAGTAAAAACAAACTTTTGGTGATCCAAAAGCTTCTAGTGGGGAGGAATGATCGAGGGGATAAAAAATATGCTCAAAAATCAAAGTGCTCATAATCTCCTGAAAATAGTGCCAAATCATGGATCTTGTCGTTTTGATTCTAATGACGCTTGAATCACCTCAATCCAACATCGTATCTGAAAGTTATCACATTTTGAAGCTTTTGCCAAATACTAAAAAGTCAACTTGTAGGGTTGACTGGGCACGCCGTACGATGATGTGGTGATGACTTCAACAACTAATTGTGCAATATGGTAGTCAAACGGGCCAATATCATGCTGACACATGGCATGATCGTATAGGGCGATTTGGCAGATCTTTATTGGTTGGTGAGTTTTGGTTTGGCCAATCAAAAGATGCCACGTGGCCCTTGAAGATCGTGTAAAATTTTGTTATGAGTCGAATGACCTCGGTGAGGCTCAACCCCTTGACCTCCGACAGACTAACTGTCCGTTTTACCATCACACCACACATTATTCCTTGGTATATAATAGGGGCCGATTATATTTATTGTTAACAGTTCGGTGGTTTGTGGGCGGGGGCCGGGGGAGGGGTTCGGGCTAGTGAGCTCACCCGACCGAACTAGCCCTGATCACATTATTTAACATATAACTGTGGTGGAAGCGGAGGGGATAGATAGTTAGCCCCAACCCCCAGTCCCATTTATGATAACAAAATTGTCGGTGAATGTTTCGATGGGGTGGGTGTGTGGCACCCTGTTCACGCCTTGCCCGTGGCCATATGTAACAAGTTGGGGACGGCAAGGCATGCAGCCTCTGTTCTACGCCCCTGGTCATATTGACCTCCATGTGACTGAAAAAGGGTGGAATTTAGGGGTGCAAGTGCCAACTAACGGTCTGACATTTTGCACCATTTACGACATAATCAACATCGAATCCATAAAGAAGGGAAATGAAGAAGGAGGCCAAACTTGGTCATTTTTCAGCCTTTTTGAGCCCAAGAAGAGCCTACATAGGGGTTTTGGGTGTTTGGACACAATGACAACATTATTTTTGCAATTTAAGCATTGTATGTTGATGAAATTGACATTTTGAGTATATAATATAAAGGGCCAACATTGGAAGCTAGACCCGGAGACATAGCCCAGGAGGGGTGAACTTCATCATCAAATTGTTGTTTTGTGATGCTGCATGGTTTTTTTTTTTTTTTTTCAAATCTGCAAAACTTAACTAAAATCACTATGTTTATGTGCTTTTGCATTTTTGATCCATTTCTCACAAGACATAAACTAGCTTGCAAACTTTTTCAAAAAACCTTTAATTTTTAATTTCAGATCAAATATATTTCTAGTGTTGAAGGAGAGAGAAGCTGACACAAAAATTAATTCTTGAGAGGGAATATTTTCTGAGGAAGCTATAAAGGGTATTTGGGGAAGTTTCCTATTTGAATCTAAATTAATTGTTCTAATTTTCCGACCTGGGTGGTTGAACTGCCAATAGTTATGAGAAGGATGGGAATGATACCATATTACTTTGGAGGTATGGGTTGGGTACCCATTCTAGAGAGTTTAGATTGGCCACACAACCTAATTGAAGTGGCATGAATTCTTATCACCAATAATGCGTGTTATTGAGGTAGATAAAAGAACTGATAGGGTTGTGGGATACTCATAAAAGCACTCATGGGGGCATCAGAGCAAAGAAGAGAACATAACAAATTTTTGTGCATGTAAAACCAGAGTAAACTTTGAAATGTGAATTGCAAATGGGTTATAAGATTTAGGCTCTAAGTGGAAAATGAGATAAATATTTTTGAGTAGTAGTAGTCTTGTAAGGTTTTGGATGACCTAATTGGTTAGGGAAGTTAGCATTGAAGCCATCAATCTAAGCTAGAGGGCCAAAGCAAAAGTTGAGCTATCTTGTTTTTTTTTTTGTAACCCAAAGAAACTTGGCAACTCACATGACACAGGGGTACCAATAAACCTCTTGGGGCCTATTTCCTATCCTCTTCTCTGTAAACTAGATCACAACCAAAGGGATTTGAACCTTGGATCTCTTAGTTGCCACAAACTCACATTACTTCGATCACCAATTGAGCTACTCCTTGGGACAAAAGATGAGTTATCTTGTTGAAACTATGCACAAAAGCATTAAAAAGGGAAGTACCATGGGAATTTTGGCTTTGTGAAAGGCTCCTCATGTACTCTATAGGCACATGAAACGCTAATAAAAGGAAGCGTTGAGGCGCTTGTAGAGCCTCTAACTTGCACTTGATTATCCATCATTACCTACAGCTTTTCCTCACTTATCCCTCTCTTTTGCTCTATTTTCCACATAAACTTACCCAGATCATTACATTTGATGTCTTTAAGCATAATTAGTTAACTTTGCTTATGTTTTACTGTTGGTTTAGATTTTTGACATATAAACAGAGTTTCCGCAGCTGTTCAGCAATTCCGCAGCTGTTCAGAGATTCCGCAGCCTTTTTGTTGTTTGATATGCTCCACGTGTCTTCTCAAGGAACGAGCCACATGGGCATGTTGGGTTGGATGTACACATGGATCGTATGCTATTGGTTGAGCCAAACCAGTCACGTATGCCCTTGGTCAACGCAGGTATTCCCTCGGTCAAACGGTCAAGTTCTAAACGGTGGCATGGGAGCCGTGAGCAGTTGGGACACGGAACCGTAGCTGGCACTTCCTCCACGCCACGAAGACAGCTAAAGACAGGATCCAAACATAGATTTGTCTCCCATGATGACCGTTTCCCTCAAAAGTGCACGGAGTTGCCTACGTGTTTGCTGCACAAGTTAATTAGCTAAGACTGCGTGTTGCTGCGTAGTTAATAAGTTAGGCTGTAGTTGCTTAGTTCACGCAGAGAGTAGTTGCCTCTGTGCTTATAAATAAAGCGTGTGCCAACGCTTATAGATTAGCTTTTTGAATATTGTAATTGTTGCGCTGATTCTGTTATAAAAACTCTGTTTTAGAAGGCTGTTCCTACAGCACTTTTCATTGTATTTTGACATGCTGGTTTTATAAAGAAGACTGTTCTGTTCACCTTTTCGTAGCTGATCTTTTAAGTTGGTTGCATGGATGGAGGGCCCCCATCTATGACAGCCCGTGTACATAGTGTTTGATTTCATTTTCCTGCTTTCAGCAATCTCTATTTCTTTCATCATGTATAATAGTATACCATTTGATTTCATGTCATTTTATTTCCAGCATTCATTTTAAACTGATCAGTATTGTTTTTGCAGGTTTTTAACCCGGGATTGTTTTGTCTTTGTGTATTTGCTTTATATCTGATGGTATTTTCAGTTGACATATTCAAAGTTGCTTCCTTTACTCTATTTTCATAGCTGATTTCTAGTTTAGTTTCTCAAAGTTGTATGTTAACATATTGATGGTCTCTTTATCATAAGTTGTTCATCTTTTAGAGATCAGAATACTAATAAATTACAGCTGGCTTTGAGTACTTTTTAGACTAATCTTTAACTACTTCCTAATCGTGCTTCACATAATTCCATATGCTGAAAGCAGAGAGTTAGGAAGAGCTGAACATTATAACTAGTCTTTAAAGTAGATTTTTCTCATTTTTGATTACTTTTTAGACTTATCTCTCACTACTTCTTAATCGTGTTTCTCATAATTCCATATGTTGAAAGCAGAGAGTTAGGAAGAGTTGAATATTATAACTGGTCTTTAAAGTAGTTTTTCTTACCTTTTTATTTGCAGCAACATGAATAGTGTCTAGTGCCATTAGAAAGTGGTTCTTTGCTTTCAGTTCATTTCAAGTTATTTATTTCTTTCAAGCTTTTTCTTTGCAAGTTTAGAAGGTAGTTAGAAATCACCTGTAACACACACTCACTCATTTAGAAATCACCTTACACACACACTCACTCATCTGTTTATAAAATCTCCATTCCATCTTAGGAAGATAAATTGACCACAAACAACACCCCCAAACGACAAAAAGATCTAAGAGGTTGCTTAAGTACATATAGTACACCTTCACTTCATCAGCTTACGAACCCCGGGTTGACAATTAATGACATCAATTTAGAAACACTAAATTGACTAAACATTTTGGCGCCGTTGCCGGGGAAGTGAAATTAAGTAGCCATATTCTTAGAAAAAAAAACATAAAAATTTCAAGGAAAGAAGTTGATAACCTATCAAAGTATGCTCTCCTCTTGCACTTCAAGGTGATCTGGAGGATCAGAAAAGAGAAAGTTATTGATTTGGTAGTTTCTTGAGTATGCTCTCTTCTTGCACCTAGAGTGACCTGGAAGATCAGAAAAAGAACTATTAACTTGACTTGAAGAAAAATAATAAAAAAAAAAAATGACATGCATAGAGCTAGAGATTCTAGGGGAAGGTTTTTAGCTAGAGCTCGAAGTTCAATTTTTACAAGTCCATCTGCTTCAAGGGATAGACAAGAGACACCTCCCTTATCTCCAACTGACACTCCTAGTCCTAGAATTCCTGGAATTCAAGAGCCAAGAGTTGACTCTCCTACACCTTCTATTGAATTTGAACCAGGGAGAGACTCTTCCCTTTCTCCTACAGAAAGACCAATTGTAATTGAGGAAGTGGAATCATCTGAAGAAGAAGGAGAAATCTCTTCTCATTCACCCTTTGTAGAGGAACCAGAAGATTTTGAAATCCCTAGGAGAACCATCATGGCAGAGGAAGAAGGAGGTGGTAGAGGTAGAGGTAGAGGGGGAGGAGGAAACAACAACAATAATGGAGGAGGTAGAGGTCCCCTTGGAGGAGGAAATAGAGATGGGGATAATTCATTTGGGTTTCCCATTGTTAATGAGGACTCCCGAGCCACTATGAAAAACATATCACCATCTGTCCTCCCAAATTTCCATGGGTTAAGAACTGAGGACCCTGAAACATTTTTATTTGAGTTTGAAGTGGTGTGTCGAACTTATGACTACCTGGATGACTCTCAGAAACTCAAATTGTTCCCTTCAACACTGAAGGATCAAGCCTTGAAATGGTTCATGGGGTTACTCACTCAATCCATTAGGTCTTGGGATGAAATGAAACAGACATTTTTGGATAGGTATTTGGACTATTGTATGCCTACTAATCACAAGGACGAGGTTTTTAAAATGATACAAAGAGAAGATGAGAGCTTAGAAGATTTACTTGAAAGATTTCAATATAACCTGAAAAGAGCAAAAATGAGTAGCTTGGATGAAGAGACCTTAAAAGCCCTCTTATTAAAAGCCATTAGGGATGAATGGATAGATATCTTAAACATGATGGGGAAAGGGGATATTTCTCAACTTTCACTCAATGATATAGCAGAACTTTGTATCCATCTCTCAAGAGGCAAATCAAAAACTCAAAAAGGGCCTAGAGATCCTTCTCTCCTTAGAGCAAATAAATCTGCAACAGGATCAGTAAGTAGGGCTGAAATCGGCAATATGCTTGATGAATTCAAAACTGACATCTTAGGGAGTCTTAGTGAACAACTAGATACCCTTAAGATTCACAATAAACAAAAAGCAGAAGCTGAGGCTTTGGCCATTTTTTGCCCGAAATGTAGAAAGAAACATGCTTTAAGGGAATGTCCCTTGGACACACACGTTGTAGAAACATGTGTAATTTGCTCAGAAACTCATGAGACTAAGGATTGTCCTTCAATACCTGGCCTCAAAGCAGTCTTTCAAGAGGATCCAAATACACTTGAATCTCTCTGTTTTATTGCAAGGAGACCTTGGTAAGGGCAACAGAATCAAGGGTTTAACAACTCTATGAATTCTCAATCCCAACCAAATTGGAATCCTTGGCAACAACCTTGGCCTCAACCTCAAAATGCTTTTCAAGCATGGATGCAAAGCATGCAAAATCCTTATGGGAGATTTGCTCAATTCTATCAATATCCTCCATCATTTCAGAATCAGCAGGCTCCACAACTTCCAAATCAAGGTCAACAACTATCATTGCCATACCCTCAACAACAACAACCTCCTCCACAAAATCAAAATTCTCAACTATCGCTTCAATCCCAGCAGAAATCAAATCAACTTCCCTCTCAGCCATTACCAAATCCAAATAATAGGAACCCTCAAAATGCTTACATGATGGAAGGTCAACCATTCCCTACCTATATGGTTGTTCCTCTCAATGAAGTACAACTCAAATCAGGTAGAATCTTAGATCAACCTTCTACAAGTATTCAACAACCAAGAATTTCTGAGGAAGAATCTCTCAAAGTCAATAAGGGTTCTGAAGTATCACTTCAAAACCAAAATATCCAAAAAGAAAAAGAAAAAGAATCAACCTCTACAACTCCCATAGTTGAGCAACCTACACCTTTAGCTACACCTCCTTTTCCTGAAAGATTACAAATTGACAAAGGAGTGGAAAAGCAAATATGGGTGCCTGACTATAGTTTTCTAGATGAATTGAAGAATGTCTGTATCAAGATCCCCTTGTTACAAGCCATTAAGGAAATTCCCATTCTAGCGAAGACAATAAAGGAGTTGAGTTTGAAGAAAACAGGAAAGAGAACCAGAGATACCAAAAGGATACATCTAGTTGGAAAAATTGCAGACATTATGATGGGTAAGATTACCATGCAAAAGTATGTGGATCCCGGTAGCCCTATTGTCAAGACTCATATTAATGGGGTTGAAATCCCAAATACTTTGATTGATTTAGGAGCTGCTATCAACATCATGAGTAGACAGACCATGGATCAGTTAAAGCTTCCTAACCTTCTCTTTACACCTACTTTACTGCAACTTGCAGATAGATCAATCATTAAACCTGATGGTGTATTGGAAGACATTCCAGTCTCCCTAGACTCTTGGGAATATCCAGTTGATTTTATGATTTTAACTCCCAAGAACAATCTAGGAGGACATCCTCTTATCTTAGGAAGACCTTGGTTAGCAACAGCTGATGCTTTTATCAGTTGTAGGTCTGGGGACATGTATATATCAGATGGTAATTCCACCAAGAAATTCAACTTGTATCCTCCAGCAAAGGCAATAACAGAAATAGGAGAAGATGAGTGGGTTGATGATGAGGATACTATTCAACCTGTTCTAACCATCTCTGAGATCAGTGAGGATAGTCAAATTCTAAATACATTAGAAAATTTTGAAATACCTTTAGAATATGACTCTACACAGTTTCAGTTAGATGCAGACATTGAATATCTCTCCTCTAGACAGATGTCTCTCTTCTCAATGGAAGAGTTTGGTAGTTCTACAGTTGAAATCCTTCTAGGAAAAACATTGAACATTAACAAAAACTTGGAAAGACCACAACAAGAAGAATTAACTAAACTTTTGCAAAAACATTCCACTGCATTTGCATGGGAATACACTGACATGAAAGGAATCGATCCTAAGACTTGTATTCATCACATCTATATTGAAGAAAACAACAGACCTATTAGGCAACCACAAAGAAGGATGAATCCAAACCTTAGGGAAATCGTGAAAGAAGAACTCCAGAAATTGCTCAAGGTAAACTTCATTTACCCCATTTCAGATAGCCAATGGGTTTCTCCCTTGGTTATAGTGCCCAAAAAGAATGGTAAATGGAGAGTTTGCATTGATTATCGAGAATTGAACAAGGCAACCTTAAAGGATCATTTCCCTCTACCTTTTATTGATCAGGTACTAGACACTTTAGCAGGCAAAAAGTATTTCTCATTCTTGGATGGTTTTAGTGGGTATAATCAAATTCAGGTAGCACCTAAAGATCAAGACAAAACCACATTTACTTGTCCTTGGGGAACTTTTGCCTACCGAGTACTCCCTTTTGGATTGTGCAATGCACCCGCTACATTTCAAAGGGCTGTACTAGGAATCTTTTCAGATTTGATTCATGATTGTGTAGAGGTATACATGGACGATTTCACAGTTTATGGTAATACATTTGAAGAAGCTTTGGAAAATTTGGAAAAATTACTGATAAGATGTAAGGAAACAAATCTTTCTTTAAGTCATGAAAAGTGTTTTATGATGTTTACTGAAGGGATTGTTTTAGGACATCATATTTCAGGAGATGGGATTAAGGTTGATAGATCCAAAGTTGAAGTCATCTCTAAGTTACCCGTTCCAAATTGCCAGAAAGATGTTAGAAGTTTTCTTGGGTTTACTGGATATTACAGAAGATTTATTGAAAACTTCACTAAGATAGCATCTCCTCTTTTCAAATTGCTTACCAAATACTGTGAGTTCAAATGGGATCCTGAGTGTCAATCTGCCTTTGAAGCTTTAAAGACTAGAATATCTGAAGCACCCATCTTAAGGGGGCCAAATTGGAAACTCCCTTTCCACATTTCTACTGATGCTTCAGATACAGCTCTAGGAGCTGTTTTGGGACAAAAGGATTTGATCCCTTATGCCATTTATTACACCAGTAAAAATTTGACTCCCACTGAGTTAATTATACTGTTACAGAAAAAGAGTTCTTAGCTGTGGTACATGCGATCAATAAGTTTAGACACTACATAACCGGCTATGAAACCTTTGTCCATACTGATCACTCTGCCATAAGATATTTAATGAACAAACCTGTTACTAATGGTAGAGTTACAAGATGGCTTTTACTCTTACAAGAATTCAACATTACTGTGTTAGATAGACCTGGAAAACAAAACACAGTAGCTGATTTCTTGTCTAGAATCCAAAACACTAATGAAGATTCTCCAGTAGAAGATAAGTTTCCAGATGAATACTTGTTTGCAGTAACTACCAAGACTCCTTGGTATGCAGATATGGCTAATTATCTAGTTACAGGGAAGCTACCTCTACACTTATTTCCTAATGAGAAAAGGAAAATCATTCAGGAGAGTTCACATTATTCTTGGATTTCTAATGAATTGTTCAAAACAGGGCCAGATTGTATAATCAGAAGGTGTGTTCGGGAAGATGAAATGCCTGACATCCTTAAGGCATGTCATGATGAACCATGCGGCGGGCACTTTGCTGACAAGAGGACAGCCTATAAAATCCTTTCTCTAGGATATTATTGGCCTTCTCTCTTTAAAGATGCAAAGCAGTATGTTAGAAGGTGTGACAACTGCCAAAGAGTTGGGAGACCAACTCCTTCAAATGAAATGCCACTACAACCTCAGGTATGCATCAAACCCTTTGAGAAATGGGCTCTAGATTTCGTTGGACCAATTAATCCACCATCAAAGCAAAAGAAGTATATACTGGTTTGTACTGATTATGTTACTAAGTGGGTAGAAGCCAAGGCATTGCCTTCTGCCACTGAAAATTCAGTTGTTCAATTTCTTTTTGAGGATATTTTTACTCGTTTTGGTGTCCCAAGAGAAATTGTAACAGATCAAGGAAGCCAATTTACATCTAAATTGATGGAGAAGCTGATGGAGGAATATAAGATCAAGCATAGAACATCTACTCCCTACCACCCGCAATCCAATGGCCAAGTGGAATCTACCAATAAAGTTCTTGAAGGCATTATCACCAAGACTGTTCATCTTCATAGAAGAGATTGGGCGGAAAGGCTTCCTGAAGCCTTATGGGCCTATAGAACTACATGGAGGAACACAACAGGACATTCTCCCTATGAACTTGTTTATGGGAAGGAAGTCATGTTCCCCATTGAGTTCCAAATCAAGACCTTCAAGATGGCAGTCCAATTGGGGATGAGCCTCACAGAAGCCCAAAGACACAGAATGGACCAGCTAAATGAGCTAGATGAAATAAGACAAGATGCAATTCTAAGGACCGATCTAGTTCAGCACCAAAGATCTAAATGGCATGATCGACACATCAAAGAAAGAAAGTTTCAGAAAGGAGATTGGGCACTATTGTTTGATTCAAAGTTTAAGGACTTCAAAGGAAAATTTCAAACTCATTGGCTTGGGCCATATGAGATTGATGAAGTCTTTAAAAATGGAGCAGTTCGAGTGAAGACCATTGATGAGCTTCAAACACCTCTTATTGTGAATGGCCATAGATTGAAAGTCTACCAGAGGCCACTCTCAAAAGAGGAATTTGTCAAGTTGTTTAAAGAAGATTCTGCAATCAGGTTGGTGGAGAAGGATTCTTCTCCTCCATCAGCCTAATCTTTGGTTTTTGATAAACAAAAAAAAAAAAAAAAAAAAAAAAAAAAAAAAAAAAAAAGAAGAAGAAGAAAAAAAAAAAAAAAAAAAAAGAATAAGTGTATAAGCCTGAAAACCAATCTCTGATTGGCAGTCTTATGCAGAAAACCTGAGGTGAAAATCAGGGTCACCTGACACCTCATGTTTTCCAAAAAAAAAAATCTCTCTCTCTTCCATCTCATTTCGCCATTTCATCCACTTCATTCACCATCTTATTCATTCAACCACTCTCACTCCACCTCATTTCTTTCCATTCATCCATCCATTACATTCCATTCCACCAATAAAGTCATTGTCATATTTATTTTTACACAGCTAAAGTTGTTTTGTGCAGTCAGAAGGGTATTTCTGCAGTTTCTGCAGCTGAGGAGCAATTCCGCAGCCAATACACTTTCTGCACCTGCATAAAAAAAAAACCACAGTCTGTTTAAAGAAGGAATCTGCAGTCCAAAGGTCATCAGCAAAAATTGAAAGGTCATGTAGCAGCAACAAACAATGAAAGGTTAATGTCAGATAAGCAAAAGGAATCAAAACGCGGACACCTAAGGTATGATCTAATTTCTAAACCTATGGTTATAACATTTTGCATAGTTTACGGGTTGTGTTTTTTGCCATTCAATGTAATGATTGCCAATCCTCTCCATTACTCGACCGAAATCCCCGTATCTCTCTGCCTTATTCACCACTCTGTCATCGTAACCATACTCTGTTTCGTTTCTCTCCTCTGCTAAACTTTGACCACTGTTGTGAATGTATTACGGCTGTTGTGTTGAAGCCATAAGTCTACTGTGTGGAAACCACTGTTGAAGCCGTAAAGCTGTTGAGTTAAAGCCACTGTTGAAACCGTATAACCCTTCCTCAAAGAGTATTAAAACAGAGCCAGAGAATCGATGGGTAAACTTCTGAGGGCAGAGCCAGAGGGCTCCAAATTTCTGGAAGGATATCCCCAAGTCAAAGACCCTTTGCAAAAGGCAAATTGGCTCCAGTGCATTCAAAAAATCAAGGGTTATCATAGAGAGGTCACAAAGAATTTTGCACGTTCTTTCAAAGAGAAAGACAACCAAGTGGAGATAGGAGATCTGAAATTCACAGTCACCGAGAGCAGTTTGGCACAGGCCACTTCACTACCACAAACTGGAGAGAGATGGTTCAAAAACCGATCAGTACAAGACCATCAATGGAAGCAAATTCTGAAGAATCCAGGTATGGACACTAGCATCTTTACAAAAGGAATCCCTGTTAATCTTGTCAAAGAAGAATGGACAGCTCTGCTTCTACTAGTACAAAAATTCTTTACATGTGAGGGAAGGTTTGGAGTTCTATATGTTTATCATGCCAAAATTATGATGCATTTCTTAGGAGAGCATGACATTAACCTGCCATACTTTTTACTCTCAAGCCTTAGAAAAATGTGATCAATAGTCCAAAGAAATCCAAGAAACATTGAGCCACATTTATACCATCATGGGCTTGTCAAAATACTAGTTGAAGAACAGTTAAAGGCCAAAAGGGATACCTGGGAAAGATTTCTTGTGAGAAACCACTTCGAAGAGGCAGGAGAAGCCTCTGTGCCTAGAAAGAGTAGAAGAAAAAGAGAAGAGGTTACCCCAGAAACTGCTGTCCAAGAAGAAACTGTCCAAGACCTTGTTGAAGAAGAAAATGTTGCCCATCATTCTGAACATGAAATTGACCCTGAACCTGCTGTAGACATTGATCAAACAGCGCAAGGAATCATTACAGAAACCCTGCAAGAAATTGTACAAGAAGCTGCTCAAAAGAAAAAGGAGAGTAGGGAGAAACAAAAGAAAGATAAAGGAAAAGCCATAGCCCAAGAAACCTACCTTACTCCTGAAAATTCCAGTGAAGAGGACACTCAGCCATTGGCACATAGGTTGGCCCAACTTCATGAGGCTGACCTTTCCAAGAAGATGCAAAAACAAAAACAGAAGCAACAAAAAGAAAAACAGAGCATCACCACCGTGAGAAGGAGCAGCAGGTTACAAAGCAAAATGGGGGCCACAAAGAACAAAGAGTCATTCTTTATTGACTTGAGCACACCTAAAAAGGTTGCTACAAGACTTTACTTTGAGAAAAGCTCTCCACATGTTGAGCAGGTTGAGACTAGCCCTCCACGTGAGGAAAGTCCTTTTGAGCATGAGCCTGAATTTGAACATGAACCTGAATTTGAGCATGAGCCTAGTCCAAAGAGGTCACCAGAGATTGACCCAGACCAGCAGAGAGTATATAACTACTTGGAAACATTAGAACAAGCTGTTGCTGGTCCAAGCACTGTTCTACCTCTTGAACAACAAGTTCAATCACTGAAGCAAGAAGTATTTGAGCTAGAGGTACTAAATCGCCACATCAAACAAGAAAATGAAAAACTGAAGGAACAGAGAAATGTGGACAAGATGGTCCAAGATAATACCATGCTTCATATGGGCCTTTGGCAAAAGGAAAACAAAAAGCTCAAGAAGAAATGCAGGAAGTTAAGCAGAGCTTTGATCAATTTAAAATTCAGATGTTTGATGAAAAGACCAAGAGTCAATGTGGCCACATAGAGGAAGAGGAGAAGACTAGATGTCTTAGCAGAGGCATCTCAGCAGGTGGATTAAACAATGTTTTCGTTGCATGAGGACATGCAACACCCTCGTAGTGGGGGTATGTAGAGCCTCTAACTTGCACTTGATTATCCATCATTACCTACAGCTTTTCCTCACTTATCCCTCTCTTTTGCTCTATTTTCCGCATAAACTTACCCAGATCATTACATTTGATGTCTTTAAGCATAATTAGTTAACTTTGCTTATGTTTTACTGTTGGTTTAGATTTTTGACATATAAACAGAGATTCCGCAGCTGTTCAGCAATTCTGCAGCTGTTCAGAGATTCCGCAGCCTTTTTGTTGTTTGATATGCTCCACGTGTCTTCTCAAGGAACGAGCCACATGGGCATGTTGGGTTGGATGTACACATGGATCGTATGCTATTGGTTGAGCCAAACCAGTCACGTATGCCCTTGGTCAATGCAGGTATTCCCTCGGTCAAACGGTCAAGTTCTAAACGGTGGCATGGGAGCCGTGAGCAGTTGGGACACGGAACCGTAGCTGGCACTTCCTCCACGCCACGAAGACAGCTAAAGACAGGATCCAAACATAGATTTGTCTCCCATGATGACCGTTTCCCTCAAAAGTGCACGAAGTTGCCTACGTGTTTGCTGCACAAGTTAATTAGCTAAGACTGCGTGTTGCTGCGTAGTTAATAAGTTAGGCTGTAGTTGCTTAGTTCACGCAGAGAGTAGTTGCCTCTGTGCTTATAAATAAAGCGTGTGCCAACGCTTATAGATTAGCTTTTTGAATATTGTAATTGCTGCGCTGATTCTGTTATAAAAACTCTGTTTTAGAAGGCTGTTCCTACAGCACTTTTCATTGTATTTTGACATGCTGGTTTTATAAAGAAGACTGTTCTGTTCACCTTTTCGTAGCTGATCTTTTAAGTTGGTTGCGTGGATGGAGGGCCCCCATCTATGACAGCCCGTGTACATAGTGTTTGATTTCATTTTCCTGCTTTCAGCAATCTCTATTTCTTTCATCATGTATAATAGTATACCATTTTATTTCATGTCATTTTATTTCCAGCATTCATTTTAAACTGATCAGTATTGTTTTTGCAGGTTTTTAACCCGGGATTGTTTTGTCTTTGTGTATTTGCTTTATATCTGATGGTATTTTCAGTTGACATATTCAAAGTTGCTGCCTTTACTCTATTTTCATAGCTGATTTCTAGTTTAGTTTCTCAAAGTTGTATGTTAACGTATTGATGGTCTCTTTATCATAAGTTGTTCATCTTTTAGAGATCAGAATACTAATAAATTACAGCTGGCTTTGAGTACTTTTTAGACTAATATTTAACTACTTCCTAATCGTGCTTCACATAATTCCATATGCTGAAAGCAGAGAGTTAGGAAGAGCTGAACATTATAACTAGTCTTTAAAGTAGATTTTTCTCATTTTTGATTACTTTTTAGACTTATCTCTCACTACTTCTTAATCGTGTTTCTCATAATTCCATATGTTGAAAGCAGAGAGTTAGGAAGAGTTGAATATTATAACTGGTCTTTAAAGTAGTTTTTCTTACCTTTTTATTTGCAGCAGCATGAATAGTGTCTAGTGCCATTAGAAAGTGGTTCTTTGCTTTCAGTTCATTTCAAGTTATTTATTTCTTTCAAGCTTTTTTTTTGCAAGTTTAGAAGGTAGTTAGAAATCACCTGTAACACACACTCACTCATTTAGAAATCACCTTACACACACACTCACTCATCTGTTTATAAAATCTCCATTCCATCTTAGGAAGATAAATTGACCACAAACAACACCCCCAAACGACAAAAAGATCTAAGAGGTTGCTTAAGTACATATAGTACACCTTCACTTCATTAGCTTACGAACCCCGGGTTGACAATTAATGACATCAATTTAGAAACACTAAATTGACTAAACAGCGCTATCAGCGTTGTGAAGGGCTCCTTTCATGTTGTGGAGGCATAGTGATGCCATATTATGATAGATAATAGACCCTAGTTCAACAGTTGAAAAGTTGCACACTGAATCTTAATGTGTGAAAGAGAGTAGCATTCATGTTCTCTACTGTTAAATGAATCTTGTTGAACTTTGAGTGACACTTCCTATCAAGGCCTTAAGGCCTCATATTTGGTTTAGAAGTGACTAGTTTTTGCAACATAGTTGAGCCTATGTTTGGATAAGTGTACTATTCCTTTATTAATAAAATGATACTATCGTTAAGGGCTTCATAAAGATTGTCATATTGAACCAATAAGTATGATATGAAAATAAGATGAATCAATGTGTAATTACGCTTGGTTACTAGTTGTTATTTCTTATAATAATAACTTTAATACACATATATTTTCAAAATATATTAACTGTGAAGTTGTGAGATTTATGGTCCTCATTATAGAAATCAAAAGTTAAAGTTGAATCTAGATTTATGGTTCCCAAAAAGTTTAAAAACTACCCAAAAAGGAATCGAGAACCTTTGAATCAGTGGTGAATGGCCACTGATATCCACATGCGTCAATGTTCTGCTGAACTTTCCCCTTTCACTTCTTCCTTACTCGATTCATTCTATTCACGACATCGTCAATCACTATCGACACAAGTTCATTTTGATGGCCGACTGGAGTGCCACAGTCGCCCTTATATAATCCAAGATTTGTCGCCCTCAACCTTATTGCTCATGTTATCGGTGGATCTTAACCTTAATTTAGAAATTTCAATATCGATATTTTGAATTACAATTTCCTTTTCAACTTTCCATTATTGGAAGGGTTGAGTGATGACATACCTTTCAAATTGAAATTTAGTTCCCATTGTTGACCGTTGAGTGAACAGTAAAAGAGTATGAGCATTGAATTTGCGTAAAAGTTAGATGCTTCAGTTGTTGAAGCTTCGCAGTTTAAGCTTTCAGTTACTGAAAACAGTTGGATTTTATATTTTGCTTAAATTTCATATTCTGAAATTTGATATACTGTATAAACGGAAAAGGAAAAAGGAACATTTCTCAGATCTGTAAATTCTTGCTATACTTTACATCCTGGTATGTATAGCGCTGCAATTTGTCTTCCAGTGACCGTAATAATTGAGCATTAAGCATTTTCCTCCCAATTATAACAATTGTCAATCTTTTATTAAAATATCAAATGCACACAGTTCTCCCAGAACCAGGGAGTTTACGTATATGAAACAGCAGGAAAATCATAATAACATAGGGTTTATTTAAGAGAGAAAATTAAAGAAAGATGAGCATTCAACAAATCAAGCCAGGGATAAGTTCCGGAGCGCCGGTAAGCCTCGTCCGTCAGCTGGTATAAATATGTACTCCGATGACAACAGTGAACAGAGCCAAGAGCCCGAAGAATATAAGTGTGTGTATCAGAATCGATCTGCCGCTAGTCTCGAAGTTACCGAAGTCCATGCTCCGACAGTTGCCGGGAAACTGAAACAAGAACCCCGGCGACAGCAAGACGAACAAAATTACCGCCACGGCAACCGGCCCCCAGTCCGCCATTATAATCAAATTGCGAGCTTTCTCCAAAGACGGACGCGCAGAGATGGAATCCTTCAAGCACAACGCGAGCAACCTATGAGTATCGAATTCAGGCAGGTGGATCAGGAGGAGGAGAAGAAATAGGAATCCGAACGAGTAATTACAGGTTGCGTGTTCGAAACTCTTTGGAATATGTTTGGTACTTAAGCACAATTAGGAACTATTGAGGCGGGTGGGTCAAAAGGAGCGGAAGAAATAGGAATCCGAACGAGTAATTAGAGGTTGCGTGTTCGAAACTCTTGGAATATATCTTGTATTTAATCAGAAGTAGGATATCTACTTTTGGAGTTAAAAGCAATTTTTTATTAAAAGTATATAGGTGGTATTAAATTATTTATTTTTAAATTAAAAATATAAATATAATATATTTTTCATATAATCATTGCTATGCAGGAAAGAGCGCACCTTTTTTAAAAACCCCGACCCACAATAATGAACCTATGGTTCGGGTTGTGATTTGACCAGACAAAAGTTTACCTAATAACAATTTGACCATTGTCTCAATAAAATAAAATTTATTAAAAAAACGCAATTTCCAATTACTTTCATCAATGACTTATTTAAAGTCATTTTCGAGTTTATTAAAACGTGGTTGATAAATTTGGTGAAAACATTAGGTAAGCAATCACATCCACAATATATAAATCATAGAAAATTGAACTTTAAACTCCAAACCACCTTCTCCAAAAGTATGAAACAAACATTCAATAGACACTCCAAACCACAACCAGAAGCTTGTAGGTTTGAAATTTTCAAGGAAACAACCACATCCATTATTTAAGGTGAAAAAAATACCACATCCACTATTTAAGGGTGAAAATAGAAAAAAAACCACAACCACAACTTGTAAGTTTGAAATTTCTAAGAAAACAACCTTATTATAAATATTAGAGATTCATTAAAAAAAACAAGATTTAGCTTTTATTTTTTAATAATTTAACTAGTATTAATATAATTAAAAAAATATTAACTAAATATGGTAATATAATATAATTTTTATAAATAATAATATAATTGCACATCATTTTAATTTTAGAAAATCCTTCCTATATTGGCATTTAATATTAATTATTGGAAGTAAGTAAAGCTTTGATTTAAATTATTTAAAATTGCTAAATATTTATGAAGCAAGCAAAGTTTGACTTAGCATATTAATTATTTAGACAATCAAACAACAAAATTAAAGGTTACCATCCATGTGCTACGACCTTCAAAAATGCATTGATAAACATACAATGAATTTTCAAAAGTATAATGGTGTACTACAATGAAAAGAGGCTTTACATTATTTTGGTTTTTTTCATCTAAAGGTGATCCAACTTCAAGGGGGATTAGGACCCAACAAGCCCACGATACATGACAAGTCACATTACAAAAAGTTGGGTTAGTTGTTAGGCCTAGGGGCTTGTACCAAGAGAGTCTAGAGAATAGTGATTATGAAGTGTGCAATGTTGCAGATTGTGAAACCTTACCAATATAAAAGTTAATTGAGAAGGTAGAGCTCCTTTGAGTAGGTTGCAAGGACAAAACAATACTATAATATGATGTATATGATGTAAAGTTTAACATTTAACATTAAAGAGGTTAGGTGTAAAAATCAATGTCGCATTTATTATTTTTTAAACTAATTATATTATTTTATTTTATTATTTAAGTTGTATATAATTTTGGTGTAATTGTGTTGATAGATGTTTTATAATTTAGTGTAAATGAAATGTGTAGATATAATGTAAGAAAATTTGTTAATATTTATAACAAAATTTATATAAAAAAATAAAATTCATATGTTTTGATTAATAGTTAAATTAAAACATATATAAATATAATATGTAAAATTTAAATGAAAGTCAAATAATGAAAAGTTAAATTAAAACATATATAAATATAATATGTAAAATTTAAATGAAAGTCAAATAATTTCATTATGGGAATTTATTTATAAAAAGAAAATTTATCAAACAAAAATTAATAAATTGGATAAATATAAATTGCAAAACTATGGGCTCTTTCAAAACCATGTGCAAAAATTAATAGATTAAATCAATATAGAGTACAAAATTATCTATTATAACCAAACCACATGTCATAATATTTTTCTCAAAAACTACTTTAACACAATCAAATACAACTACTAAAAGTGAATGGTTTAGTAAATTATATACTTATGTGATATTTATATATAATATTTAATTTAATAGAAATTAAAAATCATAAATTAATCATATTTTTAAAATCAATTATGATAAATAAAAAATAACTAATATTAATGGTTTAGTAAGTTATATACTTATGTGATATTTATATATAATATTTAATTTAATAAAAATTAAAAATCATAATTTAATCATATTTTTAAAATCAATTATGATTAATAAAAAATAACTAATATTAATGTATTGTACTTTAATTGACCATCAAAATTCAACATATTAATAAACCTATTATAAAAATTAGGTGCATGGTCCATTAAAATAATTAATATAAAATATAATTATATATATTAATGATTTAATCAATGTAAATATCTATAGATGAAAGACCCATTAAACACTTTACTAATAATTATAGTAAAGAAAAAAAAAAAAAAAAAAAAAATATCTATCTCAATTTATAAGTGAAATTTAAAAATAATAAATAATAAATCAAGTCTTTAGGGTTTTTTTAGGGTGTATGATCCATCTATGTGTTCAAAAGTATATTAGAAACAAAAAAAAAAAATTATAATCTTATTAGAAATTGTATTGTCAAATTCGAATCAAAAAACCATTTCATCTATTATTTAGACTATGCCAAATTATGTTTAAGATAATAACTAATTTTTATTAATTAACAAGTTTAAATTTCAACAATTAAAAATTAATAATTTAAAGAAATAACAAATGAATATATTTATTTATTTTCAAATTTGTCAACCTAAATTACTATTAATATATTATAATTTATATTAATTTTTAGCAAACAAAACACTATTACTTAAATATATTTGAGACATAATATTATTTTTAAAACGAGCCTAGATTCATCTTAACTATGGATCTACCAAACCTCTAGAGGGATCAAATCTCTTGAGATATAAACCTCTTTTAAAGTGAAAAGAGATTTGATCCCTCTTGACACTTGGTAGATCCAAAGTTAAGATGGATCTAGGTTGGTTTAATTAACAAATATTTTGCTGTTTCGTGTTGGAAGTTGGTGATATAATTTTGAGTGAGATTGTGATTTCTAATTATATAAATTTTTTACTCAATCTAAATAATAAATCTTTTGGTTTTTAGAGATAAGATTTTGAAAGTGATTTCTTATTATTTAAAATGCATTTTTCAATACATAAATGAATTCCATGCATTGAAAAATATGTTTTTGAATGCATAAATTAAATCAATGTCCTAAAAAAACCAAATACTCAAAGTCTATATAAACAACTTACTTTAGTTAAAAAAAAATCTCATAAAAACCAAAACATCTATTAATTAAGGTATACTAAAATATTTTATTATTAATATGAAATTTATAAAAGTAAATATAATTACATTAATATTGTTTTGAATACATAAATTTTAATCAAAATCGGATATAGATTTTTAAAAAATTGAGTTTAAATTATTTAATTTGTAAAATTCAGAGTATCGTAGAGATTTTTTAGAATATTGAATCCATTTTTGTATTCAAGAATATATTTTAAATAACAAAAGATCACAATCTTAATTAAGATTGTATTTTCGAATTCTAATAAAAAGACCATTTCATTTATAAATTAAATTAAATTACACATATATTCTTATATAATAAATAAATATTATAAAAGTGCAAAAGATAGATCACTATTTCATAATTAAATGTGATTATTGCATTAAGTGGAGTTCTTGTTGTGACATCTCGAATTTTTACATGTCATTTACATTTTAGTAAGGAGGCAATGTTATCCTAAATACATTTAGGCCCCACAAGACCTAATAAAAGATATCTACATGGATTTTATAAAATCAAATATTAATGATGGTCTAAATATTAGGTGTAATGTTAATTTTTTATAGCTATATATTTAAATCAAATATATTTTAAAATTTAAATATATTTTAATTTTTAAAAAAAACACATTTAGGATTTTGATGCTGAATAAATTCTAAAATTCTAAAGTAACCAGTGGTCTTTATTCTCTTTCATTCTCTCACTTTACAAGCTCCATGTAAGATACATTTTGATTAAATAGTTTAATAGGGGTTTAATGCTGACCTTTCGGGGTCAAGGTTAGGATTTGAGGTCATGGGTTAAAGAATGAAGTGAGGTTTATAGTCATGGGTTAAGGAATAAAAATCATGAGTTAATAACTTATACTTAATATTTGGCATTAAAGGATAATAGTTGTGGGTTAAGAGTGAATAACAAGTGAATATGATTTAGATTAGCGTATAAATTACAACAATTATCATAAAGGGATAAGTTCATCCATCATTTGGGATTCTTTAGTACATTGTTTCTCTAGTGAGCAAATAGTGTAGCAATTAACCATTGTCATTGTTCTAACTTATTTATGATAAGTAATAGGTGCTAGGTACTTCCATGATTATGTTTATGTCACGTACCTTTATGTCTGTGTCTATTGGTTA
The DNA here is from genome assembly GCA_031772625.1 of Pinus tabuliformis. Classification (NCBI taxonomy): domain Eukaryota; kingdom Viridiplantae; phylum Streptophyta; class Pinopsida; order Pinales; family Pinaceae; genus Pinus; species Pinus tabuliformis. The sequence continues at coordinate 1,272,636,874 of CM062820.1, read as the reverse complement.
GGTGCATCAATAAGTTTGAAGACATTCATATACCAATGGTTAATAAAGTCAACTTTTCTTAATCATGTGATAGGTGGTTAAAATAAATTATTCATATTGTATGGTGTGATATAATAATTAATGTAATTAAATAAAATTTAATGAGCATGGTGGAAAGTTAATGGTAAGTATAGTATTTTTTTAAGAGAGTTTTTGAAACTGTGTGTATGTGTGTATATATATAAAGGTTAGTAAATATCGTTTATAATAAGTATAAATTTTTATATTTTATATTATGTCTTATGTTATTATAATTATTATTGTTATGAAAAGAATATGTGTGGGTGTGGGTGTAGGTGGGGAACAAGATTTTTAATCATGGAGTTTTATCTCTATTATACTATAGAGTTTTTTCATATATAAATAGGTTTTTATTACAATAACATGGGTCAATATCATAACTTATCAATACCACATGCTCAAAGAATCATAACTCATTTCTTATGACAATTTGTTTAACTAATCAATTTAATAAAGAGAAAAAGAGAATAACTAATTTAGAAATAAATCTTGCGTAAGATTTCTGAATATAAATATTTTAAAATGTTCCACAGAGGCTAAATACCTACCATTCATCTAATATTTTTTTATAATTAAATTAAAATTTTAGAAATCCTATTCCAAAATAAACACACTTATCAACATAATTACTAATAAATAATTATATATGATATAATAACTAATATAGCGTGGATCAATCATTAAATACACGTGAATTAATTAATTAATTTAATGCAAACCAAAACTTAAAAGACAACCATAGTGAAAAGATAATGGTGAGGATATTTTATTTTCCTTTTTGTTTTTGTTTCTTTCAAGAGAAATCCTTGGAAAGTTTTCCCCTCTTACATAGAGAAGGGACTCAACTAAATTATTGTTTCATTTTGTGTTCTATTTTGTTAAAAGTATACTTATTTGATATTTTATTGGATATTTATAATCAAAGATTAAATGGTTCACCTAGCTTCACCACAAATGGTATTAGAGGTGTGAATATAATTACTCAGTGTCTCTGAATCAATACTTTTGCGTCTCTGAAGATGGTGACGAAAAGGAACCAGTACTTATGTGTCTTTGAATCACATAAGAATTCAGTGAAAGGAACTATATCGAAGGTAGTTTACACAAATGAAGTTGAAGGTAGGAGGGGGTCACCCCTCCTTCCGAAATATTTTGGTTAGTAGGAGTAACATGACTGGAGTATCTCAAAATTCCCTAGGAAGCTCAACAAACTTTGGTAATTTGTCAGTATTGGGTGATAAATGACAAATGGGTTTACGAGGTAATTGTATACCTAAATTTGCACAAAACACTAAGTTTGTTATATCTAATAGATGCCTAGAGGACCATCAAAAGCAAATGAGGGAACATGCCTTTATTTGTAATTTTATCGATATTTGGCCCACAAAAAAAGAACTGAAGTGTTGGATTCAACAACATTGGCAACCAAAGGGACAGGTAGACCTTCGTCTGGGCCCTAGAGGTTCTTTATGGTCATCTTCTCAATTATGGAAGATAAAGCAAGAATATTCAAAGGAGGTCCTTATTTTTTCAACAACTTCGGGCTCTACATAAGGCACTGGGAAGCATGTTTCAACCCGAACAAAGTGGAATTCAAAGTAGCTCTAGTCTGGGTATGGTTATACTCTCTTCCTGTGGAATTTTGGATTCTAGAAATTCTTGAGGAATAGGGAATGCTTTAGGTTGTTTTGTCAAAGATTATGAAATAAACAGAAGGGGTAAAAATATGTCATATGCCCATCTATGCATTTACATGAATATCTCTCAACCGTTGTCAGAATCCATAGATTTAGATCATCAAGGAGAGATTTGGTCATAGTACATAGATTACGAGTATGTCTTGTTCAGATGTAGGTTATTCCATGAGCATGTACATTTGATAAGAGATTTCCCATCGTGAAGACTCCAACAAGAACTAAGGAAAAAACAAGTAATGACGGCTTCACAAAGGTTACTCAAAGGAGGAGAAACTAGAGAAATAGAAACATGGGGGCTCCAAAGGAAACAAAAGATAATAATCCTTCTATGGTATTAGACAATATGTAGGAAGATAGCTCAAAAAAATAGATATCAATATGGAAGTTACCACTACAGGAAATTTAGTTGAGAACAATAACTTTAGAAGAAAATTGAAAGAGGATGAAAACTCAAAAGAGGATTTTGTCCTTGATTCTCTCCAAGGATTTGTGGAAGTCACTCTATTGTTGTCACAAGATGAGGCCACTCTCTCAGAGAAAGAAAAAAAATTAGTCTTTATGGTACATGAATGGGCACAACAGGACCTAGATGTTTTATCCCTGGAAGCTTGTGAATCATACTCAAAAGCTTATTTAGCTTGGAAAACACAAAAGCAAAATTTGATTGAGGACCCAATAGCGCGGTATTTTCAAGGATTCACAGATAAAGGAAAAGAGATCCTACTGAAGGATCTCAGAAGATATGGTAAGAAGAGGGTGAGTAAACCTAAGAAGGAATCTAGGAAAATAGTGAGTCAAGCCTCCACCCAGACAGAGGTTACATTGGTCAACCAAAACCCATCACAATGAGGATTTTATCTTGCAACATTTGTGGTCTTAACAACAAAGGGAAACATAGATATTTGAGAGATAGGATACACAAAGAGAAACCAACAATCAGTATTCTATAGGAAACAAAGATAGGAATAGATAAAATATCAGAAATAACAAATATATGTTGGAAAGGATGTCTGCAAATGTCGGTGGATTCCAGAGGAAATGCAGGTGGCTTAGAAGTGTGGTGCAATCCAAATGAGGTGTTATTTAGTGATTGGCTGGCAATGGAAAGAATCCTTAATGGTACCTTTCGTTATATAGGTACAAAAAAGGAAGTTGTACTATCGGCATTGTATGGACCCTCAAAGGTGAGGGAAAAAGTGGATTTTTTGGAAACACTAAGCAACTCAAACAACTGATAAGAGACACACTATGGGTAGTGGGAGGAGATTTCAATCTTATTCGGCCCCTTAAGGAGAAGAAAGGGGACATACGAAAATTAGATCAAGCTTCCACATCTTTTGATGAGTGTATATAGGAGCTGCATATTGTAAACATAAGAACAAATAACGGGATTTCAACGTGGAATAATCGAAGGGGAGGGGAAAGCCAAATAACATGCTGTCTAGATCGTTTTATGGTAGTAGAACAAGTTATGCAAAAGAATATGTACCTGGAAGCATCGATACTACCTTGAATGGGATCGGGTCACTGGCCCATAAGGCTTGATATGGATTTCAAGGAAGCTCCTTCAAACAAACCATTCCATTTTGAAAGTTTCTGTTGAAAGATTCAGATTTGGTCGAATTTATGAAGAAATGGTGGATGCAAATGGACATCAGAGGCTGGAATTGCATACATACTTTTTTCTTAAAGTTAAAAGCTTTAAAACACAGGATTAAGGTTTGGAACAAGAAAAATTTTGGAAACATATTTAAGGAGAAACTAGATTTGGAAAATAAAATACAGGATATTCAACAACAAACTATGCTTGAGGGTTGCTCTCCAAATATATTGGTGGCATAGGCAATCACCCTACAAAATTTGGAGAAACGCGGAAAACAAGAGGAGATTCTATGGTGGCAGAAATCCAGAATATAATGGCTGAAAGAAGGAAAAAGTAATCCTAAATTCTTCCATAATGCCATGGTGCAATGATGTCAACATAACAAAATTTTCTCACTTAAGGGTAAAGATGGAGAAATAAAGATCCAACATGAGTATATCAAACAAGAATTTTTAGCATATTTTAAATATCTATATTCAGAAAACAATCACAAGAGGAATCATTGGATTGAAGAAGTGATACAACACATACCATGTATCCTAATGAAAGATTAGAATATAGCCCTCATGAGGCCAATCTCCTTCTCGGAGGTCGAATCTATCGTAATGAATATGCCAAAGAACAAGGCCTCAGGTCCAGATGGGTACACAACCAACTTTTATCAAGCCCGTTGAGATTTCCTAGGGGAAGAAATTCACGAGCTAGTGGAGCAATCACATTAGCAAGAGATGATTTTTCTGACGTTCAATGCCATCTTTTTCTCATTAGCGCCTAAAATAGGTCAATTTGATAATCCTGAAGGATTTCATCTGATTTCCCTATGTAATGTGTTGTATAAAATTGTTTCTTCGGTGATAGTTAATAGACTAAAACTCATCTTACCTCAACTGGTATCTCCAAATTAAACAGGTTTTATAGAGGGGAGATAAATGGATGATGGCATTATTGTAGTACAAGAAGTAATCCACTCATTAAAACAAACAAAACGTCCAGGTATGATTATAAAATTAGATCTCTCAAAGGCATATGATAGGCTCAGCTGGACATATTTATACAATATCCTGCAAGCTTTTTGCTTCTCAAAAAAGTGGTTAGTCTGGGTAGGGTCTTTGGTATCATCAACTTTTATCTCTATTCTAAACAATGGGACATTGTCATCCACTTTCAAACCTTCAAGAGGTCTCAGGAAAGGGGAACCTTTGTCGCCCTTTCTATTTATCCTTGCAATGGAGGGTTTGGGAAGATTGTTCTCAAAAGCGACGAAAACATGGCTTCTTCATGGAAATTGTTTACATGGTAAAAATTTTCCCATCTCACATCAACAATTTATTGATGATGTACTCTTGTTTTCTCTTATGACATGGAAGGAGGAAAAAAGAGTAGATACTTTATTACAATTATTCATGGATGCATTGGGGATGATGATTAACAACAATAAGTCAAATATTTTCTTTTTAAATTGCCCAGAGACTGTACAAAATCGAATAATAGGAACATTGGGATTCAGTAAAGGGAATCTACAGTCTAAATATCTAGGAATACCCTTAGTTTTGCATCACAACAGAGCTGCATTGTTGGAAAGCGTCCTTGAGAATACTTGGAGTAAATTAAGAAATTGGGCTTTAGAAATCTAAATTTCCTTAGTAGAGTAGTTTTAGTCAAAGCGATCCTACACACACTACTTAATTATCAACTATGTGTAATGTCGATCCCTCTTATAGTATCTCAACAATTACGCTCAATCTAGTCAAATTTTCTATGGTGTGGCCAGTCTCACTCCCAGAAATGGGCTTTATTGGGTTGGAATAAATTGATTACACCTAAATAGTCAGGTGGGTTAGGTATCTGAGACCCTCAGCTTGTCAGTCAAGCCTATACCATGAAGCTTTGGTGGCTTTGGGTTAAGGGAGGTTCCCAAATTTGGAAAAAGATATGGGACAAAAAATACATTCCTAACTCGACACAACACGATATATTGAGGTTTGAGGGCTCTATTAAGGGCTCCACTATTTCGAACTGGGCACATGAATGCAAAACTCTTGTTTGCAAACATATATTCTGGGAGATCAAATCATGCACACTTTTGGAAGGAATCTTGGCAACAATTCCCCGCATTGAAAGATAATGATTAATTTTCTCAAATTAAACAATTCACACAATCACAAGGAGCACTACAGGTTGCCAAATTTTGGAAGCCCTCTCATCCAGAGTTAGAATGGAGGCAATGGAAGGAAAAGGAAGATTGGTCCAGCCAAGAAACACTTCTTAATTGGAAACCCTTACAAAGATTATTGTTGAATAGAAGGATACGTACATCCTACCAAGAGGATGTTCTACTTTGGGGTCACAAAGCAATTGATTCATTCAGATTAAACAAATCCTATTCAGTTTTATTGGTAGGACATCCACATAACAACATAAAAATATGGAAGAAACTTTAGAAGGATTTGGGTTGGCCAAAGATTGCTACTTTCTTATGGCGAATAACTTGGCGTCACTCTTTTACTTGGGATAGGTTTTGAAGAAAAGATTTTGAATGCCTGTCATATTATGCATTATGCTTATAGGAAGAGGAAACCTTAGACCATCTCCTTATTACATGCCCAATCATAGTGGAAATACGGAAATATATAAAACATATTTTTGGTTGCTCGCTACCTCATTCTATGAACACTTCATCATGGTTGAAACAGTGGTATGATCATAAATTTCAGAATCTGGTGGTGGCTAAGGCATGGTTTTTTGCTTTGGGTTTTACATGGTGGAATATATGGAAAGAAAGAAATTTTAGAATCTTTGAAGGTCGAACCTGAGAAACAACGTATCTATAGGAACTTATAATTAAAAATATAAGGGAAACAATTCTTATTTCCACTCCTCCCTAAGAGGATACTCAATCAAGTGAAATGGAGACAATTGTATTAAAAATAATAGAGCTTACATCTAAGATGTGCATATCTAACCCAAGGAAAAGTGCAACTTGTAAAGTAAATGGAATAAGCACGTTTATGCACCCTCTTACAAATTTTCTTCAGTTGAGTTTTGATTGGGATTCAAAAGGTAACCCGGGTGTAGTAGGTTATGGGAGAGTTCTCAGAGATGATAGTTCAAACCCTATGCATGTTTATGCATTTTACTGTGGTTTCCCATCCACTAATTTGGCAGAATTCGAGGCTCTGGAAAGAGACTTGCACATAGCAAAGAGAGATGGTTTTCGTCTTATTCAGGTTCATGGTGATTCCAAGATGGTAATTCAAATGCTATCAAAGTTGCCAAGTGGAAGACAACCAGATACAATCATCCACAGTTGGCACTTGCAATCAATAGTGAGAAGTATTAAGGCTTTGATGGATCACTTTGATTTTGTCATCCCAATTCATATGCAGAGGGAAGGGAATCAAGTTGCAGATGCATTGGAAAATTAGGGGTGTAAAGATGGACATGTAACCCTCGATATGCCATGGTCGAAGATGATTCGGAAAAAATAAGCTCATGAACTCCAAGGGTACATCAAATATGATAAAATTACCATGGGCTTTTAATTCCTTGATGGGGATGTCTCCTGAAAACCGATGATTGCTAATGAAAATTATCGCCAAAAAATGTCGACGACAATTCTTTTTGGAAGGTGAGATAATAATGGGCATGCACAAAATGTGGATGGCCACCAAGGTGAAGGTCTTCAGGATAGGAGAAGAACACAACAATTGGTACAATTGACCGTATGCATGGCAAGAAGGTTGTTTGCATGAAGGCATTACCCTTAGTCTCTTGACGCACCATAAAGGTCCACAACACAGTGCATCACCCAGTGAATTTAGTATGACGTTGGCACAGTCCCTGTGCACTGTCATCTTGGAGATGGCTTGCTTGGATCCTGGTGGATTGGATATCCCTTCCTTCTAGACTAACATCGAGGGTATGCTCATTAATGGGCAAATCATGCCTCACAAGATCCAAGAAAAACTTAGCAGCTGTAGAATCTACATTTGTCTAACACAAGATTAGTATATGCTCACCCCCACGTCTTAGTTTCTTTATATATGCATGGTCAGGTCCTCAGGGTGGTGAAGAGTTCTAGTATGCAGTGCGTCCTCTCCATCTACCCTACCATTCTTTCGCAGAGAAAAATTCATAAGCAATGAGTTGAAGGGCATACCTCTTCAACTGGGTGCGAGGCATAGGGGAGGTATAGCTCATTGTTTTATTTCTTTGGCATCTAAATTAGGGTATGTGTTATATCACATTGGTGAAAGCTTACTAGATGATAGGAAATTTTGCAAACCTTTTTGGCCCTATAAATGTTTATTAAGTCTTGTTAGGGTTGTTTTGTGGTACAAAAGTCTAGACATTGGTCATCTTGGGTCTTTATTGTATATAATTCTTCAAACAACGCTGTGCTCTAGTTTCACAGTGTCTCACCATTTAGATGTGGGATTTTTTTTACTGGAAGGTTTCACAGGAGTGAAGTTACTTCTAACTGGCTGCTTCTTAGACCATCTCTTGTCCCAACTTTTGGTGGTTATTGTGTCCATGGATCAATGTTCTTCGTCCCTTTTTTACACAACTCTGGACTTGGACCCTCTTTTGAACTTGTCACGGTCCTTCCCTCAGCGACTCCAGAAAATTTCGATCTTGCAGGGATTTCTTTCCCTTGTCCAGTTCTGGTGTGCAGAGTCTGGTATTTTGGGACTTTTTCAATTTGGCTTTGGTAGGTTTTTCATCATTGTAAAAAACTTCCATTTTAAAGTCTGGCTGCAATCTTCGTGGATCATATACCAATTTTTATTTTATAGGTTCATTTTAGTCATTGGGCTTGATGTGGAGAGTATTTTCCATTTGTATTACAAGTACATTTCTATTATGGCCCCAAGAATCTGTGCATCAAGTTGTAGAGGAGGTTCTTTAGGACCCTCCTCTTCGAGGCATATGAGGCTATTTGGTTGGGAATCCATAACAATTGTTTTTCATGCAGCACCCCTGGAGGTATGCAAGGAAATTATTCGACTTGAGGCCAAAGAATTTGGAGACAAAGCATATCTCTTAGACTCTGACATAGGAGGCAGTAGCTTCAATTGGATTCCAGATCTAGGAAAGTTTTGTCGGAGAAGGATCCACTTTCTTCATTCCATCACTCATCACTGCCAGATAGAGACCTTGCTTAATATGGTCATCATATATAAGCAGGTGGACAACTACAAGATTTTTGCAGGCCAAGAAGACATCAAACATATTCTTGGAGACATCAAATATAACTTGGACAACATCATTGCTCAGTTATCTAGCATTGACCACTACGTAGTCTCCATCTTAGGCACTGAATCAAATGAGAACCAAGAAGGACCCAAAGTCATCAACGCACCAGCTCAAGCCTCCCCTTAAGCTAATTCAATTGCTTCTTCTCTGATTATCATTTTGGATTGGAGAAATCTAGATACTTGTTTTGATAAGCTAGACCCTTGGAAGAAAAAGTTTTGGTTTCTCGGTTTGGTTTTTTGACATTTTGTATCTATTTTTCATGCTTACTAGGCCAAGGCTCCAAGCCTATAGTTATCTCCTAGATATTTTGTCATGTTTCGGTTTAAAAAATTTACACTCAAACTAAATAAATATAGAAGCTTGTCTTACATTCCTTACAACTTCCTAACTTTCCAAAATTTCAAGATTGCAAATCTAAAGAAATCACATGATTCTTAAGGCGCGAAATTTATCAATAGAAATTTTGTAAAATCATACACTTTTTTTATTAATAGAAATCTAGTATAAAATTTACCCCCAAAAATGATAGCATATGGTGATTTGAGAGAACTTATTATTGATTCTATGGGAATATTTTACATTAATGCTTTATTGCACTGAAATTATTTGCAAAAAAAAATTGTGTTGCGTATCATTTAGAGGTTTATGTATCTTTTATAAATTTATGAAGGGGAATGAGATTGCAATACAAACATAAACTTATTTTTTCCATATTTTGATTTATTATGCTCGTAAAATTAAGTATTTTTTGACCTAAAACAACGTATGAAATTATGTAAAACAACGTATGAAATTATGTAAAACAACGTATGACATTATGTATGCACAAGTTATTTGAGTGATTTTTTTTAATGGCAATTTTAGTTTAATTATTTTTTTAAAAACTAAATTATAAATCAATATTAAAATTTGATTAAAAAATAAAACTTAAATATTACTTAATAATAAATTTTAAATAATAAAAAATAAAAAATAAATGTTATTTGAAAATAAATTTACGATGATTTAAAAATGATTTTTTTAGTTGAAATACTAATTAAAATTGTTGTTAAAAGATAGGTTGGGAAAGTTATTTTAAATATTGGAAATTATAGTTGAAAGTATGATGAAAATTAGTATTTCCATTATGACTGAAATAATATATTATTCCTAATATATTTTTAATGGATAGAATGTTATAACGATAGTTTACAAGTTAGGTCAAAATGTAAGTTTAAATATGAGTTAAATGTAAGTTTAAATATGAGTTAAAAATTTTATAAGAATAAAAAATATTTTGGTTTTAAGTTTAAGTTAGGTTTCAATGTTAAAGTAAGCAAGGATTTGTTATAGATTTTAGATAATATCTTGGTGTAAAGTTTTTATAATAAATTTTTGAGTTTAGATAAATTCTTATACTTAATTTTTTTTTTTAAATATGTTAATCTTGGTGTAAAGTTTTTATAATAAATTTTTGAGTTTAGATAAATTCTTATACTTAATTTTTTTTTAAATAGGTTAATGTCTCTTCAATAAACCATGCCATACAACTTAGTAATGTTAATATAAACGCATTTCATGATAAAATTTAACTATATTCATAATGACCATAACAAAATAGTAAAAAAATAATATCATTGTATACATCCCAAGCAAGCATAATATATAAATGCACATTAGCATAATAAGATACATAAAGTAAATACATAAGTTGAATGTTTATTAAACCCCCACATATTTAATCTTTTAATCTCCTCGCTCAATAATTTTGTAATATTTTCTCTTTACCTATAACCATTTTCTCCTCTTAGTTAGTTGAGAAAACACCATAGTAAGGACCATCCGTTTGATCAAAACTTTTAGTTTAAAAAATTTAGGCATTGCTCAATTGACACATTAGGTAACACTTCATTTAGGTTCTCAATGATAACTTTAGTCTAAGATGTAGAAAATCCTTTTAAAAAATTTAATGATATATTTATGGTATTATGTAATGCATATTTAATACAATTCTTTTAGTATTATTAAATTTGGGATGAAATAATATATAAAATGAATTATTTTTGATATGATATATTATAATGACATTAAATATATAGTAATTATAAAAAATAATATTAATTATATGTGATTATGGTTTTCAAATTTCTAAAATTAAATGAACTCGCTTTGTTATAAATATTCAATATACATATTTGTAGGATGGTGATGTTGGTCCTAATGTCATAAGTAAAGATAGTTAAAGTATTATTAATTAATAAAGATGATGATTTGGAATTCATGCAAATGCAATGTTTTGATCTCTCAAATATTAGTTAGTGATTATTTTATAGAATCATCTAATTCTACAGTGTATTAATGCATTTCACATTATGGGACATAATTTTTATATTAACCATAAAGATGGTAAATTGAAATTCATGCAAATGAAATGTTTTGGTCTCTCAAATGTTAGCTAGTGATTATTTTATCAAATTATCTAGTATTACATCATATTAATACATTTCACATTATGGGACATAGTTTTTATATTAAATGTGAGTTAGATCTTATTTTCTTTTTTATATTATCGATTGATGAGGCGTTGGTGTGAGAGTAGATTTAGATAATGAGGGAGTTTTATTTATGTATTATAAAATTGTATCATTAGAATGAACATTGTACAATAATATAAAGAATATAACTTCAGTTTATTTTTTTTCCAATTTTTTGGTTCATATAATGTGTTTTTTTTCATAACATGGTATTTGAGTTCTATTGGTCTTAAGGGCCTAGTTACTTCTTATGGTATTCATCTATGGGCAATTAAAAAATCTAAAGAATTATGAGAGCCATATTCACTTGTTGATCCTATAGGAACTTGGATGATGATAAATCTCTCTGATTCTTTAAAGAGATATATTGTGTAAATATGAAAATTTGGTAGATCTCTATTTTCAAGGTAAATATGTTGTAAATTTGACATATTCGAGTATATCTAAGAATCCAATCAAGAACTAATGCAAGTCATGACATGGTGAGAACATGAGGCCATTTAAAAGTCATTGGTTTATTGGAGAGCTAAAATGAATGATGGGACACAATAAATATGCCAATGTTGCGAAGAAAGAAGGTCACACTAAAGAAGATTATTGTTTGCAGATCAAATGATACTATGGAATGTGGATGAAAGAATGAACATGTTACAACCATAATAGACAAAAAGATAAAATAATGCAACTATTTTTAGTCATAAAAGACTTAACATCGATTATGGCCACATTGTAAATTTGTTGATAGTATAAATCTTATTTTCTAAATCAAATTGATGTGTAACACACCCTCTTACCACCCATGGTCCACACTAAGGATAGAAGGAGGTAGTTACTAGGATGACCCGACTTCCAGTGTCCTACTATGGAAATGGGTGTTGGGACATGGAATTCACATATTTTTGCACTCATTTTCCTACCTTTTTTTGCCCTTTTTTACTCTCAAGACCATACCCTATCACTAAAATAGGCATTATCAACCTAAGTATGTCTCTTTTTATATGTCAACCTTATTATCCAATTCTACTTGTAATTTGGCATGAAAACTATTGCTTTAGGCTATTTTTATCATGAAACTGACAACTGGGATGTTACAAGGTATGTGGTCCATTTAAAAGTTGTTGTAGGATTACATTTTCTAGTTTTCCCTTGCCAAGGATAGGGCAAGGAATTTTTTAGCATTTTTGTTACAAACAAGACTTATTTTGGACGTTTAGATCTCCTTTAATAAGTCATGAAGATCTGTTGGGCACAACCCAACTTGGTCCAAGTTTTGGGTCAAAGACTTCGCATTTTTAGAAGCGGAGCACGCGGGGATAACGAAGTTCTATTCATCGTGCAATGTTTAGGGGCTTTGGGATGGGTCAAAAGTCCCTTATTTTGTAACGAGTTTCAGCTATTAGTCCATTGTTTTGTCGGATCCATGGTATGTGGATCGTGGTCTTGTAGTAAGGAAGTCTATATAAAGAAGATGTAATACTTTGTCAAATATAGAATAGCTAACTAAGCATAGAATATTCGTATTCTTTGTCTTGAGTTTGTATTTTTGGGGAAGGCTTTGCAGGTGAGTGCGCAAAGGCCTTGAAGAGTCTGTAGCTGAGTGCGCAGACCACCTGTGACTGGGTGCACAGGTCAGGGAAGAGAATTTACTGAAGATCCTTATAGAAGAAGATTTGTCGAAGTATTGTGTATCTTTCTATGTTCATTATCTGTTGATTTTGATATCGTTATGCATGCTTTTTACTGAATTATGTGAAAGAATACATGTTATACTGTTTTCTATTATGTCTATGCGTTAAGTACCAATCTGTGTAGTTAATCATCAGCGTGAAGTTATTCCTGTACGAGAAGTTGTAGGTAGATATAAGACATAAGTGAATACACGGAAGCCACAGTGTGCATATCCCTCTGGCTGCAGAAACCTGGTTTTGCAACCTTCCATAATCGCTTCGGATGGGACTGCGATCTGCTTGTAGGTTGTTGCTGAAAGGGCCAATGGTTAAGGGTTTTTTTGGTACACAATACAGTCTAAATGTTATGAAACCAGCTCACAAAAAGATAGAAAATATAGTTGAACGACTTAGAATTCAGCGTCTTCGAGGGGGCAACCTCCTTTACATTACACAAATGAACAATTCTTGGATGATTCAAATGACAAAACCTGTTTTTTATATATAGGAGTCTAAGGAGTCACAATATAACCCAGCCGACCTAACAATAATAATATAAAGCCACAAAAATAACAATAGAGGGATTCTATGGGGCACAGTAATAACAATATGGGGACAATAGGGGCACAACAATATTAATAAGGGATACAACTACAATAGTAATGGGGTAATCACTAGTATTATAGGGACCTAACATGCCCCTCTCCTTAAAAAAAGTGTTGTCCTCAACGCTTGAGTAGTTCTGGATGCTTCTGTATAAAATTCTCATCCTCCCATGTGGAATATTCAACGGATAAGTTCTTCCACTTGATGAGATACTTCGAAATTGATCGATTTCGTAGCTGTCGAGTTCTTGTTTCTGTGACTGCTTCCGGTTCCAATATAATTTTTCCTTCCTCGTCAAGTTCTGGCAATATTGTTTAAACTGGGAGATTTTCGCCTATAACCTTATGGAAAACTGGGTGCACTCGAGAAGCTGTAGGAAGCTCCAATTTGTATGCCATCATACCAATCTTTTGCAACACCTTGTATGGACAATAATACTTTGGTGATAATTTATTATCCTTCTTAGCTTGCTTGAGGGACATTTGTTTATATGGTTGTAGCCGTAGCAATACCCAATCACCTACATCAAAACTTCTTTCGCTGCGATGTTGATCTGCCTGTTGTTTCATTCTATTCTGTGCCAACACGAGGTTATCATTTAAGAGTTGGAGGACTTGTTGTTGATGTTCGATGTGATGTTCCACTGCTTGAACCTTAGAATTTTCTCTTAAATATGATGTGATGGATGGTGGCTGATATCCATAAAGTGCCATAAATGAGGTCATTTTTGTTGTTGTATGGAAGGAAGTGTTATACCACCATTCAGCCAGAGGCAACCATTTGACCCATTGTGTCTATTTATCAGATACAAAGAAACGAAGATATCCTTCCAAACATTGTTTACTATCTCAGTTTTCCCATCAGATTGAGGATGATAAGATGAGCTATGAGCTAACTGAGTACCAAGACAAGAAAATAATTCTGTCCAAAAATTTCCAGTGAAAATGGGATCTCTGTCACTTACAATAATCTTTGGATTTCCATGTAGCTTTTGAATTGTTTTCATAAATGCAGTAGTAACTGTACTGGCTTTAAATGGATGTGATAATGCACAAAAGTGTGCATACTTGGTAAGTATGTCAACTACCACCATGATGACACTCTTTCCCTCAGACTTGGGTAAACCTGTAATGAAATCCATTGAAACCTCCTCCCAACGTTGGCTTGGAATGGATAAAGGTTGTAATAGACCCAGGGTCTTAATTGTTTCCACTTTATTTTGTTGGCAAACCAAACATTCCGCCACAAACTTTTGAATATCCAATTTAAGGCCATCCCAAAAAAATTCCTTCTTAACCCTGTGGTAAGTTTTTAAAAATCCTGAGTGCCTTCCTAAGGGAGAAGTGTGCAATTCCATAAGAATCTTTTGTTTGAGTTGGGAATTCTTACAGAGGTATAAGTGATATTTGTACCATAACGAATAATTTTGCCAGCTAAATGTATCAGATGTATTGGAATCTTGTTGTAACTTTCGAATAAGTGCCCACACTTCTTCATCATTCTTCCTTTCCTCCCTTGCTTCGTTTATCCAATCTGGTTGGATAATAGAAATGGCGCACAACAATGCTTCCACATCCTCATCCTTTCTTGAGAGTGCATCTGCCACCACATTTTGCTTCCCATTTTTGTAGATGATTTCAAAGTCATAACCCAACATCTTATTGACCCACTTTTTTTGCTCTTTAGAGGATAATCTTTGTTCTAAAAAGTATTTAAGGCTATCATGATCCATTTTTACCTTGAAGTGTCTTCCCATTAGGTAGGGTCACCATTTCTTAAGTGCATGTAGTATTGCCAACATTTCCTTCTCATAAATAGCTTTGTGTAAAAACTTTCCCTTGATTGGACAACTTTCAAAAGCAATAGGTCTTTCATCTTGCATTAAAACAGCACCAATTCCATTTCCTGAAGCATAACATTCTACAATAAAGGTTTTTGTGAAGTTTGGTGTAGCTAAGACCGGTGCTTGGCACATTGCCTCTTTAAGATGTTCGAAGGCCTTTGTTGTTTCTGGAGTCCATGAAAATGCATCTTTCTTCAATAATGTTGTTAGAGGTGCTGCTATTCTCCCATAATTCTTAACAAACTTGCGATAATACTTTGTCAACCCGTGAAATCCTTGCAGATGCTTTATGAATGTGGGGATTTTCCATTCCTTAATGGCTTTAATTTTTCTAGGGTCTACCTTAACTCCTTCATGAGATACAATATGACCCAGATATTCCACCTCTTGTACTCCAAAGAAACATTTGGATCTTTTTGCATATAATTGTTTCTCCTCCAATAGTTGTAGCACCCTGTCAACATGTTCAACATGATCCTTCCAAGACTTGCTGTAGATTAGTATATCATCAAAAAATACTAACACAAATTTTCTAAGGAAGGGTTTGAAAATGGAATTCATCAAACATTGAAATGTAGAAGGTGCATTGGTAAGGCCAAAAGGCATGACCAAAAATTCATAATGACCCTCATGAGTTCTAAATGTTGTTTTCGGAATGTCTTCAGTCTTCATTCTGATTTGATGATATCCTAAACGAAGATCCAACTTGGTGAAGTAAATTGATCCATGCAATTCATCCAGTAATTCATCAATGACAGGAATGGGAAACTTATCTTTAATAGTGAGCTTGTTGAGCTCCCTATAATCCAGACACATGCGCCATGATCCATCCTTCTTGTGCACCAATACTACTGGAGTAGAGAAAGAACTTTGACTAGGTTGCATTATACCAGCCTCTAGCATTTCTGCAACCATACGTTCAATTTCACTCTTTTGGGCATAGGGATATCTGTACGGCCTGATGTTTGGAGGAACACTTACTGGAATCAGATGAATAGCATGATCATGATCACGAATAGGTGGGAGACCTTTGGGAGTCTCAAATACCTTGGAATGATTGTCCAAGGCTTTTTGGAGATCTGGAGAAATAGTGATTCCGATGTGGAAACATCTAGCGAACATAATTGTGCAATTACACCTCTTTGTTGCTTTTTTAGAAGCTTTGTCATACCGTTAGAGCTGATTATCTTTCTCAGTTTCCCTGCAATACACCTTAATTCAACTTCCTTTCCTTCCACAGAAAATTTCATGAAAAGTTCTTGAAAATTAAAAGCTATTGTACCCAAGGATTATAGCCATTGGACTCCTAGTACAACATCAACACCTCCCATTGGAATGGAAAGCATTGGGCTAGCCAATACATATTCTCCCATGGATAGCTTGATATTATGGCACTTTCCAGAGCAATTTATCGTTCCTCCATTTGCAATCATCACTTGACACTCTGGTGCTGGATATAGGAAGCAATTCAATTCTTTTGCTATCTTACAATGAATAAAATTGTGGGTACTTCCTGAATCAATCAACACTATTACCTTTTTCTTCTTGATTTGTCCTTCTATCTTGATGGTTTGAGGAGTGGTAATTCCAGCCAATGCATTACAAGATATGGTCAGATTCATTTCTTCTTTATCTAGGCTTTGTTCCTGGAGTATATCCTCTTCTTTTGACCTTTCTTGCTCCTTTTCTTCTTCCTCTTCACAATCTATGTAGAATAATTTCTTCTCAGCACACTTATGACCTTTAGTGTATTTGCTATCTCAACTGTAACAAAGCCCTTTTGCTCTTTTTTCTTCCAATTTTTGTGGTGTCAACCTTATAGGTTGTGGAAGACTAGGGGCAACAAAACTTCCATCTTTATAGTTGTGAGTGGTATGCTTCCTGGTTGCCATAATTTTGCTTTCCATTTTTCTTGCTAACCTGAATGCCTTCTCTAATGAATCAGGTTCCCAAAGGCGAACATCATGTTGGATATTATCCTTTAAAGTCCCTATGAACACATCAATCCTATGCTCCTCTGGAATATTTTTTACCCTTATGTTCAATTTTTGGAACTCCTCAATGTGCTCATTGAACCCTTTTGTTTGAGACTTATCAATTGGCTAAAAAAAGTGTTGTTTTTTGTATCCTCATAATGTGCTGTCAATTCTTCTGTAAAAACTGCCCAAGTGATAATTTGTTTACGAGAGAAAAGCCATTGATACCATACAAACTGATTTGGTTCCAAATATAAAGTTGCAATACGTACCTTTTGTGTGTTTTTCACATTATTGAGATTGAAAAATTGCTCCATCTGTAATATCCATGTTGCGGGACCCTTGCCATCAAACTTCCTCATATCGATTTTTGGAATATGGTGGGTCTTCGATCCAACATTAGAGTCTATGAAATCATGATTAACATTTATTTTGTTCTCATCATGAGTTTTCTTTACTACCCTTTCACCATTAGTAAGCATTTCTTGTAGAAACTTTGTTAAATCTGTCTTCAAACCTGTCTTCAAATCTTCCATGCTTGCCTTCAAATCTTCCATGTCTGTCTTCAAATCTATCTTCAAATCGTCCATCTTAGCTTCCATTTCATTCATCTTAGCTTCTACGCCTTTCTTTAAACAATCCATCTTAGCTTCTACGCCTTTCTTTAAACCATCCATCTTAGCTTCTACATCTTTCTTAAAGCATCCATCTTAGATTCTGTTCCCTTTTGTGCAAGTGACACTTGTTGCACTTGGTCTCATAATTTTGATATATCATGTTGCATTTCTTCCTCTTCTTCATGAGTCATGCTAGAGCTTTCAGGTTGCTTACTAGGTGTTTGCATTTTCTTTCCTCGAGGCATAAATTATTGATAATAATGCTTTACTATGCCCTTTGAATTCTTTCAAACTAATTTTTCAAACCAAGGTTATGCAAAAAAAAAAACTACACACTTTTTTTCACTTTGTAGGAGCTTGATATTGAATCTGATGTATCTTTGTAATTTCAGATCATCCAGTTCTGAAATTGCGACCTGCGGTAGCCCTCTGTGTCCTCTTTCCAATGCCACCAGTCTGATCCAAATTGGATTCTCCAAGGAAGAGTTATGCCAAATCTCCCACAGTGACCTGATTATAGACTAGTTCAGTAGAGAGAACTTGCATGACGTGCCACGAGTCACTATTTCGACCTTTGGCTCTAAAAAATGTATTATAAAATTTGATAAAAAATAACACTTAAATATTAATTAATAATAAATTTTAAATAATAAAAAATAAATATTATTTGAAAATAAATTTACGATTTAAAAATGTTTTTTAAGTTGAAATACTAATTAAAATTGTTGTTAAAAGATAGGTTGGGAAAGTTCTTTTAAATATTGGAAATTATAGTTGAAAGTATGATGAAAATTAGTATTTCCATTATGAGTGAAATAATATGTTATTCATAATATATTTTTAATGGATAGAATGTTATAACGATAGTTTACAAGTTATGTCAAAATGTAAGTTCAAATATGAGTTAAAATTTTTATTAGAATAAAAAATATTTTGATTTTAAATTTAAGTTAGGTTTTAATGTTAAAGCAAGCAAGGATTTGTTATAGATTTTAGATAATATTTTGGTGTAAAGTTTTTATAATAAATTTTTGAATTTAGATAAATTCTTATACTTAATTTTTTTTTTTAAATATGTTAATCTCTCCTCAATAAACCATGCCATATAACTTAGTAGTATTAATATAAATGCATGTGATGATAAAATTCAATTATATATATAATGACCATAACAAAATATTAAAAAATTAATATCATTGTATACATCCCAAGCATCTACTCACATAAATATAATGCATGCTAATAAGAAATAAAGTAAATACATAAAATTGATTACTTTACACTAGAATGTTTTATAAACATATCTCACATATATACCTAATGTTCCATACACAAATTTAATCTCCTCGCTCAATAATTTTGTAATATTTTCTCTTTACCTATAACCATTTTCTCCTCTTAGTTAGTTGAGAAAACACCATAGTAAGGACCATCCGTTTGATCAAAACTTTTACTTTAAAAAATTTAGGCATTACTCAATTGACACATTAGGTAACACTTCATTTAGGTTCTCAATGATAACTTTAGTCTAAGATGTGGAAAATCCTTTTAAAAAATTTAATGATATATTTATGGTATTATGTAATGCATATTTAATACAATTTTTTTAAAGTAAATTTGGGATGAAATAATATATAAAATGAATTATTTTTGATATGATATATTATAATGAAATTAAATATATAGTAATTATAAAAAATAATATTAATTATATGTGATTATGGTTTTCAAATTTCTAAAATTAAATGAACTCGCTTTGTTGTAAATATTCAATATATATATTTGTAGGATGGTGATGTTGGTCCTAATGTCATAAGTAAAGATAGTTAAAGTATTATTAATTAATAAAGATGATGATTTGGAATTCATGCAAATGCAATGTTTTGATCTTTCAAATATTAGTTAGTGATTATTTTATAGAATCATCTAATTCTACAGTGTATTAATGCATTTCACATTATGGGACATAGTTTTTATATTAACCATAAAGATGGTGAATTGAAATTCATGCAAATGAAATGTTTTGATCTCTCAAATGTTAGCTAGTGATTATTTTATAAAATTATCTAGTATAACATCATATTAATACATTTCACATTATGGGACATAGTTTTTATATTAAATGTGAGTTAGATCTTATTTTCTTTTTTATATTATCGATTGATGAGGCGTTGGTGTGAGAGTAGATGTGAGAGTAGATTTAATAATGAGGTAGTTTTATTTATGTATTATAAAATTGTATCATTAGAATGAACATTGTACAATAATATAAAGAATATAATTTCGTTTTTTTTTTTCCAATTTTTTGGTTCATATAATGTGTTTTTTTCATAACATGGTATTTGAGTTTTATTGGTCTTAAGGGCCTAATTGCTTCCTATGGTATTCATCTATGAGCAATTAAAAAATGTAAAGAATTATGAGATCCATATTCACTTGTCGATCCTATAGGAACTTGGATGATGATAAATCTCTCTGATTCTTTAAAGAGATATATTGTGTAAATATGAAAATTTGGTAGATCTCTATTTTCAAGGTAAATATGTTAAATTTGACATATTCGAGTATATCGAAGAATCCAATGAAGAACTAATGCAAGTCATGACATGGTGAGAACATGAGGCCATTTAAAAGTCATTGGTTTATTGGAGAGCTAAAATGAATGATGGGACACAATAAATATGCCAATGTTGTGAAGAAAGAAGGTCACACTAAAGAAGATTATCATTTGCAGATCAAATGATACTATGGAATGTGGATGAAAGAATGAACATGTTACAACCATAATAGGCAAGAAGATAAAATAATGCAACTATTTTTAGCCATAAAAGACTTAACATCGATTATGGCCACATTGTAAATTTGTTGATAGTATAAATATTATTTTCTAAATCAAATTGATGTGGAACACACCCTCTTACCACCCATGGTCCACACTAAGGATAGAAGGAGGTAGTTACTAGGATGACCCGACTTCCAGTGTCCTACTATGGAAATGGGTGTTGGGACATGGAATTCACATATTTTTGCACTCATTTTCCTACCTTTTGTTTGCCCTTTTTTACTCTCAAGACCATACCCTATCACTATAATAGGCATTATCAACCTAAGTATGTCTCTTTTTATATGTCAACCTTATTATCCAATTCTACTTGTAATTTGGCATGAAAACTACTGCTTTAGGCTATTTTTATCATGAAACTGACAACTGGGATGTTACAAGGTATGTGGTCCATTTAAAAGTTGTTGTAGGATTACATTTTCTAGTTTTCCCTTGCCAAGGATAGGGCAAGATATTTTTTAGCATTTTTGTTACAAACAAGACTTATTTTGGACGTTTAGATCTCCTTTAATAAGTCATGAAGATCTGTTGGGAACAACCCAACTTGGTCCAAGTTTTGGGTCAAAGACTTCGCATTTTTAGAAGCGGAGCACGTGGGGATAACGAAGTTCTATTCATCGTGCAGTGTTTAGGGGCTTTGGGATGGGTCAAAAGTCCCTTATTTTGTAACGAGTTTCAGCTATTAGTCCATTTTTTTGTCAGATCCATGGTATGTGGATCGTGGTCTTGTAGTAAGGAAGTCTATATAAAGAAGATGTAATACTTTGTCGAATATATAATAGCTAACTAAGCATAGAGTATTTGTATTCTTTGTCTTGAGTCTGTATTTTTGGGGAAGGCTTTGCAGGTGAGTGCACAAAGGCCTTGAAGAGTCTGCAACTGAGTGCGCAGACCACCTGCGACTAGGTGCGCAGGTCAGGGAAGAGAATTTACTGAAGATCCTTATAGAAGAAGATTTGTCGAAGTATTGTGTATCTTTCTGTGTTCATTATCTGTTGATTTTGATATCGTTATGCATGCTTTTTACTGAATTATGTGAAAGAATACATGTTATACTATTTTCTATTATGTCTATGCGTTAAGTACCAATCTGTTAATCATCAGCGTGAAGTTATTCCTATACGAGAAGTTGTAGGTAGATATAAGACATAAGTGAATACACAGAAGCCACAGTGTGCATATCCCTCTCGCTCCAGAAACCTGGTTCTGCAACCTCCCATAATCGCTTCGGGTGGGACTGCGATCTGCTTGTAGGTTGTTGCTGAAAGGGCCAATGGTTAAGGGTTTTTTTGGTATGCAATACACTCTAAATGTTATGAAACCAGCTCACAAAAAGATAGAAAAGATAGTTGAACGCCTTAGAATTCAGCATCTTCGAGGGGGAAACCTCCTTTACATTACACAAATGAACAATTCTTGGATGATTCAAATGACAAAACCTCCTTTCTATATATAGGAGTCTAAGGAGTCACAATATAACCAGCCGACCTAACAATAATAATATAAAGCCACAAAAATAACAATAGAGGGATTCTATGGGGCATAGTAATAACAATATGGGGACAATAGGGGCACAACAATATTAATAAGGGATACAACTACAATAGTAATGGGGTAATCACTAGTATTATAGGGACCTAACATGCCCCTCTCCTTCAAAAAAGTGTTGTCCTCAACGCTTGAGTAGTTCTGGATGCTTTTGTATAAAATTCTCATCCTCCCATGTGGAATATTCAGCGGATAAGTTCTTCCACTTGATGAGATACTCCGAAATTGATCGATTTCGTAGCTGTCAAGTTCTTGTTTCTGTGACTGCTTCCGGTTCCAATATAATTTTTCCTTCCTCGTCAAGTTCTGGCAATATTGTTTGAACTGGGAGCTTGTCACCTATAACCTTATGGAAAACTGGGTGCACTCGAGAAGCTGCAGGAAGCTCCAATTTGTATGCCATCATACCAATCTTTTGCAACACCTTGTACAGACAATAATACTTTGGTGATAATTTATTATCCTTCTTAGCTTGCTTGAGGGACATTTGTTTATATGGTTGTAGCCGTAGGAATACCCAATCACTACATCAAAACTTCTTTCGCTGCGATGTTGATCTGCCTGTTGTTTCATTCTATTCTGTGCCAACACGAGGTTATCCTTTAAGAGTTGGAGGACTTGTTGTTGATGTTCGATGTGATGTTCCACTGCTTGAACCTTAGAATTTTCTCTTAAATATGATGTGATGGATGGTGGCTGATATCCATAAAGTGCCATAAATGGGGTCATTTTTGTTGTTGTATGGAAGGAAGTGCTATACGACCATTCAGCCAGAGGCAACCATTTGACCCATTGTTTCTATTTATCAGATACAAAGCAACGAAGATATCCTTCCAAACATTTGTTTACTATCTCAGTTTGCCCATCAGATTGAGGATGATAAGATGAGCTATGAGCTATTTGAGTACCAAGACAAGAAAATAATTTTGTCCAAAAATTTCCAGTGAAAATGGGATCTCTGTCACTTACAATAATCTTTGGATTTCCATGTAGCTTTTGAATTGTTTTCATAAATGCAGTAGAAACTGTACTGGCTTTAAATGGATGTGATAATGCACAAAAGTGTGCATACTTGGTAAGTCTGTCAACTACCACCATGATGACACTCTTTCCCTCAGACTTGGGTAAACCTGTGATGAAATCCATTGAAACCTCCTCCCAACGTTGGCTTGGAATGGATAAAGGTTGTAATAGACCCGGGGTCTTAATTGTTTCCACGTTATTTTGTTGGCAAACCAAACATTCCGCCACAAAATTTTGAATATCCGATTTAAGGCCATCCCAAAAAAATTCCTTCTTAACCCTGTGGTAAGTTTTTAAAAATCCTGAGTGCCCTCCTAAGGGAGAAGTGTGCAATTCCATAAGAATATTTTGTTTGAGTTGGGAATTCTTACAGAGGTATAAGCGATCTTTGTACCATAACGAATCATTTTGCCAGCTAAATGTATCAGATGTACTGGAATCTTGTTGTAACTTTCGAATAAGTGCCCACACTTCTTCATCATTCTTCCATTCCTCCCTTGCTTCGTTTATCCAATCTGGTTGGATAATAGAAATGGCGCACAAGAATGCTTCCACATCCTCATCCTTTCTTGAGAGTGCATCTGCCACCACATTTTGCTTCCCTTTTTTATAGATGATTTCAAAGTCATAACCCAACATCTTTGTGACCCACTTTTGTTGCTCTTTAGAGGATAATCTTTGTTCTAAAAAGTATTTAAGGCTATCATGATCCGTTTTTACCTTGAAGTGTCTTCCCATTAGGTAGGGTCGCCATTTCTTAAGTGCATGTAGTATTGCCAACATTTCCTTCTCATAAATAGCTTTGTGTAAAAACTTTCCCTTGATTGGACGACTTTCAAAAGCAATGGGTCTTTCATCTTGCATTAAAACAACACCAATTCCATTTCCTGAAGCATCACATTCTACAATAAAGGTTTTTGTGAAGTTTGGTGTAGCTAAGACCGGTGCTTGGCACATTGCCTCTTTAAGATGTTCGAAGGCCTTTGTTGCTTCTGGAGTCCATGAAAATGCATCTTTCTTCAATAATGTTGTTAGAGGTGCTGCTATTCTCCCATAATTCTTAACAAACTTGTGATAATACCTTGTCAACCCGTGAAATCCTCGCAGATGCTTTATGGATGTGGGGATTTTCCATTCCTTAATGGCTTTAATTTTGCTAGGGTCTACCTTAACTCCTTCATGAGATACAATATGACCCGGATATTCCACCTCTTGTACTCCAAAGAAACATTTGGATCTTTTTGCATATAATTGTTTCTCCTCCAATAGTTGTAGCACCCTGTCAACATGTTCAACATGATCCTTCCAAGAATTGCTGTAGATTAGTATATCATCAAAAAATACTAACACAAATTTTCTAAGGAAGGGTTTGAAAATGGAATTCATCAAACATTGAAATGTAGAAGGTGCATTGGTAAGGCCAAAAGGCATGACCAAAAATTCATAATGACCCTCATGAGTTCTAAATGCTGTTTTCGGAATGTCTTCAGTCTTCATTCTGATTTAATGATATCCTGAACGAAGATCCAACTTGGTGAAGTAAATTGATCCATGCAATTCATCCAGTAATTCATCAATGACAGGAATGGGAAACTTATCTTTAATAGTGAACTTGTTGAGCTCCCTATAATCCGGACACATGCGCCATGATCCATCCTTCTTGTGCACCAATACTACTGGAGTAGAGAAAGAACTTTGACTAGGTTGAATTATACTAGCCTCTAGCATTTCTGCAACCATACGTTCAATTTCACTCTTTTGGGCATAGGGATATCTGTACGGCCTGATGTTTGGAGGAACACTTCCTAGAATCAGATGAATAGCATGATCATGATCATGAATAGGTGGGAGACCTTTGGGAGTATCAAATACCTTGGAATGATTGTCCAAGGCTTTTTGGAGATCTGGAGAAATAGATGATTCCGATGTGGAAACATCTAGCGAACATAATTGTGCAATTACACCTCTTTGTTGCTTTTTTAGAAGCTTTGTCATACCGTTAGAGCTGATTATCTTTCTTGATTTCCCTGCAATACACCTTAATTCAACTTCTTTTCCTTCCGTAGAAAATTTCATGAAAAGTTCTTGAAAATTAAAAGTTATTGTACCCAAGGATTGTAGCCATTGGACTCCTAGTACAACATCAACACCTCCCATTGGAATGGAAAGCATTGGGCTAGTCAATACATATTCTCCCATGGATAGCTTGATATTATGGCACTTTCCAGATAAATTTGTCATTCCTCCATTTGCAATCATCACTTGACACTCTGGTGCTGGATATAGGAAGCAATTCAATTCTTTTGCTATCTTACAATGAATAAAATTGTGGGTACTTCCTGAATCAATCAACACTATTACCTTTTTCTTCTTGATTTGTCCTTCTATCTTGATGGTTTGAGGAGTGGTAATTCCAGCCAATGCATTACAAGATATGGTCGGATTCATTTCTTCTTTATCTAGGCTTTGTTCCTGGAGTATATCCTCTTCTTTTGACCTTTCTTGCTCCTTTTCTTCTTCCTCTTCACAATCTATGTAGAATAATTTCTTCTCAGCACACTTATGACCTTTAGTGTATTTGCTATCACAATTGTAACAAAGCCCTTTTGCTCTTTTTTCTTCCAATTGTTGTGGTGTCAACCTTATAGGTTGTGGAAGACTAGGGGCAACAAAACTTCCATCTTTATAGTTGTGAGTGGTATGCTTCCTGGTTTCCATAATTTTTCTTTCCATTTTTCTTGCTAACCTGAATGCCTTCTCTAATGAATCAGGTTCCCAAAGGCGAACATCATGTTGGATATTATCCTTTAAAGTCCCTATGAACACATCAATCCTATGCTCCTCTGGAATATTTTTTACCCTTATGTTCAATTTTTGGAACTCCTCAATGTGCTCATTGAACCCTTTTGTTTGAGACTTATCAATTGGCTAAAAAAAGTGTTGCTTTTTGTATCCTCATAATGTGCTGTCAATTCTTTCGTAAAAATTGCCCAAGTGATAATTTGTTTACGAGAGCAAAGCCATTGATACCATACAAACTGATTTGGTTCCAAATATAAAGTTGCAATACGTACCTTTTGTGTGTTTTGCACATTATTGAGATCGAAAAATTGTTCCATCTGTAATATCCATGTTGCGGGATCCTTGCCATCAAACTTTTTCATATCGATTTTTGGAATATGGTGGGTCTTCGATCCAACATTAGAGTCTATGAAATCATGATTAACATTTCTTTTGTTCTCTTCATAGTTTCCTTTACTACCCTTTCACCATTAGTAAGCATTTCTTGTAGAAACTTTGTTAAATCTGTCTTCAAATCTTCCATGTCTGTCTTCAAATCTATCTCCAAATCGTCCATCTTAGCTTCCACGTCATTTATCTTAGCTTCTACGCCTGTCTTTAAAAATCCATCTTAGCTTCTACGCCTTTCTTTAAACCATCCATCTTAGCTTCTACATCTTTCTTTAAACCATCCATCTTAGATTATGTTCCTTTTTGTGCAAGGTACACTTGTTGCACTTGGTCTCATAATTTTGATATATCATGTTGCATTTCTTCCTCTTCTTCATGAGTCATGCTAGAGCTTTCAGGTTGCTTACTAGGTGTTTGCATTTTCTTTCCTCGAGGCATAAATTATCGATAATAATGCTTTACTATGCCCTTTGAATTCCTTCAAACTAATTTTTCAAACCAAGCTTATGCAAAAATTAAAAAAAAACTACACACTTTTTTTCACTTTGTAGGAGCTTGATATTCAATCTAATGTATCTTTGTAATTTTAGATCATCCAGTTCTGAAATTGCAACCTGCGGTAGCCCTCTGTGTCCTCTTTCCAATGCCACCAGTCTGATCCAAATTGGATTCTCCAGGGAAGAGTTATGCCAAATCTCCCACAGTGACCTGATTATAGACTAGTTCAGTAGAGAGAACTTGCATGACGTGCCACGAGTCACTGTTTCGACCTTTGGCTCTAAAAAATATTTACAAGAAACTACAGTCCGTCCTCTTTCTGTGCCTTCTTATGAAATTTCAATCCGATGCTCAGAGAGAAAGTTATGACTATTTTCCCCAGTTCACCTGTTTGGAATGTAATTCAGGAGTCTGCAAAAAGACCAACTTCCTTAGATCATATCTCCGCAAATGTAGTGCAAAAAGCTCTGAAATTCGGACCCGAGGTTCAGTACGATTTCGTCTCAAATGGGTTTTTTTTTTAGCTTCTGAAACACCGCAGAAAAAAAAAAGTTATAGCGAAAATGTCACGATGTCCTATTTGGAGCAGCGAAACTCCAGAATCCAATGCTTTGATACCAAATGTTATGAAACCAGCTCACAAAAAGATAGAAAAGATAGTTGAACGCCTTAGAATTCAGCCTCTTCGAGGGGGCAACCTCCTTTACATTACACAAATGAACAATTCTTGGATGATTCAAATGACAAAACCTCCTTTCTATATATAGGAGTCTAAGGAGTCACAATATAACCCAACCGACCTAACAATAATAATATAAAACCACAAAAATAACAATAGAGGGATTCTATGGGGCACAATAATAACAATATGGGGACAATAGGGGCACAACAATATTAATAAGGGATACAACTACAATAGTAATGGGGTAATCACTAGTATTATAAGGACCTAACACTAAACCTGGGTCAAGCCCCCTTAAAGCAAAAAATGGTTCCATTGCCTGGAACAAGATCTACTTAAGGGATATCTTTTGGCATCTGTCGAAGAAAGAAATCCAGGACTGAGTTGAATAGAAAGAAAGAGAATTTGCGGAAAAAGAAAACATAAACCCTTGATTATCAGCGGAAGACTGGTTGTAGAAGTATATCTTTGAAGAGCAATACGAAATATTCTTTGGATCGTTCCACATTGAATTGTACGAGGGGGTATATAAGTTGACCTAAGGATTGGGATCCTGAATTGATACGGTAACTCAAAAACATCAGTAACAGTATCTCAAGGGCTGTTGATTTCTAGATCGATAACATTTTGAAAGGATTTATCACTGAGTTCATGATAGATGCGATCATGTCCTATAAAGAAGATAAACAAAATTTTTTCAAAGGACCACGAGGTAATTTCTTAAGATATTTTAATCTCTGGATTAAGATGTTATTATGTGAAAAGGGGATTCTACGAATGCAGTCGTTTTAATGTTTGGACAAAGAGGAAATAAGCCTGAACTAGGGTCTACGTGAAGTGGACAACGATATAGAACATATCGAAGAATTTCATTAAGACTGGCTATAGCCCCTTATTAGGAGGATCTGAGAGTGAAGAAGAAAGAAGTAACCCTACAACCCCACAACATTCCCTTGCCCGTCTTGAAGTTGCGTTGAAGTTAGGAGTTGAGAAGACTCAGGGTGTCTTTGGGATTCCCAATCCATCCACCTGCCTTACATCCCATCCCCCTCCCCATAATTCCCCTATACCCCCTCCCCCTCCATCTAGCCCCTAGAGAAGGAAAATGGACGATGACATTAAGTTGCCTATTTTTAAAGGATTGGTATCAGAGGATCCTGATCAGTTCTGGTTTGTAGAGTATGCATTATGAACAACATGATAGATCACTAGTGATGCTTTAAATAAGACACAACTCGTCACATCACTGCGAGAAGGAGCACTAACCTGGTATATGAAATACTCTATTACTAACTCGACTGCTTCATTGGATGAAATTAAGAAAGAATTGGTATTAGAATTAAAGAAACCAAAATCAGAATCATAGTGCATCACAGAGCTAAAAGAAATCAAGCAGACAACGATTGAATCTGTGTGGGAGTTGGATCAATGATTCAAGGTGTTGATGGGTCAAGTAAGCTTTAATATACCCCCAGAACAACATAAAGAATGGTTCATAGCCACTGTACTGCCACACATTATGTTACCTTTGATGTAGCAAAAGATCGTGACTCAAGCTGAAGCATTGGAGATTATGATGAGGCTGGAAGCTTTGCTGATTGGAGATACTCATGCAAGAGTACAACAAATATAGAGCCAACTAGCCAATTTGACCTTGGAATTGCAAGATATCAAGAAAATTAAAGAGACCAGATCAAAAGTATGGTGTACAAAATGAAAAGTAGAGGGTCATTATAAGGATCAATTCCTTGTGTTTAGAGATTATTTGGCAAGTGGAGCGCCTAATTTGGTAAACCTGGGTCTATGGTGAAAGATTTGTAGAACGAGAGGCCAACATCACTTTGAAGATTGCTAGCCATTACATAAATATGTGCAGACCCCGAAGCAACCAATTTGTAAATTTTGTAGATCAGTAGGCCATGATGAGAAAAATTGTCGAAGCTATGACTTAATGATGGAGCACACTGCTTATGCTTATAGACAACAAGTTGAGGGACATACACATGAGGAGCCAGAGCAACACGCTAGTCGAGGATGATTTCAAGGATGAGGACGAGGATGAGGAGGAGGAGTTGTTCAAGGGCGTGGCCAGATTATCTGTTATAACTGTGGATAGGAAGGACACTTCACAAGAGACTGTCAGAACCCTACGACAACCTGTAGTTACTGCGAGTCTTTTCATCATTTGATAGAAGAATGCCATGTCCTTATTGTGAAGATGCAAGAGAAAAGAAACCAGTAGCCTGCAGCAAATATCCAAATGATGACCGCTGAGCCAAGGTAAGATCAACCGCACATTGGCATCGTAACAAGAAGTGGAGCTGCAACTGGAAATGATAAAGCAAATGGGAAAAATGAAGTTGAAGCTACATGGGTAAGAAAAACTACTAAAAAATCTCTTGCATTTGATATCCTAAAGGAAAAGCAAGTATTCATGGAAGTGAGGTGAAGCTTTACAGATGATGGTGATTCGACCTCTACTGCACAACCGACTGAGAAGGATAACTACGAGATAGAACCAGTTGCGACACAATATGTGGTTCCAATATTTTGAAGTCTTTTTTACAGAATTGCATGAAGTTGTTGAGAAATCAGAAGGTTGTAGACAGATTCCAGGAGTTGATAGACTATTGTTCTCCTAAAGAGGTACCGCAGAGTGAGATGTGCACAGTGAATAATCTACATAGACACAAGAAGCGGTTTGGAAAGGAAATGAGGCTTACAACACAGATTAGGGAATATGACATGGATCAAGTTATCTTGGATCTAGGATCTGATGCCAATGTCTTGCTGAAGAAAACTTGGGAATTGATGGGTAAGACAAAGTTGCAATGGTCAACTATCCAACTGAACATGGCGAACCAACATAATATTGACCCTCTAGGAAGATTGTTAAGTATCACAGTAGACATTAATGGAGTGTGCACTACCACTGACTTCGAAGTGATTGAGATTATGGATGATAGTAATCCCTACCCCGCATTGCTTGGATTGGATTGGGAATTTGATAACATGGCCATAATTAACTTGAAGAAAAGGAAAATGATATTTGAAAGCAATAATATGAGATTTATTGTGCCATTAGATCCATCAGAGGGAGCGAGATATACTGAACTTGTCAAAGAAGAGTACAACACAGATGACATCGATAAAATTTATCAAATAACAACAAAAGAATAAGAATGGATTAACCCTACTGCAGATGGAAAACTAACTTGGGAACAAGATAGTTCCTGCACTTCAGATTTAGAAGAGGAATTGGAAAACTAGTAGAACAGGTTGCATGAAGTGTCTACAAGGCGATGTGCAAGGATCACTAAAGCAGTGCATTGTATGACAATTAAGGTATGTGATTTACCTTTGTATGATGGTTTGGGTGATGTAAATACTTTCTTTAGATATTATGAAAGATGAGTACCCGAATGTCAGAGATTGTTAGCTCTGGATCAAGCACTAAGGGCTACTCCTGCTAGATGGTGGGGTACTCATAAGAAGAATATAGGAGATTGGAAAAAATGTAGAAGGTTGATGTGGGTAAGGTTTGGTGAAGTAGAAACAGAGATTGCAGAAAAGTATGATGGCTAGAATGATCCTAGAGACCACATACAACTCTGTATGGCAGCTTGGGGAGAAATTTCACAAGAAGAATGGGTGCATGGCTTCATCCATACCTTGGAGACAATTCCTTAGAATTGGTATTTGGAAATCGAGATTTGACATGGTATTAATAGTTGGGCAAAAATGGTTGATGGATTTATAATGACATTCAGGTTTGAAGATGACTGCCCACATATAGATGCAGGTCTGAATATAGTTAAAATAATATTTTTGAGAACGGAGTTCTAGCTCTCTGGCAACCTAATTGGGCTGTGAAGATACATAATGTAATGAAATTCTATAACCTCACTGTAGAAGAAGATGAATATTCTCGCAATATTGACATCAAAGAATCAAAATGTCATCGCGAAGTAAATGAACCTGAGATAGAGATGCCTGATATAACGAAGCCATTAAAGACGAAGAAGGTGAATATAGGTTCAGAGGCTGAATTGATGTACGTGACAATAGGAGATTACTGGGATGAAGACACAGTCAGCAAGATAACAGATCTCTTGCATGAATATCAAGAGTTGTTCCCCACTAAGTTTTCAGATATGAAGGGCATATTAGGAGATTTGGGAGTTATGAGGATTCCTCTAAAGCCTGATGTGAAGCTTATCAAGTAGATACCTTATAGACTAAATCCAAAATACAAGGAGAAGGTGAAAGAATAATTAGACAAGATGTTAACAACTGGGATAATTGAACCTGTCGAAGAGTCTGAATGGGTAAGTTCCATGGTGGTTCAGGAAAAGAAGGCAAAAGGGGAAATTAGAATTTGTGTTGAATTAAGGAAATTGAGTGATCCATGCCTACATGACCCATTCCCTACACCATTTACAGATGAAGTATTGGACAATGTAGGAGGAGAGAAGGTCTATTCTTTCACAGATGCTTTTAAGGATACCATCAGATTAGAATTGCGCTAGAAGATAGACATAAAATGACCTTTACGACAGAGTGGGGCTCTTATTAATACACAGTGATGCCTTTTGGATTAAAGAATGTGCCTGCTATATTTTCCAGAGTTGTAATTGCAGCCTTCAAAGAATATATACACAAGTTTTTGGAAGTATAATTTGACGATTCGACAGCCTTTGGTCTATTAAAGAAGCATGTGGCAAGCTAAAGGTTGATGTTGGATACGTGTAGGCAATACCAGATCTCATTGAACTTGAAGAAGTGCATCTTTTGTGCACGATTAGGTATACTGTTTGGACATGTAGTTTGTGAACAAGGATTAATGGTGGATCCCACGAAGATCACAGTTATTATGAACCTTCCTGCACCAAACATTGTGAGACAACTACGGATGACACTGGGACACACTAGCTACTACATAAAGTTTATAAAGGGGTACGCACAAATAATTGTGGCGATGGAGAAATTAATAAAGAAAGATGTGACTTTTCAATGGAGCGAAGAGTGCCAGAAGAGTTTGGATGTATTGAAAGAGAAGATGGTAACTGCGCTTATTCTAGTTTTCCTGGACTGGAATAAGGAGTTCCATGTACTATTGATGTATCTTGCATAGCATTGGGTGTAGTGTTAGCACAGCCAAGAGCAGGAGAAATTTATCATCCCATATCATTTCCAAGCATGAAATTTTCCAATGCAGAAAATAACTATAGCACGACAAAAAGAGAGGGATTAGCTATGGTTTATGCATTATAGAAGTTCATGCACTACTTGTTGGGGGTGCATTTCAAAATGTTCGCTAATCACTCCATGTTGAAATATTTGGTCCATAATCCCGTTTTAGGAGGAAAGATTTGTCGATGGTTGTTATTATTCCAGGAGTATGACTTCGAAGTTATAGTGAAGCCTTGGAAATTGAATGTTGGACCTGATCATCTATCAAGAATAAAGACATGATAAGAACCACAAATATCGATGATAACATGCTCAATGCACAACTATTCACAATTAAAGTTGCATATGATCACTTCACGATATTATTCAGTTTCTAGTCACAACAATGGCGCCCGTGGAGTACACTACGAAGAAAAAGAAGGAGTTAGTGGTTCGAGCAACTAATTTCTCGTTGATTTTTGAACATGTGTACAAAATGGGACCGAATGAAGTACTGTGTAGATACGTCCCTGAACATGAACGACAACATATTCTGACATAATCTCATGGAAGAGTCGTAGGTGGGCACTATGTAGGAAAATCCATTGCACAAAAAATATTGAGAGTTGGGCTATGGTGGCACACAATACATAAGGATGCAAAAGAATTTTGTCAAGAATGTGATATATGTCAAAGAACAGGAAAGCGATCTAGAAGAGAAGAATCACTTTGATATATTTACCAATGATATATGGATTGCATATGAATAGACCTTATGATTTCTTAGCTTAATGAACCATCCTGAAATTTTTCTTGACATTCCCACTTGTTTAGTCCAAGAAATTAAGTTTTAGTTCCAGAACATCCTAAACACGAGGTATTTCAAGTACCCTTTGTATCTCATACATTTATTGTTATAAGTACATTAAAAGAATTTCGTGGATGTCAATTTACATATGATGGATTCTATAACTCAAATGAGGTCAGTGGTTGGATGGAATCATGCCATAAGAAGAAAACTAGATAATCATGTTTTTTTTTCAATATTTGTCATCTTTCATGTCTGTGGTGTATGTTGTTCTAAATAATCAACTAGCTCCAATAATTTATCCTAATGAAAAAAAAATCCTACAACTCAACGTTGATACCAATGTAGGTGATTGGTTTCTATTTGAACACTACACAAAAATTAGGTTATATGTGGTAGAGGTGCTCCCATATCAGTTTCCAACTTTCTTTCCCATGAGAATATTTTATCTAGAGTTTATAAGGTAGAGTTTCAATGTGGATCAAATCCCATTTGTCCCTAGGCGCAAGGGATACATTTTCAAATTGGAGAATAATATTGGACCATTCAATGTAAATACTAAACATGCCCTTGCCCAGCTTGAAGAAATGATGAAATAATTTGGCTTTGAAAAAGGAGAAAAGTGGATGTATGATCCTCACCATATAATTTCTAATAGAAGTATGGAAACTAATTCTGCACCCTATCCTCATGAAAGAAAACCAGAACTTGAAAGAATGGAAAACCAAGAAAATGAACATTGGCACCCTTGTTGTCAAAGAGAAAGATCTGAAGGGAACATCTCCATAACAAGGGGATATTGAAATGGAAGATATAGAACAAGGGAAAATAGCCACGATTCAAGGAGAAGAGGAGGAAGAAGAAATATAGACCAAATTAAAAGTATTTCCTTCAAAACAACCTAGATATGAAACAAAACTATAAAATCTAGAAGGGGGAATTCCCCCTCCTACTTCTATTTATCTTACAACATAACAAGTTGATAGCACCTCATCTCAAATAGATGTTTTGTTGAAAAACTATCCACAAATTGAGGAAGTGAGTGGTAAATTAAAAAGTGAAATGGCATCTCAAGTGTAGCACAATCAACCTCAGTTTATCAAATTAGGTTTCTCTCTGCTATTAATTTAGAGAGAAAGCAATTGAAGTTGTCTCTTATTCATCCTACCACTCAAACCATTTTTGTTGGGCCTCAATTTGAAGCAATAATCTTCTTAATTAATATAAGTTATGTTCCTTTTCCCGATAAAACTAATTATCATAGACAGGAAGGTGAAATGATATGTAGTGATTTGAGTAAGGGTTCCCTGATAGTGACTATAAAGCTAAAAAAAGCTTGAGAAGACAAAAAAAAAAATAAGGCAAGAAAGGGCTAAGAAGGTGCAGATTGAATAATAAAAAAAATATTGTAAATATGGGGGTTAATCTAGAAGACTAAGAAGCAATCAAGGAGCCACTAAATAATATTGAGTTTGAAATCTAGTCACTGAGAAAGAAGTTAAAAATGCATGGGTTTGAACATGCCTAGAAAATAGTGTTGCATAGGCTAAAAAGGAAAAAGAGAAGCTATTAGACTATTTTATAAATAGAAAAAGATAAATTTCCATTTTTGTAAGAGAAAGTATAGAGTTTAGAACAATCAATTAAAGATCATATTTTTGCTATTGTTGTCACAAGTGAATTAGACTATCTTTCATAAAAACTTGCAAAGGTAATAACAAAGCTTAAAATTTCATAAGTTGAGTTGAAGAAATATTAGGGTAGCGTAGCTAAAATAAAAGAATAGCGTAATGTAAAAGAAAGGCAACTTAACTTGGAAAATGTGAAAAACAATCAACTTCATTGTGATAAAGAGAGCACACAAATTGAGATCAATAAGTTAAAAGAAATACTAAAGGGAAACACTTCTCTAGTAGAGGCAAAGCAAGAGGTTTGGAGTGAAATTATTCATGACATGCATTCAAAATTGGGTCTACATCAATATTATTTTAGATCTGAAAGCTCTATTGAAAAAGTAACAACCATTTATAAAAGGAATTAGAAAAGAGATAGGAGATAAAGTACCAAAGGAAAGGAAAATGATAAAATACTTAAATGAAAAAAATACAAATGAACTCATAGCTTTTGATGTAGATGAAATAGTATACCTTATTCTAGAAGTAAGGAAAACCATTAAAAAGAACTTCCTCCATATTCAAGCTTCCATTCGGAAAGAAGAAGTATAGAGAGTAGTTGCAACATTCAATAACAAGTTTTATAAAAGAAAAAGGGATGGACTGCCAAATTGCTAGGATCAAGATGATAAGTTGGTTTCTTGGGAAGCCCATTAGAAAATGTTGTCAAAAGAAAAAATCGAGGGTGATAGAGCTCCTTAAAAATTTGAAGCTCTAAGAAGTCAAACGATTGTGAACTCTCTCCATCGTGATTTTCGACTTCTCCAGTTACTGGAGAGTTTGTTCCAAGCCAAGAAAAACTATTACAAACTTTCAAGCTTACATATGGTCTCCCAAGACATGCTTGTGTACCAATTCCTAGATGAAGAAATATGGAAAAGATGTGAAAAATGATTACACCCATAAAATTATAAGTCATGGAGCTAGAAGAGATAGAGAAGGTTAAGGAGCAAGAAAAGCTAAAGGAGATGAACCCTAATCAGCCTAATCAATGAAGCCTTTCTATTTAGTT
The DNA here is from genome assembly GCA_031772625.1 of Pinus tabuliformis. NCBI lineage: Eukaryota > Viridiplantae > Streptophyta > Pinopsida > Pinales > Pinaceae > Pinus > Pinus tabuliformis. The sequence goes on along the minus strand of CM062820.1, from coordinate 1,272,600,583 downwards.
TTATTAATTTTGAGAATCATCATTTTTCTCTTTATGAGAAAGGTTTGTATCTGAAAGTTTTATTAAGATAACCTTAGTTAGAATTAGTTAAGAAAGTTAAGCAATTTAAATAGTTATTTTGTAACTGATTTTGATGTAATATTTAAAGACATGGGAACCACAGTGAAAGGGTTCAAATATTTTGCAAAATTTTGAGATATTGTGTAATTTCATATTTCCTTTGACATAATAAATATTACCAGATTGATTCCAGTTTATTAATGGGTTACAATATGTTTTTCATTTCTTTTGTGAATTTCATTTATGTTTTCTTCTTATGAAACTAGTATATGACTGTAACGAGTCTTCTTAAAAATTTACAGATTTGTTTATGTTACTTTAAGAGTTTCAGAAATACCTATGACTTACATTCATAGAAGATTTAAGCGCTCTCCACTGCTTGAGTTTTTTCATTCTCTTCTTATATCAGTATAATACTTGTTTTCTTAGGGTTTAAATGTTGGATTCTTAAAGGCCCTAGTTATAAACCATAATTTCTTAAAATTCCTCTTTCCATCAACATAATTCAAAGTTTGCAATCCTTGATAAAAGTCCTATTGGGGCGTTAAGTTTTGTCTTCAAGATCAAGTTTTCATTACACAAAAGGGTATATTATTTGTCTCTAGACTACATTTTAACTATCTTTTCAAATTTGAATAATTTGCTAGATATTGGTTCTCTTTTAGCCGAGAACTATCTCCAGATTATAACATTAATTGACATCATTCCAGAGAATGAAGTTAAAGTATCTTTCCCTAGGTTCTTTAAAATTTCTTCGTCTAGTGAGAAAAGGAAGTGTTGGTTAGGCTTTCTCACTAGGGGGTGTCGGTGATCTGCAAATATGGCTCCATGAAAGCCTAATAACTATTTCGATGTCTCAACACAAAACACTAGAACTTTCTAACCCATAATTTTTTTTCCAAAAGAGTTTGGATAGAAAAGAAACCTTCAGTGACTCCTATCCCTACAATATCTTATCCTGGGCAAGGAACATCTACTTCAGGTCTTGTTGATGGCCTGGAATGTCAACATCAACATTGGGGGAAAACCACCCGGTCGAGACCTTAGAGCATATCCTTTTCTGTTTGGGATGATGGCTTCGATTAGAATTATGGGACCAGTTTCGCTTTATATGAAATTATAAGAAATAGATTGAATAAAAGTATAAATCTCTTATATAAGTAAAACTGAAAATAAAGATTAATAAACTTAATATTTATCCTAGGAAAGTTGTTTGTATATGTGATTATAGAGATTTCATGATTAACATGAAAATGTAGATTATCATGTGACTATGAAGTTAAAACAAAGAAAGATAACTAAGTTAATTAAATTAGCTTATAAATTCATCACATATATGAGATCTCGTTGTTCATACATATAATTTATGATTCCAATCCAACATATCAATTTTGATAATGCACGATTGTTATAACACATATATAATGAACAAAATTAAATTTCCTTTCAACTCTTAAACAAAATAATAACAAACAGATAATAGTACTTGATATATCATTTCTCTTCTCATGAGAAAAATGGTGATGGTTCAGCTATATATCAAGAAAAACAAAAGTTACAATAGTGCAAGCTTAAGACTTCTTTCAAAATTTTGAAAACCCTTCTCATAACAAAAGGAGGGGTTTTATAGCTTCATAAGAATCTACAAATATAGAAAATACAGTAACAACTTCAGGCGGTATCAACAAACATATCCAAAATAAACAAAAAGGGACAAATTTAGAATATTTTGTAACAAATTATCTAAGCTTGAGAGGAAGATTTTCCTCCCATTCGTTGTTGCAGCTTGTAGATATCTACCATGTTCTTTAACTTGGGTGGAGACCTTGGTTTTATTTGCATCTAGATGATGAAGATTGTGTATCTGAATGTCAGTAGAATTTGTGTGGTGGTATTGGATAAACATCAGACCATCAACCACTAACTGTGTGGTTTGACCAAATATTGCCAATGACTTTCCAAATTGATCCTCATTAGCTGATCGATGACTTCAACTCACTTTTTGGAGGTTTCTTGCCACATTTTAGTAAGTGGTTTGATATCTGGAAATGCTCCTTCGGAGAAATTTGATATGAGATTGGCTTGAATCAATTTATCCCTAACTACTTCAATAAGATTATTTGAAATATTGCTTGCATGAAATATTGTTGCTTTTGTTTGTTTGAGACAAACTTCCCATTCTCTAAAAATAATTTCTTTGTGTTATTCTTCAATTCTAGGAAGATTAGCCAAGATTACATTTGTGTTGTCTTGCCATGTTAGAAAGATGGAGATTTTCTCCTCTATGTCATCAAAGTAAGTCCTGAGATCTGATAGCTGATCAACGAGAGAACTAGTTGTGTTGCATAAGTCATGAATAGTTGCCAACTTCTAGAAAAATACAATCTGCTGTTGAGAAAGAAGAGTTTTTAACTCTTTTTCCTCTTTCTTAAACTCAATTAATTTAGGATTAACACTTAGTTGTTCAATCCTGCTATATAGTTCTTGGATTTAAGAATCTCAAGCCTGTAAATCAATATCATATTGAACTCTGAGGGAGTTAAAATTGTTTTGAAGTTTAGTGACCTACCCTTGCCATTGCTCGACAATATTTTGTTTCTCGATTTCAATGCTTTGTTCCAAATGCACAATCTTGTCTTCTTTTTCCTTTAATATTTGTTGTAAAACTATAGCTTTGTCCATTGTTGATGAAGCATAGGCTCCTGTGAATTAGGCAAGCCAACCCAACTCCTCTGTAGGAGTGGCCAAAGATACTTTCCAAAAAACCTCAAAAGATGCATTTCTAGGGACCAAAGCCTGGGACTGATCAATTTTCCTTTTCTTCCTCTCCCTTTTGACAATAAACTTGTTCTGAGGACTGTAAAAGATGTCAAGTGGAGGAATTTATTCAACTCTTAACACAACCTCGGATGTTGGGAAAGCGAGTATAATTTCAATATCTTCGTGCCCCTAAAGGCTTCTTGGAGGCCTTTGCTGTTATCGTAGTTTATTCAAAACTTTTGGAAGTGTCTTGGAATTTATCTTGTAAAGGAGTTTTAACAACTTAAGGTTCATCGACCTTAAAATTTAGAGCCTGATTATATTATTCCCATATTTCTTCTAGCCTGGCATTAGGCATAAGACCCTCTACTTGGGAATAATAAGAAGTGATTGTTTCTCTTGAATCCATAGGTAGAATTTCTAGCCTTGTGGATCTGTACTAGGTGAAATGAATAATTTCTTGTGGAGTCAAATGTTGCTCTACCTATCTCACAACCATTTAATAAGTAGAAGCCTTTTCAAACAGATAATCAAATTTGTCTGGCTCATGAGAAAATTGCTTGATGCTCGATGATGCAGTGACCTTTTAAACAATTTGATGAGGGTCATACTATCTGTTGGGAATGGTGGGGAAACTGAGCTCTTGAGTAACATTCATTAAAATGACTACATGCTTGAAATTATCCAAAGTATATATACCACACTCAAAAGGAAAAACAATCCACACCTTCTTATTTAATTCCTTTAAAACTTTTGAAATATTGTTTCCTACAGTCTGATATGTTATCTCTCGAGCAAGAATCTTGTCAGGAATGAATAGAGGTAACACATGAGGGAAAGATAGACTACTAAAGACTCAAACATAGGTAAATAACTCTTCCCCAAAATAGTTTCCTACCCAAAGCAAGTCATTTTTAACTTCAGGAGATACCCGTGGGGTCTTTTTATAAAACATATTATGGTAGATATGTAGCATGAATCCGTGACAAATTTTGTAGAAATGAGGTAGATATTTTGAATCCCAAAGAATATTGTGATATATGTGGGTAGGGGTTGGGTCTTCTAAAGTCCACTTCCAACCCATAAAGGAAACATCCATGGTGAAACATAGGGCGTCCATTATATAAGTGCTCATCTAAAAGGGGGAATTATGTTCTCAGAGACTTTGCACTTGCTTTTAAAAGATAATTTGTGGGTGGCTAGGTTGTCTGATAGTATATTTCTCTAGTCAAAGATAAAACCCTTTGAAGCCCCATCAATAAGTGGTGTCCGTTGATCAATAAAATTATGTGTATTAGGGTAAGCAAAAATTCTATACATCATAGCAGTTACCTGGAAATAGGGACCAACAAGGGACTCAACTAAGCACTAACCTGTATCCTCTCGCTTGTGCTTGTTTGGATCCCTCCACCATGCTCTAATTGGCTCTAACGCATGGTCGTGTTATTTCATGAATGCTTCCACAATTTTCTTATCATATTTACACTGTGGCTTGAGAATATGGTACATCACGCTCAAATATTTGCAGGTAAAAGATCCGATGAGTGTATGCTTCATTGTCATTATATTTCTGTTAGAAACTCTGAAATTGTCAACAACCCACCAAACCATGTTTGTATAAGGAATAATTTTAGGATGGGTCGCAATCTTGTGCAAGAATGAATTAGCCACATCATTATGGGTAGTGTTTGAGACTAGGGTAGAATCGTTGACAGTGAATGTTCTTTGTGTGACCCTGGGTCCTTCATCCTCAAAGAGTTTATACATGGATTACTAAGAGGACTGTCTGGAGTCTTTAGTGTAGACTGTGTCAAAAAATAACCCTGGCATGGAATTTTTTTCTTCTGCACTTTCTATTAGAGGAGTGACAGATTGCTACTGCTCAATGAGTTTCTTCTTTCCTTTCATTGCTTTAGACATTTCTTCACTGTTACGGTGCTTGGGATGAGCGATAAAATTTTACTCACAGAGGACTTAACACAAATAATGAATCTTTACACAACAATCTCCTTGTTTAAAGAAAATCTTGATAGAATCGAACTGTAATGAATGAAAATGTTTATAATATCAAAAACAATAACTTCGCCAATTTCAAACATTAAGTGCGGAAACATCAATTCACGTGGGCTTTCCAAATCATCATATCGGAGATGAAATATCAGAGGAATGAATCATAGGGATGTGTTTAAAATTTACGATAATGGGAGCCTCAGATGACTAGGGATTTTGATGGAGTAATGACTATAAAAAGGAGGCGAGAAGTGATATCAGGATATTTATATCAGAGGTGGCATATCAGAGGCTTCATATTGGGGATTTAAGAAACATGCTTCTGATATAAAAGTTCCAATAAATAGCTATAAATGGGAATATCAGAGGTGTCGACAATGGGAGATATCAGGGATAGGGGATATTGGAAGTGGTGAGTATCGGAGGCGTATGATATCAGAGGTAACAAATATTGGAAGTGTGAAAAATCACAAGTGCCATATTACAAAAGTTACAATATTATAGGCGTCGATATGATAAATGACAATTGTGGGACTGGTGGACCATTATAATATTCATTTATATAGAGGCACACATGACTTATGATAAATCATTAAAATCCCTTTAAAGAAATCATTGTTGAAGCTATTTTAGAGAGGTACTTTATCGTAACTTTCAAAAAAGGAAAGTTATATAATAAGGATCTGATGGAAGTCTTCTGATTATGATTTGACTTTTAAGAGAAAGGTCTTATCGGGGTTTATGTTTTATCATAACATTTTAAGAATTGAGCTCTAATAAATGGGTTTCAATAAGGGAAACCTTGAAGCTTATCAAATTTTATATGAAATCTAAAAATAAAGAAGGGTACCCATTATTTATTAATAACTAAATAAAAACAAATGTTGGGGGGGGGGGGGGGGGGGGGGTTGTTGAATACTACAACAGGTCCTTATAAATTTGAATCTGATATTCCTAAAGTTTACCTAAAATAAAAGGATAGGGCTTGGCCAAACTTTTGGTTGAAACAAACTGCAAGGTTATAAGAATAAATTTGTTGCCTGTTAATTTTGAACTCAGTCCAGAAAAAGAAGCAAGGAAAAATAAAGAATAAGAAGAAGTAAAAAATGTGGATATGAAAATCAACTAAAATTACTTATGCTCAGGTTGGTATCATGATATTGTTCATTATTTTCTACATTTACAATTCCCACCATAATTGGACAGAATGAAATATGGATACCTGAGATTTCAAGCCATCAATTTTGTCATTTCCAATGGAAATATTTATTGGAATGATCTTGTTGAAGTTTTCCTATTGTTTTTAACAAAAGAAGAAACTGCTAAGATTATGGAAAACTTTCATGTTGATATTTGTGGAGGACATCACAACTAGAAGACAACAACACGTAAAATTTTCAAGCCTAATTTTTAGTTTCCTAAATTATTTTCAGATGTTCATGTTGTAGTGAAGGTTGGTAATACATGTAAAATTTTTGCCAGGAGACAATTATTTTCTCCTTTACCTTTAATTCCTACTTTTGTTCAAGCACCTTTCACGCAATGGGGACTAGATTTCGTTGTGGAGATTCAAGAAATATCTAGTGGTCGGAACAAATGGATTTTAACTGCCACAAACTATTTTTCAAAGTGGGTTGAAGAAATACCAACTCAGTCAACTATTAGTAATGTTGTTATAATATTTATAGAAGAGAATATTTTAGCAATATTTGGTTGTCCCAGAAAACTGGTTACTGACAATGCTCAAGGTTTTAGGTCAATTAATATGGTAATTTTTTTCCAAAAATATAATATTATTCTTAACCATTCCAATACATACTATCCACAAGGCAATGGTTTGGCTAAGTCTTCAAACAAGATATTGGTATAAATCATTAAGAAAGTCATTGCAGAAAATAAGAAAAATTGGGATTGACAACTAAACGATCTTCTTCTACAATTGTGTTGAGATCTAAGCTTGAACATGTATTATATTATTGACTTTCCCTTTTACAATTTGAATTCATATTATTGTCACAGTAACTACTTTAAATTATCACTCTAAAATTTTTTTTTAGCATATCAAATTTCACAACCACTAAGTTTAAGCCCATTGTGAATTCCAAAATATTCTGAGAATTTGCAATGGACATAAGGATGCTCTTTCACAACACAGTTTTCCTAAAGTTATACATTGAGTTGTTCATTTTCATTTCAATTGTAGATTTTGTATTCTTCTTACATTTTTACAGACATGATTGTTGGACTTAGCTTCTATAAATGAATTTTCCAAAATATTCCAAAATCCACAATAAAATTATACTTAGTACCAAGTTTTTCTTTGATGACGACAATAAGATTTTGTTTGGTTTTCTTTAATGATGGTAATAAGCTTTTGTTTTTTTTACGTGAGAATGATGGGAAGGAGTTAAAAAGGTGGATATAGATAGAAATATGCACAAAGTCATGGGGTCCATAATAGTTGATGAAAGAGAGATTCATCTCTAGGGAAGAATTGACTCCTTTCATTAAAATTCTAGTCTTATTAGTAGAGAAATTAAAAGGACCAACTGAAAGGGACCAACCCGACAAAAAAACATCTAAATTCCTGCTATCATCAACAAAAAGGAAATTCCACCCCACCAACATGTTGGATAAACATTCAATAGCTTTCAATCCTACACACATAGACTCTTCCAATAAAATGACATATGTATTATGAAAATAGAACATACACTTGAGGGAATTCCTCTTAGGGGAGCCCCCCAACCCCCTGAAATTCAAGACAAGATATTCATTGGGTAATCCTTGGAGTAAGGCACTCTGCTATAAGGGTTCGAAACAAAAGATTAGGAGTACAATTTTTGACATTCTAGAGAAATCCATAGCTTTTTTATTTGGAACCCTTACCCTACTTCCCAAAGGAATGGAGGCTTGAATGAGCCCTTCCATTAGAACTACTTCAAAAGCAGAGGGTTTTAAATTATGAGAAACTACCATCATGCCCTTGACTTCCACAAAAGAAGGTAAATCTAGAAAATACTCACTAGATGAAGAAGACTCAAAGAAACCACATTCATGTTATTTTTTCTTCTAAGAATCCCATTGCATCCCAACTTTGAGAACATTGAAAATACGAATCTTGCTAATTAATGCACAATAAATCCTCCTTATTCTCATCTTTATTTTCCAGAATCAGAACCAAAGAGGATTCCATAGATATAACATCTTATGAAACATTATATCTAAAAGATGATTTTATTATAAAAATTTTAACTTAGATATAAAATTTGTTTGAGATAGTTAATGTTCTAAACAAACACTTCCTAATATAATAAAGAATGTCCTTTAGCATTTAACATCAAATTTATAGTATGTGTGTGCAAATTTTCACAATTGGAAATCATATTGTTCATCAATCGCTTCTAAAAATAATTATGTTGAGTGTAGGAAATGTATAATGTTTTGAGTTGAGACTCCACCCATCGTCAAGGACAAACAAAGCTGTCTATGAATGATAATGAGTGCTTGACAATTTTTAAATAGACTGAAATTATTAATAGAAAAATGAAAGAGATCCAAAAATGTAATAACTAAGAAAATTTTAAGTTGGGGAGATTTTGATTTCAAATGATATTATTAAGATAATTATTAATAAGATTATTAAAAAAAAAAGGAAAAATTAAGGAGAAGAGAATTTACCAAAACAATTAAAATATTAAATTGGACAAAGATAGAGATTATTAATGATCAAATGGTTAAATCAATATAGATATATCTTAACCATAGATCGACCAAGTGTCAAGAGGGGTCAAATCTCTTGATATCTAAACTTCTTTTAGATTGCAAAACTTGAAAAATAGTTTGCACCTCAAGAGAATTAACCTCTCTCTCTCTCTCTCTCTCTCTCTCTCTCTCTCTCTCTCTCTCGACAATTTTTAATAGACTGAAATTAATAATTTAAAAATGAATGGGTACAAAAATTGAAAGATCCCAAATGGTTAAGATATATTTAACCATATTGAGGGGTCAGATATCTTGATTTAAATTTATCATGTATTATTCTTTAAATTGAATAATGCATGATTACAATAATTGATTTTACACAAAATTACAATTCTAGTAGATATTTGCTAAAACAAAATTATGCCTAGGAAAAAATGTAAAATAGCGAGACTATTGAAATGTTTTAAAATTTTTTAGCGATAAGAATTTCAATTTTTAAGTGCTTCATATAATATATGCATATATACATAGTTTACATTGAGATATTTTAATTAATATCAACATTGACTTATTTGATTTATAAACCACATTGTCCATATTAAAATATTAGATGTCAATATTATTTTGCTTATGTAAGTCTAAAAATTCTATTGATGAAACAAAAAAATTACATCATTTTCCCTCATGACTCTTTTAATGGCTCAATTTTCCATATACTAATGGTATCAAAGTAGAGATGAATGGTACAGAAAATAAAAAAGTAAACATAAAGGTACAAAAGGGACAACTAGTGAGGAGAATCACCCGAATTGGGGCTAATCCTCAAGGTGACCTTTCCTTTTCGAAACCTTGACCCAACCTTCCAAAGGTAGTTTATTAAATGGATTTGCAAATTATCATTTCATATGCTAAAGGAGATTCCTTGTCAAAGTCCGAAGAAGTTGATTCATGAGCTCATTTCAATATACCCTGAGAAATTTTTTTATTTAATATCTTTGTGCTTGCCAAAGGAGCATGGTCCACAATAGGAATCATAGAAGATGTTTGAGGCCCTGAGTCTTGGACCTTGTCCCTCATATGGATTAATTCATTATCTTCTTCTTCATAGGAGGAGGGTTACAGGGCTTCCAAATTTTAGATATGGGATTGTGAATTTTCTACTTCTATTGAGAATTAAACACTTTGAAAATCTCTGTAAGTGGCTTATTTGATGAAAAAGGTGACAGCGAAAAGTATTATTCTCATAGTCCAGTGCCTAAGTCCAGTGAAAATCACCTATTTTTAAATTGATTTTGTTGGGAAACCCTTTACTGATTTCATTTTCAACACAAATTTTTCCATAGATGTATACACCAAGATACCCCTAAGACAAATCAGTAGTAAGATAATGACCCAACAAGTCCTTAATGCCCTAAAAAATTGTTTAGTTCCACATGTGAGTTGGGATATTAGGAAGCTTGACCCATATTGGCATCTTGGTATTGACAGTTGTGGAAGGGTCAAAGTCTTGGAGTGAAGGTGTTAAAAATAATATATCATTTCCCTAAAACAAAGGCCCTTTAGATACATCTTTCTAATTATATTCATATTCCTCAGATAAAACAATGAAGAAGCCTCTTGAGAAGAGATGCCTTGCAGTTATTAGCCCATACAAAATGGATCCATTAGTAGAGATCAATTGTGTCCAATGTTGTAAATTGGGAGAGGAGTAGCATCATCCAAGTTCCTACCTTGAAAAAGTAGGCATTGCATGTCTGAGGGGATACTCACTTGGAGCTCCAAATAAATCTGGAGCTCATGAAACAAATCTGAGAAAACCTAATGAGCAGTAACTACTTAGGGGGGATCTTGACAAAGATCTAAGAAAAAGTTGAAGAATTTTGCACATAGACCAGAGAACCCTTGAACTTGGACACAATGATAGTTTGGTCTCCCATGAGGGTTTCTAAAAACTTTTGATCAAACATAAATACTTGATCCAACACTAATAAATTAATCCACATGAAACAATGGGAGAAGGCCCCCACTTGGAATGCTTACACCCTAAAATTACTTTCAAAGGATAGATGGAGGAGAAATCCCAAGGCTAAGGTGGTCAATTATTTCATTCTTCCACTGTAGGCTAGTATGATGGCACAATGTCTTTCCACCTTGCTTATGAGGAATTATCTCTTCATTTTCTTCTTTCCAGTTGTGTAGACCAATCCATCCTATGCATAATTAACCCAATGTCCTGGAAAAAATTACTATCTAATACCAAATGTTATAGTTGAGAATGTGCTTCCTTCAAGCTTTGTGGGTATCTATAAGACTGTGACAGTCGCCACCCAAGGTTCTCGTATGACCCACATTATAAATATGATGTGAATATTTTGCAGTGTTTGAAATAAAAGAAAAAAATGGGCAAAAAGAGGACTGAGTTAGGGGATACGGATTCCAGAGTTGGGGAAGGATAGTTGTTGCTTGGGATGTTACGATTTCTTCTGCAAAGAGGGGACCTAAATTTCAACACAATCATTGAATTCTATCTGGTGCATGAAATAAATTACTAATTCTTGAAAATTAAATGGGTTGAGGAAAAGTACATACACCCATACTTGCTTGAGAGAGCACAACAATCAAAGATTAAAAAATATATGAAGAGCTGTAAATACAGGAAAGACACACAGAAAAGAGGGAAGAAGGAATTTGAAGAAGGGGCCCTAACAACCAGAGAGGGAATTTCAAAAAAGAAGGGAACTTTCAAACTCCTCGCAACAGGGGAGAAGAGACCTTGTTTTTGGAATGTAGATCAAGAAGGGAACTGGAGTCAACCTTAGGCAGAAGCTTTCAGCAGGAAGTGTTGAAGAGAAGAGAAGAGAAGGGGATTAGTTCTCTTTCTCTAGAGGATATGGGTTGAGTGCTAGTCTCTCTAGCCCTGTAACAAATTGGGGTCCCTAGAGGATTTTGGTTGAGATAGGATCCTTGGAGCCCTATAACATCATGGGTCCCCAGAGGCTATGGGTTGAGACAAAGGTCTCTCAATCCCTATAACAGCGTGGGTCCCTAGAGGCTGTGGTTTGGGATGAAATCTATGGAGCTCAGAAATAGCTTGGATCCCCTAGAGGCTGTGAGTTTAGGTAGCTACTTTGGAACCCTGTAATAGCTTAGGAAGAGACCATCCTAAAGCTGAAGTAAAGGAAGACTTGATTAAATAATTTTGGACATTTCCCTATTGGAACAATGGATTTTGGACTCCCTGGAAGGGGGTGAATCATTGTGTTTGCATTTGGGGGTGAGGTGGGGTACCTCTGGACTCCTTGTGCTAACAAAGAAAGAAGCCATCAGCTGGAGGGATTGAGGAAGAGGTCCTCATGAGTCCTTGGTTCAGTCGACAATTGGTGCATAGTCCCAAAAGAAAGAATTCTTCCCCCCTAGACTCTGCAATCTAGCTAGTGAATGATAGCCACAAGTGAAAGTGGTTGTAGCTCTATGGTTGGATAGAGAGTCGTGTCCTAGACTCAGTTTCCCTGCAAGAATCAAATATAAGTACTTACGTAAGCTTTCTTATTTCTTGGATGAGTCATGTTGTTCTATTTAAAATAATGGTGTTGGAAATCAAGGATTGCATTTATGATATTAGTGTCGGTGTATGTGGTGCAACCTTAGGGAATATTCCCTTGATATGTTCTCTCTCTCTCTATCCATCTATATATATGTGTGTGTGTGTGCTTGTGTTGAATCTGAAAGTAAATGTGTTTAATAACTTATTGATGGAAACCACAGAGTACTTGGTGCAAAAGAAGTACAATAAAACCACATAATAACAATTCCTAAGTTAGGGACTTGAGCTGAATTTGAGTCTAAATGAAATTATTAACTTTGTTAGGAATAATTCATGAATAACGACAAAATCAATGTATGATAAGTTACATGCCATATCCAAGGCCTTGAGAGCTTGAATTGATCTTTGAAAATAATGGGTTCTAAGACCCTTTCATTATGTATAGTTTACATAGAAGACCCTTTGTGGGGCATAGTCGATATTTGTTTGCAAGTTAAGTATTCGGTTACAAGTCGTTGTGATTCTAGGCAAGCAATGTATGACTATTAAGGAGATATTTACCAGGGCCAATTGATCCCTCTAGCTTTTCCTAAGTGTCTTGCAGCTTTACCTAGATGTCTTGCGAATTTATCTAAATGTCCAACAACCTCACATTTCAAGTAGGTCGGATATCTGTAAGTGTCACCTTTACATTGTTGGTGAGGCATCGAAATGTGTGGAATAATTCCAACGATAAACTTGTGGAGTCAGTGTGGGTTATATAATTTTTCGTGTGTGGCAGGTGAGGTGGAAACCTCTCTAGAGCTTGCTTCAGGCCCATGGTAGATAACTAACACAAGAGCGGTTTTTCCACCATGCGAGTAATTCCCTACCCGAAGGCAAGGAAGGCTCATAGACTAGATAACCCTCAATGTTGCTATCACCTAAGCTTGGTAGGAATAACACTATTAAAATATTTAGATTAATCTTGGTAGAGTGGCGGAAACCTAAAGAATACATGGAGGTCTACCAGGCCTCTGGGACAGGGCCGTAGTTAAGAAGGCAGATTCGAGGAAACCTGCAGAGTGGTCTTCAGAGAGATTGTGAAGATTCCTATCTAAGACATTGGAGGAGGAAGAACTGAAATCCGTTGTCCAAGCCATGGCATAATTCCAAGGAAGAGTGATAGGAAAGCTCTAAAATTATTTAAAAAGCCCAAACAACTCTTGAACTAGATTCTTTGTTGAAAAAGCTAGATTTGAACAATCAGTCATAGGAGGAGATGTATCAAGAAGATTACAAGTCACCTTAGAAGAAGGGAGGGTGCTCCCTACCTTATAAATATTGAACATATCATCCTTATTCCAAACTGGGAGATAAACCCTGTATGCATCAAACGTGGATTGGCAGTTGGGATTGCGTAGACAAGTGCATGAGCTCAAGCACTATTTAAATTCCAAGGATGTATCATAGGTTGGAGGTGGGAACCTGATGGTAAGAGAAGAGCAATGTTGACCCAGACTAGTCGGTTGTCGAGTCATCGGAAGGAGGCAAACCTTTTTCTTAGAGAATAGGTTGAGCCTAACTTATTCGGAGGTCGGGAGCTTAGGATGTAGACGATGTTGTCGTCGTACTTAGAGGATGGGCTAATGCCGACTTAGTCAAAGGTTGGAGGGACGAGACGTAGGTGAGGTTTTCGAGTGGATAAATGTACCCACCCTGACTCTTCCACTGAACTGACCATTAGGCGAGTCTATGAAAGATTGTCTTGCGACAAAGGGAGTTAGGAAGATTTCCTTCATATGTGTGAGAAACAGGATGTATAGCCTAATAAAATATAAAATAATTAAATAAAGAAATAAAAACCAAAAGGTAAAGAGTAGATCTCAAGAAGGGAGAAATAAAGCATTCACTTAAGTAGTATGGCTTTGAACTTCACATTCCCATATCCATGACTCTGCAATGGGGGTAGGATCCTCCAGTGACGACCCCCTTACTCTAGCAGGGTATGTGGGTACATTACAGAGTGGTATCAGAGTTATCTAGGTTCAAATTTGGACTGTATGGGCTTCGTCATGTGCAAGTGACATAATAAATAAATAATTGAGAAAGTAATTTGACCAAGTAACTATGTAAGGTTAAAAGTGGAATTAATCTATTGATCCTTGTTTTGCGCGTAAAATGGAATTAATGGAAGTTGTCTTGGAATAAGACCATGGTCATGTTGTTTGTTTGGTATTCATGTTGTGTATGTTGGTAGTCATAGGTCATAGGTATGCTTTTGTTTTGATTATCATGATGAAGAAAAGGAATGATTGATACATATGATTTATAAATGTGTTGGCACGATAACATGACTGTTTTGTCATAGCATAAGTCTCTATGGTAAATCATGACCCTGAGTTTGTGTTTTCAATTATTTTGAAATGTCTAACAAGGTGTGTGATTGATAACACATCACAAGTAGAATTACCGAAATTGTCAAATATAGATTCGATCAATCACAACATGGAAGTAATGGGTTCAGAGTTAATGAAGGAGTTGGCCAAAGGGGTAGGGAGTCATGCCCAAGACTAGATGGACACCTTGAGAATCCTAAGGGATGAGGTGAGAAGCTTCAAGGTCGATAATGAAAGGTTGGTGAGAACCCAAGAAAGGAAATCAGAGATCAATGCAGCCATCCTGCAAAGTCTCTTGGATTGGCAGAGGCAAAGGAAATCTGAGAGGAGGGTGATTCATAGAGACAAAAAAATCCTTTAAGAAATAGAAGAAAACACTAATGGAGGTAGTAGGTCTAAGAAAAGGCACAAGCAAGGATGTGAGGACATTGTACCAGGAGGTGAGTGTTTATGTACTTCAAGAGGAGGAACCAAGATGAAGGCCTAGTGGTCAAGAAAACCATCTAACTTAGTTTCCCAGAGGCATCACCATTCTCGACATCACCATTTATCAGTGAGAAAGCAAAAGGAAAAAGAGCATATTCATAAAGAGTTTAAGAAGGCAAAGCCACCTACGTTTGATAGGTATATGAAGAAGGAAAAGGATATAAAAGTATGGTTACTAGGAATGAAGAAAATTTTCAAAATACATGACTATTATGAGAATATGAAGACTAGAGTTGTAGTGTGTAGTTTGAAAGGGAAAGCTTATAAATTGTGGGAAGACCTAAAGAATGTTAGATCCATTCCTGAGGAGTTGACATGAGAGGAGTTTGAGAAACTCTTCAGAGAACAATACCTGTCTGAATGATAATATGATAGTTTTGATGGTGCTAGACCCGCCAACATGTTAGGGGATCTCCTCGGTAAGAATTCCAAACTAGACCTCAAACCGTTTGGATTAGGAGTCCCAATAGTGGATAGTAAAGTAATGCCTTGACAGTAGTAGCACATAGAGGTAAGTGTGATAACTTTGTCAGAAGCAAGTGTGTGACCTTGCAGTGAGTCAAGTGAGATGCATGGGATTTCTAACACACAGAGGGGAGAATGAAGTGTGTCCCTTAGAAGCCTGTAATAGTACGCAGCCTGAAAGAAACACACGAGCAGAATGACATCACAAGCTAGAAAGCGGAATAGTCCACAAACCAAAGTGACAGGTTAAATTAACAACATGTATGCAACACGATTCATACAATTGCATACAAAATAGTTCATACACAAATGTGTAAGTTAAATAACATACATTGCTAAAGTAACGAGAATAGTCGAACTACAATAACAACATATGCATGAAAACTTGTTGGCTCTATTATATATATTAAGTGAAATTTCCATCCATACATACACCATTGACAACTACTAGCCCCAATAGTGGAACATTACAATTAACACCACTTTCTCCTCCAAAGAGATGTACTTGCTCTATGTTATGTAGACGCGAAGGCTCGTCACAATAATCTGCGAGCCTTCTCTAAGCAATGCCTATCCAAAATCTTATCTTCCAAAAGCATGTACTATGAGTGGGGTGACCCTTGACATTCCCCTTTGACTCTTGGGCTACCCTCCTGACTCTTCACATTACATATTGACTGTTCACATTCCATTAGCGACACTTGGAATTTCACTTACAACATATTTACAATAATACAATTTCCACATATACCCATGTGGGACAATGTAGGCTTGATTTAGCCTAACAAGACAAAAAACATCACTCGGGGTCTTGGGGAAATATCAACTCGGTAACCTCCTCGTGGTGGTCTTCGATGATGAATTGATACCAAGCTTGGTACTACGCTATTGTGTCCCTATATTGTTTGGTGATGTCTTTATCAAAGCAGACTCTTGCCTCCATAGCTTCTGGGTATATGGTTCTAAAACCTCTATCCAGCTTATCCTAAAGCATGCACAACACTGTCTTGGGTGTGGTTGGACCACCGATGTACTTTTGCATGTTCTATACACTCAGCTGCAAGTCATCACTGGTGGCTTCATGCATCAACCGCTATATGTACCTGTCGACATCTAGCATGACTTGGTTCTTCCTCATGGCTTTGAGGGTTCTGATCGAAGGAATCCTGTGTGTCCTCACTATGACATCCAGACTCATGTAAAACCACGCATAGGAAGCTTCATTGCTGGTGATGAGTGGAGGGAGTTTCCCATAGTTATGGATCAACATCTAAATTCGTGCTTTGTCTAGCTCTACCTGTGGCTTCATCATCTCATGCAAGTAAAGAGAGGCCCCCTTGTACCTCATTTTCCATTCTTGTACATGCACAATAGCAATGTAGATGTCTTTGAGATTTTGGGTTGTCTTCGTGCACTGCTGCTGAAAATGGTATAGATGGACAACCGCCTTATGAATGGTGACAATTTGCTATAAAATTTCTACATGGTGGTCTCCAAGTTTATATCTCCACAAGTATTTCTTTCCTCATTTCTTCCATAGTGAATCCTATAGACTGCTCTGTTCTCTACTTGGCCTCTTGCAAGTCCTTTGCCATCCGATCACTCTGCTAACAAGAACTTAATTAGCTAACTCGTGGCTTCTGCATAAGTCTTAGAAGCCTCTTCCATGCTAGCTAGATGTCTTCTAACATCTGACATAATCACCCTTTCCTCTATGTGCGCAGCTGATGTGTGATCATTTGGGAGCTAATTTTTTGTGTCTGTACAATCTTGTGTTGTGACTTGTCGAATGACAGATTCTACACATCCATCTCCAGATCATCATCAAGGAGAAAAACGTATCCATGCTCGCTTGGGACCGATTGTGATTCTAGAGGTGGCGTGAGATTAGTGTCATGGTCCTATGGATCTTGTTCCCTCTCCATGTTTGTAGTCTCAACCATCTACTCAACCTGCTGAGAAAATTATTGAACCTGCACCTGCTCACCCACTTCTTCATTTGCTGGTTGCTCTACTACCTCAACCTATATAGGTGCAATTTTCTCTGTCAGTGAGCCTTGTCTTTCCTCCTGTTCCTGTTTTTGCTTTTCTTCCCTTTCTCTACTCCTGAGCTCTTTCTCTCCTTTCATCTTCTTCTCCGTCTCCTGCAACTTCTTCTATGTGTCTTACAACCTTTGCTTCTCTCTCTTCCTCTATTCTACTCCTCTTTTGTGTTGTCACCTCTTCGCCTTTATCTCCAAAGCTACTTTCTCAATAAGAGGATCTTCTCTAAACTTGTATCTTTTCTTAGCCTTTGCGCTCTCGAAAATCTTCCTCTTTCCTTTGTCTTGCATCAATTTACTACTCACTACTGCTGTTGTTGTTCCTTCCTGTGGTGTTGCTACTTGTAGTGCTACTTTCCATTCTACAACTATTCTGACCATTTCATTGAACCTAGAGGAGTTGTAGAAATACCTCCAAGGATCTTCCTCTGGCCAATGACATGCCTCGTGGATCCATGGGTAATACACCTTCACATAGTGGTTCTTGTATATGCAATGGGGATCATGCAAATTGAAACTCTTGGTTTCAAACCCAAACTTCTTACAGTATTCGACCTCAGCTTCCTCATCCTTCAAGGTATGGATCTCGTACAATCCAATCCGCAGAGAAAGAGTGGGTCAATGTGCCTTCTTCCTCCTGTGCAGTCCTACTGACAACCCTGTGGAGATGTGGTATGCAACCTCTTGCATGACTAGCTTGTCCGTGGAAAACCTTAGTAGCTCATGCGGAGGCTTCTCTCCACCAAACATCCTGATGAAGGTGCGACCGGGTGAGGCATACCAATAAACAATGTTAAGAAATACCCACATCACTTCTTGGGACATGCAAGGTGGATCTTGTTTGAAGATCATCCTGTACAACAGGGTGATGAAGTGGTCAGACAACCTCACCATGACTCCTCGCTAGCTAAACTCAGAGAGAAACTTGAAATATATTTTCACAACATCCTCTGATGGTGTACATTTCCAACCCATGCTAGGGAACTGTTGTTGGGCACATATTGCATCAATAAGATACACAGACATAAATAATCTTGCTTGCTCATCCTTAGGCGGACTCTGGGCATTAGACACATGCACTTTCAGCTAAAGATACAACATGTTTGACTAGTTAAATGGCTTTCCTTCATTTTCCAACTAATCCAACATAACCACCTAACTCTGTGAAAGGTCTATGTGCTTTCTTGACCATACAAGTGGCTTACAAAGACAACCAAGAGTTGGTAAGCCTTCCTAAGTGAATTCGTCTTGTAGAGCTGGTTAGGTGTCACTCTGAAATTCGATGGCTCTTTTACCTAATGCTTCATGATGTCTCCAGTGTTCACATTGTTGGGAGTGTAGAACAATGCATCGATGTGGTTCACCGGCTGTGGGGAGTGATATATATGATGGTAGTTTTCTGACTTGAAGGTGGCAAGTTGTGTTCCACTAGTACTACTTAATGTCATCGTCTGTGCAACGAGTTTCTTCTTTCCTTTCATTGCTTTAGACATTTCTTCAATGTTACGGTGCTTGGGATGAGCAATAAAATTTTACTCACAGAGGATTTAGTGCAAATAATGAATCTTTACACAACAATCTCCTTGTTTAAAGAAAATCTTGATAGAATCGAACTATAATGAATGAAATTTTTTATAATATCGAAAACACTAACTTCGCCACTTTCAAACGTTAAGTGCGGAAACATCAATTCACGTGGGCTTTCCAAATCATCATATCGGAGATAGGGATGTGTTTAAAATCGATAATGGGAGCCTCAGATGACTGGGGATTTTGATGGAGTAATGACTATAAAAAGGAGGCGAGAAGTGATATCGGGATATTTATATCAGAGGTGGCATATTAGAGGCTTCATATCGGGGATTTAAGAAACATGCTTCTGATATAAAAGTTCCAATAAAGAGCTATAAATGGGAATATCAGAGGTATCGACAATGGGAGATATCAGGGATAGGGGATATTGGAAGTGGTGAGTATCGGAGGCATATGATATCAGAGGTAAGAAATATCGGAAGTGTGAAAAATCACAAGTGCCATATTACAAAAGTGACAATATTATAGGTGTGGATATGATAAATGACAGTTGTGGGACTGGTGGACCATTATAATATTCATTTATATAGAGGCACACATGACTTATGATAAATCATTAAAATCCTTTTAAAGAAATCATCGTTGAAGCTATTTCAGAGAGGCACTTTATCGTAACTTTCAAAAAAGGAAAGTTATATAATAAGGATTTGATGGAAGTCTTCTGATAATGATTTGACTTTTAAGAGAAAGGTCTTATCGGTGTTTATGTTTTATCATAACATTTTAAGAATTGAGCTCTGATAAATGGGTTTCAATAAGGGAAACCTTGAAGCTTATCAAAGTTTATATGAAATCTAAAAATAAAGAAGGGTACCCATTATTTATTAATAACTAAATAAAAATAAATGGGGGGGTTGTTGAATACTACCCAGGTCCTTATAAATTTGAATTTGATATTCCTAAAGTTTACCTAAAATAAAGGGATAGGGCTTGACCAAACTTTTGGTTGAACCAAACTGCAAGGTTATAAGAATAAATTTGTTGTTTGTTAATTTTGAACTTAGTCCAGAAAAAGAAGCAAGGAAAAATAAAGAATAAGAAGAAGTAAAAAATGTATATATGAAAATCAACTAAAATTACTTATGCTCAGGTTGGTATCATGATATTGTTCATTATTTTCTACATTTACAATTCCCACCATAATTGGACAGAATGAAACATGGATACCTGAGATTTCAAGTCATCAATTTTTTCATTTCCAATGGAAATATTTATTGGAATGATCTTGTTGAAGTTTTCCTATTGTTTTTAACAAAAGAAGAAACTGCTAAGATTATGGAAAACTTTCATGTTGATATTTGTGGAGGACATCACAACTAGAAGACAACAACACGTAAAATTCTCAAGCCTAATTTTTAGTTTCCTAAATTATTTCAGTTGTTCATGTTGTAGCGAAGTTTGGTAATACATGTAAAATTTTTGCCAGGAGACAATTATTTTCTCCTTTACGTTTAATTCCTACTTTTGTTCAAGCACCTTTTTTGCAATGAGGACTAGATTTCATTGTGGAGATTCAAGAAACATCTAGTGGTCAGAACAAATGGATATTAACTGCCACAAACTATTTTTCAAAGTGGGTTGAAGAAATACCAACTTAGTCAGCTACTAGTAATGTTGTTATAATATTTATAGAAGAGAATATTTTAGCAATATTTGGTTGTCCCAGAAAACTGGTTACTGACAATGCTCAAGGGTTTAGGTCAATTAATATGGTAATTTTTTTCCAAAAATATAATATTATTCTTAACTATTCCAATACATACTATCCACAAGGCAATGGTTTGGCTAAGTCTTCAAACAAGATATTGGTCTAAATCATTAAGAAAGTCATTGCAGAAAATGAGAAAAATTGGGATTGACAACTAAAAGATCTTCTTCTATAATTGTGTCGAGGACTAAGCTTGAGCATGTATTATATTATTGACTTTCCCTTTTACAATTTGAATTCATATTATTGTCACAGTAACTACTTTAAATTATCACTCTAAACAATTTTTTTAGCATATCAAATTTCACAACCACTAAGTTTAAGCCCATTGTGAATTCCAAAATATTTCGAGAATTTGCAATGGACATAAGGATGCTCTTTCACAACACAGTTTTCCTAAAGTTATACATTGAGTTGTTCATTTTCATTTCAATTGTAGATTTTTTATTCTTCTTACATTTTTACAGACACGATTGTTTGACTTAGCTTCTATAAATGAATTTTCCAAAATATTCCAAAATCCACAATAAAATTATACTTAGTACCAAGTTTTTCTTTGATGACGACAATAAGATTTTGTTTGGTTTTCTTTAATGATGGTAATAAGATTTTGTTTTTTTTTACGTGAGAATGATGGGAAGGAGTTAAAAAGGTGGATATAGATAGAAATATGCACAAATTCATGGGGTTCATAATAGTTGACGAGAGAGAGATTCATCTCTAGGGAAGAATTGACTCCTTTCATTAAAATTCTAGTCTTATTAGTAGAGAAATTAAAAGGACCAACTGAAAGGGACCAACCCAACATAAAAACATCTAAATTCCTGCTATCATTAACAAAAAGGAAATTCCACCACACCAACATGTTGGATAAACATTCAATAGCTTTCAAGCCTACACACATAGACTCTTCCAATAAAATGACATATGTATTATGAAAATAGAACATACACTTAAGGGAATTCCTCTTAGGGGAGCCCCCCAACCCCCTGAAATTCAAGACAAGATCTTCATTGGGTAATCCTTGGAGTAAGGCACTCTGCTAGAAGGGTTCGAAACAAAAGGTTGGGAGTACAATTTTTGACATTCTAGAGAAATCCATAGCTTTTTTATTTGGAACCCTTACCCTACTTCCCAAAGGAATGGAGGCTTGAATGAGTCCTTCCATTCGAACTACTTCAAAAGCAGAGGGTTTTAAATTATGAGAGACTACCATCATGCCCTTGACTTCCACAAGAGAAAGTAAATCTAGAAAATACTCACTAGATGAAGAAGACTCAGAGAAACCACATTCATGTTATTTTTTCTTCTAAGAATCCCATTGCATCCCAGCTTTGGGAACCTCGAAAATACGAATCTTGCTAATGCACAATAAATACTCCTTATTCTCATCTTTATTTTCCAAAATCAGAACCAAAGAGGATTCCATAGATATAACATCTTATGAAACATTATATCTAAAAGATGATTTTAATATAAAAAATTTAACTTAGATATAAAATTTGTTTGAGATACTTAATGCTTTAAACAAACACTTCCTAATATAAGAAATAATGTCCTTTAGCATTTAACATCAAATTTATAGTATGTGTGTGCAAATTTTCACAATTGGAAATCATATTGTTCATCAATCGCTTCTCAAAATAATTATGTTAAGTGTAGGAAATGTATAATGTTTTGAGTTGAGACTCCACCCATCATCAAGGACAAACAAAGTTGTCTATGAATGATAATGAGTGCTTGACCATTTTTAAATAGATTGAAATTATTAATAGAAAAATGAAAGAGATCCAAAAATGTAATAACTAAGAAAATTTAAGTTGGGGAGATTTTGATTTCAAATGATATTATTAAGATAATTATTAAAAAACAAAGGAAAAATTAAGGAGAAGAGAATTTACCAAAACAATTAAAATATTAAATTGGAGAAAGATAGAGATTATTAATGATCAAATGGTTAAATCAATATAGATATATCTTAACCATAGATCTACCAAGTGTCAAGAGGGGTAAAATCTCTTGATATCTAAACTTCTTTTAGATTGAAAAACTTGAAAAATAGTTTGCACCTCAAGAGAATTAACCTCTCTCTCTCTCTCTCTCTCTCTCTCTCTCTCTCTCTCTCTCTCTCTCTCTATATATATATATATATATATATATATATATATATATATGTGGATGGAGAGACATCATGTATAATTTTTCATTTTTTAAATTGAATTTTTTAATGCATGAATGGGTACAATCAATTGAAAGTCCCCTCAAGCACTTGGATTGTGTAGAATACATAACTTAAATTTACAATTCTAGTATATATTTGCTAGATTTTACACAAAATTAGCTAAAAATATGCCTAGGAAAAAATGTAAAATAGCGAAACTATTGAAATGTTTTAAAATTTTTTAGCGATAAGAATTTCAATTTTTAAGTGCTTCATATAATATATGCATATATAAATAGCTGACATTGAGATATTTTAATTAATATAAACATTGACGTATTTGATTTATAAACCACATTGTCCATATTAAAATATTAGATGTCAATATTATTTTGCTTATGTAAGTCTAAAAATTCTATTGATGAAACAAAAAAATTACATCATTTTCCCTCATGACTCTTTTAATGGCTCAATTTTCCATATACTAATGGTATCAAAGTAAAGATGAATGGTACAGAAAATAAAAAAGTAAACATAAAGGTACAAACGGGACAACTAGTGAGGAGAATCACCCGAATTGGGGCTAATCCTCAAGGTGAACTTTCCTTTTCGAAACCTTGATCCAACCTTCCAAAGGTAGTTTATCAAATGGATTTGCAAATTATCATTTCATATGCTAAAGTAAATTCCTTGTCAAAGTCCGAAGAAGTTGATTCATGAGCTCATTTCAATATACCCTGAGAATTTTTTTTATTCAATATCTTTGTGCTTGCCGAAGGAGCATGGTCCACAATAGGAATCATAGGAGATGTTTGAGGCCCTGAGTCTTGGACCTTGTACCTCATATGGATTAATTCATTATCTTCTTCTTCATAGGAGGAGGGTTACAGGGCTTCCAAATTTTAGATATGGGATTGTGAATTTTCTACTTCTATTGATAATTAAACACTACGAAAATCTCTGTAAGTGGCTTATTTGATGAAAAAGGTGATAGCGAAAAGTATTATTCTCATAGTCCAGTGCCTAAGTCCAGTGAAAATCACCTATTTTTAAATTGATTTTGTTTGGAAACCCTTTACTAATTTCATTTTCAACACAAATTTTTCCATAGGTGTATACACCAAGATACCCCAAAGAGAAATCAGTAGTAAGATAATGACCCAACAAGACCTTAATGCCCTAAAAAATTGTTTAGTTCCACATGTGAGTTGGGATATTAGGAAGCTTGACCCATATTGGCATCTTGGTATTGACAGTTGTGGAAGGGTCAAAATCTTGGAGTGAAGGTGTTAAAAATAATATATCATTGCCCTAAAACAAAGGCCCTTTAGATACATCTTTCTAATTATATTCATATTCCTCAATAAAACAATGAAGAAGCCTCTTGAGAAGAGAGGCCTTGCAGTTATTAGCCATACAGAATGGATCCATTAGTAGAGATCAATTGTGTCCAATGTTGTAAACTGGGAGAGGAGTAGCATCATCCAAGTTCCTACCTTGAAAAAGTAGGCATTGCATGTCTGAGGGGATACTCACTTGGAGCTCCAAATAAATCTAGAGCTCATGAACCAAATATGAGAAATCCTAATGAGCAGTAACTACTTAGGGGGGATCTTGACAAAGATCTGAGAAAAAGTTGAAGAATTTTGCACACAGACCACAGAACCCTTGAACTTGGACAAAATGATAGTTTGGTCTCCCATGAGGGTTTCTAAAAACTTTTGATCAAACACAAATCCTTGATCCAACACTAATAAATTAATCCACATGAAACAATGGGAGAAGGCCCCCACTTGGAATGCTTACACCCTAAAATTACTTTCAAAGGATAGATGGAGGAGAAATCCCAAGGCTAAGGTGGTCAATTATTTCATTCTTCCACTGTAGGCTAGTATGATGGCACAATGTCTTTCCACCTTGCTTATGAGGAATTATCTCTTCATTTTCTTCTTTCCAGTTGTGTAGACCAATCCATCCTATGCATAATTAGCCCAATGTCCTGGAAAAAATCACTATCTAATACCAAATGTTATAGTTGAGAATGTGCTTCCTTCAAGCTTTGTGGGTATCTATAAGACTGTGACAGTCACCAGCCAAGGTTCTCGTATGACCCACATTATAAATATGATGTGAATATTTTGCAGTATTTGAAATAAAAGAAAAAAATGGGCAAAAAGAGGACTGAGTTAGGGGATACGGATTCCAGAGTTGGGGAAGGATAGTTGTTGCTTGGGATGTTACGATTTCTTATGCAAATAGGGGACCTAAATTTCAGCACAATCATTGAATTCTAGCTGGTGGATGAAATAAATTACTAATTCTTGAAAATTAAATGGGTTGAGGAAAAGTACGTAGGCCCATGCTTGCTTGAGAGAGCACAGTAATCAAAGATTAAAAAACCTATGAATACCTACAAATATAGGAAAGAAACACAGAAAAGAGGGAAGAAGGAATTTGAAGAAGGGGCCCTAATGACAAGAGAGGGAATTTCAAGAAAGAAGGGAACTTTCAAACTCCTCACAACAGGGGAGAAGAGACCTTGTTTTTGGGATGTAGATCAAGAAGGGAACTGGAGTCAACCTTAGGCAGAAGCTTTCAGCAGGAAGTGTTGAAGAGAAGAGAAGAGAAGAGAAGGGGATCAGTTCTCTTTCTCTAGAGGATATGGGTTGAGTGCTAGTCTCTCTAGCCTTGTAACAAATTGTGGTCCCTAGAGGATTTTGGTTGAGATAGGATCCTTGGAGCCCTGTAACAGCGTGGGTCCACAAAGGCTGTGGGTTGAGACAAAGGTCTCTCAATCCCTATAACAGCGTGGGTCCCTAGAGGTTGTGGGTTGGGATGAAATCTATGGAGCTCGGAAATAGCTTGGGTCCCCTGGAGGCTGTGGGTTTAGGTAGCTACTTTGGAGCCTTGTAATAGCTTAGGAAGATACCATCCTAAAGCAGAAGTAAAGGAAGACTTGATTAAATAATTTTAGACATTTCCCTATTGGAATAGTGGATTTTGGACTCCCTGGAAGGGGGTGAATCATTGTGTGTGCATTTGGGGGTGAGGTGGGGTACCTCTGGACTCCTTGTGCTAACAAAGGAAGAAGCCATCAGCTGGAGGGATTGAGGAAGAGGTCCTCATGAGTCCTTGGTTCAGTCGACAATTGGTGCGTAGTCCCAAAAGAAAGAATTCTCCTCCCTCAGACTCTGCAATCTAGCTAGGGGATGATAGCCACAAGTGAAAGTGGTTGTAGCTATCTATGGTTGGATGGAGAGTCCTGTCCTATACTCAGTTTCCCTGCAAAACTAAAATATAAGTACTTACGTAAGCTTTTTTATTTCTTGCATGAGTCATGTTGTTCTATTTAAAATAATGGTGTTGGAAATCAAGGACTGCATTTATGATATTAGTGTCGGTGTATGTGGTGCAACCTTAGGGAATATTCCCCTGATATGCTCTCTCTCTCTCTATCCATCTATATATATGTGTGTGTGTGTGTGCGGGTGTGTGTGTGTGTGTGCTTGTGTTGAATCTGAAAGTAAATGTGTTTAATAACTTATTTATGGAAACCACAGAGTACTTGGTGCAAAGGAAGTACAATAAAACTACATAATAACAATTCCTAAGTTAGGGACTTGAGCTGAATTTGAGTCTAAATGAAATTATTAACTTTGTTAGGAATAATTCATGAATAATGATAAAATCACTGCATGATAAGTTACATGCCATAGCCAACGCCTTGAGAGCTTCAATTGATCTTTGAAAATAATGGGTTCTAAGACCCTTTCATTATGTATAGTTTACATAGAAAACCCTCTGTGGGGCATAGTCGGTATTTGTTTGCAAGTTAAGTATTCTGTTACAAGTCGTTGTGATTCTAGGTAAGAAATGTATGACTGTTAAGGAGATATTTACCAGGGCCAATTGATCCCTCTAGCTGTCCCTAAGTGTCTTTTTACCTAGCTGTCTTGCGGATTTACCTAAATGTCCTGCAACCTCACATTTCAAGTAGGTCGGATATCTGTTAGTGTCACCTTTACATTGTTGGTGAGGCATCGAAATGTGTGGAATAATTCCAAGGATAAACTTGTGGAGTCAGTGTGGGTTATATAATTGTTCGTGTGTGGTAGGCGAGGTGGAAACCTCTGTAGAGCTTGCTTCAGGTCCATGGTAGATAACTAACACAAGAGCGGCTTTTTCACCATGCGAGTAATTCCCTACACGAAGGCAAGGAAGGCTCATAGACCAAAGAACCCTCAATGTTGCTATCACCTAATCTTGGTAGGGATAACACTATTAAAATATTTAGATTAATCTTGGTAGAGTGGCGGAAACCTAAAGAATACATGGAGGTTTACAAGGCCTCTGGGACAGGGCCGTAGTCAAGAAGGCAGATTCGAGGAAACCTGCATAGTGGTCTTCAGAGAGATTGCGAAGATTCCAATCGAAGACATAGGAGGAGGAAGAACTGAAATCCGTTGTCCAAGCCATGGCAGAATTAAAAGGAAGAGTGATAGGAAAGCTCTAAAATTATTTAAAAAGCCCAAAGGACTCTTGAACCAGATTCTTAGTTGAAAAAGCTAGATTTGAACAATCAGTCATAGGAGGAGATGTATCAAGAAGATTACAAGTCACCTTAGAAGAAGGGAGGGTGCTCCCTACCTTATAAAGATTGAACATATCATCCTTATTCCAAACTGGGAGATAAACCATGTACGCATCAAACATGGATTGGAAGTTGGGATTGCGTAGACAAGTGCATGAGCCCGAGCACTATTTAAATTCCAAGGATGTATCATAGGTTGGAGGTGGGAACCTTATGGCAAGAGAAGAGCAATGTTGACCCAGACTAGTCGGTTGTCGGGTCATCGGAAGGAGGCAAACCTTGTTCTCAGAGAATAGGTTGAGCCTAACTTAGTCGAATGTCGGGAGGTTAGGATGTAGATGATGTTGTCCTCGTACATAGAGGATGGGCTAACGCCGACTTAGTCAAAGGTCGGAGGGACGAGACGTAGGCGAGGTTTTCAAGTGGATAAATGGACCTGCCCTGACTCTTCCACTGAACTGACCATTAGGCGAGTCTATGAAAGATTGTCTTGCGACAAAGGGAGTTAGGAAAATTTCCTTCATACGTGTGAGAAACAGGATGTATAGCCTAATAAAATATAAAATAATTAAATAAAGAAATAAAAACCAAAAGGTAAAGAGTATATCTCAAGAAGGGAGAAATAAAGCGTTCACTTAAGTAGTATGGGTTTGAACTTCACATTCCCATATCCATGACTCTGCAATGGGGGTAGGATCCTCCAGTGACGACCCCCTTACTCTAGTAGGGTATGTGGGTACATTACAGAGTGGTATTAGAGTTATCTAGGTTCAAATTTGGACTGTATCGGCTTCATCGTGTGCAAGTGACATAATAAATAAATAATTGAGAAAGTAATCTGACCAAGTAACTATCTAAGGTTAAAAGTGGAATTAATCTATTGATCCTTGTTTTGTGGGTAAAATGGCATTAATGGAAGTTGTCTTGGAATAAGAACATGGTCATGTTGTTTGTTTGGTATTCATGTTGTGTATGTTGGTAGTCATAGGTCATAGGTATGCTTTTGTTTTTATTATCATTATGAAGAAAAGGAATGGTTGATACATATGATTTATAAATGTGTTGGCATGCTAACATGATCGTTTTGTCATAGCATAAGTCTCTATGGTAAATCATGACCCTGAGTTTGAGTTATCAATTATTTTGAAATGTCTAACAAGGTGTGTGATTTATAACACATCACAAGTAGCATTACCGAAATTCTCAAATACAGTTCCGATCAATCACAACATGGAAGTAATGGGTTCAGAGTTAATGAAGGAGTTGGCCAAAGCGGGAGGGAGTCATTCCCAAGACTGGATGGACACCTTGAGAATCCTAAGGGATGAGGTGAGAAGCCTCAAGGTCGATAATGAAAGGTTGGTTAGAACCCAAGAAAGGAAAGCAGAGATCAATGCAATCATCCTGCAAAGTCTCTTGGATTGGTAGAGGCAAAGGCAATCTGAGAGGAGGGTGATTCATAGAGACAAAAAAATCCTTTAAGAAATAGAAGAAAACACCAATGGAGTAGGTGGTAGCAGGTCTAAGAAAAGTCACAAGCAGGGATGTGAGGACATTGTACCAGGAGGTGAGTGTTTATGTACTCCAAGAGGAGGAACCAAGATGAAGGTCTAGTGTTCAAGAAAACCATCTAACTCAGTTTCCCAGAGGCATCACCATTCTCGACATCACCATTTCTCAGTGAGAAAGCAAAAGGAAAAAGAGCATATTCATAAAGAGTTTAAGAAGGCAAAGCCACCTACATTTGATTGGTATATGAACAAGGAAAAGGATATAGAAGCATGGTTACTAGGAATGAAGAAAATTTTCAAAATACATGACTATTATGAGAATATGAAGACTAGAGTTGCAGTGTGCAGTTTGAAAGGGAAAGCTTATAAATTGTGGGAAGACCTAAAGAATGTTAGATCCATTCCTGAGAAGGAGTTGACATGAGAGGAGTTTGAGAAGCTCTTCAGAGAACAATACTTGTCTGAATGATAATATGATAGTTTTGATGGTGCTAGACCCGCCAACATGTTAGGGGATCTCCCCGGTAAGAATTCCCAACTAGACCTCAAACCGTTTGGATTAGGAGTCCCAATATTGGATAGTAAAGTAATGCCTTGACAGTAGTAGCACATAGAGGTAAGTGTGATAACTTTGTTAGAAGCAAGTGTGTGACCTTGCAATGAGTCAAGTGAGATGCATGGGATTTCTAACACACAGATATGAAAATGAAGTGTGTCCCTTAGAAGCCTATAATAGTAAGCAACCTGAAAGAAACACACTAGCGGAATGACATTACAAGCTGGAAAGCAGAATAGTCCACAAACCAAAGTGACAGGTTAAACTAACAAAATGTATGCAACAAGATTCATACAATTGCATAAAAAATATTTCATACACAAATGCGTAAGTTAAATAACATACATTGCTAAAGTAACGAGAATAGTCGAACTACAATAACAACATATGCATGAAAACTTGTTGGCTCTATTATATATATTAAGTGAAATTTCCATCCATACATACACCATTGACAACTACTAGCCCCAATAGTGGAACATTACAATTAACACCACTTGCTCCTCCAAAGGTATGTACTTGCTCTATGTTATGTAGACGCGAAGGCTCGTCACAATAATCTGCGAGCCTTCTCTAAGCAATGCCTATCCAAAATTTTGTCTTCCAAAAGC
The DNA here is from genome assembly GCA_031772625.1 of Pinus tabuliformis. Classification (NCBI taxonomy): domain Eukaryota; kingdom Viridiplantae; phylum Streptophyta; class Pinopsida; order Pinales; family Pinaceae; genus Pinus; species Pinus tabuliformis. The sequence goes on along the minus strand of CM062820.1, from coordinate 1,272,570,402 downwards.
ATGTACTATGAGTGGGGTGACCCTTGACATTCCCCTTTGACTCTTGGACTACCCTCTCGACTCTTCACATTACATAGTGACTGTTCACATTCCATTAGCGACACTTGGAATTTCACTTACAACATATTTACAATAATACAATTTCCACATATACCCATGTGGGACAATGTAGGCTTAATTTAGCCTAACAAGACAAAAAACATCACTCGGGGACTAGAGGAAATATCAACTCGGTAACCTCCTCGTGGTGGTCTTCGATGACGAACTGATACCAAGCTTGGTACTATGCTATTGTGTCCCTATATTGTTTGGTGATGTATTTATCAAAGCAGACTCTTGCCTCCATAGCTTCTGGGTATATGGTTCTGAAACCTCTATCCAGCTCATCCTAAAGCATGCACAACACTATCTTGAGTGTGGTTGGACCACCGATGTACTTTTGCATGTTCTATACGCTCAGCTACAAGTCATCACTGGTGGCTTGACGCATCAACCACTATATGTACCTGTCGACATCTAGCATGAATTGGTTCTTCCTCATGGCTTTGAGGGTTCTGATCGAAGGGATCCTGTGTGTCCTCACTATGACATCGAGACTCATGTACAACCACGCATAGGAAGCTTCATTGTTGGTGATGAGTGGAGGGAGTTTCCCATAGTTCTGGATCAACATCTAAATTCGTGCTTTGTCTAGCTCTACTTGTGGCTTCATCATCTCATGTAAGTAAAGAAAGGCCCCCTTGTACCTCATTTTCCATTCTTGTACATGCGCAATAGAAATGTAGATGTCTTTGATATTTTGGGTTGTCTTCGTGCACTGCTGCTGAAAATGGTATAGATGGACAATTGCCTTATGAATGGTGACAAATTTTCTATAAAATTTCCACATGGTGGTCTCCAAGTTTATATCTCCACAAGTATTTCTTTCCTCATTTCTTCCATAGTGAATCCTACAGACTGCTCTGTTCTCTACTTGGCCTCTTGCAGGTCCTTCACCATCCGATCACTTTGCTAACAAGAACTTAATCATCTAACTCGTGGCTTCTGAATAAGTCTTAGAAGCCTCGTCCATAGTAGCTAGATGTCTTCTAACATCTGACATAATCACCCTTTCCTCTATGTGCGCAGCTGATGTGTGATCATTTGGGAGCTAATTTTTTGTGTCTGTACAATCTTGTGTTGTGACTTGTCGAATGACAGATTGTACATATCCATCTCCGGATCATCATCAAGGAGAAAAACCTATCCTTGCTCGCTTGGGACCGATTGTGATTCTAGAGGTGGCGTGAGATTAGTGTCATGGTCCTATGGATCTTGTTCCGTCTCCATGTTTGTAGTCTCAACCATCTACTCAACCTACTGAGAAAATTCCTGAACCTGCACCTGCTCACCCACTTCTTCATTTGTTGGTTGCTCTACTACCTCAACCTATATAGGCGCAATTTTCTCTATCAGTGCACCTTGTCTTTCCTCCTATTCCTGTTTTTGCTTTTCTTCCCTTTCTCTACTCCTGAGCTCTTTCTCTCCTTTCATCTTCTTCTCCGTCTCCAGCAACTTCCTCTATGTATCTTACAACCTTTGCTTCTCTCTCTTCCTCTGTTCTACTCCTGTTTTGCGTTGTCACCTCTTCGCCTTTATCTCCAAAGCTACTTTCTCAATAAGAGGATCTTCTCTAAACTTGTATCTTTTCTTAGCCTTTGCGCTCTCGAAAATCTTCCTCTTTCCTTTTTCTTGCATCGGTTTGCTACTCACTGCTGCTGTTGTTGTTCCTTCCTGTGGTGTTGCTACTTATAGTGCTACTTTCCATTCTACAACTATTCTGACCATTTCATTGAACCTAGAGGAGTTGTAGAAATACCTCCAAGGATCTTCCTCTGGCCAATGACATGCCCAGTGGATCTATTGGTAATACACCTTCACACAGTGGTTCTTGTATATGCAGTGGGGATCATGCAAATTGAAACTCTTGGTTTCGAACCCAAACTTCTTAAAGTCTTCGACCTCAGCATCCTCATTCTTCAACATATGGATCTTGTACAATCCAATCCACAAAGGAAGAGTGGGCCATGGTGTCTTCTTCCTCCTGTGCAGTCCTACTGACAACCCTATGGAGATGTGGTATGCAACCTCTTGCATGACTAGCTTGTCCATGGAAAACCTTAGTAGCTCATGCGGAGGCTTCTCTCCACCAAACATCCTGATGAAGGTGCCACCGGGTGAGGCATACCAATATAAAATGTGAAGAAATGCCCACATCACTTCTTAGGACATGCAAGGTGGATCTTGTTCGAAGATCATCCTGTACAACAGGGTGATGAAGTGGTCAAAAACCTCACCATGACTCCTCGCTAGCTAAACTCAGAGAGAAACTTGCAATATATTTTCACAACATCCTCTGATGGTGTACATGTCCAACCCATGCTAGGGAACTGTTGTTGGGCACATATTACATCATAAGATACACGGACATAAATAATCTTGCTTGCCCATCCTTAGGCAGACTCTAGGCATTAGACACATGCACTTTCAACTAAAGATACAACATGTTTGACCAGTTAAATGGCCTTCCTTCATTTTCCAACTAATCCAACATAACCACCTAACTCTGTGAAAGCTCTATGTGCTCTCTTGACCATACAAGTGGCTTGCAAAGACGACCAAGAGTTGGTAAGCCTTCCTAAGTGAATTCATCTTGTAGACCTAGTTGGGTGTCACTCTGAACTTCAATGGCTCTTTTACCCAATGCTTCGTGATGTCTCCAATGTTCACATTGTTGGGAGTGTAGAACAATGCATCGATGTGGTTCACCGGCTGTGGAAAGTGATACATATGATGGTAGTTTTCTGACTTGAAGGTGGCGAGTTGTGTTCCACTAGTACTGCTTAATTTCATTGTCTGGGAATCGGTTTGTGAGATAATCCATTGAATCATCTCCACACACGGGAAGGTGCGGTGTCTGCATGAAACCTTGTACAAGCCTGACTTGTAGATGTTAACATAGACTTGTCGATCTTCTAGATCTTCCTTGAAGCTACCTGCAAATATGTCCTTTATTTCTTTCCATGTAATCTTCATGTCCTTCTCTACGGGCAGTTGCATGTCTACATAGATGGGCAAGTTCATTGGCACCTATTCAAATACATCTCAAAGGTGAGGCATTTTCAGATGGATTTGTGCATTGCATAGTCCTAGCTGCTAGTGAGAGGTACTAATGACTAGAATTGTGCAAAGCGTAGTCCAATGTGGTTTGTTATGGACTGGAACTATGCAATGCACAGTTTAGTTTGGCTTGATGTTGGTTGGGATTGTGCATTGTGCAATCCCAGTGTGCAAGGCTATAGGAATGACTCCTGGAACTGCGCATAGTGCAATTGGAGTGAGTGACTGGCATCCTCTACGCAATTCTTGGAGCCAAGGCAGAGCCTTGAGATCCAGAAATGCATAATGCATGTGGGGAAGAGCTAGATCTGAGCCAAGGCATCCCAGATCTACCCAAGGGAAACTTGAAAACGAGTAGATATGAATGCATGAGAAAAGGATGATGTAGATTTGAGTGAATGGTCATGCGTGTACTCAAAACCAATGCAGGAATCATTCAAAAAGATGAACAATGAAGCTTGTGGGGAGAGTCATCGCAACGACGACCGTTAGTGAAAAAACTGGGTTATGCATGTGACACTTAAGGAAGGAAATGCAAAACTTGAAACAACACTTCTACAAGTTAAAAAAAACTAAAAATCTAGCAGTTGTTTAATAAAACATGCAAAACAACACTCACACAAGCCAAGGAAACAAAAGCGACAAAAAAAGAAACAAAAGACTTGAAAAGCAAAACTTACCCAGACAAATGGCGATAGTTTCTAAAATTAACTCAAGTGTAACTCCCAGTGTCAAAAATAGATCCCTATTTTTAGGGATTATTTTTTCTTTTTTCTTTTTTCTTGTTCGAGAACATCTTCTATGCATGCATGGAGAAATTGCGCAGTTCTAGAAGGAACCAAACACATGCATTGGACAACAGTTGAGGGAATGCTTCTATGAAATTCCTGGGCTGAGTAGCTCTGGCTGCCTCTCATGATTTGCACAATTTCCTAGCTAGAGACTGTTAGGGCCTAAATCTACCTCAGGCTGAAGGAAGGCAGGTCTAGGTTAACATCAAACCACGCTTAACGTGGTAGCTAGCCCTACCAGGTCAGGAGAGGGCTCTCTCCTTGTCAATCTCAATTAAATTATGGCAACTAGGGCTTGAGATGACTGAATTGAATGCTGATTTTAGGCTAGGTATATTTTCTCAGAGGATTTTGATTGATTTTAATGGTTGGTTGCTGGATCAAATGAGGAAGGCAGCTTTGAGTTCAGGAAATCAACTCAGATTTGCAGAGTTTTCTGTGGGACGAGGTAGGCAAGTTTTTTAGCACTTTGAATTGGATGTGATGGTAAGTATAAAGACTAGTGAGGAGTTGGAGAGGACATGCAAAGTTCATGAGTCCTCTTCAAATAGCAGAAAACATTGAAAACTAAATGTACCCTCAAGGTAGAGCACTGAATATCAATGGATTCCACCTAATTCTCTTTTTTCATTTAGTTATGAAGAGAGAAGTATGCTGGTACATATACACATAAGAGAGACTAAATAACAAGGGAAGAAACAATGCCAAGACACATTACCACAAGAATCCCACAAAAGGCTGCAAAACCCTGGTTCATTTCCTTGCCAAACTGCAGAAGTGGTTTACAATATAGCTCAATGCATCCACAAGAGTCCAACCTTTACAAATGACTAAGAAAGTACATGATATAGGCATCAAACCACCTATGCTATCCATTAGGGGTCGAATCCATGAGTCAAGGAGCTATTTCAACAATATCTAAACTAGGAACTACAAAATAGGCAGTGGAACAACTTGCCTCTAAAATTATGAAAACTAATTCATTCAACCTCAAACTACCTCTAACTGATGTATCTACCTCCAAAAGTCATTTTTCATAAAATTTACATCATCTTACATGATTTACCATTACAAATTTACCAAGGAGAAAAGAAAAAGTCAACTGATAGTCAAACTGGGCGAAATTATGGACAAACAGGCAAAACTGGCAAAATTCCTCCTATGCGCAGCGCCACTGATCCTATGCGCAACGCTTTTTCTAGGCCACTTTTGGAAGGCCTCCCGAAGTCCAAATCAAGTACAGAATATCTCATTGGAAAGCTTGGCGAGTCTACTTTCTGGAACAACTTGAATTTCTGGATTTGGAGTCCATTTTCCCCTCCAAAAATGGAATCTCCCAAGACTACTTCCTGTGTGGAAAAAAAGTGGCAGAGAGGGCATTTTTTGGGTGTTTTTTGCCCTTTTGGAGACCCAGAACTTGTCCAAAATTCTCAGCCATTTCTGAGCATGCATATTTTTCCATGCTGATTCCAAAAATGCAAACCTTTTTGCAAATGGATGCCCCCAACAGAAGCGCAGCGCCACCTACTTAAAAAACCTGTTTCTTGCTTCAAAATTTTCAAAAATGACAAAAAATGCTCCAAATTTCTTGAAATTTGGCATGAGTGATCCTTTTTAGGTGCTTTGCTAAGCCAATGATGCTTTGGCCAAGATCTTGAGCTTATCATGCTCTTTTTTGCTTCTCAAAGCTCCTTTTAGCTTAGCCTTTAACCTCTTCACCCTTGTTTTGCAAATTTTGTTCCGGGTTAGGTAGTGATAAGCCATATGGCACAACATTTTCTTCTCTTTGTTAGCTTTATCAAGCATCTTCTCAAGGTAGATGTTCACTCTTTCAAACTATGATTCTCGGTCAGCCTCAATTTCTTTCTCAAGGGATGTCAACTTGATTTTTCTTCTTTTTGCCACTTGCCTGTTTTCTCTAATTGTTTGCAGCTCCATAATAGCTTGTTTGTCCTCCAGTTGCTTGTTCTCCTACTCAAGATAGTTGATGATCCATTTGGCCTCTCAAGGTCAAGTAATAAGGCTTGGATTTCAGCCTCCTTCTCTTTGATGATCATATCCTTGAGTCTTGAGCTTTGAGAGCCCAAATCAGTGTCATCATCCTCAACCAAAACAAAATCCCTGTCTTGCCCTTCAGTAGGGCCTTCTTCATGCACCTGTTTCTTTCCTTTATCTCTTCCCTGTACCTGTTCAGCTGAAGAAGAAGGCAAAGCCCCTTTCACCCCCGGTGAAGATAGCATTTTCCTGTAGTCTGGTGAAGAAAACGAGACCCCTTCCACCCCTGGTGAAGATAGTACTCGCCTGGCAGCAGCAAAAAGCCTCCTAGTGCCTCTCTCATAGGTGACAAACACTGGCACACCTGTAGTTTTAGTCTCATGAACATCTGGCTATCTTGAAGGCCCTCCTTCCTCTTGAAGCACTGATGGAATTACCTGAGGGCCTTTGAAAATCTCATGTGCAATGAAGGTATCCCATGATATGTTCAGCAAGCTTAGCTGATGCAAGACAACAATTTTAATCAGTGAGAAGTGGTAAATGTTGTTGAACTACTGAGGAAAAGGTTTCCTTTGCACATATAGAGCCATCTTCTCAATATTCCTGCATATAAAGTATGGGAGGTTCATCATCCTCACTCTTGTGAAATGCATCAACAATCTGACATGATACGTAGATAGGCGGGAAAACCTCCCTTCACAGGTAAAATACTTGATGATGAGTTTCATGAGAGGAGCATAAATGTTCTGCAAGTATTTGAAAGGAAAAACCATGCTGATTTGCCTGTGATAACCAGCCTTAATGTAAGGCTCATAATGCTCTCTGCCCACATGCTAACCCTTATTCCACTATTCACCTACATTAGGGATGCCTGTTGCTGGTGTTATCACTCAGATTTTCCTAGAAGTTGTAAGAATAGGAAAGGGGTCCGAGGTAACTACAAATCAACTTTTGGGTACAGAATCTAGCCAATCTGTACCTAGAGAGGGCTCTCTCTTTAAGATTTAGCTTTGTTTTAGAAGGTTTTAGGCTAGTTATGAAAGCTTGGGGGTTTTTGGTTGTTTTTGGTGGTGAAATTCAATAGCAGATGGGTAGAACTGAATATTTTAGGCCATTGGGCTAATGGAGTCAAAAGAAGATGGCTCAACTGTATTTGGTTTCTCAGCAAAGGGTGGCTTCACAGGGCAAGATAGCTAAACAGGGAGAAAATGATAACTTGAAAGGATGGGATGGGCTCAAAGGGGAAGAAGGGAAACTAAGAATCCTTCCACATGTTTTGATAAGGAATTTAGATGATCACCAATAAAAAGCAATTAAGGGTTTTTTATTAAATGATCAAAATGGTAAACTAAGAAGAAGGAGCAATTAAGAATTCCTTGCCTATCATAGTTAAGAGGAAAACGTTGAGAATAAAAACGATTGAAAACAGATTACACTTAAGCATTTTCTGAATTATGCTTTTTCATTTTAATATTCAGATATGGAACATAATTGAAGTATTTAAACAAGAAAACAATAACACATGAATTATAAAATACTTATTTGTCCAATGTATTGCACTTGAATCCTGTGAGAAGTCCTTTGTATCAATTCTACTTCCAGCCAGCCATGCAAGATTTGGTCCAACAACACTTTATTCCAAAGTAATCAGTTTTACAGCAATGTCTAAGAATCCACACTCAATACTTTAAATGAGGGAGTATTTATACAAAAATTTTACAATAAAATATCTTATAACAAAGAGAGATATATTCTAGGGTGACTAACTAGAAGTTACATGAAAATAGAGACAGATGGTCTCGTAGATAGAAGAAAAAGTAATTGATGGCTTGCTGTCCCTATTTTTGTGAGTGAGCTGGAGGCAGGCCCTATGATGAGGCATATTGCCGTCTTCCTCGTAAATTAGTGTTGGCTGTCTTGCTTTTCACTTTCTCACTGATGCACTTTGACCTGTTCTGATACTCTTTACCTGTTTGATCCCTGTCTATCCTCTTTTACCATCTTTGACTGTAGTAAATAATGAAAATTTACTTTTTACCAAGGATAAATTACAAAATGTCTAGCATTTCTTCCCACCGTTTTTCTTGTGGTATCCTAGTCCTTTGAAGTTTTCTGAGGATTTCATCAGTCTCGATGTACTTGAAGAAAGTAGGCTGAACTGGAAACAAATGCTTTAACTCATGCTCGACATAGAAAAGGTTCTCTAAACTGTCATAGAGAACTCTGCTTGTAGGCAGTGCCTTTGGTGCTGATGTGTTGGTTGATGAACTTGCCTGGTTATCTGCATATTGATCCAATTTGTCAACATAATCTATATGCCTCATTAATTTATCATTGATAACTAAAGGACTAGGGAGTCCTTTGCTCTGCAAAATACCAAATTTCTCCATAAAAGCATTAATTTCCTCCTGCATGCTTTGGCACCTTCTTTCCAAATTTTGCATCAGAGACCTTTTAGTCAATACCTTTTTTATTTCTAGAATAGTCCCTGTTCTGTCTTCAATGCCAATTTCTTCTAGTTGATACTCATTCTTGCTATTCAAAAAATTTATAAGCCTGGTGGCTTCTTCAGGCATCCTTCCTAATTCTTCTTTGTCCTCCGAATTTCTTCCAGTGCTACCTTTACTAAATCAATTTGTTCAAAAATTATTTGTATTGATGGCCAAACATCATTTATTGTCTGAGTGATGTTGGTCCAAAGAATCTTCTTGATGTCTGCCAAGGGCTTGTCAAATGTGAGGTCTTTTTCTAATGATTTCACCTTTTTTTCTAACCCTTTATTTTCCCTCACCTTTTCTACAAAATTTATCTTTGAGAGGTCATATCTCTGTTCTAAGGTACCATATTGTTCTTTTATCTTTTGTAACTCTGAAACTTGGAGCTTCATCTCCTCCATTGACTTTATTAATTCCTCTGTACTCAGAGCTTAAGTTTCTGCTGGTGTTGTTCCTGTACCTGTGACTGCTTCAGCTGTGGCCATAGGGACATTGGGTGCCAGAGCTGTTGCCAGTGTTGAAGGGACTGTAGTGGAGACCACTGGTATCACATTTGGTGGCTGGGAGGTCGACTCTCCCTGCTTGCTTTTGAGTGATCTTTCTAATTCTTGCTCGGTCTCCTTCAGTTGTTCATTAAGCTGTAGGACCAAGTCCATAAGCTCCTCTTCAGACTTCTTTTGAACAATTTCTGCAGTTTGTGGATGTCTTGATGGGGGTAATTTTAGCTTCTTTCTCAAGGTAGCTATGTCTTCATCTTTTTTCTTTATTAAGGCTTCTGCAGCCTTCACATCCTTTGGATTATGTCCCAATCCAATCACTAACTCTTCTAAGGATTTAATTCTGTTATCTTTAGCCTGTGAGGAGGCTCTCTCCAGTTGTAATTGGGCAGTTGTATTATTTAAAGAATTCTCTAATCTTTGGGCCATCATGGCCTTACCAGTCAAAGTTGAATATAGAATTTCCCCTGTTTGCCTATGTAGCTCAATTTGATCCAAGGGATGAATATCTTTGGCCATGACCTCAAAATTGGTTTGAAGATAATCTGCAGCTGTTTGAGGTTTATGTACTTTAGGCTTGAAAAGGCTCATTTCCATTTTGCCCTCCTTGATGTCATAGGCCGACATCAATCTATTCTGATTAGTGGGAGCCATTTTTAAGTATTGATTGTAGACTTGGATTCTCAATGGTTCATTCCTGGCTTTTATTTCCTTGAATTTCTTTTTAAAATCCAAGTTCTCACTTCCTAGAGGCTTGAAGGATGATACTTCAATGCTTTGTTGTCTCTCTAGCTCGTCTCTGTGAGCTAGAAGGTGTCCCACCTTTTGGGAAAGTCTAGTGACTGTCTACACCTTCTCTTCTCTGGCTATCTGTGGTTTCTTAAAAAATTTCCTCTTCTGAATGAGGATTTAACCTGTGCCTTTTAGCACCAGGTTGGTCTGATGGGCCACTGACAGGGGTAGCTACTTCCCTATCTTTCTTTTTGTTCTTTTCCTCATTCAGAGGAGTCTGCAAAATTGGAGGCTCTTCTACATTAACTGGAGTTGGGTGAGCCTGTGTTTGAGCCTGCCCTTGGGAAGTTTTAGGCTGCTTAGACATGATTGATTGTTCTGTTGCTTGGGTGCTAGTCTCTGGTCCCTTTCCTTTGGATGTCCCTATAACTGGAGTGTTGGTTTCCTGCAAGTTCTTTTGAGATGTTTCAAATTTTACCTGTCCAAAAGAATCCAGGTCAAGTGTTTTTTCAAGGTCCTTCATCACATTTTCTAAATTGACCTGTTCAGCATTAGTTTCCACTAACGTATCTTCCCTCCATTCGTCCATATTGGCAAATTGTTCAATTTCGGGAATTCTGTGATGTATGTAAGGTGATAGTTTATTTTTCATCCTTCTATCACAGATGAAGCTGTGGGGATCATAAGGAAACCAACTAAAACTTTTGTGTAGTTTAAGCTGATCTTCTAAAATTTTCTCTGCTTCTCTCCATGCTTCCCTAGTGTTGCAAACGAAAGGACCTAGTTGACTCTTGATTCTGAGTTGTGCTTTCTTTTTGGCTTTGTGAAAGTGAACCAAGTCTGAATTTATCATTTGTCTATAATATTCCAATGCAAACAGTCTCATTGGAACATATCTGGGCAGCTTAAATGGGGAAAACTCACATCCATATATTTTGATTTCTGTATGATTCTGGTAAAAATAACAGTCACCCACTCTGTGTTGTTTAGAGAGCTAGAGGATCTTCTTGATATCATCACTGATTCTAGGAGGTGAAATCCCTGTCAGCAAGGTGGTTGTTGGGTGTACAAACTGATCAATGAACTCATTATAAGAATAAGGGTTGGAATAAGATTGATGGAAGATGGAGGTCCAAAAGATGACAGACCTTGGATTACCCTTAGTATCCAATTTCATGACAGGGAATGGGAACTGATCTGACTGATAATAGAGAATGAGGTGATATATGAAGGTGGACAACTTGAAGACCCTTTCATTCTCCAGTCTTGTGAACTGGTCATGAATTTTGTCACCAATGAATGAGGCATAGTCATACTTGACAGCAGGGGGCTGTCCAGGGGTAAAGATACACATCAACACTAGGGTCAGTTCATCTACATACTCATTGGTGTTGAATCCCATAACTGCAGATATCATATGGACTATGATTTTACCTATATCAGTGAAGAAAACTTGCATATAAGGAAGTGGGTCCTTGGTTTGATATTGCTTTAGTATGAAGGTCTGGTAGAGGCGATCAAGTTCAGATTGGGACAATTTAGCTGATTGCTCAAGTAAATGTCCAATAGAAATGGGGGTGAGGGTCTGGCTAGAGTGAAATTGCAACATCTCATTAATTGATTCAGCAGTTATTGGGAAAAGGACTGTTTGGTTGGGAGACATAACTACTCTGCAGTTGGGGTCATAATTGGCATGGCAATGATGGATTATGTCAGGGAAAACACAGACAGAGGGAAGAAAGTATATGGGAAGATTAGATTCCCACAGTCCTATGACATCATGGCCATTGAAGTAGTTATCTCTACATTGGCGAAAGACTTTGAGGTGATTTTTATCAGTGGTTAAGTCTTTTATCTGGAAGTCCTTATCTGCAAGAGGCAAATAGTCTAAATCTCGATGAGGAGCATTAATGGGTGCAACATTCAAAGTTACCGGGGTTTCCATTTCTGGTTCTTGTGGATTCAGAAGGAAATTGTGGTTTTCTTTGTGAAATGGGAAAATCAAAGGGTTTGGGGAATTTAAATGACGAAAGCAATAACTAAATTATAATGAATTTCGGATTTTTCGTCAATTTACAGTGGAAAAAAAGTATTTGCAGGGTTTTTATCGGGAAATTGGATAAATACCTGTTTTTTGGGGGACGGGTGACGAAACGCAAGTTCTGGGTGTGGCTGGAGGGCTCTGGGCTACGAAATTTGAAGCAGGTTGGTGGCTGAAAACTCAAACTGGTTGACCTCGATGTTTTTGCATGGGCGTATAGGTTTGCAGGATAAAACAATGAAAACGACTTATTTGTTTTATATACAAAGTCAGAGTTGGCGGGCTTTAGAATTCAGACAAGTGGCGTCAGCGGCAAATGACATGATGTTTTGTCGTTTTTGCGAGGGCGGTAAATGGTTTCATATCGCACCGCTTATGGGGAAGGGTGGTATTTTGCATTGGGCCAGCGATTCCACAGAAAAACCGACGCATGGCAAGGCATTGTGCGCAAAACCGCTTTGTGATTGCACGCGAACGTGCGGTCACAAAGGGTCGTGCGATCTACACGTCAGCCGTCAGATATGGGAGACGTGATCGAACGGTGGTCAGGGGGTATGAAATGACAAGGGTTTAGTGCAGGCGGGCCCCGATATAATTAAGTATTATTTAATCACATTGGGGGTGGCGGGATTGGCCGATGAGGTTATTAATTAACCATGAGGGTTAATTAATCCCATTTTAATGTTGCGGGGGGTTAAGGCTATTAATTAGTTACTGATTAACTAATTAATCCTATTTAACACGTATTATGGTTATAATTAACCGGGAGCGGGATATATAAGAATTTCAGGATTTATTACATAATTAAAGTAATACGGGAGCGGGAAAACCTTATAAGGGACTTATATAATATAGGTTAGTAGTTAATATGACATTTTGAAATAAAACCGCTAAGTATGAAACATTTGAAGTGTGTATTTAAACTTAGGCTAAAATGAAACAAGGGTTTTTAGTGGAAAATTTTGTAATTTCCCTAAGTAAAATAGGATTTTACTTAGGAAAAACTTATGAAGGGGAATGATGATTTAATGAATGATTTAAGTACTTAGGCTTTATAAATTATTGGGCCAAGGGTCCGGTCCCTCCAGAAGTCAGAGAAATGCTCTGAGCCCCTTTAACTTTGTAAATTCCTTTAGTTGCTTTGATGTGTTGTATCCCATGTAAGTTGTGCTTTGTCCAAGTGATGAAAGCAAAAGATTTAAGCATTGAACTTAACCATTCACCACACATTTGTTCTGCAACCATCATCTACTTACCCTACCTACTTTATCCTAGCATTTTCACTTCTTTATTAGGGTGCACTTAAACTGGCAAAACCCTTTTCTCATTTTCTATTCTTTTACATAATAATACCTATCTAAATCTACACTTATTACATCCAAGGGCTCAGATTAAACTGTTGAGCTCCTTTTATTCATTCTACCTATCTACTTATCTACCAAGATTACACTGTTTGGTCAGATCTTTATTCTCTATTTCTACAACACGAAATTGAAATATGAACTAGTCAAGCTTAAACTGTTTGACTATTCATGAATTGTGGCAAAGGGGACAAACTGCACACAATTTTTTATTACACAAAAGTAAACGTAGTGGCATTTAGACTTGCACACTTTCCTAGTCTTTCTTTTTGTTGGGGTTCATTTCTTTTATTTTTTGACCATCTTTTATTCTTTTTACCCTTTGATTTTTCTTTTAGGGTATACCCTCTTTACATTTTTTAAATTTTTTGATTTTTTGAAAATATGGAAAACCTTTGCAACAAGAAAAGATATGAACATATTACATAGCTCATCAAGTCAATCATGACATATGACACCTATTGGTATAGGGGCCTAACAGCTGCCGCAATGGTTTCAGGTGTCAAGGTGAAAGAGACACCAGCAAGGTTCACCTAGCCATTGTGAAGATGAAGAACAAACAACCTAGCAAGCTCATGATGATATTTCACCCTCTCTACCATTTCACAAAACTGATAACAAGACTGGTGTTTAAAGAAAGTTACAGCAAGAGGGAAAGCAAGTAATTCTGTGAGAGTGGTGGGCTCCTCCCGGATGATTTTCCCTCCTTTATGTGGTTTTCTTGGTACATGAGCTTCTCGGGAAGAATCACTAAAAGTTTCATCTTCCCTCTCATAGTCTGAATCTGTCTCCATGCTTATGAATTTGGAGTGAAAACTGATGAGTATGAAGAGATTTTAAAGTATGAGGATGAATAATGTGTATAGGAAGTGAATGTTGGTTTCTTTTGGGGAATGAGGGGATGACTGGTATTATGAATGTAGATGAGGGTTTTGATAATGAAATGGATGTAGTGAGGGAATAGGAAGTGGGAGTTAGGGTTTGGGAATAGGGTATAGGGTTAGGGTTTGGTAAATGGGAGTGGGGTTTGGGAAGTGAGCGTTAATGATTTTGGGAAAGGGAAATGGATTTAGGGAAAATAGTTTAAGGGAATAGGGTGTAGGAAAATAACCTAAGGGAATAGAAACAACAGAAAACAATACCCTTTGCAAATCTTATGAGACAATTTGGAGGATAGCTAGGGTTTAGTTTTTGAGACATGAAAATCACCACAACTGATGAAAAACCCCTTGCTAAACAAGATGAGAAGCTTTACTTACTTGTTGAGAGGTCAATTGAGGAATTTGAAGCAAAGGAAGGTGATGGAAATCATTTTGATGCTCAACGGACAGGTGCGCAGCGCTGCCTCTCAGGTGCGTAGCACACTTTGTATGCGCAGCGCCAGAACAATTCTCAATGGAAAACTTGCGCCAGGTGTGTAGCGCCAGGTAGGTGCATAGCACCAAAGCCCAAGTGCGCAGCGTCGGCAAAATTTCAGGCTTTTTCCTCAGTTTTTGCCTCTTTCTTCCAAAAACATGATTTTTTGCCTTTAGCTCATTCACTTGCAACAATGAAGATTCAAACACATGGATGGCTTTTATATCCCCTTGCTTTTAATTTGTTCATTAACCAAACCCACTTTTCTAATGTTTTGCTAGCTTTTTCACAAATGCCCTGTTTCACTTTATTTCTGACTTTTTCCTTTTTGCAGGTGGACTTTTACATTGATTTCTTGCATGGAAGGAGTGGATCTTGTCACCAGGTCACCAAGAACAGCTTTGAATACATATTACATATAGAAACATTGAAATTACATGAAATTTGTACATGAAATGGAAAAAACCCTGTTTTCACCTCAAAACAGAGTTTTGAGGTAAAACAAATTTATTGAGCCTAACAGAAGTAAAATTTATGATTTTATGAGTTTATTTATCCTCCTCATGTGCCTGCTAACCTTTTATTAAGTTTTGGATGACTATGACCTAGTGAGACAAAAACCCTAAAACTGGTTTTTATAAATGAACTGAAACTGGATGACAGTAAATGACTAAAAAAAATATGTGAACAGGTCAGCAGGTGAACATCATGAGGGAAATTGACCTGAAACCACTACCATCAGTTGATCCATGACCTAATGGAATGCAGTTGATCGGATGGGACACCTAACATGCATGCAAAAAGAGCAATTTGATCACTGATGGAGAAATGAAGAAACTGACACTAACAAAGACAAGTTGTCAGATGGGTTTGTGTAGTTGTAGAGTTGAAGCGCACTACTAGGGTGATCTACACAATTCTTGAGAGCAAGGCTCACAGCTGGGATACACTGCGTAATTCTTGAGAGTAAGGTTGGCCGCTGTCTAGGACTATCCAATTTTCCAAGGTAGTGTTGTTAATCTAGGTTGTCATTGATGTCAATATAGCAGTGTCTATGATGGAAAATTCTTTGATACATGATTTCCCATTGATGCCCATTGATCATAGTTCTCATAGTGATGAAATTTTGATATATGATGATATGATGAGATGGAGGACCCAAGTGGATTGAATATATATATATATATATATTTACAGACAGAATAGAAGCAGTAGATCCATGAAGCAACAGGAGCAAGAAGCCAAAGAGGAGAAGCCATCATGAAGCCAAAGAGTAAGATGAAGAGTTTATCGAAAGCCATCAAAGAAGCAAGTCATCGGAGTGAGAGAAGCAGGTTATCACGTATGCCCAAGGGTAAGTGTTATCGAAAGAACAAAGAGCAACAACGATAAGAGAGGAGTAAAGAAGAAAACATCGGAGGAGCCATATCGGAAGAGCAGAAGAGTGAAGAGAAGTCACAGGAGCAACAACTATCGAAAGAGTGGAGATTAGGAGTGTACGTATGTTTTGATCGTGGCTGAAGGCATGAGCTAAATCCTAGCCGTCGATCTCATTTTCAAACGCTTATGTCACAGTCAACGGCGGGGGTTGGGCCTATTTTTAACCCATCTGCTAGTTAAAGACCCGCAGGCTGTAGATTTGATGACCTCGTATATCCAATGGATATCGAGTCATAAAGTGATCGGACGTTAATCTCAAAATGGACCCGAACTTTTATAGATCAAGGATTTATAATCCTTATCGGCTTTGTAAGGGTGGTTAAGCATAGTGCAAGTTCCCCGGCCGATATCGTTGTGAACCATTGGATCTAGCGCGCCTTGATCAAACGGTGGAGGATCGACGATTGGGTTTGTTGATCAAGTGGATCAACAACCGTCGAATTAATGATGAGATCAATGGTGGAGAATTAATACGATAAGACTCTGGACTGAGTGGACCTGAGAAGTTTATGGACACGGGTTTATTTTATTTGTGGTCCGGTCTTGTGCATTTAGGTGGCACCGACGTTCGTTTGCGGATTAAAGGAATAACTCTGATTTTTCATGAAGTTACGATTGTGATTAAAGGTGATGACGTGGAATGTGAGACCTCCCTATGGGTGTAGTAGCTCTTATATGGTTTCCGTGAAAAATCAAGTCTATGGATAAAATCTCTCCGATATATATTTTTAATGAATGACTTGGCCCCTTCACCTTTGAACGAGTCGTTTCGATTCATTGGAAAAACTCATACATAAATATAAATATATATATATATATATATATATATATATATATATATATATATATATATATATATATATATATATATATATATATATATATATATATATCTATATCTATATCTATATCTATATCTATATATATATATATATATATATATATATATATATATACAAGTTGAAATGATTCATTGGAATAGTGAGGCGTATCAGGCATCTATCACAAAGAACAAAAAAAGTTCACAACTTGTGAACTGGAAGAAATAGAGGAAGCCGAAGGTCTGGCAGACGCAGAAGGTGTAGTAGAAGGTGAAGGTCGAGCGAAGAAGGAAGTTGTAGATTGACAAAACACAGTGAAGAAGACTTTGAGAGTAGTGTAATACAATCAAAACATTTCTTGACAAGATAGGGTTGGAGCCCTTGGGGTTGGTGCCTCAAAATTGGAAGGATTGGTGTCCTTGGAATTGGTGCTCCTAAACACAAGGTTGGTGCCTTGAGAAGATAGGGTTGGTGCCCTAGAAGTTGGAGCCTCTCAAAAGATCAAGTTGGTGCTTGGAAACAGATTGGAGCCTTATATATATTGTACCTTATTTATTGTAAAGATTATATTAATAAAAGTATTTATTCCTATTGTTCATTTTGTGTCCTAAATATAAATGATTTAACTGGTAAAAATAACAATTGAAAAGAAATATTGATTCATCTCCCCTCTCAGTATTTCCAACAAATGGAATCAGAGCCAGCTTCTTCATATCAACCTAACAACTAGAAGAAGGATTCTTAGTCACAATGAGAAATCAAGAAGTGCCAGGAAGACCTCCTCTGCTCGATGGCACAAATTTTGGTTTTTGGAAAAAAAGAATGTCCTACTACTTAATGTCCCTTGGATCTAAAGTTTGGCATTCGGTTTTAAATGAGTACACAACTCCTTCCACTCTTAAAACAGATCAAGACGAAAGGAAAGCTTACATTGCAAATGCAAAAGCCTTAGATTCCATCACTAGTGGAATCATTGATTCTGAATTTACAAAAGTCATGATTTGTGACTCGGCCAAAGAAGTATGGGATAAGATAGTTAGCTTATATGATGGGGACTCCAAAGTTAAGAAGGCAAAGCTTCAAACTCATAGAAGACAATTTGAAAGTATGAAAATGGATGATGAAGAAGATATTGCATCATACTTTCTCTGAGTAGCTAAAGTGGTCAATTCTCTTAAAGGATTGGGAGAAAACATTGAAGAAAGCACTATTGTTCAAAAGGTCTTAAGATCTCTCCCAGACAGATTTGACTCCAAAGTAAGTGCTATAGAAGAAATCAAGGACCTAGATACTCTCAAGATGGATGAACTTCATGGAATCCTCATTGCCTATGAGATGAGGAAAGGAAGCCCAAGTTCCAAAGATGCAGCGTTCAAGGCCTCAAAATCAGAAAAGGGAAAAAATGGAATACCAGTGGTGATGACTCCAATGTTGAATCCGAATTGGCACAATTTGTACGAATACTAAAGAAAGGATCTAAGCTAAAAGGTAAGTACCCTCTTATTTTTTTCAAATGTGGAAGATTAGGTGATTATGTTGCAAAATGTCCTCTTAAGGATGATAGTGATGGTGAGGAAAATTCTAAAAGGATGATATACAAAAAAAAGGGTTCAATAAGAATAATTTCTTCTGTAAGCAAGATGAGTCTGATGAAGGTGAATTTGTAGTCATCAAAAAGAAATCAACTAATCATTTCCCTCTTCGCAAAGGAGGTAATGATGAATCAGATGAAGAAAATGACCATGCTGGAAGCCAAGAAGTATTATTCATGGAATTCACAATTGATGATGATTCAGGTCTAGAAGGAAATGTAGATGAATTGTTGTTGAGTGCCATTGAAGAAACTGAGAAATTACGAAATAAAATCATTTCTCTCAAGGTAGAAAATGAGGAAGCAAAAAGAAGGGAATACCTCTTGAAAAATAAGCTAAAAGAAAAAGAAGAAATTTGTGAAGAACGTGAAGCCGAAATAGTATCTTTGAGGAAGGAATTGGAGCAAGTCAAAAAGGGTTGGGAAAGCTCTCAAATACTTGATATTATCCTAAATGATCAAAAACCTCAACATGACAAATCTGGGATAGGTTTTAAAGGAGAATCATCAAGTAGTAAGAATAATGCGAAAAGCTATGCCAACATACTTTCTAGCAACCCAAAAGAAGAAAGATTATTTCATCAAAGGTCTATCTCAAATCCAAAGAATGAAGAGAGAGTATCTCCAAGGAGGAATGTTGATTCAAATTATGGGTATTAGAATAGGTACAAAACTATCTTTTTTGGGCATTGTTTTTATTGTAAAAAGTTTGGTCATCAACCTAAACATTGCATGGCCCATAAGAATGAAAAACCAAAATTGAAGGATCAAACAAACCATATGGTCTCAAAGGGATAGGACAAATCAAGACCTACAACTCTTTTGATCCCTTGGCCAAATTTGATCCAATTTTCTCATTATGTAATGATTATGGACATAATGAACAAAATTTCCCCCTCAAAAGAAGAGAAGCAAAAAATGAGAATCCCAACACGAATAAATGTGGCCTAGCTCTATGTGCTCACAGTGATGAAAATCATTGGTTTGTGGATGGTGGGTGCTCCAGACTTATGACAGGGGACAAAAGGAAGTTTGTCTCATTGAACAAAAAGGAAGGAAATGTATCCTTTGGAAGTGGATCTACCAAAATTGATGGAAAAGGAACTGTTACCCTTAAGAAAAGGAAAGGCTCAAAATTCTTTGCTAGTAAACGGGCTCAAACACAATCTCTTGAGTGTTAGCCAAATATGTGATCAAGGACATAATGTTGTCTTTAGCACTAAATATTGTGAAATAAGGAACTCTTCCTCAGGGGAACTTGTGGCAAAAGGAGTTAGAACATCAGATAACATCTACATTCTAAACAAAATTCAAGAAGATAAATGTTACTTAAGTCAAACAGATGAAAGTTGGCTATGGCACAAGCGACTTGGACATACAAGTTTCGATAACTTGATCAATATCAGCAAGATTAATGCAATATGAGACATCCCAAAGTTATTCAAGCCAAATCAAGGAGTATGTGGTCCATGTCAACATGGAAAGGAAACTAGAACCAGCCACAAGACCAAGGAGTTTTCTGCGTCAAAACCTTTGGAGATCATTCATGCTGATTTATGTGGACCAACTAGAACTCCGGCACTCCAAGGAGAAAGGTACTTTTCTTTATTTGGTATGACTATACTAGAATGATGTGGGTAAATTTCATAAAATATAAATCTGAAGCATTTGAGTGTTTTAAGAATCTTAAAGCTCTTGTAGAAAATGAAAAGGATTCTAAGATTAAATGTCTTAGAATGGATAGAGGGGGATAATTCACATCAAAATAATTTGATGAATTCTGTAAAGTACATGGAATCGAAAGAGAACTTTATGTTGCCAAAACACCCAAGCAGAATGGGGTAGTTGAAAGAAGAAATCAAATAGTTCAAGAAATGGCAAGAACAATGTTAATAGCAGCTGACTTGTAGCTAAAATTCTGGAGAGAAGCAGTCGGGACAGTTGTTTATACCTTGAATCGAACTCAACTAAGACCAAATAATGAGAAGACCCCTTATGAATTATGGAAAGGAAGACTTGCTTCAGTAAAATACTTCAAGATTTTTGGAAGCAAGTGCTTCATAAAAGTCAATGATGACTCACCAGGAAAATTTGATTCTCGGGTTGGCGAAGGAATATTCCTTGGATATTCTACAAGGAGAAAAGCCTACAAGTGCTACAATAATCAACTACGGAAAATAGTGGAAAGCATTGATGTGAAGATTGATGAAGACCTTCCAGAAAAAGAAATTGAAGACCATGAAGTTGACCCTCTCATTGAAGAAGAACCTGAAAAAGAGGAAAAAGATCAAGAAAAACACAAGGAAAAAGAACCATCTCAAACCCCTTCAAAGATGAAGTTTCTCCAAAAACATCACCCAGAAGAGCAGATTATTGGCAATATAGATGAAGGGATGCAAACCCGAAGAAGGATGACAAGTACACCAAAGAAAAATGATGTTGCTCTCCTATCTATGATAGAATCAGAAACATTTACTCAAGCAAGTAAGGATCCTCATTGGGTAAAAGCCATGGAAGAAGAAATGTCTCAAATCGAGAAGAATGAGACATGGGAGCTGGTACCTTGTCCAAAGGATAAAAATATAATTGGAACCAAGTGGGTGTTCAAAAACAAAATGAATGAAGATGGACAAATCATCAGAAATAAGGCAAGGCTTGTTTGTAAAGGTTATTCACAAATTGAAGGAATCGACTTTGAAGAAACCTTTGCACCAGTAGCTCGTGTGGAAGCTATAAGGATGTTCTTGGCATTTTCTTGCTCAAAAGGATTTAAAATCTATCAAATGGACATAAAATCAGCATTTCTGAATGGGGAACTCAAGGAAGAAGTCTACATGGAGCAACTAGAAGGGTTTAATGTAGCAGAAGGAAAAGACTTTTTTTGTAAGTTGAAAAAAGCATTATATGGGTTGAAACAAGCTCCTAGAGCTTGGTACACAAGATTGGATCACTATCTACAATAACAAGGCTTCAAGAAGTGGGTGGCAGGAAGTAATCTCTACATAAAGATGGATGAGGATAAGTTACTAGTCACTCTTGTCTATGTTGATGATCTGATTTTTGATAGTAATAATGATGAGATGAGCCATGAGTTTGCTCAAAATATGTCAAAAGAGTTCGAAATGTCGATGATAGGAGAATTATATTACTTCCTTGGACTACAAATATCTCAAACCATGATAGGCATGTTCATATCTTAAGCAAAATATCTTAAAGACATGCTTAAAAGTTATGGAATGGAAGACTGTGCACCCATGAGCAGTACACCTATGACCACAGATTGCAAATTAAGCAAAGATGATTACTCTCCTCCGGTAGATGCAACTCATTACAGGTCAATAATTAGAGCCTTCCTATACTTAACTACTACGAGACCTGACATTATGCAAGCAGTAGGAATGGTGGCAAGATTTCAATTAGCTCCTAAACAATCCCATTTGTTGGTTGTAAAAAGAATTCTCAGATACTTGAAAGGAACTCCTGATTTTGGTCTTTGGTACCCTAAGAGCTCAAATCTTACTGTGACTGCATACACCGATGCTGATTGGGCCAGAAGTGTTGATGATAAAAAAAGTACTAGTGGAAATGCATTCTTCCTGGGAGATTTTAGTATCTTGGCTCAGCAAAAAACAAACATCCATATCATAATCTATAGCTGAAGCCGAGTATATAGCTACTGCAGATTGTTGTACATAAGCATTATGGATGAAGGAAGATCTGAAAGATGTCAACATAGGTACCAATCAACCAATCACCATCTATTGTGATAACACAAGTGCTATTAGTCTCAACAAAAATTCAGTGATGCACTCAAAAACCAAACATATACCAATCAAGTATCATTTCCTTCGTGAACAAGTACCTGAACAAAACATCAACTTGGAATATATCAATACTAAGGAGAAGATAGATGATATTTTCACAAAACCTCTTCCTCGAGATGCATTTGAACATATTTGCCAAAAGATGGGGGTTATTTATCTAGCATCACATTAAGTTGATTCATAAAGATGTTGCATGATAGGGGGAGCAGTTCGACAGGGGGAGTCCTTGTGCACTCCTTTTCCATTGATGTCAAAGGGGGAGAGAAGAAGAATATTGCCATCAATGACAAAGGGGAAGATTGTTAATCTAGGTTGTCATTGATGTCAATATAGCAGTGTTTGTGATGGAAATTCTTTGATACATGATTTCCCATTGATCATAATGCTCATAGTGATGAAAGTTTGATATATGATGATATTATGAGATGGAGGACCCAAGTGGATTGAATATATATATATATATAGACAAAATAGAAGCAGTAGAACCATGAAGCAACAGGAGCAAGAAGCCAAAGAGGAGAAGCCATCGTGAAGCCAAAGAGTAAGATGAAGAGTTTATCGAATGCCATCAAAGAAGCAAGTCATCGAAGCAAGAGAAGCAGGTTATCACATATGCCTAAGGGTAAGTGTTATCGAAAGAACAAAGAGCAACAACGATAACAAAGGAGTAAAGAAGAAAACATCGGAGGAGCCATATCAGAAGAGCGGAAGAGTGAAGAGAAGTCATAGGAGCAACAACTATCGGAAGAGCGGAGGTTAGCAGTGTATGGATGTTTTGATCGTGGCTGAAGGCCCACGCTAAATACTAGCCACCGACCTCATTTTCAAACACTTACGTCACAGTTAATGGCAGGCGTTAGGCCTATTTTCAACCCGTGTGCTATTTGAAGACCCGCAGGCCATAGATTTGATGACCTCGTATATCCAATGGATATCGGGTCATAAAGTGATCAGACATTAATTTCAAAACAGACCCAAACTTTTATAGATCAAGGATTTATAATCCTTATCGGCTCCGTAAGGGGGATTAAGCGTCGCGCAAGTTCCCCAACTGATATCATTGTGAACCATTGGATCCAGTGTGCCTTGATCAAATGGTGGAGGATCAACGATTGGGTTTGTTGATCGGGTGGATCAACAACCGTCAGATTAATGATGAGATCAATGGTGGAGAATTAATCTGATAATACTTGGGACTGAGTGGACCCGAGAAGTTTATGGACATGGGTTTATTTTATTTGGGGTCTGGTCTTGTGCATTCAGGTGGGACCGGCGTTCGTTTGCAGGATTAAAGGAATAACTTCGATTTTTCATGAAGTTGTGATTGCAATTAAAGGTGATGACATGGCATGTGAGAACTCCCTGTGTGTATAGTAGCTCTTATATGGTTTCCGTAAAAAATCAAGTCTATGGATAAAAGACTCTCTGATATATATTTTTAGTAAATGAGTCCACCCCTTCACCTTTGAATGAGTCATTTCGATTCATTGGCAAAACTCATACATATATATATATATATATATATATATATATATATATATATATATAGATATATATATATATAGATATATATATGTATATATATACATATACATATATATATATATATATATATATATATATATATATATATATATATATATATATATATATATATGTATATATATGTATATATACATATACATATATATATATATATGTATATATATGTATATATATATACATATGTATATATATGTATATATATACATATATATATATATATATACATATATATACATATATATATATATATATATATATATATATATGTATATATATATATATATATATATATATATATATTTATATGTATATATATATATATATATATATATATATATATATATATATATATATATATATATATATATAGATATGTATATATATACAAGTTGAAACGATTCATTGGAATAGTGAGGCGTATCAGGCATCTATCACAGAGAACAAGAAAAGTTCACAACTTGTGAACTGGAAGAAATAGAGGATGTTGAAGGTCTAGCAGACATAGAAGGTGCAGTAGAAGCCGAAGGCCGAGCGAAGAAGGAAGTTGTAGATTGATAGAACACAATGAAGAAGACTTTGAGAGCAGTGTAATACAATCAAAACATTTCTTGACAAGATAGGGTTGGATCCCTTGGGGTTGGTGCCTCAGAATTGGAAGGATTGGTGTCCTTGGAGTTGGTGCTCCTAAACACAAGGTTGGTGCCTTGAGAAGATAGGGTTGGTGCCTTAGAGGTTGGAGCCTCTCAAAAGATCAAGTTGGTGCTTGGTAATAGATTGGAGCCTTATATATATTGTACCTGATTTATTGTAAAGATTATATTATTAAAAGTATTTATGCCTATTGTTCATTTTGTGTCCTAAATATAAATGATTTAACTGGTAAAAATAGCAATTGAAAAGAAATACTGATTCACCCCCCCTCTCAGTATTTCCAACAAGTGCAAGAACCAGATGCAACCAAGTCACATGGGTTCAGCTTTTGTTTAGACAATAAAGAAAGTAAGTGACACAAGTTGTAAAGCGAAAGATAAATTCAAATGAAAGCACAAGTACCTCAGAAGTGCATGACAAGTTGTTGAGATATAAGGAGGGAGGCTCCAAAATGAAGTGAAGGAAAAAATTTTGAGGGTGGTTGTAGCCACTACAACATTGGCGACACACTGGTAGATTCCCAACTCTCTGTATGGATCTTGTCTCATGTAAAGTGAGTCTAAATCCTTCGGAATTATTGTTCGATTCTTTAATCATCATGGCATCCTCCCTAGCTTGAGTTAAAGATATAGTCCCTTCCATTCTCTTGATCGTTCAACACACATACCAAGCTAAGCCAACTGAGTTGTTTCGATTGGGGATGAGTGGTATATTGATGCACAAGTAATGTAGACTTTCATATTTTAAGTTTCATCTCTAGTGTTGCTCCACTGCCAGCAGGCCTGAACAATACCCCGGCGGAGTCACCTCAAAAACACTAGCATCGCTCCACTGCCAACGATCCTGGATAGTACCCCGAAGGAGTTACTTGCTTCACCTCTCTGCGCAGGAAGATTTTCTCTTCTTTCACCTTTATTTATTATTATTATTATTATTATTTTTTCATTTTTCATTTTTTAAAGCACTATGCATAGGCACTTATTTATTTCATGAGGCGGAAGAGGGATCCTGACTTATTGAGAGAAGAAGAGGTTGTCCCTTCAGAGAAGTATGTTATATATACCTTTGACATACTTGTTAAGGTTTTCCCTCTCACCTTACTCTACTTGATTGAGTTGACAAGGGTTAATTGAATATACAAAAACCGATTAGAGTAGGCGGTACTAGTTAAAAGTCTAAGCATTGTGTTTTCACCAAGACTCACCCTAAACGAAACGTATTTTCCATCAGGGTATCATCGACTAAAGAATGCAATCTCTTCATAAAGAGAGGGGATAATAGATAACCAAATGTTGATAGTTGTACAAGTCCTCTTATACTTCACCCTGCTTGTCTCAAGAGCCAAACACAGTTTCATGTGAAACTAATCCTACGGGTTCATAACAAGCAAACAAACAAGCAAGCAAAGGACAGAAGTAAAAATAAAACAAAGCGAGTAAGAAAAGAAAAACATGAAAGCAAAGAAAACAAGAAAGAAAACCAAAAAAGAAATAAACCACTACTCCTACTCCTAAGCTAAACAGTGCATGGGCCTACTCACGTGAACTGATATTTCCAATGCACGCATCGACGCATTGGTTGGCCCATGTTGGTGAAGGCATGATCGAAAAGAAATATATTAAGGTAAACCAGTGCACAAGAAAGATAAAACAATGACGACCAACACGTTCGAAGTTTAAATGCGTCCACAAAAAATAAAAGAGTAAAAGCGCAAGACAAACACTTTGTAGATGTACCATGATGAAGCATCGCGCTGTGCACAAATGAAAAACATGCACACTCTTTTGATCTGGATAGACGAGCAAACATGAATAAGGAAGAAAAAATTCGCTTAGCAACATGAATTTCTACATATGTTGTAGGATCATGCAATTCTAGTGGAGGATGTGAAATTTATGGATCAGATTGATTTCAATACAAATTGGAGAGTGATGAGGATCCTGGGGTGTTTCAATAGATTTTTGATCAGAAGTGGAATTTTTCCTTAAGACAATGAGAACCTGACATAACCATCAGCTCGGGTTGAAGTGCCTCGACATCTTGAGGGGTTTCCACTTCATCATTGGGTAGATCATCAAAGATCGTTGGCTTGGAAAGATCAATAGTAAGTGAATCAACATTGTAATCAAATTAGTGAGTGAAGGGATCACGACAGCCACGATCAAAAAATTCGAGATGTACATCGGAATCCTCATGATTCAACGAATGATACAAAGGAGTTGATGCAAAACAAAATATTTCACCCTCTAAATTTCTAGATTTCCAGAAAGAAAAGATGACAGATTGGGTGACTTTATAAGGAAAAATGTATCCTCTCCACAATCAAATGTTGGACTGACATCCTGAGTGTCATGTGAATGATAAGAAGTAGAAACATCCAAGAATGAATTTTCACAAGATGAATTAGAAATGTAAGAATCACAAAAGATGTCAGGAAACTGTGGATGAGGTGCAGACAAAAGGAGGTCATCCTTCACTACATGTTCTTCTTCAAATTCCCACACATACTCATAAAAAATGATAGTGTAAGTTGGCTTCTCAACACCATCTCCTTCAACAAATTGATCCTCATGAACAATAGAGGTGGAGTCTAGAATGAGTGAACATAACATAGTACAATCTGAAGGATCAAAGGAACAAGAGGACGGAGGTTGAGAAGACAAGAGTGTGTGAAAACCATTAGGGTTTTAGTCCAAAACTATGCAGATGTTCAGAGTAGGTGGAGTGGGAGGATATGACATTTCAACAGATGGGTTCACAACTTCTGCCACCTCATCCTACGGAGCTAGAGCTGTTTGATGAGAAGAGGATGGAGGGTCACTTGTGACAGTAACCTTGTTTGTCTTAGATTTGGAAGCTCTAACACCGAGGTATGCTGGGAGAGGTTCAAACGATTCTAACACATGTGGATTTTCACATATGTGAAGAAGATACTGAAATCTTTCCTTGAGAAATTTCCAATCAATTTCATCTTCAAGGATTTGAAAAGAAAGATTACATAAGTGATCCCAAAACTGCACAATAGATTCATCAAGTGTTTTCCATAATTTCAGAATTTTTTTATTGAGTGCTTTGTGTTCATAGTGATAGAAAGAACAGATTAACTCTTTCATCATGTGATCATAAGAGTGAATAAATGTTGCGGGAAATGTGCGACACCATTGGTCAACATGCCCGTCGAACATGTAAGTGAACAACCCACAAACAATGTCGTCTGAAGGGACTTCATTCCTTTCACAAAAGCCTAACAAGGCAACTCCGTGTCTTAACAAGGCTTCTCTGCCTTCACTGTCGTACTTTATATGTGACAAGTCATATATGACATCCTTTGACACTTCAAAGTCATGTTCATGAGAAAAACATGTTGGATTTGAGATTGTAATGTAAGTCATGGATGGTATGCAGAGATTCAAAATAGAATTTGAGGGCTCCTCTTGTCATATGGATCTCCTTCTAGCACCAGAAATGTTGAAGGTGTTAGACCCACCAAAATGTCAAGGGATATCCCTAGTAATAAGTCCCAACTAGACCTCAGACCATTTGGAGGAGGATTCCCAACAGTTGGTAGTAAAGTAATGCCTTGACTGTGGTAGCGTGTAGAGGTAAGTGTGATAGCTTTGTCGGAAGCAAGTGTGTGACCTTCCAGAAAGTCAAATGAGATGCATGGGTTTCTAACACATGGAGGGGAAAATGAAGTGTGTACCTTAGAATCCTGTAATAGTACACAGCCTAAAAGGAACACACGAGCGGAATGAAATCACAGGACGGAAAGCGGAATAGTCCACAAACCAAAGTGACAGGTTAAACCAACAACACATCTGCAACAAGATTCATACAATTGCATACAAAATAGTTCATTCACAAATACATAAGTTAAATGACATATATTGCTAAAGTAATGAGAATAATTGAACTACAATAACAACATATGCATGAAAATATGTTGGCTTTGTTATATGTATTACGTTAAAGTTACATCCATACATACACCATTAAAAACCACTAGCCCCAATAGTGGAACATTACAGTCAACACCGCCTGCTCCTCCAAAGAGATGTACTCGCTCTACGTTGTGGAGAAGCCAAGGCTCGTCATAATACTCTCCAAGCCTTCTCTAAGAAATTCCTAGCCAAAATCTTGGCTCCCAAAAGCATGTACTATGAGTTATGAGGTTCTATATATAGCAAAGGGTGGGGTGACCCTTGACATTCCCCTTTGACTCTTGGACTACCCTCATGACTCTTCACATTACATAGTGACTATTCACATTCCACTAGTGACACTTGGAATTTCACTTACAACATATTTACAATAATACAATTTCCACATATACCCATGTGGGACAAAATAGGCTTGAGTCAACCTAACAAGACAAACAACATCACTCAGGGTCTTGGGGAAAGACCAACTTGGTAACCTCCTCGTGGTGGTCTTCAGTGACGAACTGATACCAAGCTTGGTACTGCACTATTGATTCCCCGTACTATTTTATGATGTCTTTATCAAAGCAAACTCTTACCTCCATAGATTCGAGGTATATGGTTCTCAAACGTTTGTCCATATCATCTTAAAGCATGTGCAACACTGTCCTAAGTGTGGCTGGACCACCAATGTACTTCTGCATGTTCTTTACGCTCAGCTTCAAGTCATCACTAGTGGCTACACGCATCAACTGCTCTATGTACCTTTCGACCTCCAGCATGATTTGGTTCTTCCTCATGGCTTCAGTGAGGGTTTTGATCGAAGGGATCCTGTGTGTCCTCACTATGACATCCAAACTCCTGTACAACCGTGCATAGAAAGCCTCGTTGCGGGTGATGAGCGGAGGGAGATGGTCATAGTTTTGGATCAACATCTGAATCCATTCTTTGTCTAGCTCTTCTTGCGGCTTCATCATATTGTGCAAGTAAAGTGGGGCCCCCTTGTACCTCATTTTACATTCCTGTACATGCGCAATAATAGCGTAGATGTCTTGGACAGTTTGGGTTGTCTTCGTGCACTACTGCTGAAAACCATATAGATGGACAATCGACTTGTCCACGGTGAAAAATATGCTATATAGTGTCTACATGGTGGTCTCCAAAGTTGATATATCTACAAGTATTACTTATTCATTTCTACCATAGCGGATCCTACAAACTTCTATGTTCTCTGCCTAGACTCTTGCAAGTTCTTCGCCATCTGATCATTCTCTGCTATCAAGAACTTGACCATCGAACTCGTGGCTTCTGCATAAGGCTTAGAAGCCTCAACCATGGTAGCTCGATGTCTTCTGACATTTGATGTAATCACCCTTTCCTCTATGTGTGCAGGTGATGTATGATCATCCGAGAGTTGCTTTCTTCATGCGTATACAATCCTATGCTGTGACTTGTCAAATGATAGATTGTACACATCCATCTCTGAATCATCATCAAGGAGAACAACCTCTGCTTGCTCGCTGAGGACCGGTTGTGATTTTGGAGGTGGGAGAGACTGAGATGTGACCTCAAATGCTCTTGGCATGAGATTGGAGTCTTGGGCATGTGGCTCCTATTCCGTCTCCATGTTTGTTTCCTCAACCATCTACTCAACCTGCTGAGAAAATTCCTAAACCTACACCTGCTCACCCTCTTCTCAATCTACTGGCTGCTCTACTACCTCAACCTGTATAGGTGTACTTTTCTCTATCAGTGCGCCTTGTCTTTCCTCTTGTTCTCGTTTCTTCTTGTCTTCCCTTTCTCTCCTCTAGAGCTCTCTCTCTGCTTTCACCTTCTTCTCCATCTCCTGCAACTTCCTCTCTGTATCTTCCAACCTTTTCTTCTCTCTCTTCCTCGGTTCTACTCTCCTTTCGCACTGTCGCCTCTTTGACTCTATCTCCAAAGCTACTTTCTCAACGAGATGATCTTCTCTAAATTTGTAGATTTTCTCACCCTCTGCGCTCTCGACAATCTTACTCTTCCCTTTATCTTGCATCGGTTTGCTGCTCACTGCTGCTATTGTTGTTGCTTCCTCCTGTGTTGTTTCCTGCTGTGATTCTTTCCATTCTACATCCATGTTGACCAATTCATTGAGCCTAGAGGAGTTGTAGCAATTCCTCCAAGGATCTTCCTTTGGGCAATGACATGCCCCATGGATCCATGGGTAATACACCTTCACACAATGGTTCTTGCATATTCAGTGGGGATCATATAGATTGAAACTCTTGGTGTCGAACCCAAACTTCTTCAAGTCTTTAGCCTCGACATTCACATCCTTCAAAGTATGTATCTTGTACAATCCAATCCACAAAGGAAGAGTAGGCCATGGTGCCTTCTTGCTCATATGTAATCATGCTAATAACCCTGTGGAGATGTGATATGCAATCTATTGCATGACCAACTTGTCCATGGAAAAACTTGGTAGCTCATGTAGAGGCTTCTCTCCACCAAACATCCTGATGAAGGTGCCACCAGGTGAGGCATACCAATCTACAATGTTAAGCAATTCTTGCATCGTTTCTTGGGACATGCAAGGTGGATCATGTTCAAAGATCATCATGTACAACGAGGTGATGAAGTGGTCAGAAAACCTTGCAATGAATCCTCGGTAGCTGCACTCAGAGATAAACTTGCAATATATGTTAACAACCTCCTCTGATGGTGTCCATGTCCAACCCATGCCAGAGAATTGTTGTTGGGCACATATTGCATCAAGCAGGTACGCAAACATAAAGAATCTTGCTTGCTCATCCTTAGGCAGACTCTGGGCATTAGACACATGCACTTTCAGCTGAAGAGCCAACAAGTCCAACCAATTGAATGGACTTCCTTCATTTTCCAACAAATCCAACATAACTACCCAAATCTACGGAAAGGTCTTTGTTCTCTCTTGACTATACAAGCAACATGCAAAGACAACCAAGAGTTGGTAGCCTTCCTGAGTGACTTCATCTTGTAGACCTGGTTGGGTGTCACTCTGAACTTCAATGGATCTTTTACCCAACACTTCATGATGTCCCTAGTGTTCACATTACTGTTGGTAGTGTAGAAAAATCCATCCATGTGGTTCAATGGTTGTGGAAAGTGATACATATGATGGTAGTTTTCCAACTTGAAGGTGGCAAGCTATGTTCCACGATTACTTCTCAATGTCATCATCTCGGGATCGATATATGAGACAATCCAGTGAATGATATCCACGCACACGAAGGCGGGATACGCGCATGCAACATTGTATAGTCCTGACTTGTGGATGTTGACATAGAATTGTCGAACTTCTAGATCTTCCTTTGAAGCTACCTACAAATATGTCCTTTATTTCTTGCCATGTAATATTCATGTCCTTCTCTATGAACAACTGCATGTCTGCATAGATGGGAAAATTCATTAGCACCTATTCAACTACATCTCTAGTGTTTCTCTCTACAATATCCTTTGATCCAGCTCTCTTTGAAACCATGCTGCTTTTACTACTATGAAGATGCTCAACAACTAATGTGCCTAGAGATAGAGCAGACACTCACATCAAGAAAATGTTAGCTTAAAGACACAAAGCACTTCAAAGATCAATCATGCAACAAACTGGGAAACTGCGGGGCAAGTTTGCGTAGTTGTGACTCTTAGAGGTGAGGTATTATCAACTAGATATGCACATTGCATAGTCCCAGCTGCTAATGAGAGGTATTGATGACTGGAACTGTGCAGAGCGCAGTCGAGTGTGGCTTTCTGTGGACTGGAATTGTGAAATGCACAATTCAGTCTGGATTGATGTTGGTTGGGACTAGATATTACGCAATCCCAGTGGGTAAGACTCCGAGACTGACTCCTAGAGCTACACAGAGCATAGTTGGAGCCAGTGACTGACAGCCTCTATGGAATTCCTAGAGCCAAGACAGAGCCTTAAGTTCTAGAAATGAGTAGTGCATGCCGAGAAGAGCTAGATTTGAGCCAAGGAAGTCCATATCTGCCCAAGGAAAACAAATAGATCTGAATACATGAGCGAAGGATTGTGCATATATGAGTGAATGGTCATGTGTGCAATAAAAAAAATGCAGGAATTAGTCCAACAGACGAACAACAAAGCTTGTGGGGAGAGTTGTCGCAACGACGACCATTAGTGCAAAAACCAATTTATGCATGTGAGGTTTAAGAAAGGCAATGAAAAACTTGAATAACACTTATACAAGTTAAAACAAACTAAAATACAAGTGTTTTTTCAATAAAACATGCAAAATAACACTCACACAAGCCAAGGAAACAAAAGAAACAGAAAAAACAACAAAAGACTTGAAAATCAAAACTTACCCAGAAAAGTTGTGCTGGTTGTGCTGAAGGTTGCTATATGCCTCGAGAATGCCAGAGCGCTCCAAGATCGAATGTGAAAATGATCTATGGTGGCATCCATTAAATAGATTTGATCGATTTAGGGTTGATTACATGCATGCCAAAAATCTAGGAAAAAGCAACAAGTGGCAGAAATTTCTAAAATTAACTCAAGTGTAACTCCCAGTGTTAAAAACAAGTCCCTATCTTTAGGGATGGTTTTTTCTTTTTTCCTTTTTTCCTTTTCAGGAAGGGTTTCCATGTATACATGGATAAATTGTGTAGTTCTAGGGTGAATCGAGCAACCTTCTGGTACATGCATCGAACAACAGCTGAGGGAATGCTTCTGTGCAATTCATGGGCTGAGTGGCTTTGGCTGCCTCTCATGCTCTGTGTAGTTTCCCAACTGAAGACACATTTTCAGCTAGGTGTGTCCATTTCTGGAGCCAAAGCTCACTACTAGGTTGATCTGCGCAATTCTTAAGAGAAAGGCTTACTACTAGTCTGCACTACGCATTCCCTGATAGAAACGTTGGTTGTTGTCTAGGACTACACAATTTTCCAAGGCAGTGCAAGAACCAGATGCAACCAAGTCATGGGGGGTTAGCTTATGGTTATACAACAAAGAAAATAAGCGACACAAGTTGTAAAGATAAAGATAAATTCAAATGCAAGCACAAGTACCTGAGAAGTGCAAGACAGTTGTTGAGATTTAAGGAGGTAGGCTCCAAAATGAAGCGAAGGAAAAAATTTGGAGGGTGGTTGTAGCCACTACAACAGATAGAAAAACAAAAGAGTTTTATGAACTCAAAATGGGATAGTTAACTAGTGATGAGTATGTCACCAAATTTTTCGAACTGTTGAGGTACGTACCATATCTCAAGGATGATAAAGCCAAGATTCAGAGGTTTATCAACAGGTTTTTGATGGAATTCAAAGATAAAATCTAATTGCTAGAACCCAAAACCCTGAAGAATGCTTTCAAGAAATTAGGACACTGTTATGAACAAGGAAAGCATAGGCCTGAAATTAGGATCAAATGGTAGATCAAGAGCAACACTAGACGTGATAAGAATTGGCCCAAGAAAAACCTGGATAGGTGGGATGTAAACCACCCAGCTCAGAAACAACAATTTCAACAAAATCCCAATGTTGT
The DNA here is from genome assembly GCA_031772625.1 of Pinus tabuliformis. Lineage (NCBI taxonomy): Eukaryota > Viridiplantae > Streptophyta > Pinopsida > Pinales > Pinaceae > Pinus > Pinus tabuliformis. The sequence continues at coordinate 1,272,536,665 of CM062820.1, read as the reverse complement.
TGACAAGAAAAATGTGCAGTAACCAGCATCAGCACAACCCAAGTTTGAAGGTAGAGAACCACTCAAGTGTTGTACCTATGGTGGGGACCATAAAATAAGAGATTGAGCACATTAGCAAAATGTTGGACCAAATGTTTACAACACTGAAGAGGCAAGAACAGTGGGTGAAGTAGTGTAGAGTATGCCTAGAATTTATGCAGTAGTGGAAAATCACCAATTAGATCACCAAGCATCCATCATTGAGGTGGAAGGTAAGCTACAACAACAAGTCATTTCCATTTTGATTTATCCAGGTTCTAATTATAGCTATATCAGCCCAAAAATTATTGAGAAGTGTGGATTGGGAAAGGAGTTGCATCAAGAACCTTAGTTGGTTCAATTGGAAACAGGAACTAGAAGAAGAATCAACCATTAGGTAAGATCATGTGTGATTGAGCTCAATGGCATGGCCACGACAACCCACTTGAATATGTTTCCATTGGGAGGGTATGGCATATTATTGGGAATGGATTGGTTGTACTTGCACCAAGCCAAGGTATATTGATATGAGGAGGCAATAGAATGCTTGTATGATCAAGGAACAAAAAATGTGTTGCAAGGCAAGAAGAAACCCATGACAGTAAGGTTGACACTACTATGCAGGATAAACGTAGTAGCAGGAAAGGATGCATGTTGTCTGCAGTACAATTTCCAAGAATGAGGAAGATGGAAGGGAAGAAAAATGTAAGCAAATTGAATTTCTTCAAAAGTACCCTGTGTTGCAACAATACATGGATGTTATTCTAGTAGAGGTTCCTAGATTACCTCCTCATAGAGAGAGAGATTTCTCTATTGAACTAGTGCTAGGAGCAACACCAACATCTAAGCACCATATAGAATGAGCATGCCAGAATTGGTTGAGCTCAAGTTACAACTGAAGGAGATGCTGAACAAGGGTTACATAAGGCCATGTGTGTCTCCTTGGGGAGAACTAGTACTATTTGTAAAAAAGAAAGACAAAACCCTTCGATTATGCATTGATTAAAAACAACTAAATAAGGTAACCATTAAGAATAGGCACCCCTTACCAAGGATCGATGATCTCTTTGACTAGTTAAGAGGAGAAAGCATTTTCTCCAAAATAGACTTGAGGTCAGGCTACCATCAAGTAAGAATCAAGGAGGAAGACATCTATAAAATTGCTTTCGGAACAAGATATGGGAACTATGAATTCGTATTGGTACCTTTTGGACTCACTAATTCCCTGACCACTTTCATGTTCCTGATGAACGAATTGTTGGGTCCATATTTGGACAAGTTTGTCATAGTGTTTTTTGATGACATACTAGTTTATTCAAAGACATAAGAAGAACATGAAAATCATTTGGGTGTAGTTTTACAACTATTGAGAGAACATAAGATCTATGCAAATGTCAACAAGTGTGATTTATTCCAATCATAGATACACTGTTTAGGCCACATCGTCTCTAAGGAAGGCATATCAGTCAACCCTGGAAAGATTAACACCATAAGGGAGTGGCCAACTCCAAAGAACTTGGATGAGGTTAGATCATTCATGGGATTGGCAGGATACTATAGGAAATTTATTCAGAATTTCTCCAAAATTGATCATCCCATTACAACCTTGCATAAAAAAGGGAAAATAATTGAACGGACTACACAATGTGCAAAAAGCTTTGAGAAATTGAAAAGATTACTCATAAGTTCGCCTATGTTGAGAATCATAGATTCTGACAAGGATTTCATGGTGTGTACAGATGCACGCAAAGAGGCACTCGGTAGAGTCTTAATGTAGGAAGTGCAAGTAGTGTGCTATGAATAAATAAAGTTGAATAAGCATGAGGAAAATTATGTGACACGTGATTTAAACTTGGATGCTATAGTTCATTCTTTAAAAATGTGGAGGCACTACCTCCTTAGCAGGAAGTTCACGCTCGTGTCAGACCATAGTAGACTCAAATATTTTTTTGGATAGTCGAATTTGGATGCTAACCAAGAAAGATGGTTGACCATGCTCACCAAGTTTGACCTTGAGATTAAGTACATAAAAGGTAATGAAAACAAGGTTGTTGATGCCTTAAGTAGAAGAATTCAAGTAAGCCACTTGGCAACGGTAAGTTTGTATACAAAATATCTGGACGAAAGCATCAAAAGTGCGGGGCAGCTAGATGAAAGGCACCAACAAGTGAAAGAAAAGTTCCAGCAAAGTGGTGAGGATGCAAGATCTCATCTCACTAAGGACAAGTTAGTTAGGTTCAAAATTCGGATTTATGTGCTTAACAATGATGAACTAAAAAGGAAAATAATGAAAGAGTTCCGTGTTAAGCTATACTCAGGCCACCCAGGGTAAAAAATGACCCTCACCCCAATTAAAAGCTACTACCATTGGTCAAATATGAAGAAATAAGTGGACAATTTTGTAGCAAGATGCACATAACACTAGCAAGTAAAGGTTGAATGCAAACACCCAATAGATGGTTGGAGTCTATCCCTATCCTGAAATGGAAGTGGGAGGTAATATCTATGGATTTCATTATAGGATTGCCCAAACCACCTAAGAAACATGATGTAATCATGGTAGTGGTGGAAAAAATTAGCAAAGTAGCTCATTTTGTGGCAATCAAATCCACAAATTCTATTAGTGATATATCCCAATTATTCATAAAAGAGATTGTGAGGCTACATGGAATTCCCAAATAGATTGTATTAGACAAAGATGCTAAATTCAGTTCCAGGTTTTGAAAGGAACTGTTTGTGGGATTGGGAAAAGAATTAGCATTTACTAAAGCCTATCATCAACAAACTGATGGGAAAATAGAGAGGATTAATCATATCCTTGAGGACATGTTGAGGATGTATGTGATGCATCAGCCCAAGAAATAAGAAGAATATCTTCCACTTGTGGAATTGTCATACAATAATGGACACCAAGATTCCATAACGATGACCCCCTTTGAGGTATTGTATGGCAGGAGATGTAATACTCCTATTAGATTGAGTAACCCAAATAACAGAGTTCATTTAGGACCTAATATGCTTAAGGATATGGAACACCAAGTTCATATCATAAAGCAAAATCTGAAAGTGGCACATGATAAATAGAAAGGATATTTAGATAAGCATAGGGTGCATAAAGAGTTCCAATTACGAGAACATGTTTATCTGAGAATTTTACACGAGAAAAGTTCCTTAAAAATGGGAACATGTGCCAAGTTGGAACCATGGTATTGTGGGCCATTTGAAATTATTGAGAGGATTGGACCAGTAGCATATAGACTGCCATTACCACCATCAATTAGAGTTCATGATGTTTTCTATGTTTCTTTACTTAAAATGTATGTACATGGTTCTAATCATGTTATTGATTGGTATATGTTACAGGTGGAATCAGAGGGAGAGTTCCAACCATATCCAAGGTACATTATGGACCAAAGGAGTCTCATGCTTTGGAATTGAGTTATAAAGAAATTCAAGGTATAGTGGAAATACTTTCGGCCAGAGGGGGCCATGTGGGAAATGGTCGATGCCATGAAAGCTAACTACACTTTCTTGTTGGATGATCAAAATAAATGTGAATATTTGGAAATTCTATATAGAGTTGTGTGTATAAATATCCATGAAACAATATGTGTATTATTTTAAATTTGGCATTGTATACATGTGAAAGAATGTTGAGGGTGAAATTCCTTCAAGGGGGAGTGGACTATGACATCCCCACCCAAGGTTCTCATATGAGACACATTATAAATCTGATGTGAATACTTTTCAATGTTTGAAATAAAAGAAAAAAAAGGGAAGGAAGGGGACTGAGTCAGGGGACACAGATTCTGTAGCTAGGGAAGGAGAATTGATGCTTGGAATGTTATGGTTTCTTGTGCAAAGAAGGAACCTAAACTTCAGGATAGCCATTGAAGGCTGGCTAGTGCATGAAGTAAATGACTGATGCTTGAAAATTAAATGGGCTGAGGAAAATTAATCAAGCCCATCCTTTCTTGATAGAGAACAATAAGAAAAGAGGACATAGTTTATGAAGGGATGTAGAAAAAATTAGGAGACAACAAAAAATAGTAGAGAGGGTATTCGAGGAAGGGGCTCAAATAGTAAGAAAGGGCAATTCGGAAAAGAAGGGAACTTTCGAACTCCTTGCAGTAGGGGAGAAAAGATCTTATTTTTGGGAGGAAAAATGAGAAGTGAACTGGAGTCAGCCTTAGGAAGAAGATTTGAGTAGGCAGTTCTGAAGGGAAGAGAAGAGAAGGGGATCAGTTCTTTGTCTTTCGAGGTTGTGGGTTGAGTGCTAGTCTCTGGAGCCCTGTAACAACTTGGGGTCCCTGTAGGTTGTGGGTTGAGATAGGATCCTTGGATCCTTGTAATAGCTTGGGTCTCTAAAGGCTATGGATTGAGACAAAGGTCTCTGGAGCCTTGTAATAGCTTGGGTCCCTAGAGGCTATGGGTTAGGATGAAATATCTGGAGCCCGGTAAGATATTGGGTCCCCTAGAGGCTATGAGTTGAGGTACCTACTCTAGAGCGCTATAATAGCTTGGGAAGAGACCATCCTAAAGAAGAAGCAAAGGAAGACTTGATTAAAGAATTTTGGACATTTCCCTGTTGGTACAATGGATTATGGACTCCCTAGAAGGGGGTGAATCACTGTGTGTGCATTTTGGGGTGACGTGGGGTGCCTTTGGACTCCCTGTGCTAACAAATAAAGAAGCCATCAGCTAGATGGATTGAGGAAGAGGTCCTATGGAGCCCTTAGTTCAGTCAATTTTTGGTGTGCAGTCTCAAAAGAAATTATTTTGCCCCCCATACTTTGGAATATGGCTTGGGGGTGAAAGTTGCAAGTGAAAGTGGTTGTAGCTGTCTATGGTTGGGTGGAGATTCCTTGTTCCAGACTCAATTTCCCTACAAAACTAAAATATAAGTACTTGTGTAAGCTTGTTTACTTCTTGGATAAATCATGTTTTTCTATTGTAAATAATGGTGTTGGAAATCAAGGATTGCATTTGTGATGTTAGTGTTAGTGTATGTGGTGTAGCCTAAGGGGTTATTCCCTTGATATGCACATTCAATATCTCTCTCTATATGTGTGTGTGTGCTAAATCTGAAATTAAATGTGTTTAGTCACTTATTGGTGGAAACCATAAAGTACTTGGCATAAATGAGGTAATATAAAACCACATAATAAAAATTCCTAAGTTAGGGAGATGATTTGAATCTGAATCTAAATGAAATACTTAATTTTGTTAAGAATAATTCATGAATACCAGTAAAATAACTACATGATAAGTTACAGGTCATATCAAAGGCCTTGAGACCTTTAATCGATCTTTGGAAATAATGGGTTATGAGACCCTTTTGTTATGTACAATTTACATAGAAGACCCTCTCCGGGGCAGAGTCAGTATTTGTTTACAAGTTAAGTATTCAGTTACAAGATTTTTGTTGCTAGGAAAGCAATGTATGAGTGTCAAGGAGAGTTTTCCCTGAGGCTAGTCAAGCCCTATAGCTTTCCCTAAGTGTCCTACAACTTTACCTAGATATCCTGCAACTTTACCTGAACATCCTACAACCTCACATTTCAAGCAGGTTAGATATCTCTAAGTGTCGCCTTTGCGTTGTTGGTGAGGAACGAAAAGGTGTGGAATAACGCCAAGGAGCAACTTGTGGAGTCAGTGTGGGTTCTAGAATTATTGATGTGTGGCAGGCGAGGTGGAAACCTCTATAGATATTTCTTCAAGCTCGTGGTAGATAATAGACGCAGGAGCGTCTGAGCTGTGTGTTATCACTCAGTATTTTCTCAAGGTTAAAGAAAGAAATCACCGAGGTAACTACAAACCACTTTTGTAGATCAGAACCTAGCCTTCCTGATGCTCAGAGAGGGCTCTCTCTTTATAATTTAACTTTGTTTTAGTTATGTGATTTTAGGCTAGTTATGAATGTTCAAGAGGTTTTTTATTTGTATTTGAGATTGGGTGGTGGGATCTACTTAGACAGATGGATAAAATGATGTCTTTTAGACCATTGGGCTATGGAGTCAAACAATAAGGAAGCAAAACTAGATTAACTCACTAAAGGGAACTTTCAAAGGGAAAGATAGCAAAGTGTTTTTCAGATCTTTGAGACAGAGGGGTGAAAGGGTTTCACTCAGGGTGAGAGAGCAGTTAAGGGTTCTCAGACCCGGATAATGAATGAGGAATGAATGGGTAATCAAAATCAAAGGGCAATTAAGAATCCTTTAACCTAGATATTCATGAAATCAATCTAAACCAAAGAGAAATTAAGAATTCTTTAATTTAAATATCAGAAGAAAACATTCAAATGCATAATTATTAAGACAGAGTGTAATTAAACAAGTTCTGAAATATTATTCCAGTTATAACATTTAGATTGAGAAAAAAATTAAAGATTATGAATAACTTGAGAAAAATGACAACAACACATGAGAATACTTGTTTGAAATTTGCTTAACACATGAATCCTTTGAAATGTCTGATCTTTATTCATCAATCCAGCTTGTTGGCTCAGCAAATGATACAATAACCTTCTGGGTCTTCTGATCAAAAAGTCTATAGAAATGTCTAATAGAATCCACCCAAAATACTTCAAATGAAGAAGTATTTATACAAATTCTAAACTGAAATATCTTGAAAAAATATCAAGATTGGTTTTACAAATATCTCAAACTGTTTTACATTAATAGAACTTAAATAAAGGACACTCAAAACTAATGAATCTATTTGGCACTATATTTATGGATTGATGGTGACAAAGAAGAGAAATTTGAATTTGATAGCAACTCTTAATTGATGATGAGGCTTCCAAGTCACTAACTAAGTCCTTCCTTTGTGCATTCTGCCCCAGAAATTCTTCAAAATTAGGGTCCAGTGATACGTTCGTATATCTCAATTTGAGATAGATATGTAAGAAGTGAAAGAGTTTATTGTAGATAAGTATGTTATTGAGATAAACCTCTTTTAGTTTCCAAAAATTCAGCTCCATCTGTTCACAATGTTCTCTGCAAAAATATGTCAAAAACATGACTTTGCACAGTCCGAAAAATAGGTTGTGAAGATATGCATTTCTCTCCCTTTTTGTAATACCTGTGTAAAAAGTGAGATAGGTTTGTGTAGATTGGCTTTTCAAGAACACAAAACTCCTCCCGTTTCTAAAAATTCATCTTGGATTTGCCACAATAGTATCTGCAAAATTATGGCTTAAACAACAAATTTCTAGAAAATGTACCATTCCTGCTCTGATTTCATCTTTTAACCTTAATTTTCTTTTAACTATTTTTACCTTTACTTTGGATAAACTTCATTGTTTCTGGTGAAAGTGTCTTCATCTCTGTTTAACCCTTACTTCCTCCATGTTTACTTTTACTGTTTACCTTGATTGCTATGTTTTTTCATCTATCTTCACTTTGACATGAATTTATTTTATCTATATGCTTTGTAACTGTCTTCCATGTTGTTTGTCTTCCCGTTGGCTGCATTTATTCAATCTAATACACTTTTATTGATACTCTTTCATCTGGCTGATTTATCTTTTTCCTTTTAATGTGCTTTTTGACTTTTACTGTAACCTTTTGCTTTTACTATACATCTTCAAATGAGAGGGTCGTTCTGGTTTTTCTTCAAAATACCTGGAATTTGGGTAAAATAACTTCAAATTGGTGTTCTTGGCAACTGTAGAAGGTTGAAAGGGCTCTGGTATAGACTGAGAGCTTGATTGGGGTCTCTGCAACTTCTTCAGGAGTGAAATTGAGGTCAACTGGTAATTTCAGGGTTTGAAGGTGTCGCAATGGCTTGCAGAGGTTTTACAAAGAAATTGATCGAAAAAGGCCGAATAGGGCTTCTCGGCCTTTTTATTGAACAACAGTTATTTTTTTGCGGGTGAATTATGAATGAATAGTGGGCAGTTTTTCGAGTTGGGCGGGGAGGTGGTTTCCCAAGCCATTGCACTGCTTTATCGAGGAGGCGGTATTTTGGCGAGGTCACCCGATCTACCTTAATGCTTGAAACGTAGCAGATGGGGGTTCAAGCAATACCACTTTATTGAGCGGGTAAAGGTCAAATATCAAGTGAACCTGATATGGCTGTGAATAGTTAGATTTGAGTGCTGACGATCGGACGACAGTCGAGACAGATTAGCACAGATGAAATGGGCAAAGGTTCTGGGGGGGTCGGGGCTTTAATTAATGGTGGTTTGTGATTATTGTGGAGTTAAACACGGGATTAAATGATCGGACGGGGTTAATGGAGGTATTATCTTAACTTTACGAAGAATTGGTGAGTTAAGAGGGTTTTGTCGGGGGGATAGGGTAAAAATATAGTTTATAGTTTAACTAAGGGTAGGGGTAATATATACGGGGATTTATTTATATACGAGGAAAAAGGGTATATCGAGAGCTATATTATTAAGTTGGAAATTAAAATGAACTGAAATGAGCGGAATGAAAATAATACAAAGTATAATGTAATATTTGTGCTTTTCCTTTACATACACTTATACTTAGGATAAAATCTTTTGTGGGTATTTTGAGTGAAAGGGAATTTAACGTGGGGTTCTTTACTTTTCATAGGCAAATGGATTTTAACCTTAGGAAAAGGGGTTTTATTAGGGTAATGAAGGGAAATGAATTTTATGAAGGGAATTCTAACACTTGATGTCCATAAGTCATTAAGCCGTGGGTCTGGTCCCACCAAAAGTCAGAGAAATGCTCGAAGCCTTTATGACTTGAAGGATTTTTAGTACTAGAACATACTTGTGGATGGGGAAATTAGTAATTATAGGGATGAAATGAATGAGGGGGAGTCAATTAAATAAAATTGTAAACCTCTGTTTTTTCTTTCTTAATTTCTCATGCACATTGAAACATATGATTAAGCATGATAAATGTGCTTTTGTCCAATCCACTTTATACTTCAACAATATTTCTTTTACTTACCCATTACTTACCCTAACATTTTTTCTTCATTTTGGTGGGTGCACTTAAGCTAGCAAATCCTTTTGTTTCCTTTTCTTTTATAAAACAAATTATCTACTTCTAACCTTATATCTTCCAAGGGCTCAGATTAAACTGATGAGCTCCTTTTATTTTCTCTACCTTTCTAATGATCTGCCAAGATTAAGTTGTTTGGTGAGATTTTATTCTCTAACTATAAACATAAATTTCAAAGCATGAAATAGTCAAGATTAAGCAGTTTGACTACCATGGGTTGTGGCATGTATGACAAGCTACACACAACCATTATTTGCAGAAGAAGTAAAATAGTAGTGGCATTTAGACTTGCACATTTTCCTGATCCGTTTTTGTGTTTTTTTTGTGGGGTTCATATTTTTCACTTTTTTTATCTTTGTTTCTTTTTGTCCTTTGTTTGTTCTTTTAGGACATACCCTCTTTACATTTTTTAATTTGTGAATACATTTGCAGAAAGCAAAGGTATGTACAATATTACAATACTGACCATAGTCAATTCAAAATTATGAATCCTATTATTATAGGACCCTAACAGTGGCTCCACATGGAGATGACATCTACTTGTGAGATGTCAAGAACACCGTCGACCAGTATCCTGATCCATTGGGCCAATCCCAAACATGTATATGCTTTGTTGTATAATCTTTGTGACTTAAACTCTTGAATTGAAAATACACCCTTTTATGCAAACTGAAATCTCATCTGAAACTGAAAGAAGGTACTACAATTCTCAGACCAAACTAATAGATGATCAAGATCTTTAGGACCTTCTTTCTGGGCTTCAACTTCTAATGAATTATTTCATAACTTGCTAAAAACTGAAAACTAAAAGAAACTGAATTACTACCTACTTACTCTAATCAACTCTTCAACTACTGGTTAGGTAAAACGAAACAGCCAATGCAACCATTCAAGCATTATGTAATTTGATGTATTTTGCTGCATTTTCTTGTTTGTGATCAAAACTGAGATTCTAAAACCAATTATAACCTTTTCAACAAATGAGAAGATAAGGAAATACTTGATTTTATTTGTTGACTCTAGAAACTATACAAAAGGATCTTCCAAGATATATACATTAATGTTTAACTAACCTAAGCAACTATAAAATTGTTCTGGATGGCCTCCATGCCGTGAAAGTGAAATGTCATTTTCATCTTTATCACCCTGCAGATTTTCAGATAAGCTTTGTGATGATATTTCTACCTTGTGGAAGGATTGCTGCAACCTATTACATATGGGTTTTAATGGGACTTCATGGATTTATGCATGTTGTTCATCCTTTTCTTTGGAGATATTATACCATATTTCCTTTAAAAACTGAAATGATTCAAAACATAGTGGTATAGAACTTTCCTGTGTCATTTGATCAGACGTCTCAATAGAATTTGATAATTGCACTTGTGAAATTGAAGAATCCTGATTAAGATTTTCATTGTCTTCTTTGTTGTCAATATCAATACCTAAAGACTGCTTATATTTGATTGCTTTAAATTTTTCTCTACTGAACTAAAATGAAGCAAAACAAAGAGGCAAAGAAGCTTCTCTTATTTCCAAATTTTCTGCACTTTCTTCCTCACTTTCATAGCTGATATGAATAAGATGATCACTGTTTTCAAGCTGCTGAAACTGAATTTCTTTATTTCCCAAACTAGTTTCTGATTGCTTTGTAAAGTTAGTTTGGATTTGAAGAACATAATTATCATCATATTGATCATATTTAGGGAAATCATTAAAAGAATTAATGTCATCAAACATACACATTAGATCAACAAATTGCCTCTCCACATATTGCTCTATAAATCTATCTTCTCATCTATGGTAGTTGGAATTAGCAGAAATTTGTTCATGGCTATCAACCTCTTCTTTTTGTGAAATAAATGTGTCAGGATGATTTTGAACAAAAAAATTATCTTTCATGATGATATTTTGTATCCTTTCCTCTATTTTTCTTACCAAAATGTCGAGTTTTAACTCTGCAATGTTGTTCTTCTTCGCTCCTATTTTCAACTTTTCTCTTCTAATTTGCATAATAACTTCTACATCTACTGCAATGTTTTGCATCTGTTCCAGTGTTGAGTGGTTTCTTTCTCTTATCTGAAATTCTATCTCTGGATCAAATTCTTTTGGATAATGCAAGAGAGTTGAATCAGGAGGAGGTCTTATATTTGATGGCATTGAATAATAGATTTGATTAAATCTGTTAGAAAATTGTTGTATTGTTTCATTTGGTTATCTTTTTAACTGATTATATTTTTCTATGATCACAAAAAGATTGACTTTGATTATCCATCTATCAAGGAAAAATTTGACAAACTGTTGGAAATTTGAGATGCTTGCAATAGGTAGATTCTTGAACCAACTCTTTACTCTACTTTGCAAAGAGAGAGCAACAATTCTAATTCTAACACCATCTTCATCAATCTCAAATAAGTCCAGATAATTCTCAAAACCTTGAGTATGTTTTTGGGAAGTGATTTTACCATCTTCTCCATCAAACCTAGGGAGATACTTGTAATAATTGTTAGGGAAAACATGGAGTGTAGGAGGTAAGATGAGTGGCTTATATCTATCAAGAACTTTCAAAGGTACAGGAATATGTATAGTGATTGTAAGATCATTCTTGATTATTTGAGATTTCTTGATTGGAAAATGATCATCATAAGATTCAAAAGAATGTTTCTCAAATGTGTAAGGAGATTTTATATTTACAATTTTCAAAGGAAAATAATTAAAAACTAATCTAAGATCTTCTCTAAAATACAATATACATTGAAAAACCTTCTTGATGAGAAAAAACATGATGTCTTGGATAACAATCCAAGTTAGAAACCTGATCTTCCCATATTGTTCTTTCAGGTTCATTCCTCCAGTGGAGTCTTGATTTTGAAATTGATTTGGAGTCGCTAGGTGGATGATTTTAACCTTTGTGTGTCTGATCACTGTCCACCATCATAGATCAGATCTGAACCTGTAAAATATTTCTGAGGAAAATGTTAGTCGTCCCCAGTGGAGTCACCATTATGTTATCACTCAGTATTTTCTCAAGGTTAAAGAAAGAAATCACCGAGGTAACTACAAACCACTTTTGGAGATCAGGACCTAGCCTTCCTGATGCTCAGAGAGGGCTCTCTCTTTATAATTTAACTTTGTTTTAGTTATGTGATTTTAGGCTAGTTATGAATGTTCAAGAGGTTTTTGATTTGTATTTGAGATTGGGTGGTGGGATCTACTTAGACAGATGGATAAAATTATGTCTTTTAGACCATTGGGCTATGGAGTCAAACAATAAGGAAGCAAAACTGGATTAACTCACTAAAGGGAACTTTCAAAGGGCAAGATAGCAAAGTGTTTTTCAGATCTTTGAGACAGAGGGGTGAAAGGGTTTCACTCGAGGTGAGAGAGCAGTTAAGGGTTCTCAAACCCAGATAATGAATGAGGAATGAAGGGGTAATCAAAATCAAAGGGAAATTAAGAATCCTTTAACCTGGATATTCATGAAATCAATCTAAACCAAAGAGCAATTAAGAATTCTTTAATTTAAATATCAGAAGAAAACATTCAAATGCATAACTGTTAAGATAGAGTGTAATTAAACAAATTCTGATATATTATTCCAGTTATAACATTTAGATTGAGAAAAACATTAGAGATTATGAATAACTTGAGAAAAATGATAACAACACATGAGAATACTTGTCTGAAATTCACTTAACATATGAATCCTTTGAAATGTCTTATCTTTATTCATCAATCCAGCTTGCTGGCTCAGCAAACGATACAATAACCTTTTGGGTCTTCTGATAAAAAATTCTATAGAATGTCTAATAGAATCCACCCAAAATATTTCAAATGAAGAAGTATTTATACAAATTCTAAACTGAAATATCTTGAAAAAATATGAAGATGGGTTTTACAAATATCTCAAACTGTTTTACATTAATAGAACTTAAATAAAGGAAACTCAAAACTAATGAATCTATTTGGCACTATATTTATGAATTGATGGTGACAAAGAAGAGAAATTGAAATTTGATAGCAACTCTTAATTGATGATGAGGCTTCCAAGTCACTAACTAAGTCCTTCATTTGTGCATTCTGCCCCAGAAATTCTGCAAAATTAGGGTCCAATAATACCTTTTTATATCTCAATCTGAGATATATATGTAAAAAGTGAAAGAGGTTATTTTAGATACATTTTTTATTGAGATAAGCCTCTTTCAGTTTCCAAAAACTCTGCTCCAACTATTCACAATATTCTCTGTAAAAATATGTTAAAAACAAGACTTTGCACAATCCGAACAATAGGTTGTGAATATATGCATTTATCTCCATTTTTGTGATACCTATGTACAAAGTGCGATAGGTTTTTGTAGATTGGCCTTTTAGGAACACAAACCTCCTCCAGTTTCTGAAAATGCATCTTATATTGGCCACAATAGTTCTGCAAAATTATGACTTAAACATGAAATTTCTAGAAAATGTACCATTCCTGCTCTGATTTCATCTTTTAACCTTAATTTTCTTTTAGCTGTTTTTACCTTTACTTTGGATAAACTTCATTGTTGCTAGTGAAAGGTCTTCATCTCTGTTGAACCCTTACTACCTCCATGTTTACCTTCGTTGCTCTGTTTTTTCATCTATCTTCACTTTGACATGAATTTATTTTATCTATATGCTTTGTAATTTTCTTCCAAGTTATTTGTGTTCTCGCTGGCTACGTTTATTCTCTTTGATTTTTCAATATGATACACTTTTACTGATACTCTTTCATCTGGCTAATTTATCTTTTTCCTTTTACTGTGCTTTTTTTAATTTTACTGTAACCTTTTAACTTTTACTGTACATCTTCAAATGAGAGGGTCGTTATGGTTTTTTCTCAAAATACCTGGTATTTGGGTGAAATAACTTCAAATTGGTGTTCTCAGCAACTTTAGAAGGCTGAAAGGACTCTGGTACGGAGTGAGAGCTTGATTGGGGTCTCTGCAACTTCTTCAGGAGTGAAATTGAGGTCAACTGGTAATTTCAGGGTTTGAAGGTGTCATAATGGCTTGCAGAGGTTTTACAAAGAAATTGATCGAAAAAGGCCGAATGGGGCTTCTCTTGCTTTTTATTGAACAACGGTTATTTTTTGGTGGGCGAATTACGAATGAATAGTGGGCAGTTTTTTGAGTTGGGCGGGGAGGTGGTTTCCCAAGCCATCGCACCGCTTTATCGAGGAGGCGGTATTTTGGCAAGGTCACTCGATCTACCTTAACACTTGACACGTAGCAGACATGGATCTAGGAAATACCACTTTATCGAGCGGGTAAAGGTCGGATATTAGATGAACCCAATATGGATGTGAATCGTTAGATTCGGGTGCTGACGATCGGACGGTAGTCGGGTGACAGATTAGCACAGATGAAATGGGAAAAGGTTTTGGGGGGGCCCGAGGCTTTAATTAATGGTGGTTTGTGATTATTCTGGAGTTAAACATGGGATTAAATGATCAGACGGGGTTAATGGAGGGATTATCTTAACTTTACGGAGAATTGGTGAGTTAAGAGGGTTTTGTCGGGGGGATAGGGTAAAAATATAGTTTATAGTTAAACTAAGGGTAGGGGTAATATATATAGGGATTTATTTATATACGAGGAAAAAGGGTATATCGGGAGCTATATTATTAAGTTAGAAATTAATATGAACTGAAATGAGCGGAATGAAAATAATACTAAGTATAATGTAGTATTTTCATTTTTCCTTTACATACACTTATACTTTGGATAAAATCTTTTTGTGGGTATTTTGAGTGAAATGGAATTTAAAATGGGGTTTTTTACTTTTCATAGGCAAATGGAGTTTAACCTTAGGAAAAGGGGTTTTATTAGGGTAAAGAAGAGAAATGACTTTTATGAAAGGAATTCTAACACTTGATGTCCATACGTCATTAAGCCGAGGTTCCGATCCCACCAAAAGTTAGAGAAATGCTCTGATCCTTTATGACTTGAAGGATTTTTAGTACGAGAACATACTTGTGGATGGGGAAATTAGTAAGTATAGGGATGAATGAAAGAGGGGGAGTCAATTAAATCAACTTGTAAACCTCTTTTTTTGCTTTCTTAATTTGTCATGCACATTGAGACATATGATTAAGCATGATAAATGTGCTTTTGTCCAATCAACTTTATACTTCAGCAACCTTTCTTCTACTTACCCATTACTTACCCTAACAATTTTTCTTCATTTTGGTGGGTGCACTTAAGCTAACAAACCCTTTTGTTTCCTTTTCTTTTATAAAACAAACTATCTACTTCTAACCTTATATCTTCCAAGGGCTCAGATTAAACTGATGAGCTCCTTTTATTTTCTCTACCTATCTAATGATTTTCCAAGATTAAGCTGTTTGGTCAGATGTTATTCTCTAACAATAAACATAAAGTTCAAAGCATGAAATAGTCAAGATTAAGCACTTTGATTAGCATGGGTTGTGACATGTATGACAAACTGCACACAACCATTATTTGCAAAAGAAGTAAAATATTAGTGGCATTTAGACTTGCACACTTTCATGATATGTTTTTGTGTTTTTTTTTGGGGTTCATATTTTTCACTTTTTTTATCTTTGTTTCTTTTTGTCCTTTGTTTGTTCTTTTAGGACATACCCTCTTTACATTTTTTAATTTGGGAATACATTTGCAGAAAGAGAAGGTATGTACAATATTACAATACTGACCATAGTCAATACAAAATTATGAATCCTATTATTATAGGACCCTAACACTGTGATGCGAGGAATTCCCTACTTGAAGGCAGGGAAGGCCCACCGACTAGAGAACCCTTAATGTAGATATCACATAAGATCGAGAGTGGTAACATTGTTAAAAGATTTAGATTAACCTTCGTAGAGTGGTATAAACTTGAATAAGATCTGGAGGGTCTCTGGGGCAGGGCCACAGTTGAGAAGGTAGGTTCGAGGAGACCTATGTAGTGGTCTTGGGAGATATTGTAGAGATTCCCATATAAGACATTGTAGGAGGAAGGACCGAATTCCTTGTCCAAGCCATAACAAAATTGCAAGGAAGAGTAATAGGAAAGCTCTAAAAAATTTTAAGAAGTCTAAAGGACTCTTGAACCATAGTCTTAGTCAAAAAATATAGATTTGATCGATTAGTGATAGGAGGAGATGTATCAAGAAGATTACAAGTTACCTTGGAAGAGGGGAGCCTACCTTATAAACATTGAACATATCATCCTTATTAGAAATTGGGAGATAAACCCTGTATATGTCAAATGTGGATTCACAGTTTGGATTGTGCTACTAGCTGCACGAGCCCGAGGACTATTTAAATTATAGGTATGTATGAGAGGTCATAGGTTGGAACCTATGGCACGGTGATCACAAGACAAGAGTCATGGAAATCTCGACTAGTTGAAGGTCAGGTCGTCGAAAGGAGGTAAGCCATGTGCTTAGAGAATGGGCTACCAACACTTTTCAGAGGTCGAGAGGTTGGGTCATAGGTGGTGTTGTCCCCATGCTCCAAGGATGGGCCAATCCCAACTTAGTTAGAGGTTGGAGGGTCGTAATGTATGTGGGGTTTGTGGATGGAGAAATGTACGCGCCCTCACTCTTCTGTTGAATTGATGATTGGGCAAGTTTATGATAGAATGCTACATGGAAAAGGGAATCAAGCAACTTCCATTCCTACGTGTAAGCAATATGATGTATACCCTAATAAAATATAAAATAATTAAAGAAAAAAATAAAAGGGAAAGAGAAGAGCTTGAGAAGGGATCAAGAAGAAGTTCACTCAAGGAGTAGGGGTTCAAACTTCACAGTCCCATCTCCATGACCATGTAATGGTGGTTGGATCTACTAGTGATTACCCCCTTACTCTAGAAGGGTAGATGGGTACGTTAAAATACCATGATCTATGCCCAATGACTACTAAATTTCTTTGGCTTGAAAAACTGCTAGTTGAGGATCGGGGTCGTCCTACCAATTTTCACATAAATTAGACCAAGAAGTCGACCAGATGATTAGGTCACACTTCTAGTTGGGAGTTAGGAGGTTTTCCCCCTTTTTTATTTTTTTCTATGAATATGATTCAAAACAACCTTTGAAGTTGTTCGAAGTCCTAAGCCTAATCTCAGGAAAGGCCCAACGGCTTCAAGCTTCTCTGAGCCAACTAACTGCTACCTGGGGATCGAGGTCATCCTACCAATTTCCATGCAATGTACACCAAGAATTCGACTAGCCGATTGCGCCCCACTTCCATTTAGATTCAGGTGGTCAACCCCCTTTTTTCTTTTTTTCTACGAATACAATTTAGACCGACCCCTAACTTCGTCTGAAGTCCCAACCCTAACATCAAGTGGGGCCCATATATTTTGGCCCATATTATGGATCAAATGATGGATAATAATAGTGGAGTCCCCAAGAATGAGTAGATCTTGAATATTATTTGATTTTCAAAGATAGACCATGTATAAGGCCATACTAGGCATTTGCTTTATTATTAGTTTGTTAGGTCCCTATAATATTAGTGATTCCCCCATTACTATTGTCGTTGTATCCCTTATTATTATTGTTGTCCCCCTATTGTCCCCAAATTGTTATTATTGTGCCCCATAGAATCCCTCTATTGTTATTTTTGTGACTTTATATTATTATCATTAGGTCAGCTTGGTTATATTGTGACCCCTTAGACTCCTATATATAGAAAGGAGGTTTTTTCATTTGAATCATCCAAGAATAGTTCATTTGTGAATGTAAAGGAGGTTGCCCCCTCGAAGAGGCTTATTTCTAAGGTGTTCATCTATCTTTTCTATCTTTTGTGAGCTGGTTTCATAACATTTGGTATCAGAATGGCATGGACAATAAGATGGAAGAATTGAATATAGATTTGAATAAGTTGCTACAAGAAATTGTTAGTAATGGTGAAATGGTAGTAAAGGAAACTCATGATGAGAACAAAAGAAATGTTAATCATGATTTCATAGACTCTAATGTTGGATTGAAAACCCGCCATGTTCCAAAAATCGATATGAGGAAGTTTGATGGCAAGGATCCCAGAAAATGGATACTACAGATGGAGCAATTTTTTGATCTCCATAATGTGCAAAACACACAAAAGGTACGTATTGCAACTTTATATTTGGAACCAAATCAGTTTGTATGGTATTGATGGCTTTGCTCTCGTAAACAAATTGTCATTTGGGCAATTTTTACGAAAGAAATGATAGCACATTATGAGGATACAAAAAGCAACACCTTTTTTATCCAATTGATAAATCTCAAACAAAAGGGTTCAATGATGGAGCACATTGAGGACTTCCAAAAATTGAACATAAGGGTAAAAGATATTACAGAGGAGCATAGGATTGATGTGTTTATAGGGACTTTAAAGGATAATATCCAACATGAGGTTTGCCTTTGGGAAGTTGATTCATTACAGAAGGCATTCAGGTTAGCAAGAAAAATGGAAAGCAAAATTATGGCAACCAAGAAGCCTACCACTCACAACTATAAAGATGGAAGTGTTGTTGCCCCTAGCCTTCCATAACCTACAAGGTTGACACCACAACAATTTGAAGAAAAAAGAGTAAAAGGGCTTTGTTACAGTTGTGATAGAAAATACACTAAAGGTCGTAAGTGTGCTGAGAAGAAATTATTCTACATAGATTGTGAAGAGGAGGAAGAAAAAGAACAAGAAATGTCAAAAGAAGAGGATATACTCCAGGAACAAACCCTAGATAAAGAAGAAATGAATCCTACCACACCTTGTAATGCATTGGCTGGAATTACCACTCCTCAAACTATCAAGATAGAAGGACATATCAAGAAGAAAAGGTAATAGTGTCGATTGATTCGGGAAGTACCCATAATTTTATTCATTGTAAGATAGCAAAGGAATTGAATTGCTTCCTATATCCAGCACCAGAGTGTCAAGTGATGGTTGCAAGTGGAGGAACCATAAATTGCTCTGGAAAGTGCCATAATATCAAGCTATCCATGGGAAAATATGTATTGAATAGCCTAATTCTTTCCATTCCAATGGGTGGTGCTAATGTTGTACTAGGAGTCCAATGGCTACAATCCTTGGGTACAATAGATTTTAATTTTCAAGAACTTTTCATAAACTTTTCTGTGGAAGGAAAGGAAGTTGAATTAAGTTGCATTGCAAAGAAACCGGGAAATATAATCAGCTCTAACGGTATGACAAAGCTTATAAAGAAGGAACAACGAGGTGTAATTGTACAATTATGTTCGCTAGAGGTTCCCACATCAAAATCATCTATTTCTCCATATCTCCAAAAAGTCTTGGACAATCATTCCAAGGTATTTGAGATTCCCAAAGGTCTCCCACCTATTCGTGATCATGATCATGCTATTCATTTGATTCCAGGAAGTGTTCCTCTAAACATCAGGCCGTAGAGATATCCCTATGCCCAAAAGAGTGAAATTGAACGTATGGTTGTAGAAATGCTAGAGGCTGGTATAATTCAACCTAGTCAAAGTTCTTTCTCTGCTCTAGTAGTATTGGTGCACAAGAAGGATGGATCATGGTGCATGTGTCCAGATTATAGGGAGCTCAACAAGCTCACTATTAAAGGTAAATGTCCCATTCCTGTCATTGATGAATTATTGGATGAATTGCATGGACCAATTTACTTCACCAAGTTGGATCTTCGTTCAGGATATCATCAAATCAGAATGAAGACTGAAGACATTCCGAAAATACCATTTAGAACTCATGAGGGTCATTATGAATTTTTGGTCATGCCTTTTGGCCTTACCAATGCACCTTCTACATTTCAAGGTTTGATGAATTCCGTTTTCAAACCCTTCCTCAGAAAATTTGTGTTAGTATTTTTTGATGATATACTAATCTACAACAAGTCTTGGAAGGATCATGTTGAACATGTTAACAGGGTGCTCAAACTATTGGAGGAGAAACAATTATATGCAAAAAGCTCCAAATGTTTCTTTGGAGTACAAGAGGTGGAATATCTGGGTCATATTGTATCTCATGAAGGTGTTAAGGTAGACCCTAGCAAAATTAAAGTCATTAAGGAATGGAAAATCCCCACATCCATAAAGCATCTGCGAGGATTTCTCGGGTTGACAGGGTATTATTGCAAGTTTATTAAGAATTATGGGAAAATAGTAGCACCTATAACAACATTATTGAAGAAAGATGCATTTTCATGGACTCCAGAAGCAACAAAGGCCTTCGAACATCTTAAAGAGGCAATGTGCCAAGCACCGGTCTTAGCTATGCCGGACTTCACAAAAACCTTTATTGTGGAATGTGATGCTTCAAGAAATGGAATTGGTGTTGTTTTAATGCAAGATGAAAGACCCATTGCTTTCGAAAGTCATCCAATCAAAGGAAAGTATTTACAAAAAGCTATTTATGAGAAGGAAATGTTGGCAATACAACATGCACTTAAGAAAGGGCGACCCTACCTAATGGGAAGACACTTCAAGGTAAAAACGGATCATGATAGTCTTAAATACTTTTTAGAACAAAGAATATCCTCTGAATAGCAACAAAAATGGGTAACAAATATGTTGGGTTATGACTTTGAAATCATCTACAAAAAAGGGAAGCAAAATGTTGTGGAAGATGCACTCTCAAGAAAGGATGAGGATGTGGAAGCATTGTTGTACGCCATTTCTATTATCCAACTAGATTATATAAATGAAGCAAGTGAGGAATGGAATAATGACGATGAAGTGTGGGCATTCATTCAAAAGTTACAACAATATTCCATTACATCTGATACATTTAGCTGGAAAAATGATTCATTATGGTACAAAGATCGCTTATACCTATTTAAGAATTCCCAACTCAAACAAAAGATTCTTATGGAATTGCACACTTCTCCCTTAGGAGGGCACTCAGGATTTTTAGAAACTTACCATAGGGTTAAGAAGGAACTTTTTGGGATGGCCTTAAATTGGATATTCAAAAGTTTGTGGCGGAATGTTTGGTTTGCCAACAAAATAAAGTTGAAACAATTAAGAGCCAGGTCTATTACAACCTTTATCCATTCCAAGCCAATGTTGGAAGGAGGTTTCAATGGATTTTATCACAGGTTTACCCAAGTCCGAAGGAAAGAGTGTCATCATGGTGGTAGTTGGCAGACTTACCAAGTATGAACACTTTTGTGCATTATCACATCCATTTAAAGCCATTACAGTTTCTACTACATTTATGGAAACAATTTGAAAGCTACATGGAAACCCAAAGATTATTGTAAGTGACAGAGATCCCATTTTCACTGGAAATTTTTGGATAGAATTATTTTCTTGTCTCGGTACTCAGTTAGCTCATAGCTCATCTTATCATCCTCAATCTAATGGGCAAACTGAGATAGTAAACAAATGTTTGGAAGGATATCTTCGTTGCTATGTATCTGATAAACAGACACAATGGGTCAAATGGTTACCTCTGGCTGAATGGCATTGGTGGTATAACACTTCCTTCCATATTGCAGCAAAAATGACCCCATTTATGGCACTTTATGGATGTCATCCACCATCCATCACATCATATTTAAGAGAAAATTCTAAGGTTCAAGCAGTGGAACATCACATAGAGCATCAACAACAAGTTCTCAAACTCTTAAAGGATAACCTCACGTTGGAGCAGAATAGAATGAAGCAACAGGCAGATCAACATCGCAGCGAAAGAAGTTTTGATGTAGGTGACCAGGTATTCCTATGGCTACAACCATATAAACAAATGTCCCTCAAGCAAGCTAAGAAGGATAATAAATTATCACCAAAGTATTATGTTTTGTACAAGGTGTTGCAAAAGATTGGTACTATGGCATACAAATTGGTGCTTCCTGCAAGTTCTCAAGTGCACCCAGTTTTCCATGTTTCATGTTTAAAGAAGGTTATAGGCGACAAGCTCCCAGTTCAAACAATATTGCCAAAACTTGACAAGGAAGGAAAAATTATATTGGAACCGGAAGCAGCCACAGAAACAAGAACTCGACAGCTACGAAATCGATCAATTTCGGAATATCTCATCAAGTGGAAGAACTTATCCTCTGAAGATTCCACATGGGAGGATGAGAATTTTATACAGAAGCATCCAAAACTACTCAAGCGTTGAGAACAACATTTTTTTGAAGGAGAGGGGCATGTTAGGTCCCTATAATATTAGTGATTCCCCCATTATTATTGTCGTTGTGTCCCTTATTATTATTATTGTTCCCCTATTGTCCCCATATTGTTATTATTGTGCCCCATAGAATCCCTCTATTTTTATTTTTGTGCCTTTATATTATTATTGTTAGGTCGGCTTGGTTATATTGTGACCCCTTAGACTCCTATATATAGAAAGGAGGTTTTGTCATTTTAATCATCCAAGAATTGTTCATTTGTGAATGTAAAGGAGGTTGCCCCCTCGAAGAGGCTTATTTCTAAGGTGTGCATCTATCTTTTCCATCTTTTGTGAGCTAGTTTCATAACATAGTTGTTTTGTCCAAATCCCCCAAAAGATTAGATTTCTAGTTGATCAACAAGGTGAAAAACAGTGAAAATTTTAAGGATAGAAGATTATCTTAAAGTTTAGAAACCTTGGCGAATCTTACTAGTCCCTAATATGCAAATTGTAAAAATTTTATTGACATTTTCGTAGATATATTTAAATTTCCAGTGATTTTATATTATTCGATTTAATATTTTGGCGATTTTTAAGGTCCAATAATGGTGTACTATAAAATTTGGGCGAATCATTTTTTTGGAAAAAGCATGGGAAGTTAACCCACCTATGATTATTAGCCCCTAAAATTTTCCCTGGTGAAAAATCAACCCCCTTGGTTATTTTAATTATTAAATAATTAAATAAAATTAATTAATCATTTGTTTAGTTATTTCATAATAGTTTATTAATTTATAATTTTCTTAATAATCATTAGTAAATTATTATTAATAGCTAAGAATTATTATTATTAACCATAATACTTATTAGAAATTACAAATATTACTAATTGGTAAATAAAAGAATAATGAACCCACAAAGGGTAACTTAATTGGCAATGGTTATGTTATAAAGTATTATGTAAATGATGAAATTCAAGGTTGAAATCCCCTGAAGTACTAAGACATGAATACTTGAAATATTTTCTTCTACAAATTTATATAAATTTTTGTTACATAGTTTATTATGATACTTTTATCATAAAAAGTAGTGAAGATTATATAAATTTGTGTTACATAGTTTATCATGATAATTTTATCATAAAAATAGTGAATATATCCTTTCAAAGTAGTGAATTAAGTGATTTTCTAGTTCCTTTTTCTAGAAAATCTCAATCTAGTTAAAGTAAAAAAATGCTAGATACACCTTATAATTCCAATTTTAATGAAATGTGTACCTGACTGATTTGTCGACCACCGACCTGGGGGTTCCAAAAATTTGATTTTAAGCCATTTTCAACATTTTGAAAAAGTTCCATAGGTCAATTTCTTTCTTGATTTTTTTGGAATTTATCAAATCATTTTGAGCATTGATAACAACACTTGATGGACAATGAACTCTAGAGAAAAATCTCATGAATGAATTCACAAAAATTCCCTCAAGGAATGAAAAAAACTAAACCACTTCCAAGAGAAATTATCCCTAAGAACATAGAGAGCGGAACGACTCTTCAACAATAGTAAAACCTACTTTCCTGGGATCTATCAGTCCCACCAGTTAAACAATAATGAACATATATTCAACATCACTTTCATATACTGATGTTCAAGTAAAAAGGATGCAACTATAGGGGTTATCCACAACAAGTATACAAAAACCCATGACCAGGTTTTCTCAATCCTTAACATTCAATCATCATAGGATGAAAAACATCCCACAGTGACCATTGACGTCATTGTGCAAGCATTTCACTAGTGCAACCCCAATACTATCACAAGTGAACAATTCTCTGAATCAAAATGTTAGCATAAGGCCATTAATCCCATGAAATGTTCATGCTCATGAATACATCCTCATATGGATTATAACCAACCATTCAACATATTTACACAACTAAACTAAGATTTTCATGCAAACCAACAACATATCATTCATTCACACTTTAAAAGAATAACTTATCTTGGATTTGTATTGAATATGCCCAACTGAGTTCGGGACTACAACTCTCCCCCAAACATAGACAAGTTGTATCCAAGCTACTTGTAGTTTTCACCCTGAGATTCCAAGGACTGAGGTGGCCTTGCTCAAGAGAATAATCACCAATTGTTAACTAAGAAGGGACTCTAGAGGTCCTCTTACCTCCACCCTCCAATAGTAGTCAACGATGCACAGGGAATCCAGAGGCCTGCTACCTCCAACCTCCATCTATTCAATAATAATCAACCAAGCACATGGAATCTAGAGGCCTATTGCCTCCACCCTCCATCTATATAATAACACACACACACTCTAGGGAATCGAGAGGCTTCACCTCCACCATGGTAGCATGCAACACAGTGGTTCCCACCCATTAAATGGAATCAAGAACTCACTGCCCATACAATAAAAGGAGACTCTAGAATTTCCTTTATTAGGAATCCAAGGGCTAAACCTCTACCCCTGGATATCAAGTGACTCCATAGAATGCCATCTTCACCCTCCAACCCCCTCAGGTTTCTTGAAATCTACCCTCAGCTGAAGGTGAATTCCTCCCGTAGTCCTAATGCTCAACCAAAGGTATTATAAGCTTATGAGAGTAGTGAAAGAAGTCAATGTATTTCACTCTATTGTAGGTGTCATTTTTTTTGTTAATCGGGCAAACTCCATGCCTCTAATGTCCATGAGGAGCACCATCTATCTTTCCCCTGCACACATGGTATGTTCTTCATGATTATTGTTCCCACAACTCCTACGCATTCTCCTTATTTCACACAGTGTTTTGAGTCCTTTCTTAAGACTTCTCAACTGTTACCATGTCTGACCCTCTTCGTTGTTCTGATTCTCTCACAAAGTTCTTCCCTTTTCTCCCAAAACTCTAGCTTCTTGGTTATGCTTGTCTTTTGTACCCCTGTGTTGTCCCTAGAAGGATCACTATATTCCCTTGCACCTTGAGTGTGTGTTCTCTCCCTCTCCTAGGTTAACCTCCAAGGTGATTTTCCCAACTCAACATGTAGCTCTTGTGCATTAAAATCTCTTTCCTTTTGTTGCCTTGTGCAATTCCCAAGCAAACATGGGTTGTGTCCCTTTGTTTGTATCCCATAAATTCATAGCAACAATCTCATTTAAAACACCATTCCAGTGCATTTAAAGCTCAAAAGTCAGCCTTCAATGGCTATCCACATTGTCCATTTTCTTCTTTCAACAAGTAAGTTGAATTTCCCAAGAAATTAACCTCCCTCAATCCTTTTGGAATCTGTGTCCCTCACTCAACTAATTTTAGTTTTCAAAATTAAAATAGATGAGGTAATTACATGGCAAGATCAAGCCAATTTCGGGTTCGGCTATTATAGTTCTTATATGATAGGTGGGTCAAGGAAGTGGACTAGTGTAGTGGAAACATGGGACAAGAAAGCCATCTTTCAACCACATGGATTGTACAAAAATTTATGTGGCTCTCAAGGATTTAATTCTTCAAATTGGCATAACTTTGTTCCTAGGGCTCAAAATGAGATGAAATTTATATCATTGGAAAGCTCTCAACAAGTAGAAGATGGTAGCGCTATCAAAATTTTGATTTCAGTTGATGAAGAAATTTGATGGACCCATCCTCATATTAAACCTTGAAGGTCAAGTATAGTTACACTCATAACCCTAATATGACATTGAGGGGGTTGGTTGTGTCAAAAATTAGCATCAAAGCTCTGGTAAAAACATTGGACTTCAATGGGCTAGAGATGAACCACAAAAATGAAATTACAACTTTAATATAGGGTGGTATTAGATTTGTGGTTCAAAAGCTATGTCTAGAGGGCCAAAAACACACCGAAGGAATAAATTTTGGACCGCTACTACATAAAGTTAAAGATTCAAACACTAGGCCTAGAGGGCCAGAGTGTACCAAAATATGAAAGTAGAGCTCTACCATAGGGTGATCTCTACTATAAAGTAGTAGTAGAGTGGCTTATAGAGGTGTCAATATACTATACAATGGTACCTACTACTACCCCACTACATATTGGTCAAAGCAAAGGTTCAACATTGGACTTGGATGGGCTAAGAAGATATACAACAAGATCATAGTTGCTAAAGTAATAGGGAATAAGTTCTAGAGCAAGGAGTACAATAGTAAGGATATACAACATGGAATTAAGATCCTTGGGTAGAGAAAAATGGCTATATACACCCAACTCTATGATATGTATAGAATGAATTTATTGATAATATGTGTAGAAGATCTCTATTATGATATTAAGGAGGGACTATTGAATATACAACAAAAGAAAAGAGTCATTGAAATGATTGTCAAATTTATAGAGGACACAATTAGGAACAAGTTGATTATATGGCTAGAGAAGCTAATAAGGATGCTACATAGAGTCTCGTGGGGAAAGGGTAGTGATAATAAAGTATTGATAAAGATTTTGGTGAAGAGGAGTGTAAGAACCCTCCATGAGACACTAGTTGATCAAGTAGCATCCAATAATTAATAACAAACATGTCGGTATGGTTTGGTATGTTCAAAATATTGAGTGGGAATTAGGTAATAATTCCCCTCTTGAAAATCTAAAATTTTCAATGATATGAATGGATAAATGGATAGTAAATCAAGATACAACTTTAATTAAGCTCTAGGTGACATTGATGGCCACATGATCATTCCATGGTATTTGGAAAATGTTTCTTTGTGGGTTGTTGTCATGTGAAAGAGGGAAACGTGTTGCACCTATGACACATACCATTAAATGGCTATAAGTTCTCATAAGGTAGATTGTTTTCACATTTCATGAATGTAGATAAATAATGAGAAAGGTGAATGTGGTGCATAGGGTGGTGAATGTGCATGAATGCATAACATAAATACATGTTTCTTATTATGCATCTGAAATAGATTGGTAAGTAGATGAAATGACTAGAGTTGGCACTAACTTATGAAATTGAGATTATCACAAGGTTGGTAGACATTGCAACTAAGGACGCATGCACATTAATGGAATGCCAAAAATATCACATTGAAGATATAGAGCTACAAACGATGAATATAACGTCTATGTATTCTCACTTTATTAGAGTATATTTGAATCATTGATTTAAATTTGATTTCATTGGACTGATATATGCTAATTGGGTTTTATGAAGTGGTTGTGTTATGAAAAATCAGTGCTTGAATCTATGAGAGATGATAAGCCTAGTTAATATCCATTGGTCAAGAAATAAATCAAAGTGCTATGAAATTTGAGTTATGCAAAGAAAAAAACTAAAAAGGGAGAAGCCTTGATTTTCTTCTTACATATATTTTGTTGAGAATGAAAAGTATTGGAATGTATAAAATTATAAGGGCCTAAGAATACTTGCATAAGTGATATTAAAAGGGATAATGATCTTCGTATACCCAAGATTGAAATAGCTTGTATAGAGAGGAGTGTAAGGGGGAAGGACCCTTGGGCTGTTATGGGAAGAAGTTTGGTTGTGATGCCCTTCTTTTGAAAGAGGACAAATGGTGAAGTACCTTAAGCTTGAGCATATTGCTTTATTGCTAACATAAGCTAAACTATTGTTAGATTATTGAATTTTTCAATATAATAAATTAGTTGATGATTAGAAGTGTTGAAGCACATGTTTAAGAATTAATGTGACTAACAACTAATGTATGAATGAATTGGTGCATCAGGAAAGACACGTATCTTTCTTGGGAACATGACATTAACAAAACCACTTGTTTGAAGTGGGATTCAAAGTAAGGAAGTTCCTCCAACCATCAAAATGTCCTTGAAGAATTTTCAAGCAAGTATGCATAGTAATGAAAACCATGAAAGTATGGAGATCAACCATACTACAACAACATGTAAATTGAAGGAATAGATAACTATTCCTTTAGGGTTAAGTTGTACCTTTAATATATGAATAAATGCACATGAGTTGTGAATGCTCAAGAAAGGAATGGTTAAGATAGAGTGTTGTCAGGGCACATAAGATTTGATCTCACAGACACACACATTAAAAATATGTATGAGCTATCTTGATGAAGACTAGTTAGACAATGGAATAATGTATTCACTAGCCTAAAATAATAATGGTAAATTATGCAATGAAAAATGTGGGCTTGCAAAACTCTAGATCCCATAAGAGTGAAATCTAAATCAGCCATGAGATTGTGAGTGTGACTTTGAAAAGAGAATGGTTAAGAACCAATTGAGCCACAACAAAGCAAGTGGGATATCAAAAAATATAACAAATTTTAATTTATTATATAAAATAAATTTATATCAATCTAATATAGAGAAATTTCAATTAAATTTTTAATAAAATAAAAATATAATTATATAGCTATATGTAATTAAAGAGATGTCTAAAACCACAAAAGTAAATATGAATTAGATCTTTCTGCAACGAAGTTTTGAGGGTTTTTATTTCATTGTTTAATTATAAGCGAAAATATCTAATTCATCTTTACTTTTATGGTTTTAGGGTACTTGTGCCATATTTACTAAATACACACTTAAATTTTGGTTGTACTTACGACTTAGCTACCTAATTAAGGTGCCACTCGGAAAAATAAAGTATATCGAGAGGGAAGGCACAATATAGCGTGAAGGCAGCGCAGAGCACCCTTCACTCGTTGGTTTATCATTCTTCACATGTGCGTCCAAATTAATTATAGGGATGTTATTTTTGGTTTATTGCTTGTTTTAAAGTAGTGGTAATTAAAATTTAATGAAATTAGTATAATGATATAAATTAAATGCTAATTAATTAATGTTTATAAATATAATTATATAAAATTAGTAATTGATTAATGTAGATAGAAAGAATATTACTAAAGTTAAAATTCATTTTTTAAAATAGTGGAATTTATTTTTATAATAATGGTTCATTTCCAATTTAATTTTGTTTTTTCTAATTTTATTTTTAATTCTATTTTAAGACATGTGTTATAGTTAAAATTAATTAATAGAAAAAAAATGATTATTCACCAAAATTACCAATAAAATTTAATATAATCCTTTTATGCCTATACCTTCAGTCATCTCACATTTTCACATAATATTTTTAGTTCTCAAAACAATAAATTTAGAACCATGTTCCAAAATTTAATAAAAATTTAAATATCATAGGTTTATTTTAACAATTTTTTTCTATCATTTACAAATTAGTATTTAGTTTCTTTATTTTTTTTGTCTTGTTAAAAACTAAAATAAATTTATCTTTATATACTTTGTATGCTTTAAATTTATCTTCCTTTACATAGGTACATTCATGGTCCATTGGACCAAAAACCTGTGGTGTTGGAATGGTGGTGGCAGAAATTATGGAAGCTCAATTATCTGACAAAAATGCATATTTTTCAATGTTGTGTTTTCCATAACAAGATCCTGACAGGAAACAATTTATAAAAGAGGAATATGGTTGGTCCAACTGGTGTGTTTTATGCAAGAATGACGAGGAATCAGTGAATCATTTTTCCCTCTCATGTCCTTTTGTTGTAGGGCTATGGGACTTGATTAAAAGTCATCTGGGGTTTACTCTAAGTTGGCAAGGAGAATCTTTGAAGGATGCATGGAAGAAATGGTGGGGAGTGTGTTTCCCCTAAGTGACTTAAAAGGCTTCCTACTCTCATAAACTAGGGTATTTGGCACTCTCGAATAAGGATATTTTTCAGGACAATCCATCTACTCCTGACATTGTGGCGAACCAAGTCTTAGCAATTTTTTCCCTTCTTCCTGAATCAGTATTAGCACAACATCTATGTAACATCAATGCTGAAGAGATAGATTGATCCATCCCCTGGGCCTTATTTGATGGGGCTTATTGGGCGGGAGGTGGGGGTTGTTCTTTATCTCCATGAAAATCATTACTTCAACATTTAGAGTGGATTGTGTAGAGGATATGATA
Organism: Pinus tabuliformis; assembly: GCA_031772625.1. Classification (NCBI taxonomy): domain Eukaryota; kingdom Viridiplantae; phylum Streptophyta; class Pinopsida; order Pinales; family Pinaceae; genus Pinus; species Pinus tabuliformis. Next base: position 1,272,506,673 of record CM062820.1, on the reverse strand, counting down.
ACTAAACTAAAAGTATTAGCCTTAAGCTCCTTCTCCTATTTTATAATGAGAAAAATTTCTGGCATATTCAGATCTTTGGAATTTCTATGATTATCATTGACTAATTCAACAATGTTCAAACATGTCATGTGCACACTCTGGTTTCTATCTTAGAAGAAAATTTTCAACTTAAACATGCTTTTGAAAAAATTTCATGTCAGCATATCTATAGGGAAAGAAACTCAGTAGCTAACACCCTTTCTAAAGTAGGCACTCGATTGACTATTTGTACTTGGAAGATCATATAACGGATAGAGGACACATCTTCTGAATAATACCATAGGCACTTTGTAAATGGACTACAACATGAGCATCTGTGAACTGAATCTACACTTATAACTATTATTGTTTATGTCGATTTGTAGATATTATGATGGAATATGTATATTGTTATAGTAATGTAATTTCTGTAACAACTATACAACAAACTAGGCAAGCCTGTAAATCAAGTCTAATTTTTGGTCTTCCAGTATTATGAGGGGATCTTGAAGATCTTTTATGCTTGCACAGGTGAGGCAGACAGAGTCCTGATATTTTTTGTTTTATTGGGGAGGGCTATACGGTTTTTTGAATGCACAATGGTGCATTTATATAATGTAATTTACATTTTAAGCAATGTAAAGTACGATTTTTTCCTTAAATATATATATATATATATATACAAATAAATTAAGTTTTAACTATTAAAAACAACTTTATTTATTTTATTTTTTAGTTTATAAATAAATATTTTAAATTATTTTAATTTATGAATGTTAATTTCTTGGTGTACTAATATACATTAGTAAATTTATTAAACATGCATATATATTTATAAACAAAATTTAATTTGTTTACAAAATTATATATATATATATATATATATATATATATATATATATATATATATATTTTGAATTAAAAATTACTATAAAATTATTATACTTATTATATAAATTATAATATACTTATTGTTCTTTACAACTTAATATAAAGGAAATATACATTTTTTCATTAAAAAGAAAAAACACACATTTGATATTCATAGGAAATTAAATTGTACAACCTCTTGGCTACATAGCATCACACTTGATAACTTAAAATTTGGGTTGAGATCAAAATCCCAAATATATCTCACACCTTAAACATATCTTCAAACTTAACTAAATCCCATTTAAACAAGATCAAATAGATTAAAGGAAAAAACAAAGAACATATTACCATTAGACACCTCTGATATGGAAACTAACCCAACATCTAATAGCATAGCTTCCTTGGATAACATATCTTCCAAGACATTATTTTTCCTATATGTATGAAGAAATTTCACATCATCATATTACTTCTATAACAGACAAATTTTCCTTTGTCGTGATTCTAATTGAAGGACTCTTAAATTAGCTCTTCTGTTGAACCCGACCACAAGGAATTTTGAATCCCTATACAATTCGAATACTCTTAACTGCTTCCAAAGGGAAACCCTCATTATACACCACATAGAAAGGGGTTCAATTATAAAATTTGTGCCTTATCCAATACCTATTTTGCATTTAATCATCAGATTCTAGGAGAAGAAAATGACTACACCCACACCATAGATATTCCTATGATTGGCTCCATCAAATAATTCCCATACTATACTAGTTAATAGAACCACATCTTTGATTAGCCTGATCTTCTTCCATTTTAGTAGTTTCACTTGCTTAAGATAAGACATTCTTGCATTGTGTGCAATAAATTCAGAGAAAACCACATAGTCTTCAAACAAACAATAGTTTCACTCTAACAAATTTCCCAACAGTACAAAGATCGAAGGGAATTTGAAGGAAGAGGACATACACCTTTAATTCCAAGTCCAAAGACACTCTTCAATTGAGCTTCCATTCCACCAAGAATGAAGGATAAGAAAAAGAAAAAACTACCTTCAAAATATAAATTACAAAAGGATAGTGAATAAATAAATGAGCTATAGATTCCTCATCCATTTGACATAGAACAAAAACTCAGGACCTGGCCATCCTCGCTTAACAAGAATATCCCAATTCAATATTTTTCGTTCCAACAATAACCAAAGGAACAACCTGCTTTTAAGGGGCAGTTGTCCCTTCCATACTAATTTGTGCCACCATTTTGAAGAAGAAAGAGGGTTTTCTTGAATCAATGCATCATATCTATATTTAGTTTTTATAATTCCACTTTGTTTATTCCTAGGCCACATGATAATCTCTTTCTTCTCCACGTTAATTATAATTCCAAATTTACCCAAATTCAATATAAAATATCTATGTTTACTTTCATAAATTTGAGTAAAGCCTAAATCTTGAGTTGAAAGCCACTCTTGGCTATTGAAGTTGCATATACCCACCTAACAACATATGTAATAGAAATAAAACCCAATGATTTAAAAACTCCACTGGCCTATCGTAGAGTTTATGGTGACCATTGCATCATATCCATGGGCCATGACCAAGATAAACTTTAGCCATGTTCCAAATCCTCCACAAGAGCCATTTATCCAAAGCTTACGAACCACTTACCAATTTGTTCCAAATCATACAACCTACCCTAGTCACTTTTGGCTATTTCTTAAGTCATTCTACAACTGACATGGATTTCAAATATTTCACCCTCATTACCAAACTCCACGGACTATTGTAAAAAAAAAACACCATCAAAACTTTGTTGCAAGAGATAGTCTAAAATTTTCCATATTACATAAGCCCCAACCCCCCAAAGACTACAAAAATGCTAGTTTGTTCCAAAACCCTAGATCTATTCCTATCCCATAATTCTTTCCATTCCAAAGAAAATAAATACATAAATTTTTGATAACACCTAAAATACTTTTAGGAATTTTGCTAAAGTCAACTAGAAGACTGGGATTCCTTCTAAGACCTATTTTGATAATATTAGACAACCTCTTAATGAATGTCATTGATTGCACGAATGAAATATGTGTTTTCCACCTTTTTAACAAGCTAGGACAAATATACAGTTTGTTAATTGTTAGGATTTAAGAAAAAACAAGATATTTAAAGCCATCATTTAAAGAATCAAACTCATCATATAAAAGTTGTTCCTAAAACAAGATGATTTGTCTAGGCTAACCTCCATACCTAATGCTGCATAGAAATAATACAAAATGCCTTTGAAACTTTTCCATTCCTAACCAGTCCCCAAGCTGAAGAGAAAACCATCATCTACAAATAAAGTGTTCTCCATCTTCTAACCAAAGTCTACTCCTTTAATTCTGCGCTCTAATTTTCATCCATAATTAGTCTACTCAATCCTTCAATGATGAGTAAAATAGGAAAAGGTGATATGGGACAACCTTGATGACTATCATGTGAAGCTATGAAAGGATCTAATGGCTTGCCATTAACTAAAACAACATAATTGCCTAATCTCACACAACCTATTATCTAGGAAACCACATCAAACTTCAAACCAATTTGAAGCAAGACCAGTCTGAGAAAGGACTAATCCACTTTATGATATTTTTTCCTTTGGTTAATCTTCATCATAATTGCTAAAATATATCTGCATTTAATGGGGTGCATGGCCTCGTGAGCCAACCTAATAGCATCATGGATATGTTTATCGAAGAAAAATCCAAATTGGGCCAAAAACATATGATTTGACAAGCCAATATTTAAACTGTAAGCTAACACCTTTGAAATTATTTTATATAAAGTGTTGCATAAATATTTCTTCCTGTAATCATTGAAATTCGTGGGCTCCCCTGATTTTTGGATTAATGCAATGGAAGTTGCATTAAGATTACCAAAAACAAACCCCCTCCTCCTAGATTCCTCAATGACCTCCACAATGTCCCTTCCCATAATATAAAAAAAAAAATTCCAAAAAAAATCCATGGATTAGCCAACGAGCCCTAGAATCTTGTCCTTGGGCATCCTCTTCAAGATAATTAGGAACACCTCCTTAGAAATAGGCCTACCTATCCAATTTTATTCTTCATCAAAGAAAAACCTAAGGTAGGAACTGATTACTCTCAATTGATTAACTATATTAGTACAACCACCATCCTAAAAGAAACTCCTTCCTTCATGATATCCCCCACATGAAGATAGATTGAGTTCCATCTTATTATTGAATTGGCCAAATATAGTTTATTACATACCTATGAATAGCAAAATCATGAAAGTATTTTGAATTACTATCTGTTTTAGCAAGCCAATTCACTCTACTCTTAAGCTTCCAAGCAATTTATCGAGCCTTGAGGATCTTTGCTCTTGTTGCTTCTAAATTCTTGATTTTCTCTTTCATAATATGTTATTCATATCACTTTTAAAAACTAGTCCAAAAAATTGATTTTCAATCGACTTTAGTTCACCTAATTCCACATTCATTTTATTGTTTAGCCACTCGCTAACAACCTCTTTATCAATTTCAAATTTTTAAAGAATTGTTCCATTAGAGAAATAATAATGGTGTTGTCAATATGAATCCATAAAAACCTAGCCAAATCCTTTAATCTCTCATCATCCAACCAAATTATATCATATAAAAATGGATAATTGATATGAAAATGGGAGAACAACACTCCCCATTAGGAGCCAATCATCCTCTTATAGTTTGCAAGTTAACAAAATGGATCTTTAAAGGTAAAAAAGTTTCACAACCTCTTCAATATGGTGAGTTAAGTTTTCACATGAACTTAAAAGAGAAATAAATTCACATGCAATATAATACGATAAACATGAAGATAAGACACCAACATTTGATAATGAAGTTCACCCCTCCTGGGCTACATCTATGAGCCCTGCTCCAGTGACTAGGCCTGCTATATTGATTTGAGCAGCAAATTAGTACATCACAAATTTTTGACACAAGAGTGGCTTTTTTATCCTATAAAGAGTTCTCACTCAAAAATATGACTCCCTACAGTAAGTCATGATTGTCAATAGAAAAAGGACACTCTGACAAAAGGTCCTTGTACTCCACCTGAAATCCAAGCACATAAACATAAAACAACTCCATAATGAAGTGTTGAAAAGCGCTTCTCTCATGAGCACAATGAGAAAAGGCTGAAAATAGCTGCTCTGCTGAAGTAACAATTGTTATAGCTAAAACTAGAAGGCTAGAAAACCTTTGACTAGGCTCTCTCCATGCTAAAAAATGCATTCTTCTTGCTACAAAACTTTGATTGTCTCAGGCACTAAAGGACTTAACTCTGCAAAAATCCCATCATACAGTGCTCAAATTAGAAAACTGAGGATGCCATTGAGTCCAAGACACTCAAAATCCCCTATCTAGGCTCTTCTTGAGCTCAAAAAGGTTACAAACTGAGCATGTTATGCTTCTTAAAGCCAAGCTCTGCTATCTATCCTACAAATTGGAAAAACTTGTGTGACAATTTCTCCCTTTACACAGTCCATCGAAAGACAATTTTGCCCAAGACTAACAAGATTATCACGGGCATTTTGTTGCCTCTTTAATTCCGTCAATAACCACTGAAATTCCAAATCAGGGTCACACGGTGCTCATATGGATAGGGGTCGGGGCCAAATGCCCACCCCCACTGGTTTAGCTCCTATTCTATCGAGATAGGGTCACATCATGGAAATATGATTGGGGGACGAGGCCAATTGTCTGCCCCTGCTAGATTTGCCTCCCAACTGTCCCCCGGTGGTCACGTTTGTTACCAAAAATTGGGGGCCATGACTTATTCGCCCGGTCCCTCCACCTATGCCTCTATCTGCAATCACATGGGCATCACATGAGACCTAGGGCTAGGGCCAGGGCAAACTGTCCCGCCCCTCTACCATATCTCTCCGCCCAGTCACGTGGGTGCTGATAGGTTTAAGGGCTAGGGCCAAGTGCCCTACCCCACTCTAATCCTCCCATGCTATAAGCATGTGGGTGCCATCGTGACCAAGGGCCATGGATCACCACCTGGCCCCTCCCCCAAAATATGAAAACATATCACTTTAAATGTAACTAATAGCCCTATATGGTTAAGAACCAAAGCGATGGCCCAATGGTAAAGTGTTGTGTTGTTTTGTGGTAGGTCGAGGGGTCAAACCTCACCGAGTCCCTCATGCTCGTTAATTTTTTTCTAACCATAGAGGGCCACATGGTTCCCTTTGATTAGGCCACATGGAAACCTCTTATTGGGCCACCCAAAATCAAATCAACCAACCAAAATGTGCCACCTGCAACTTGTATGATGATGCCATGTGTCGAGACCAGATTGTTCCACCACCAACCGTACCCTACACAATTATTTGATGACATCAACTGTATGGACTACCAATCAGTGCCTAGTCAACCCTGCTATTGACATTTTAGTTGTTGGTCAAAAACTTCATAATGCCATAACATCTTCATATGATGTCGTATTGAGGCGATTCAAGCATCGTTGATATTAGGACGACAAACACTACAATTTGATGCCAATTTCGGGAGATTTCGAGCACTTTCATTTTTTGAGCCTATTTTTTTTTATCTCCGGATCATATCTCCCCACTAGGAACTTTTGGACCTCCAAAAGTATATCTTCAATCAATAAATAAGTGAGAAAAAAATATCATTTACTTTCCCAATATCAATCCTTCTTTTTCTATTTGAATTGGTGCCTTTGATCTCCATTCAAGGTACTCCACCTTTCCTCTTCATGAAGTCCTTATCTTCCTCACAAGAATTGTAGCTTGCTACACTTCTTCTAAACATGCAGGAACAAAAATTTCAATGGATGGAATCTGAGCATTCTCTCCATAACCATCTTTCTTTGGCTCAAACAAACTTCACCATGAAGTCTCTCTTTGTTGAACTCAAACTTGATTTTCCACCCGGAAATCATAAGCTACTCAATGCTTTCCATGCATTGATTTTTAGTTTACTTTGTTGTCCTCAATCTACTCTTCTACTCTTAGATGCATTGGATTCATTTGTTCAATGACATGCCTAGCTTTGTCCACATTACTATGGTCATTTGTTGCACAATCTTTACCAAACTTCAAATTCACAAACAAGCTTCACATCGAAATACTTGTATAAGTGAGTGCTTGAAACAACTGTAGACATAATGGATGAAATGCAAATTCTCATCCTAAAAGTCCCATACAAACAGACTCATCACCAAGAAAAAATAGAATAACATGCCAAAGAAAAAACACTTGTTGCAAATAAGTGATTGCACATGAATTCACTTTACAAAGTAACCAAATAGGAATATACAATAAGTAATTACAATTTTACAAAGCAAGCAAACTGTAAAAAAAAATCTACCCATTCCTTGCCTAACCAGGCTTATGGGTTCTCTTTCTTCACTCGCTTTCCTTCGAAGGCTGCTTCAGGAACTATATTAGTTTCCACTTTTCCACCTATCACTTTCATTGCAAGGGATCACATGACTTCTTTTTCCTTCTTGGGACGAAGTTCCAGATGGATTTTCCAACATTTTTCAATTCGGTACCCATTCATGCTAAAATGGGTACAAAACTGCTTATGCTTTCCCATTGACAAGGAAGTCTTCATAACTGAGATAGGTTCCTCATATCTTATCCCAAATACTTTTTCCATTCTTTTGACCATCGCCTTACGTTACTAACAATCAGCCACACAATGGTCAGTTTCATCACAAAATGTTCAAGGAAACATTTTCCACAAATAATCAAAATCACCAACATTTCTGAAATCCCCATAACACTTATTTTGGGCTATGAAATTTATAAGAAGAACTGAACTATGCATGTCCCTTGGAACATTCATCTCTCTTTGGAGACAATTTTCCATTATCACTACCATCATGATGTGACATATCATCACTTGATGATTTCTTTCCCTCAATAATTTTAAAGCATCTTCCAATTTCTTCATGGTCATAACCCAATCCTTCATATCATGGTTGTTCCTTCACCTTGATAAGATTAATGATACCTTGTCCATTGACTCTGAGGCCTCTTCCATCATAACCCATCTGAGTTAAAAGCTTCATACCAATACCCTTGGTATGTTTTTCAAAGGTTACAAAAGATGTGTTAACAACATTAGTTGAAGGAATAGAACTAGAAACACTAATTACCTCCTTTGGCCTATCACCCATATTTTCTATTTTAGATGTTGATGATGAAGTGGATGATGACTCTAGCCAACCACTTTTACCAATTGGCACATAGGGAGAATCTTTCAAATGTTGACAAAAATTACAAGCATCATTCTCAACATAGGGTCCATATCATGTGTATAAACCATGTCCACAAATTGGCTTCATCTTGGAGGGATTATTTATTGTTTATAGGATGGAACTCTCACCAATATGTTCCTCCACTACATGTTGCATTTGTAGGTGGATTTTGTTTTTCTCCTCTGCAACTTCAAGCAATATCCTTAGCTTGACATTCTTCCTTCAAAGAGATATATTAATCTCCTTCAACTCCCTTAGTCTTTAATGCTTCAATTTCTTGCCCATACTTGCAATCTAATCAAAACCCGCTCTGATACCACTTGATCTAAAAATGGGAGAAAAACACTCCCCACTAGGAACTGATTGTCCTCAGACACTTTGCAAGTTAAAAAAATGGTTCTTTAAAGGTAAAACAAGTTTCACACCCTCTTCAAGATGGTGAGTTAAGTTTTCACATGAACTTAAAAGAGAAACAAATTCACATGCAATTCAAGATGATAAACATGAAGAGAAGAAACCAATATTTGATAATAGATTTCACCCTTCCTGGGCTACGTCTCCGGGCCTTGCTCCAATGACTAGGCCTGTTATATTGATTACAGTAGAAAATGAGTACATCACAAATTATTGACACAAGAGTGGTTTGTTTCTCCTACAAAGAAACATTATCCTACAAAGAGTTCCCACTCAAAAATATGAGTCCCTACAGTAAGTCATGACCATCAACAAAAAAAGGACACTCTCACAATAGGCCCTTGTACTCCACCTGAAATCCAAGCACAAAAACACACAACAACTCCACAATGAAGTGTTGAAAAGAGCTTCTCTCATGAGAACAATGAGAAAATACTGAAAACAACTACTCTATTGAAGTAACAACAACTCCAAATGAAACTAGAAGCCTAGAAAACCTATGACTAGGCTCTCTCCATACTCAAAAAAGACTTCGTCTTGCTACAAAATTCTGATTGTCTCTAACACTAAAGGACTTGAATTTGCAAAAAATCCATCATACAGTGCTCAAATAAAAAAACTAAGGATTCCATTGAGTCCAAGACACTCAAAAACCCCTATCTAGGATCTTATTGAGCTCAAAAAGGTTAAAAATTGAGTAAGATATGATTCTCCAAGCCAGTGTCTGTTATCTATCCTACAAATTGGCAAAACTTGCTAACTGCGTGATGATTTCGCCTTTTACATAGTCCATCGATTGACAATTTTGCTTGGTACCGATGAGATCCCCCCTACAAAATGGGTATTTTTTTTCCTCTTTAATTTCACTAATAACCCCTACAACGCCAAATTACAATCACATGGTTCGCATGTGGCCAGGGGTCGGGGCCAACTACCCTCCCTCGTCGCCTTAGCTCTTGTTCTGTTACGATAGGGTCATATCGTGGAAATATTGTCAGGGTTCGGGGCCAACTATCTGCCCCCGAAGACTTTGGCTCTTAATTATTCACTGATGGTTTGGAAACTGGGGGTTAGGGCTTATCCACTTGGCTGCCTACACCTATGTTTACAGTTACATGGGCTCTGCATGAGACTCAGGTCCAGGACCAAGTATCTTGCCCCTCTACCATATCTCTCCACCTGGTCACATGGGTGTTGATAGGTTCGGGGGCTAGGGCCAAGTGTCCCAACCCACTATGCTCTTCTTATGTTGTGGGCATGTGGGTGCCATCGTGACCAGGTGTTAGGCTCACCGCTCGACCCCTCCTCCCAAACGCAAAAACATATCACTTTAAATATAATCGACAACGCTTTATGATTAATAACCAAAGCAATGGCCCAACAGTAAAACATTGTGTTTTCTTGTCGTAGGTCAAGGGGTCAAACCCCACTAAGGCCCTCAGACCCATTATATATATATTTTTTTAAACCATAGAGGGCCTCGTGGCGCCCCCTTATTGAGCTACATGGCAGCCTTTTTTTGGGCCACCTCCACCTTGTATGATGATGCCACATATCGAGACCAGATTGGTCCACTGCCAACCATAGCCTGCACATTCATCTAATGACATCAGTTGTACAGACTTTGTAGAGTTCCATAACTATTTTGTTTTGACACCCTTTTTCTACCATTTTCCTATTTTCATCATCATTATCAACTCAATAAAAGAAGTAAACCATAGATTTTAATCAGGTAAAATCTCTCATATGTCTTATTTTTCATATTCGTTAATGTGTCTTATTATTATGTTAAATATTGCATTAGCTACAGAATTAACATGATTATGAGGCTATTTTACAAATCTGCATCTATCTCCATGGTTTGCGGGGTTCTGATGTGCCAACAAAGAAAAGAAGCATATGTGCGGTTGAGGATTGATTCCCTCATGGATCCCCTCCTATTCACTTGAGCCAATTCACTGAAGGAATCACATAGTGGCGCGGTCAAAGGCACGGGCCAAACACGTAGCAATAGAAGTCTGAATGCATCACGTTTCTCCGATTTTCTTTCCAAATAGAAAATCGACAAGATAATGCTTTTACTGTTAAGTTCCGAATTTGAATAAGGATTGATAAAAATACCTGTAGGTGTAGAAGACTCAAACTGTTGAGCACACATTTTATATATAAATATGTATCCTTTGTAAAGGATAATAAAAAGAAGTAATAGTTAATCTCTAAAGAATTGTGAAACAGACCTTTGTTCTTATATTGAATTAAAGTTACCTTTCTGTTATTTGATGCGTATGTGAGTGTGATTTACACCTGTTGTATGTGGAGGGCCCCTGCACACAGTCGAGGTTTAGTTTATTTCATTATATTTCTTTATGTTATCGCATTGTTATTTCATTTTAGTTTAGTTTCCTTACTTCACTATTTCATCATTTCATTATAACTCAGTTAAATCTCGTTATTTCGTTTATCATTTCGTTATTTTGTTTGCGCTTGAATTTCTTCATAGTTGTTTAATTGTTTAGTTTCTTCAATGGTTTTCGCTTAATTACAATTAGTGTTAAAAATATTTCTTTCATACTTCTAGAATCAAAACTTGCCTATACTCTGTAGTCAACGTTAGAAGATTACTTTCATGCTTTTTAAAATCAAAGTTTTTATATACTTTGCAGAAAACTTTTGAAGGATTGTTTTCTTGTTCTTAGAATCATTTATACTCTATTTTATAGAAGCAAGGTGTTTAGGATAGATTCATAATGTTAGAATGATTAACATAAGATGATTTAGAATGATACTCAACATAGATATGACCTGGTAGATCAGTCTAAAAATAGCTTAACTTTCACTCATTAAAAATCTAACTATAATCTAATAAGAACCTAGATAAACAACGAAAATCCTAAAAAAAATATAACCATCATCTTACAAACTAAAGGAAAGGCTTCTAGCATATATAGTGCATCTTCACTTCATAAGTTTACCAACTCCGGTCGATAATTTATGCTTGCAATTTAAGAACATTAAATTGACCAAACATTTTGGCGTCATTGCCAGGGAAGTGTAAATAGAAGCCTTAAAAAAAAATCAAATAAAAACATGATATGCATAGGGAAAGAGACTCTAGAGGTAGGTTTGTAGGTCGACGAAGAAGTCTAATTCCTGCATCATCACTCACTCCACCACAACCACGTAGTGCCACATCACCCACACAAGATCGAATTCCATCCATAGCATGTCAATATAGACTTCCTGAAGTCTTGAGATCTGAAATCCAATCTAAAGGTTCACCAACTTCATCAACAAAAGATGTAATCAAAGTAGATCCTACATCTCCAACAACAAGAATAATTTTCTTATTTTGAACTGGAGAACAACTTCTAGCTCAAGAGTTGGAAGTTCCTACTAAAGAAGAGGAAGAAGAAGCCTACTTCAAACCATTTATAGAGGAACCAGAAGAACTAGAAGAAAAGCTAGATAATCCAGTTGTAGAACTGGATATTTATTATGATAAATCCATCATGGCTAAAGAAAGATAAGGAGAAGTACACAATTTCAATGGTGAACAACATAGAATTGGAGGAGGAGGAGGAGGAAATAGAGGATTTGGAAGAGGAGGTGGTAAAGGTAGAGGAAGATGAGATCCAAAACCTTTTGGATTCCCTATCCTTGATGAGGATACAACATTAACAGTGAAAAAAATCTCGCCTTCTATCCTCCCTATTTTTCATGGAATAAGAAGTCAAGATCCAGAGACGTTTCTCTTTGAATTTGAAGTATTATGCAAATCATATGATTACTTGCACGATGCTAAAAAACTAAAATTGTTCCCTGCCTCCTTAAAAGATTCAGCATTAAAATGGTTCATGAGTTTAGGAACGAATTCTATAAGAAAATGGGAAAAACTGAAAGATTCATTCTTGGAGAAATACAAGGATTATTGTATGCCTCATAGCATTAAAGATGTAGTCTTCAAAATGGTACAAAAAGAAGATGAAAGTCTCGAATATTTTATCAGAGATTTGTTTATAATATCAAAAGGGAAAAAATGAATAATATGGATGAGGAAACTTTGAAAGCTCTCTTACTAAAATCCATTAAATATGAATGGATTGATCTTCTCAATCTAATGGGAAAAGGAGATATTTCTCAATTACCATTTGCAGATATTTGTGATTTATGTGTACATATTTCAAGAGGTAAAGCAAGAACAGGGAAAATTCCAAGGGATCCTCTTGTATCAAGAGTAAATAAATCTTCATCCAGGACAGTAATTAGGGTAGAATTAGGTAGTTTGCTTGATAATTTTAAGACATATATTTTAGGGAGTCTCAGTGAGCAAATTGACACCCTTAAAATATAGAACAAGTAGAAAGTAAAAAACGTTTCATTATCCATCTTTTGTCCTAGGTTTAGAAAGAAACATGCTCTGAGAGAATGTCCTTTAGATTTAAAAAGCATAGAAACCTGTGTTATATGTGCGGAAAATCGTGATACAAAAGAATGCCCCTCTATACTGGGTCTTAAGGTTGTGTTTAGTGAAGAAGGAATGCCAAATCAGGTAGACCCTCTTTAATTTATTGCCAAAATACCATGGAAAAATCCTCAAACAAATCAAACTCAAAGTTTTAATCCTCAACAATTTGCACAATCTTCACAAAATAATTGGAATCCACCTATGTCATGGCAGCCTTGGGCTCAATCACAATATTGGAATCAAGGATGGAAAATTCCTTATGGAAGATATTCTCAATATCAACAATATCTACCACCTTATCCAAATTTTCCACCACAATACTTTCCTCAAACCAACTAGTTACCTCAAGCTCAAGCTCAAAATGCAAATCCACAACTTTCTTTTCCATTTCCACAAAGACCAAATCAATTACCTGTTCAACCACTCCCAAATCCAAACAATAAAACTTCACAACCTATTTACAACTTAGAAGGACAAAATCCTCAAACTTATATGATAACTCCATTAGATCTGAATAATGTTCAATTAAGGTCTGGTAGAGTATTAGAAAGGAAGAAACCATCTGTTTTTATTCAGGAAACATAAAAGAATTCTCAAAAAGATAATAATAACTTTCAAGAAGAAATTTCCCTTCCTCATAAAGAAAAGATTGAAATAGAAAAAAAATCCTACACATTCTAATAATACTCCTATTATAGAACAACCTTCAGTATCTATCTCAAGACCACCTTTTCCTGAAAGGTTGAAAATTGATAAAGGAGTAGAAAAAAAAATCATATTTCCTGATTATGATATGTTAGATGAATTGAAAAATGTCTGTATAAAAAATCCTTTATTACAAGCAATAAAAGAAATACCGATTTTTGCAAAAACAATTAAGGAATTGAGTACTCAAGGATCAGGAAGAAAAAGAAAAGAAATAAAAAGAATTCAACTATTCAAGAGAATTACAGATATCATGTTGGGGAAAGCAACAATTCAAAAATATTTAGATCTAGGAAGCTCCATTGTGAAAACACACATCAATGGAACTAAAATACCAAACACATTGATTGATCTAGGAGCAACCATAAACACAATGAGCAAACAAACTATGGAAGCTTCATAATCTTCAATACACACCAACATTGTTACCATTAGTAGATATGTTTGTAATTAAACCTGATGGTGTGTTAGAAGATATAAGATATATATGTATCCTTATATTCTTGGGAATATCTTGTTGATTTCATGATTTTAACACCAAAGAATAATTTAGGAGGACATCCATTAATTTTAGGAAGGCAAAAAAAACGATAGAAGTAGAAAATGAAGATGATGATAATGCTATACAACCATTTTTCACTATTGCACAAATAAATGAAAAGGATCAAATTTTAAATTCAATAGAAAATAATGAACCCTCTTTATATTGTGACAATAGTCAGGATTTTCAAGAACAATTTAATATTGAATATCTATCATCTAGACAAATTTATTTACATTCTATAGAAAATTTTGGAAACTCTTCAATAGAAACTCTTCCAGGGAAAATTTTGAATATCAACGAAAACCTAGAAGAATTACAGAAAAAAGAAATTGGTAAAAATATTGAAAAAACACTCTTATGCATATGCACGGGAATATACTGATATGAAGGGAATTAATCCTAAAACTTGCATGCATCATATTTATATTGAAGAAAATTCCAGACTAGTTCGACAACCACAAAGAAGAATGAATCCAAACTTAAAGGAAATTGTTAAAGAGGAATTGTAGAAACTGTTAAATGTAAATTTCATTTATCCAATATCAGACAGTCAATGGGTTTCACCCCTAGTAATCGTTCCTAAGAAAAATGGAAAATGGAGAGTATGCATTGATTACAGGGAAATGAATAAAGCTACTTTGAAAGATCGTTTTCTACTTCCTGTCATAGATCAAGTTTTAGATACATTAGTAGGAAAAAACTATTTCTCATTCTTGGATGGTTTTAGTGGGTATAATCAAATTCAGATAGCACCTGAAGATCAAGACAAAACCACATTCACTTGTCCACGGGGACTTATGCTTACCGAGTACTTCCTTTTGGATTATGCAATGCCCTAACAACATTCCAAAGAGAAGTACTAATAATTTTCTCTGATCTTATTCATGATTGCCTAGAAGTGTATATGGATGATTTTACAGTTTATGGAAATTCTTTTGAAGCACTTGAAAATTTAGAAAAAGTTCTCATAATATTCAAAGAAGAAAATCTTTCATTAAGTCATGAGAAATGTTTTATGATTTTTAATGAAGGAATTGTTTTAGGTCACCATATTTCAAGAAATGGAATTAAGGTAGACTCATCTAAGGTAGAAATTATTTCCAAATTATCAATTCCAAGTTTTCAATGAGATGTTAGGAGTTTTCTTGGTTTTACTAGATATTATAAAAGATTCATAGAAAACTTCACAAAGATTGCATCTCCTCTCTTCAAATTACTCACCAGAGACTATGAGTTTAGTTGGAACTCTGATTGTCAAAAGGATTTTGAAACTTTGAAAAAGAAGATCTCTGAAGCACCTATATCAAAAGGACCTAATTGGAAATTGCATTTTCATATATCAACTGATCCATTGGACACAGCTCTAGGAGCTGTGTTAGGACAAAAAGATACCACTCCTTATGCCATTTATTATACTAGTAAAAATTTAACTCCTGCAGAGCTAAATTATATTGTAACTGAAAGGAGTTTTTAGTTGTCGTTCATGCCTTTAATAAATTTAGACATTACATCACTGACTATGAAACTTTCATTCATACGAACCATTCTGCCATTAGATATTTAATGAACAAACTAGTTACTAATGGTAGAGAAATAAGATGGATATTAATGTTACAAGAATTTAATATAACCATTCTGGACTGACTTGGAAAACAAAACACCATTCTGGACTGACTTGGAAAACAAAACACCATTCTGGACTGACCTGGAAAACAAAACACCATTTCTGACTGTTTATCTAGAATTCAAAATGATAACAATGATACACCTGTAGAGTATAAATTTTCTTATGAATATCTTTTTGCAATATCTACTAAATCACCTTGGTTTGCGGATATCGCTAATTATTTAGTTACAGGGAAGTTACCCTCCTATTTTTTCCTAGAGAAAAGAGAAGAATAATCCAAACAAGTGCATATTATTGATGGATAAATGAATAATTATACAAGACAGGACCATATCTCATCATCTGAAAGTGTGTAAGAGAAGATGAAATACCTGAGATACTTAAAGCATGCCATGATGAACCATGTGGAGGTCATTTTGTTGACAAAAGAACTACTTACAAAGTTCTTCTCTTAGGATATTATTGGAATTCTATTTTTAAGGATGCCAAGGAATATGTTAGGAGGTGTGATAGTTGTCAAAGAATGGGGAAACCTATCCCTTCAGATGAAATGCCATTACAACCTCAAGTACTCATTGAACCTTTTGAAAAATGGGCTTTGGATTTTGTTGGACCAATTAATCCATCTTCAAAACAAAAATAATATATTCTTGTATGCACTGATTATGTTACTAAATGGGTAGAAGCTAAAGCACTTTCTTTTGCTATTGAAAATGTTGTAGTTTCATTTCTTTTTGAGGATATTTTTACTCGTTTTGGTGTCCCAAGAGAAATTGTAACAAATCAAGGAAAGCAATTTACATCTAGAGTATTGCAAAAGATAGTGGAAGAATATAAAATCAAGCATCGAAAATATACTCCATACCATCCACAAGAAAATGGACAAGTAGAGTCTACCAACAAAGTGATTGAAGCAATCCTCACCAAGACAGTTCACTTGCATAGAAGGGATTGGGCAGAAAATCTTCCAGAAGCTTTATGGGCCTATTGTACCACATGGAGAAACATTACAGGACATACTACCTATGAACTTTTTTATGGGAAGCAAGCCATATTTCCAGTTGAGTTCCAAATTCAGACCTTTAAGACAACAGTCAAGTTGGGACTTGACTTATCAGAAGCACAAAAGCAAAGAATGGGACAACTCAATGAGCTTGATGAAATAAGGCAAGATTCTATATAGAAGACTAGTTTAGTCCAACAACAGAGATCTAGATGGCATGATAAATACATCAAGGAAAGAA
The DNA here is from genome assembly GCA_031772625.1 of Pinus tabuliformis. Classification (NCBI taxonomy): domain Eukaryota; kingdom Viridiplantae; phylum Streptophyta; class Pinopsida; order Pinales; family Pinaceae; genus Pinus; species Pinus tabuliformis. The sequence continues at coordinate 1,272,489,507 of CM062820.1, read as the reverse complement.
AATTTTAGCTAGAAAACTTGGCATTATTATTTGATTCAAAGTTTAAAATTTTTCAAGGAAAGTTTCAAACTCACTGGCTTGGGCCTTATGAGATTGAAAATGTTTTTGATAATGGAGCAGTCAGAATTAGGACTATTGATGAAGAAAAAATTCCTATTTTAGTGAATGGACATTGACTCAGGATCTATCACAATCCAATGACAAAGCAGGATTTTGTAAATATTTTCCAGAACAACTTTGATTTGAAGTTGGTCAAGAAGAATTCTTCTTCTTCTCCACCTTAAAAAACTTTCATTTTCATATATATATATATATATATATATATATATATATATATATACATGGAAACCAACAATTGTTGGCATGTTTATGCAGAAAATTCAAGGTGAAAATGAAGAATTCTTGGCATCTTAAATTTTCTTTTTATCCCATTTTCTAGAATTCCTATTCTTTAATCCCTTTCTTTTAAAAAACAAAAAAATAGCTACAAAATTATTAATTTTTTGTAGCTCTGATAACTTTCTGCAGCCAATTTGATAGAAACTTTTGATGATACAATTGAAGGAATGATTGACTCCCTCCACTGCAAAGTACCTGAAGACAGCATAAAAAAGGGCAACCAAAGGTTAGAAAGCAAATAATTCAAAGGTATGCACTTCTTTAATTTAATAATAGGGATCAAAGCATTACATATATGAGTTATAAGACAAAAATCAAAATCTTTATTGCTAAGAGTTGATAGTGTCATGTCAAATCGTGTATAATCCGCCATTCACTCCCGGTCATCATAACTCATATCCCGATCCATTGAACCAATTTCCCAAATCATAAACATGAATGCTCTTAATGGTTAGATTATGCCTCGCTCCCTTATACCCTCACTACCTACGCTCTCATTATTCCATCACTCACATTCTCGGCCTTTCCTCTCTAAAAACCCTACAAGCAGCCCTACCCTGTCAAACAAAATAGTTTTTGAAACGAAGCTTCTCAGCCATGAGTGATAGTCAGAATAGAGCCAACAAGGAAGAAATTTTTGGTGGGGTATCCACAGACAAAAGACTTGTTTTAGAAGGCGCAGTGGCTAGTATTTATAGAGAAATTTGATGGCTTCCATAAAGAAGTGACCAAATCCTTCGCCCTTTTGATGGAGTCGAAGTGGAGACAGGAGACATCAAATTCATAGTGACAGAGTCGTTTATAACTGAAGCTACTGGACTACCATGGATTGGAGAAAAATGGTTCAAAAATACAGGTATTGAACGTGAATACTGGAAGGTTTTCCTAAAGAAACCAAGCATGGAAACCATCATTTTCAAGAAGGGCATCCCAAGAATGACATTAAAAAGTAAGTGGAGGAATTTGCTTCTAATAATCCAAAATTTTGTTACCTATGAAGGAAGGTTTGGATGTATGTTTTTCTATCATATTCGGCTACTAATGAAATTTCTTGAAAAAGATGAGATAAATCTTCCATATTTCTTGTTGAATAGTCTAAGAAAGATGACATGAAATGTTGAAAGGAGAATTTAGTTCATAGATAATACAATGTATCACCATGGTCTAGTCAAAATACTTGTTGAATTTCATCTCCAAAACATAGGTGATAATTGGGAAATATTTTTAGTGAGGAATCACTTTCAGGAAGAAACTCGTGGACATTCAAATAGCATTAGACCTAAGAGGGGAAGGAAGAGAAAAAATGATAGGACACTGGAACAAGAACCACAACAGTCATAGGAATTGTCAGAGGATGACATCCCTCTTGCAAAATTTTTAGAGAAAATAAACAAAAGAAATGTTAGAAGAAAGAAAGTCAATAAAGAGACAAAGATTTCACCTCAAACAGAGAAGCCTAAAATGGAAAGGAAGAAAACTCAAAAGACCCCTGTCACAGGTTTAAGAAGGAGTATTAGACTCAACTCAACAAAAGAATTACCCTCAAAGAACATAGAGTATATCAATAAAGAAACATAAGAGGAATCAAAGACAGAAGAAGATTCAGGAATTTCTCCGAGAACATCTCCAAGGGTTTCATCACCAACTTTCACCTCGCCTCCTCAGAGTCCAAGACGAAGAACGTGTTGGCATTATGATACAGGTGTTGTCCCTGATGGCAACTCTCTCAGATGACAATTCACAGTGCAGTAGTCTAATAGCAAAGGATTATAGACCAGACTCCAAAGAATGAAGAAAGAGAGGTATACGCTGGTTCACTTTGTCCAAGAGGCATATACATGCGGATTAACAGAAAAAAAAAAAAAGTAGTGTATAATGTATACATGCACTTTCACAGGAGGAAAAGCGCGTACATGTTGGAAAACCAAGTTTTTTTGATCCAAGGTATTTGATCCAAGGTATGTATTTGGTCTGAGGTATTTGGTCCAAGGTATTGACCCTAGGTATTTGGTCCAAGGTATTGGTCCTAAGTGGTTTTGGTCCAAGGTATTGGGAAAGGCCTAAGAGTATATAAGGAGGAGAAGATCATTAGGCCAAGTGTGCAAGCAATAAGATTCTAAGGAATACTTATGTCTGAAGTATATTTTATGTTGCAGGGTTATGTTTGCGACTGGATCTAAAATATTTATGTGCACCTTGAGTTCAATGTTGGATCAGGATCATGAGACATGAAATAACTTATTCTTGAATGATCTGATATTGGTTGGAACTAGATCTGATATTTGCGCCTGTTTTACTCGTTATCCATCAAGATATGGGTTTGTCTGAAGTTTGGAATTGCAACAAAGTTCTAAGTCAATATTTACATATTTGTACACAGGTTCGTCTTGGCCAAAGAGCATATACACATAGGTTCGGTTCTTTCAAGTAGCGTATACAAAAGAAAATATTCTTTTTTCAGATTTGACTGAACTATCTTATCAAATTCTGTTATTTTACTGATGTCTGTCAATGAAGTCTTCTTAGATCTGAATGTAAAAACTGAATAGATAAGGAGGAAGGTATTTGATTGATTGATTGTATAAGTAAGAAGAAGTGATTTCTGTCCTTGCCTGTGTAAAGCTTTGAAAGTTGACAATAGATATTCAGTATATTGATAGTTGGTATAGACTTGATTCAAAAGTTTATGTTTGCAGTAGTTTTGAAGGTATACGCAGGTTCAATTAACGGAAGTAGCGTATACATGCAGTTTGGGTGTAGCCAAGTAGCGTATACATTCTAATGCATGATTTTTGAGGTTACAGCTGGTTCTGAATGATGATGTAATGTTCTGGGTTCAGTACAATATTTTGGTGTCAGTGCTCTGATTGTTCAGATTAACTGAATATTGGTTGATGTAGTTTAATTTTAAAAGCTTTGATGGGTCCAGTGTGAAAATTTGATGAAACGAGGCCTTCAAATGGTGGTGTTGTGATCTAGGAGTATCCAGTCTGAAAATTCATGAAACGTGGTCCCTGGTGGAAAAGTGGAGTTTTTTGTAGGCTGGCACCTACGTACTAGTAAACATATTGGCTAGTACAAGAGATAGGGGGTTGTATCTCCTTTCCAGTAGAAGCTGGAGAACTAGAGAAAGTTGTAACCTTCTACAGGTAGAAGCCTACGTACTGGTATGAGTCTGCACCAGTACAAGATTGTAAACAGATTTTCTTATTATTAAAAGAAGACAGAGATGACAACAGTGGGTGGTTTTTACCCACATTGGGTTTCCACCATAAATCTTGGTGTTCATGTGTGTTGCTTATGTGTGATGCTTTATTCTGTTGCACTGTCCAATAAATCTCTGATATACTGGTTTAAGCTCAACACATGATAATTGTCTAAATCACAAGTTCTCTAAATATACGTTGGTTTCTTTAAGCACAGTCGCATGTACATGCTAGTTCACTTCACTGAAGTAGCATATATAAATATGTTTGGGAAATAAAATTATTGATATGATAATACTGATTCACCCCCCTCTCAGTATTATTTCCAACAATTGGTATCAGAGCAGGTCCTTCAAAAGAAGCTTGATCGCTTGAAGGGAGATCCATCAACATGAATAATCAAGAAAGCATGGGATCCATCAAACCGCCAATCTTCAATGGGAGCAACTTTTTTTATTCGAAAATAAGAACCATAGCCTATCTAAAATCACTTGGAACGGATGTCTGGGAAATTGTGGAAGGAGGACATACATTTCCAACAGCAATTCCTATAGATGCAATAGGTAAAAGCAATATGAAACCAATGCCAAAGTTGTAAATACTTTATTGGGAAGTTTGTCGCAATCAGAGTTTGTCAAAGTCATGCAGCTCAAATCAACCAAAGAAATATGGGACAAAATCATTCTGAGCTACGAAGGAGACTCTCAGGTAAAATGTGCTAAGCTTCAAACTCTCAGAATTCAGTATGAAACTCTTAAGATGCATAATGATGAAAGTATAGCTAGTTAGTTCTTACGTATAGATGAGGTTGTTAATTGTATGAAGAATTTGGGTGAAGAAATAAAGGAAGCTACCTTCGTTGAGAAATTTTTGAGATCCTTGTTGGCTAAATTTGAATCCAAAGTGTCTGCCATAGAAGAAAAATAGAATCTGCAGAATATCACTATGACACAGCTTCACAGAATCTTAACTGCCTTTGAGATGAGGAAAGGAAGACCATCAGATATGAGAGAAGACACATTTAAAGCTTCAGCAAAAGGAAAGGAAGAATACATTGAATCAGGACATATTTCAGAAGAAGAAGATGAGGTAAACTTTTTCAAGAAGCTTCAATAGGGTTCTAGAAGGTTTAGAGGTAAGCTACCCTTCAAATGCTTTGCTTGTGGCAGAGTTGGTCATTATGCTGCCAGATGTCCTCATAAAGATAAATATGAAAAAGGAAAGAAATAAGAAAAAGGGAATAGAACACAAGTTGTGAATAAAAGCAGTTACTATACTCATGAAGATAGTGATGGTTTATCTAATAGTGATGAAGATGAAACTGGACAAGATTACAAACTTCTCATGGCTTATGACGATGATAACTTTTGGGATGCTTTAGAAGAGGAAGACCTTCATGAAGAAATATCTAAACTCAAAATCTTTTTATAAGAAAAGAATATGATTATAGATACCTTGACATACCAACTTGCTGAAAAGGAAAAACACAATGAAAAACTAGAATTAGAAATTGTGGGTCTAAGAAAGGATCGTGAAAAAACGAAATTACTCAATCTTAGATTTGCTAAAGGATCATAAACTTTAAATGAAATTATCAAATTTTAGCATTCTCCTTTGATAAAGACAGGTCTTGGATATACTGAAGAAGCATCCCAATCATAGAAGTTGTCAATCTCCACCAAAAGCTATCTCGATGGAGCAAAGACCAGTGAACAATATGACAATCATCAGCAAAGGCATAAAGTAGATCACCAGGTAAATCATGCTCAATTTACTCCAAGGATGAATAGAAGCCACAACCAACCTCAGGCAAATCATACTCAATTTGCTCCAAAGATGAATATCAATAGAAACTACAATCACCAGGTTAGTAGATTCGATAGTCGCAGGAACTTCTTTAATGGGCAATGTTTTTCTTGTCATAATTTTGGGCACAAAGCTGCTCAATGCGTTGCTTACAAAACCATCATGACTAGAGAAGCACGAAATCAAAGGAATGTAATAGGAATAAAAAGAACTTCCTATAATAACTTTTCTCCTCTTGAAAATGAAATAGAATGCTCAATCTGTAACAACTTTGGTCATGAAGAATCTGAATGCAGGAGCAAATTTTGGCAAACATCTCAAAAGGAGCAAACACCATTAAATCCCAAGATATGGAGAAGGAAAGAATCTCAAACAGAAAGATGTGGTATAGCCTCGTATGCAGAAGGACAAGAAAATCAGTGGTACATTGATAGTAGATGCTCAAAACACATGACAGGTGACAAAGAAAAACTTCACTCATATAATGCCTTAGAAAAGGAAAAGAATGTCTCATTTGGAAATGACACTCCTGCTGTCATAAAAGGTAAAGGCTTTATTTTCTTGAAAGAAAAGGTTAAAGCTGGAAATGTTATGTATGTAGACGGTTTAAAGCATAACCTATTGAGTGTCAGTCAAATGTGTGATCAAGGAAATGAAGTGGTGTTTCAATCAAACGGATGTGTTTTTCGTGAGCTTGATACAAGAGAGACCATGATCAAAGGTACAAGAACTCCAAACAACTTATACATACTCAAGGGAGGACAACAATAGTGCTATTTAAGCAAAAATGATGAAAACTGGCTGTGGCATAGAAGATTGGGACATCTAAGCTTTTCTCAAATAAGAAAAGCATGTAGACTCAAGGCTATTCATGATCTTCCAGATATCAGCATCCCAAAAAATACAATATGCAAACCATGTCAAATCGGTAAGCAAACCAGAGTTCACTTCATGGAAAAAGAAGGGTCAGCAAGTAAGCCTCTTGAACTTGTCCATACTGATCTATGTGGACCATCAAGGAAAAAGTCACCTCGTGGAGAAGAATACTTTATTTTGTTCATTGATGATTTTTCCAGAATGTGTTGGATAGGTCTTCTAAAGCATAAAGATGAAGTGTTTGAAAAGTTCCAAGCCTTCAAAGCTTTGGTTGAAAATGAATCAAATCGAAAAATCAAATGCCTCAGATCTGGTCGAGGAGGCGAATTTACATCGGATGAATTCTTTGACTTTTGTGAACAACATGGAATAAAAGGCAATTCTCCACCGCAAGGACTCCTCAACAAAATGGTGTGGTAGAAAGAATGAAAATAACAGTTCAACAATGGCTCGAGCTATGCTAGATGAATCTAGAACTCCTGCAACCTTCTGGGCTGAAGCAACATTCACTGCCATAATTGTTCTCAACAAAGCAAATGTTAAGGTAAATATCACTCAAACTCCACATGAACTTTGGTATGGCAAGTCTCCTACTGTAAAATACTTTAATGTTTTTGGAAGCAAATGTTTTATCAAAAGGACTGATGAAAAACTTGGTAAGTTTAAACCTAGAGCAGATGAAGGTATTCTTCTTGGTTATTCCTCCATAAGTAAAGGATATAAATGTTATAATAAAATACTTGAGAAAATTGTTGAAAGCATTGATGTTGTAGTTGATGAAGCATGCAAAAATACAAAACAGATAAAATCAACAGAAGATTATGACAATGAAGAAGATGGGGATTATTTTCCCTCATCAAATCAAAATGATATTGAAGAAGAAACCAATGAAGCACCAGAAGAAGAGACAATGGTAGAAGAAAAGGCTCCGTCCAGGTATGTTCAGAAAAATCATCCAGAAACTCAAATTCTAGGGGAAAAGAGGCAGGTGTATAGACAAGAAGAACTATTATAGGGACCTCAAGCTATCTAGCATTACTATCTTCCACCGAACCTCAAAATGTAAATGAAGCATGCAAAGATGAATGTTGGGTAAAGGCCATGGATGAAGAACTTGAGAAAATTGAAAAGAATGATACTTGGGAATTAGTTCCTATACCTCATGATAAAAATATTATAGGAACTAAATGGATATTCAAAAACAAGCTAAATGAAAATGGAGAAGTCATTAGAAACAAGGCAAGACTTGTTTGTAAAGGATATGCTCAACAAGAAGGTATAGATTTTGAAGAAACCTTTGCACCTGTTGCCAGACTTGAAGCCATAAGGATGTTTCTTGCTCTTTCTAGCTTTCAGAAATTCAAAGTATACCAAATGGATGTAAAATCAGCCTTCCTTAATGGAGATTTAGAGGAAGAAGTTGATATTGAACAGCCAGAAGGATTCATTCTTAGAATGATGCAAAACTTGTATGCAGACTCAAAAAGGCTCTCTATGGTCTAAAACAAGCTCCAAGGGCCTGGTATTACCGCCTTGACAAATATCTACACCAACAAGGTTTTACAAAAGGTTCAACATATAGCAATCTATATATAAAGATTGAAACTGATTAATTTCTAATTTTTATTGTTGATGTTGATGATATCATTTTTGGCAGCAATGAAGAATCCATGAGTTAGAATTTTTCTTAGTAATGCAGCAAAAATTTGAAATGTCCTTGCTTGGTGAACTTACCTATTTTCTTGGTATACAAGTTCAACAAACTAAAGATGGTATTTTTCTGTCACAAACCAAATATCTCAAATAGATCTTGAAAAGGTATGGAACGGAAGATTCTAAACCTGTATATACCCCAATGATAATAGGTTGTAGTCTCAGCTCAAATGATGAATCAACAATAGTACATCAACCAACTTACAGATCCATGATTGGCAGTCTGCTTTATCTAACAGGTACCCGACCTGACATCATGCATGTAGTAGGAATAGTTGGAAGATTCCAAGCAAATCCAAAGGAATTACACCTTCAAGAAGTCAAAAGAATTTTCAAATATCTTCAAGGAACTCAGGACTTTGGTTTATGGTATCCTAGAGATACAGATCTTACTCTTCATGCTTATATAGATGTTGATTGGGCAGGAAGTGTTGATGATAGAAAAAGCACTAGTGGTGGTGCATTCTATATGGGTTCCAGGTTAGTGTCATGGTTCAGCAAGAAACAAAGTTCAATTGTTTTATCTACAGCTGAAGCAGAATATGTGGCTGTTGCATCTTGCTGCACACAACTACTTTGGATGATGTAAACTTTGCAAGACATTCAGATCACATGTACTCCACCTATCTCCATTCTATGTGATAATACAAGTGTCATCAGTATTTCAAAGAATCCAGTCATGCACTCCAAGACCAAGCACATACCCATCAAGTACCATTTTCTACATGAACAAGTGCTTGAACAAAAGGTCAAATTGGACTATGTTCCCTCCAAAGAACAGGTTGTTGATATATTCACTAAACCACTTCCTAGAGAAACATTTGAATATCTCAGACAAAAGATGGGAGTAGTTGTTGCATCATCCTATTGTTAAATCCATTTTTTCAAAGAAAAGTTAATATACGCGTGTTTTATAAAGTATAGTTGCATAAACACGCTGGTTTCTGTGGGTCAAGGAGCGCATATGTTTTTCAGACAAGAAAAACAGTGATGCAGGCTCTGATATGGGTGCTCTATCAGATGTTGATGATTACTGTCTATCGATATGCTTTGTTCATTAATTTTTATATGACTGACAAAGATGCCTTGATCATTGACTTGTTAACAATGCACAAGTAGCACAGGTTCAAGGGGAGCATTAACCTTCACGTACATTCAACATTGTTGGCATTATGGTTGCTGAGTCCAGCTATGGCTTTAGATATTTATACCATTTGTTTCTTAAGTCATGTAAAAGTCTAGGGTGTGATATGTCTTCTCATACATTTGAATGGGTCCTCTTGGACAAATGATGTAATTTGTATCCCCGCTTTGCATGGGATGGATGATATAATATTTATTATTTCTATCATGTATAAACAATTGGTATATCCCCACTTGGTTGGGAGATAGATGTATGTATGGGTCATTGGTGATAGGAAAGTCATACTCACATAGTTGAGTTATAGAGTCATGTTATTCTTTTGAAGAATATTTTTGCAGACTCTGCATGTGCTCAGGGGGAGCATGGACGGTTTCAGCAGCATCAAAAATTTCAGCATGTACTCAGGGGGAGCATGGATAGCATAATGTATGTCAAAGGGAGAGAATATCTTGGTCCGCCCTTTTCCCTTGATGTCAAAGGGGGAGAGTGTCTTGGTGTTGTTGTTGCCATCAAGTCGAAAGGGGGAGATTTTTGGCATTATGATATAGGTGTTGTCCTTGATGGCAACTCTCTTAGATGACAGTTCACAGTGCAGTAGGCTAACAACAAAGGATTACAGATCAGACTCCAAAGAATGAAGAAAGAGAGGTATACGTTGGTTCACTTTGTCCAAGAGGCATATACACGCGGGTTAACAAAACAAAAGTAGCGTATAACATATACACGCACTTTCACAGGAGGAAAAGCACATACATGTTGGAAAACCAAGTCTTTTGGTCCAAGGTATTTGATCCAAGGTATTTTTTTGTCCAAGGCATTTGGTCTGAGGTATTTGGTCCAAGGTATTGACCCTAGGTATTTGGTCCAAGGTATTGGTCCTAAGTGGTTTTGGTCCAAGTTATTGAGAAAGGCCTAAGAGTATATAAGGAGGAGAAGATCATTAGGCCAAGTGTGCAAGAAATAAGATTCCAAGGAATACTTCTATCTGAAGTATATTTTATGTTGTAGGGTTGTGTTTTGGACTGGATCTGAAATATTTATGTGCACCTTGAGTTCAATGTTCGATCAGGATCATGAGACATGAAATAACTTATTCTTGAATGATCTGATATTGGTTGGAACTAGATCTAATGTTTGCGCTTGTTTTACTCGTTATCCATCAAGATCTGGGTTTGTCTGAAGTCTGGAATTGCACCAAAGTTCTAAGTTAATATTTACAGATCTGTATGCAGGTTCGTCTTGGCCAAAGAGCATATACGCGTAGGTTCAGTTCTTTCAAGTAGTGTATACAAAAGAAAATCTTCTTTTTTAGATCTGACTGAACTATCTAATCAAATTCTATTATTTCACTGTTGTCTGTCAATGAAGTCTTCTTAGATCTGAATGTAAAAACTAAATAGATAAGTAGTGTTAGAAAATTATATATTACGGAGCAATGGAACACATAAAATATTGCAGAAATATAAACACAGAAAACGCACAAAACAAGAGAGACACAGATATACGTGGTTCACCCAGTTTGGGCTACGTCCACCCCGAACAGCCAGTCCTTCCTTTCTATTATCCAGCAAAATGAAGAGACACAACCTACAGCAAATCCGCTGTAATATCCTCTGTTTTCTCTCACAGTCTCACCTCTCTGTTTCTCGCTCACAGAATACACATCTATCACACAACCTCAAATTCAATACCCTCATACAAAGAGAGGGGTTGCCTTCTAGGGCAAAAAACCCTAAACTAAACATAAGTTCTACCGTCAGATCATCCGCCTAATGAACGGCCGAGATTGACTAGAAATTACTATACTTTTACAAGGCAATTTTACAGCTATTTTTAGCTTCGGGGGTGCTACCCCCGAAACCCCCCGCCAGGGGGGGGGGCTCCCAGAGGTCGCAGCCGCCCCCCCTGGACCCCCCCTGCAGCGAACATTTTACGGGCGGCGTTTCTGCCCCCATTTCGAACTGGGGTCCTATGTGGCGATACCTTTGAATATAGAAGATAATCAGGCTCCACACCCAACAAGTAGGATGGCATTTGATTGATTGAATGTATAAGTAAGAAGAAGTGATATATGTCACCGCCTTTGTAAAGCTCTGAAATTTGACAATAGATATTCAGTATATTGATAGTTTGTATAGACTTGATTCAAAAGTTTATGTTTGTAGTAGTTTTGAAGGTATACGCAGGTTCAATTAATGGAAGTAGCGTATACACGCATTTTGGGTGCAACCAAGTAGCGTATACATTCTAATGCATGATTTTTGAGGTTACAGCTAGTTTTGAATGATGATGCAGGGTTCTGGGTTCAGTACAAGTTTAACTGAATATTGGTTGATGCAGTTTAAGTTTAAAAGCTTTGATGGGTCCAGTGTGAAAATTTGATGAAACGAGGCCTTCAAATGGTGGTGTTGTGATCCAGGAGTATCCAGTCTGAAAATTCATGAAACGTGGTCCCTGGTGGAAGTGGAGTTTTCTGTAGGCTGGCACCTACGTACTAGTAAACATATTGGCTAGTACAAGAGCTAGGGGGTTGTAGCTCCCTTCCAGTAGAAGCTGGAGAATGAGAGAAGGTTGTAACCTTCTGCAGGTAGAAGCCTGCGTACCGGTATGAGTCTGCACCAGTACAATATTGTAAATAGATTTTCTTATTATTAAAAGAAGACAGAGACGATATCAGCAGGTGGTTTTTACCCACATTGGGTTTCCACCTTAAATCTTGGTGTTCATGTGTGTTGCTTATATGTGATGCTTTATTCTGCTGCACTGTCTAATAAATCTCTGATATAATGGTTTAAGCTCAACACATGATAATTGTCTAAATCACAAGTTCTCTGAATATACAGTGGTTTCTTTAAGCACAGTTGCGTGTACACGATAGTTCACTTCACTGACGTAGTGTATATAAATTTGTTTGGAAAATAAAACTATTGATCTAATAATACTGATTCACCCCCCTCTCAGTATTATTTCCAATAGAACGCCAGAAATTGATCCTGTGCAGCAAGAGATTTATGATTATATTGAATCCCTGGAGAAAAGGGATGGAGAAAGAACATCAATTCCAATTCAAGAGGAAGAAGAAGTCTATTTTAATGAACCATAATAAGCTCTAGTAATCAATGTATTGAAGTAGGAAATCTTTGAACTGGAGACATTAAACAGGTACATTAAAAATGAAAAGCAAGCCTTGAAAGCACAAAATGAAATCCAAATAGCTAAAAGTGACAACCTCTTTTTACATCTAAGTATGTGGTTTAATAAGAACAAGAAATTGAAGAAGAAAAATAGGACTTTACAGAGACATGTTATAAACTTGAAATACAAAATACTCATGAAAAAACCAAGGATCGCAATGATTAGTAAGAAAGTGAAAAGGATGAAGTTAGATGTATTGGTAGAAGTGTCCAAGCAAATGCAGTAGTTCAACAAACATATCAATTTTGTGTTTTTTATGAGGATATACAAAATATTCAGTGTGGGAATGTAGAGTTCCATAATTGTTTTGTTTTGACACCCTTTTTCCTCCATTTTCCTCTTTTTCATGATCGTTATCAACTCAATAAAATTAGTAAACCATAGATTTTGATAAGGAAAAAGCTCTCATATGTCTTATTTTTCATATTCATTAATGTGAATTATTATTATGTTAAATATTGCATTAGCTACAAAATTAACATGATTCTGCAGCTATTTTACAAATCTGCAGCTATCTTCATGGTTTGTGGGGTTCTGGTGCACCAATTAAGCAAAGAAGCATATGGGTGGTTGAGGATCGATTCCCTCATGGATCTCCTCCTATTCGCTTGAGCCAATTCACTAAAGGAATCACATAGTGGCGTGGTCAAAGGCACGGGTCAAACACGTAGTAGCAAAAATCCGAATGCATCACGTTTCTCCGATTTGCTTTCCAAATAGAAAATCGACGAGATAACGCTTTTACTGTTAAGTTTCAAATTTGAATAAGGATTGATTAAAATACCTGTAGGAATAGAAGTCTCAAACTGTTGAGCACACATTTTATATATAAATATGTATCCTCTATAAAGGATAATAAAAAGGAAGTAATAGTTAATCTTTGAAGAATTGTGAAACAGACCTTTGTTTTCATATTGAATTAAAGTTACCTTTCTATTATTCTATGCGTATGTGAGTGTAATTTACACCTACTGTATGCAGAGGGCCCCTGCACGCAGTCAAGGTTTAGTTTATTTCATTATATTGATTTATGTTATCGCATTGTTATTTCATTCTAGTTTAGTTTCCTTACTTCACTATTTCAACATTTCATTATAACTCAGTTAAATCTCGTTATTTCGTTGCGCTTGAATTTATTCACAATCATTTAATGGTTTAGTTTCTTTAATGGTTTTCGCTTCATTACAATCAGTGTTAAAAATATGCTTTCATACTTCTAGAATCAGAACTTGTCTATACTCTGTAGTCAGCGTTAGAAGATTACATTCATGCTTTTTAAAATTAGAGTTTGTACATAATTTGCAGACAACTTTTGAAGGATCATTTTCTTGTTCTTAGAATCATTTATACTTTGTTTTATAGCAGCAAGGTGTTTAGGATAGATTCATAATGTTATAATGATTAACATAACATGATTTAGAACAATACTCAACATAGATATGACCTTGTAGGTCAGTCTAACAATAGATTAACTTTCACTTATTAAAATTCTAACTCTAATAGGAACCTAGATAAACAAAAAAAATCCCAAAACAAATATAGCCATCATCTTACAAACTAAAGGAAAGGCTTCTAGCATATATAGTGCACATGCACTTCATAAGTTTACCAAATTTATTCTTGCAATTTAAGAACATTAAATTGACCAAATGGACTTCCTAGTCAGTAGCCCAGTTAACTCTGTTGTTGACTTTTTAGTTGTTGGTCAAAAACTTTAGAATGCCACAAATTCTTCATATGACATCAGATTGAGGCGATTCAAGCGTCATTGGAATCAGGACAAAAAACACTACTACTTGACGCTAGTTTTGGGAAATTATAAGCACTTTCAGTTTTTAGCCTATTTTTGATTTTCGGATCAATAATGTCTCATATTCTCATCCCCGAGAAAAAGGAGGATATATTTATGATTAAATATTGATTCACATCTCACTACTAAATTATAAAACACAAGTTTCGACAAGAAAGACTCCTTTACTAAAAATCTGCCAATTCGCTTCCCAATTGCGTTTTTGGTCGATCGGTTGTTGGACCAAGTAGGAACCAATTTAGGGGTCTCAACATCCATAAAATCCATCATCTCCATCCAATGATGAAAAAAAACCCTCGTGTGCATCCATCCTGCCAGCCAACCCCCACACTTCTCTTTGGGAGAAAGAGAAATTCATATTTCCCACTAATATCAAATTATCCTTATCTATGAAATTTCAATCTAATAGATTCGACTAGAAACTAATTTTGTAGTAATAGGGGCCATAACAATTGGTGAGGTAGATATTCATCCCTAGGGAAGAACTAAATCCATCCACTCAAATTATAGTCTCATTGAAATATCAATTAAAAGGACTAATTGAAGGGGACCAACCCGAAAACAAACCACCTAAATTCCCACCATCATCAATAGAAAAGAAATTTCACTACACCAACAAGTTGGGTAAACATTCAACAACTTTCAGGATTACACACATAGTCTCTTGCAAGAAAATAACATTCGTATTATGAAAAAAACATACACTTGAGGGAATTCCTCTTAGGGGATCCCCCCAACCCCCTGACATTCAAGGAAAAGGTCTTCATTAGGTAATCCTTGGAGTAGTACACTCTGCTCTAAGGGCCCTAAAAAAGGGTTGGGAGTACAATTATGACCTTCTAGAACAAACCATAGCCTTTTTCTTTAGATCCCTTCCCCTACTTCCCAGAGGAATGGAGGTTTGAATGAGCCCTTCCATAGGAATTACTTTAGAAGTAGAGGGTTTTAAATTATGAGTAACTACCCTCAAGCCCTTAGCATCCATAGAAGAAAGTAAATTTAGAAAAGACCCACTAGACAAAGAAGACTCAGGGAAACCACCTTCAAGCTATTTTTCTTTCGAGAATACAATTTTAGACCAACTTTTAGAACCTCAAAAATCCAACTCTTGCTGATGCACAACAAATCCTCCTTATAATCATCTTTATTTTCCATAATCATGGCTAAACAGGATTGCTAATATATAACATCTACCAAAACATTATATCTAAAAACTAATTTTAATATAAAAAAAATAACTATATAAAATTTGTTTGAGATATTTAATGTTTTAAATAAACACTTCCTAATATAATAAAGAATAACTTCTAGTATTAAACATCAAATTTATAGTTTTTGTGTGCATGTTTTCACAATTGGAAACCATATTGTTCATAAATTTCTTATGGAAATAATTTTGTAGAGTGTAGGAAATGTTTAATGTTTTGAGTTGAGACTCCATCCATCATCGAGGAAAAACACAACTTTCTATGAATTCTAATGAGTGCTTGACCATATTTAAATAGATTGAATTTCTTAATATAAAAATGAAAGAGATCCAAAAAGGTAATAATTGAGAAAATTTTAAGTTGGGGAGATTTCATTTCAAATGATATTATTAAGACAATTATTGAGGGCCTAAGTTTGTGTCCAATGAAAATCATTGATCTTTAAATTGATTTAATCGATCAACCCTTTACTGATATCAATTTCAACACAAGTTCTACCATAGGTGTATACACCAAGCTATCGTTGAGAGACATCAGTAGTAAGATAATGGCCTGGAGAGTCTCCAATGCCTTGAAAGGTTGTGTAGTGCCACAAGTGAGCTGGAAAATTAGGAAGCCTGACCCATATTGACATCTTGGTATTGATAGTTGTGGAAGGGTCAAAATATTAGAACCAGGGTGTTAAAAACAACCCATCATTTACCCTAAACCAAAGCCCTTTAGATAAAGCTTTATGATAATCTTCAGATTCCTCAAATAACACAGTGAAGAAGCCTCTTGAGCAAAAAATAACCTTGTAATTTTTAGTCCATATGGAATGGATCTATTGGTAGAGATAAATTGTGCAAGGACAAAATCATTAAAAGGACAGATTAGGACTACCTCAAAATATGCCTAGTGAAGATCCTCTAGATCTGAGTGAGAGATGTCTAGGGAGGGAACTTCCTCAAAATTTTCCACCAAAAATGACTCTAGAGTTGTCTAAGTCGGATTTTACCTTTTGGGGGGGGGGGTTGAGGATGGACGACATCATTATAAGAAAATTTCTAAGAGTAGGAAGTCTTACCTCAAGTCCCTGCTCCCCCCCTTCCCCTGCGATAGAGGAATAACCATAAAAACAATGAGAGAGGAGTAGTAACTTTCAAATACATACCTTGAAAATGTAGGTGTTGCATGTCTGATGGGATACTCACTTAGAGCTCTAAATAAAAGTTGAGGTTGTGAACCAAATTTGAGGAGAAAACTCAATGAGCAATAACTAGCCAGGGGGGAGCCTAAGAAAGATCTAATAGCAAGTTGAAGAATTTGTCACATAGACCATTGACCCCTTGAACTTGGACACAATGATAATATAAGCTACCATGAGAGTTTCTAAAACCTTTTGATCATACACAAATCCTGAAAACCCTAACTAGGCTAGTAGAAAATTTGAAATTTAGTAATATTATTCTATATGAAATTATATTTTTTATATTACATGTCAATATTCTTTAACCTTCATAGTGAAATATTTTATTCATGATATACAATGAATTTTTTTATTATTAATAATATTTTTTTAATCCCACATATCAATTTTATATTAAAAATTGAATTAATTATGTATTTCCTCTTATTAAGAAAGAAATTGAATTATTTTACTTTTAACTATTTCTTCCTTCTAATCATTGAAATGCTTTACTATGATATCTATATATATATATATATATATATATATATATATATATATATATATATATATATATATATATATATATATATATATATATATATATATATATATAGATATAGTGTTTGTGCACCTACTATCTCTCTATCATATATTGAACTACTTGTGTGTGTGGGTGTATATATTACTAGCGATTTCTCCTAAAGGTGAAAAGATACACCGAAGGAATTAAACATGTCTATGATGTTATTGCAAAAATGTTGCAGCAAAGGAAAGATAACAACCTAAAGGGTGGAGGATGGAGGAGAGGAAATGTGTTCAAGCTTGCAATAGTCTCACACTTGTGTCGATGCCTATCTGACAGATGTTGCTCGAACCACCTGGCTAAATCCTTAATTTCCAATCATACAAATATGTAAAAATCTTATATACATATTATATCCAGGCTATAACATGCAAGGTAATGAGGAGAAAATTACCATAGGTTCTCGTGGGCGCTGGCACACAAAAAATTTAATTACATAGAGGAAATGACTAAATTCAATGTGTGTTGATAATGAGATTAAATAAAGAGCATATTTCACTAGAGTAACCTTCAGATTCCAGGATGTTCTGCAATCAACATAAGGAAGGAGGTTTGTTTTAGAATTTTAGCTATCTCCTTTTAAAAATTTTAAATTAATTTGGAGTCGTTAATTCTAGTTTTAAATTTAAATTTAAGTTTTGTCTAACAAAGATTTGTTGGAATTGCAAATTTATGTGGTGTATTTTTCATAGTCCAAGTGTCCAAGTAAAATTTTAAGGCATTGTATCCATTTATGCATTCAAAAAGATAGTTTTAAAAATGAAAAGTTACTCATGCTATATGCATATATGGAACCAATATAGATCCATTTTGAAAAGGATTAAACCTCTTGAGGTGGATAGTTTTTTTCAAGTTTTGCACTCTAAAAGAGGCCCCATAGGCTATCTTTAGTCTTGGGGACATTAAACTTTTCTTTCTTTCTTTCTCATCCTTCCAGAAGTAATTATGGTTGCCTTTGCACAGCCGTGCGGGTCCCACAACAACGAGTGACCATGTAAGTTAACTATAGTTAAGATGTCTTTATGTTAAGGATGGCCATTCCTAAACAAAAAATACCCAATAACGTCTTAGGTTGAACATGATTTAAGGTGGGACTTTATCATAATTAGTTAAATAAATTTTGTGTGGGAGTTATCTTAAGAATCCCCAAAGCCGGAATTTCTATATGAACTTGACCAAAAATTTAGATATTTTCTATTATATAAAAAAAATTGGTTAAGTTATGATCTAGCTATAAATTAGCTGTAAATTGGTTGAAAAAATTCAAAATCAAACCCATTTAATTTTTTAATTACATATTTTATATCATTCTGCCTAAAAAAATCCCTTAAGCACCTAAAGGAAATCTTTTAAAATACTTAATTTAATGTAAATCTTATCATATTTATTAATATGCTAGCATCAAGAATAGTGTAAAACACCATGGTGAAAATGACTTGTTTAAATCAAATTTAATTTAAGGTGTTTGTTCCCCACTACATCATAGGTATCATGGATTTTGAACATGAAGCTCCATAACCACATCATAAAAATGAATATATTTAGCTTTTATTTATGATATATAAATCAATATTCAACTACACATTACATGTATCACAATCAACCTATGTAAAACCCATGTACATTTCCTAGTTCCAAGATGAAGAGAATTCATTATATTTTAATAAAATAAGAACTATTTTCTTGTAAAAAATTGTATGACTTCAGTAATTCATCTATTGCATGTGCCTTCTTATTTATATTTTATTTTCAATGTCATATTATAGTGATGCATATTTATTTCTTATTTCTTAGTAATTTAAATATGTAATATAATTGTAAAAAGTAAGGTTATCAAGTTTTTATTAATATAAATATTTAAATGTGAAAATTTTTAAAATAATCTAATTAAAAGTGAATTTGATTAACAGGAACATTTTTATAAATGACTTAAAAGGTAATTATATCTAAAAAATAAAATAATTATCCCCAGTGGGGGTGTCAGACACTTGGAGCCATGCATCACGTGAAGAATGACATTTGGCATAAGGTATGAGCAGAGGAGGGCAGTGATTTAGCCCTTCCATCACATTGTGGTTAATTTCTTTGCATTCAAATGTGTGAAACATCTTCCTTCACTTGAACGCAAAGGAATAGTGTCGTCTCGAGGATCAATAGCGTCGTCGTTAAAGTGATTAAGTAGTATGGCTCATGGAGAAGTCTGGGTGTTTCTTGGCTCGTTGAGGGATACAAATTTACCTGTGTTCTATTTTCTTAGAGTCGTGTGGGTATGATGGTGGTCTTATGTTTATCACTCCTCTTACGGGCTCAATAAGTTAATAACTCTCTCCCTATTTCTCTAGGTGAAACTTTCGCTTTCATTCCTTGGGTGGTTCTTCGTTTTTCTATGTAAGGTGTTTGTTGCTTTTATAAGTGGCGCCCGGGCTTCTGGTGGTGGCTATTTTGCTTGGGCGAAGGTTTTAGTGCTGGTGTTGTTTTGGATCTCATGCGTAGACATTGCCTGACTTTTCCTTCCTAGGGCCACTGATAGAAGAATTCCCTTCGGTGAAGCCCAGTGGATTTGGTGTCGGTCAAGTTTTTAGGAGCCTAAACTTCTAGTTCTTCTTGTGCGCAGCTGAGAGGTGTCCTTCTAGATTTTCTAGGAAAGGGGTTTTTTGCAAGTTCTAGCCTAGATTTGTGATTATTTCATGATGATTTTGGGCCAAGGTCACCAATGACGTTGGGTTACCTTTCCTTCTCTGTTTGTTGTGTGGAATGTTGGGTTTCTTGTGGAGGGTGGTCGATTTGTAGTGTGCGTCATTTCTGGGTGTGTGGTGTTGGGTTTAATTAGGTGGTCCTTTGTGTGAATTGGGGTTAGCCTCAGATGTTTGGGCTTCGAAACAGCCACCAGCATGAAGCCAAGTTTGCATTCATTGCGTGCCCCTATTCAGGTAAATTTTTCCGTATTGGGGAGGGGTCAATTGTGTCAGATGGAGTTTGGGGTCGCAGTGCTAGAGTAGATGGTGATAGCAATAGCCAAGGTGTTAGAATTGTGCGCGACTTTGGGCATGGGGGTCATGGAGCACGTGGTGGGCGAAGGTCTTCGGTTAATCCAGTGGTTAGTAGGGGTAGCACGATCCTAGATCAGAGCAGTCGTGGAGCAGGCAACGGGTGTAGAGGAATGGGTCGTGGTTGAGTCTCGAGCACATGGGGGCAGAGTAGCAATCCGAGTGGTGTGGGGTCAGTTGGACACACATTTTCTAGTCATGTTGGGAGAACTAGGATGCTCCAAGAGATGGTCTAATCTATTATAGGCATGCTGGAATCTCATGATAGGGTCTGGAGGGAGGAACACCAGGAAGTTATGGCCAAGTTGGAGAAAATACATTAGTTTCATGCCATGTCCGCAAAAGAATTTTGGTTGTCTGGCTTGGGCAGAATCTGTTGTTTGAGAAGATCAAAAAGATGGAAACTTGGCTTGCTCACTTTGAGAAACATTTCAACTGCATGTACCTTCCTCCTCCTCCTCCAAAAATGGGTCCAGATAATCCTTCTTCAATCACTTTTGATGACTGATTATGGTAACTGGTGTCTTTCTAGTTCTTTTTGTTTTCTAGTATGTAAGGCCTATAAGGTTGTGAATCTCTCCATTGGGAATTTTGCTTTTTATATGCAGCATGATAATAACATTAGTCAACAAACCTGGTCAGGTGAGACCACATGCATTTTGACATCTTTGTATATTCTTTTTGAGTAATGAAAAAAATTTGACTTACAAAAAAAAAATTTGTAATATATATTTTTTAAAATGAAAATATCTAGTTTAAATGAAAGTGAGTTATTTAATTGAAGGCAACAATCGTGGTGGTGGGAGAGCGGGAGCGGAACTAGTAAGAACTAGGGTTTCAAGAATATTCAGGAGTTGAACGCCATGGAGGGGCGCAAAGGGGGAGCTCCACTCCCTCCTATAGACAAGTAGTAGCCAGTCGAGGTAAGAAACCATTGGAGATGGCTAGAAGTCTTTCAAGAGAAGGGAAAAGGAACATTGATGAGGCGCAGGACTTGACCAATTCAAGGGAGGACAACAGTTTAAAAGGAAATGAGGAAGAGGACAAAAAACAAGAAGCAGAAATCAAAACGCAAAAGGGTCCATGTAAGCCTAAGGCTGAGGTCACACCTAGAGTAGTTTTAAATGATCTTGCACTGCAGGTGCACAGGGATCACATGCGGACCTATGCTATCATTTGTAAATTCATGGGATTATGGCCCACTGAGAAGGTGCTGCAGGCATGGATTAAATACCACTGGAAACCTAAAGGAGGCATAGACCTACATCTTGGATCAAAAGGTTTCTTCACGGTAGTCTTCACAAATATAGAGGACAAAGATAGGGTGTTTGAAGGAGGGCCCTACTTCTATGCAGCTACAGGCCTTTATATGCAGCCTTGGATGATGAATTTCATACCGGAATGCGAGACTTTCACTTCGGTCCCGGTCTGGGTAAGACTCTATTCCCTACCTCTAGATTACTGGCAAACTGAATCTTTATCTGCAATAGGAAATAAACTAGGGCATTTTGTCAAAGCATTTGAGGCTACCAGAAGGGGAAAATACACTTCCTTCGCCCGAATATGTGTGGAGATGGATCTCTCTGGAGCTCTACCGGATGAGGTCATCCTGGAAGTTTTTGATGAAGAATGGGTGCAAACCGTGGATTATGAACATATTCCTTTCAGATGTCGAAGGTGCCATGAACATGGGCACCTATTTAGAGATTGCCCTCTTAGTAAAATAGAGACCAAAAGTAAAGCTACCACAGTGAAAGATATTGAAAGCTTTCACAAAATGGGGTATAGAGGAAAGGGGGGTAAAAGGGGGCCCAAGAAAAATCAAACAGAGGGGCAACAGGCTAGTTCGAACAGGTTCCAAGTATTAGAAGAAGAGGAAGAGGCTACAAAGGTAGATCAGGAAATGGAGGAAATCCAACAAGAGAAAGATAAGGAAGAAAATAGTGTGAAAACACAAGATACTTATAAACAGAAAGGGACTATGCTGAACAACGAGGAACTGGAAAGGGACCAAGAAATGACCCCGAGTGATATGGAAACGGAGGATCATGAACTGCAGGATATTCTTTACAGAGAACACCTAGATATGGAAGGTTTCTTGAAACAAGGGACCACGGGAGGGGTGGACTCACTACCTCAAGAAGAGTTTAACTGAGTGCAACAGCTGTTCCTATGGAGAACCCAGACTAACGAGCTGGAAGACAAAGACACACAGAAAGGTAGGTCAACGAAGGGGTGAAAATTATAAAAACCACACCAGGACTAGCTCCCAGGAATCCAGGCAGGAAAAGGGGCAGGAAAAAACTAAATGAATTATTGATGGAATGTGGAAAACTAATGATAGATTCAGGTAAGATGAAAGATCTAACCAGTTAATCCTTTACAAATCTTTCATAATGAAGCTAACATCTTGGAATATCATAGGTCTAGGAAGTAAAAGGAAACGAAGTTTACTTAACAATAGAATGAAACAAGAAGCTCTAGACATGATCTTTATCCAGGAAACTAAATGTTCCATTCAGAAAATAAAGGAGATACACAGCAGATGGCTCAATAGATATGAGTTTCTAGAAGTCAAAGCAGACAAAACAGCAGGAGGTATCCTTACTCTTTGGAACCCCCAAAAGATTGGCATAATAGATGCTGAGGCATCTAGGAATTATTTATCAATGGTTATTCAGCCTGTGGGAAACAGGGAGATGTATTTAATTACAAATGTTTATGGGCCTCAAAGACCTAAACTCAAGCTTTTAGATTCTCTTGGGGAACTAAGAGATAGAAACGTAGAAATACCATGGATAATGGGAGGGGACTTTAAAATGATCAAATCCCTTATGGAGAAAAAAGGTGGGACCAAAACGTTAAGCAAAGACTTTATAGAATTTCAGAATTTTCTTGACAACATGAAGCTGGTTGACACAGATACGAGTAATGGCCTCTTTACATGGAACAATAAGAGAGGAGGAGAGTCTCAAGTAGCCTCAAAGCTAGACATATTCCTTATCTCAAGTAGCCTCAAAGCTAGACATATTCCTTATCTCAAGTAGCCTCAAAGCTAGACATATTCCTTATAGTGAGAATTCTCCCCTTCAGTGGCCCGACCCATTGCCCTGTCCAACTTGAGGTTCAGGGCATTAGCACCCCCAATAATAGACCTTTTAGATTTGAGAATATCTGGCTCACCCACCCAGATTTTATCAGCAATGTTGCTAAATGGTGGACATAGGATCTGTAGATTCAGGATACGAGAATGTTTCTACTACACAAATGACTGAAACATATCAAGCTCAGACTCAAATATTGGAACAAGAATGAGTTTGGCAATATTTTTGAAGTGAAAAAAGCTATCGAAGGTAAAATGCAGGAACTCAATCAAGCCCTCATCACGGATGGCTTTGATAGGGCAAGGAACGATCAAGCCACCAAGCTTCAGCAGGACTAGGAGAATCTATGTAAAAAAGAGGAGATATTTTGGAGACAAAAATCAAGGGTTCAATGGCTAAAAGAAGGGGAGAGGAACACAAGATTTTTCCACAAATCCACTATGGAGAACAGGTCGCATAACAGGATCTCAACGATCAAGGACTCTGAAGGTCAATTACTCAATACCCATAAAGACATAGAAGTTGTGTTGGTTCAGCACTTTCGAAGTATCACAGAGGAGACCATCTTAGACAGAGCTCATTTTATCAGGGACTTCACGAAGCACATTCCTAAGTTAGTAACAAGGGAAGATAATCACAATCTCAATAGGCTGGTGAATGAAGATGAGGTTAGTGAGGTTATCAAATAAATGCAGAATGGAAAAGTGCCTGGCCCTGATGGTTTCAAAGTCAATTTTTTTAAAGCTTGTTGGAACATTGTCAAGCAAGATATTATGGATGTCGTGGAGGACTCCAGAATGAGTAGAACCATTCTGAAGGTGCTCAATACATCTTTCATCTCTCTGATCCCAAAAACAAGACAATGCCCTGACTCCAGATAGATTCAGACCCATCGCTTTGTGCA
This sequence comes from Pinus tabuliformis, assembly GCA_031772625.1. Taxonomy (NCBI): domain Eukaryota; kingdom Viridiplantae; phylum Streptophyta; class Pinopsida; order Pinales; family Pinaceae; genus Pinus; species Pinus tabuliformis. The sequence goes on along the minus strand of CM062820.1, from coordinate 1,272,465,341 downwards.
ATGTGGTGTACAAGATAATATCCAAAGTAATTGCCAATAGACTCAAAACCATTCTCCCCACTCTGGTTTCTGTGGAGCAAACAGGTTATGTGGAGGGTAGACAAATTCTAAATAACATCATCCAAGCGCATGAGGTGGTGCATTCTTTGTTAAGTAATAAGAAGGCAGGAATGATTATGCAACTGGACCTAGCCAAGGCTTATGATAAGCTGAATTGGAACTACATCAGGAAGGTCCTTCTAGCCTTCAGTTTTGACCACAACTAGGTCAAGTGGGTCATGGCCCTGGTGACTTCTTCTAGTTTTTCAATTCTTGTTAATTTTTCTCCACCTAAAACTTTTAAACCTTCAAGAGGCCTTAGGCAGGGAGATCCTCTCTCCCCCTTTCTCTTTATCCTCATGATGGAAGGGCTTGGTCGATCTATCTAGCATGCTAAAGAAGTGGGTACTATCCAAGGTCTCAGACTCTCCGAGACTGGACATGCTTTGACCCATTAGCAATTTGTAGATGATACTATGCTTCAGGGCATCCCCATGATCAAAGAGGCGCTAGCATATAAACAAATCCTAAGTGACTTTGCCATGCCAGCTGGTACAGAGGTTAGCCTCTCAAAATCTGAGATCTTCTTCTTTAATACTGATATTGTTATTTAGAGGAATATCTCCAGAAGTCTGGGCTTTCAAAGAGATGTGCCACCTTCTAAATACTTGGGAGTTCCACTAACTAACAAACCTATGCACAAGAGTATCTGGGAGCCAGTGATTAACAAGATGCAGGACAAGACCAGGAAATGGACCATTAGATCTTTGAACTTGGCAAGTCGACTGGTGCTTACAAAAGCTGTCCTTCAATCAATCCCCACCTTCATGCTTTCAGCCCTTCCAGCTCCAAAATGAGTCTTGCATCAATTTAGAATCATTCAAAGAGACTTTCTTTCGGGTAAGCGAGAGGAGAAAAAGAAATGGGCCTTGGTAGCCTGGGATACTATTCGCAGACCTAAAAACCATGGAGGTCTTGGTCTGGATGACCCAGAAGTGCTAAACAAAGTTTTAGGGGCTAAACTATGGTGGAGATGGGTTAGAGATCCAGAGGCACAATGGGCTTGTATTTGGAAGGAGAAATACGCTAGTAATTGGCAAAACAGTGACCTTATAAGGATGTTTGGCATCATAAAAGGCTCCTACATCTAGAATAAAGCGTGGGAAAATAGAATCATAGTTCAAAAAAATAGTTTCTGGGAAATCAGAGCGGGAGATCTAGCTTTGTTTTGGGAGGATAAATGGCAATAAGAAACTATACTGCTAAGAGAGGACTTTGTGGAGCTCAAGAATGATACTGACACCAAAGGACTTCTTAGGGTAAAATATTTTTGGGATCATACTAGTAGTGAAGGAAAATGGCGTACCTGGAAGAATATGGAGTACATGGATGACTGCCCTTGAAAGTAAAAGACGATGCACTTCTAACAATGTTGGACCAAAGAAAAATATTGGTATCAGAGGATCATGACCAACTTAAATGGGGAAATAATAATGGAGGCACCTTTAATCTTAAGGAGGCAAAGCGCTTAGTCCTGGAGCTTGATTCTAATGAACTGGATAGGGTTTGGAAGAACCTATGGAGACATCAAGGATGGATGAAAACCAAACTTTTCATGTGGTTGGTACATCATAAGAAAATTCTTACTTGGGAGAACATTAGGAAGAGGGGTGTTCTGGTACCTTCTAGATGCCAACTATGTGAGTCTAAAAAGGAAACGATGGAGCACCTACTCAACACCTGCATATTCACCTTCAACTTGTGGGATGCTTTTGCCTTCGTTTTCAGAACGATAGACAAGGACAGAGGGAGCATCACCAATACCCTTAATAACTGGAGAGGAAACTTTTCTGATTATGAAATAATCAGCAAAGCTTGGGCTTTACGTCCAAGCTTCATAATATGGAATGTATGGAAAGAAAGGAACAACAGAATATTCAAACATAAAATAAGTTCCTACCAAAGCATCATGACTCAGATCTTAAGTCAAATCAAGGAGACGGTGGGAACTTTATTGCAGATTCACCCAAAAAATCCCCCTTCAGATGCTGATAATAAGATACTTCTTCAGTTGAGTATGCAGGGCTTATTCCTCAGGGCATGGACATGGTCATTGAAAAAGACTTCTGGAATCCTCCCCCTCAGGGTTTTATGAAATTCAACATAGATGGAGCCTCTAAAGGCAATCTGAGTACTGTTGGTTATGGTGGGGTGTTAAGGGACGAAAACGGATGCAACCATTTTATTTTTCACTGCCATCTGGGAAGAGCCACAAATAACATGGTAGGGCTAATAGAACTAGAACAAAGTCTAGATATCCTCAAGCAGGACAATCTTTAGAACATCATCATTGAAGCTGACTCTGAACTTATCATCAATTCGGTCAAGAGAATCTGTTGTGGTTTAGCGCCGGAAAAGGTCTCAAGACACTGGAGGTTGCTTCAGGTCTTTCAAAGGATATTGTTCCTCCTTATGCACTTGAGAACCGTAAGCTTCGCTCATGTGCGAAGGACGGCCAATAAATTGGCAGACATTCTAGCTAATAAAGGGGATCTCTGCACCAAAAGTAGTGTCAAGTTCAGATGGCAAGAGATGCCACAGGGCAGTTTGAGGGAGAATTGTCTCATTCAGGTGGATGAGGACCATTCGCTCTATCAAAACAGAGTAGGTCATCAGTCGAAGAGACTGGGTCTAGCTGATATGGATCCAATATGAAGTGGTGTTTCAGAGGGGTTTTTGCAATAGGGATGCAGGTCTCTGCCAGCTTTCTCAGCCCAGGAAAGCACGATCACAGGGGTCTTAAGTGGAAGTTGCTTGGCAGCCAGCAATTCTCGGAGGCTCGGACAGCAAATATCAAGGGTGGTAAGACGAGTTCCTTCTTCCTGGGGATCAAGCAAATGAGGAGCAGAGGTGTTGTGAAGGACCACAGTCTCGACTTTCTCAACTGACATGAAACCCTCCAAATTACTACCTGTGGTGTCAATACTGGCCATGGGGTGGTTTATGGTATATCGCGCACCCTTAAAGCTGGGAGCGGTTTTTCTGTGTTGAGAGCGATTCCACTCACCACTCTACACGTGGCCAAGGCAGGAGAGAGAATACCGCCCGATGATCTCTAAGCTTTTTGATCATGTGATAGGATCCTCCACCGTTGGATCGAGCGAGGATAATCGACGGCTATGATACGACATGCTTGTTGGTGGGTCCAAGCGAGGCATTACTACCCGTGATGTCAATACCGGCTGTGGGGTGGTTTATGGTATATCGCGCGCCATAAAGTCAGGGGCGTTTTTTTTTAGTTAAGAGCGGTTCCACTCACCACTCTACACGTGGCCAAGGCTGGAGAGAGAATACCGCCCGCTCTTAGCTTTTTGTCCACGCGATATGATCCTCCACCGTTGGATCAAGCGAGGATATTCAACGGCTTTGATACGGCGTGCATGTTGGTGGGTCCGAGCGGGCTACTCATCTTTTGCTTTTTTTCTCTCTATTGTATGGGTCTCTGATTACTTCAACCTTTGGGTCAGGGAATAAAACCTTAATGGTTCAGCCTCTGGTTGTTTGTATTATATGTAATTTCCTCCTTTTGTTTATTTGAAATAGAAGGCACGACTCTTGCATTAGCAAAAAAAAGAAAGTGAGTTATTTAATTGATGTGATAATTTTTCCATCACTTGAATGTTAACATTGTTAATAATTTTTTATTATGCTTTACTTTTCTTTAATAATAAGTGAGTAAACATTTTCCCCATTTTTAATTTGAAACAATAAGTAAACACTCCTCACTCTTGATTTAAAGGAGTACCTACTAAGTATATGATATTCATTTATAGTTTGGAAAATTTTCACATTATTGAATTGTTTATTTTACATATCTTTGTTTTGTATGTGAAATGGAGAAATTATAAATCTCAATTTCATATTAACAAAGTATAAATATAAAGGAGATAAATTTAATATATATATATATATATATATATATATATATATATATATATATATATATATATATATATATGTTATAAGTTCAAATTCAAAGAGGATATATATATATATAAACTTTAAATGAAAAAATCTCATATATCAATTTAATATCTAATTTAGTCATAATCTTAAAATTAAATTATCACTATCATTATTATTATTTTCCAAAAACATTAAAAATAAATAAATAACAATCTTAATTTTAATTTTAATATCTTATGTGTTATTTAGCTCATATATACAAATGGTTATATGTATTCTTCTTTCTGCATTAAGGTGTGCACACACACATATTTATATATGCACTTATTTTTGTATCTCAACTTATGTCTTCATCAATGACGTGGTGAAATATTTATCAATAGGTGTAGTGTATTACAGAGTTGGTTAGGTTGCACTGACTATTAATAAATTTGAAAAATTATATTTATGCCTGGTGGCTCCCTACCCACCAATTTCCTAGGGATTTGAGATTATTCCAATTCTAATAAGTTCTTCATTATTATTTATAACGTTCGTGTATATATAAGAAAATTTTATTTAGCAAAATGATCCATTACTTTTAATAAATTTAAAAAATTAGATGTGTCTCACGTGGCTCCCCACCCACAAATTTCCTAAGGATGTGAGACTATTCCAATTCTAATTAATTCCTCCATGATATATAAGCGGATTTATTTACCAAAATGGTCCATTTTTCAATAAGATATGTAATTCTTTTTTTTTCTTAAGTTAAAGTTGACCCATGTCAAAACAACAATGGAAAAATGTCACTTGGAGATGAAAAAGATAGACAATGCCTAGCCTGATCAATTTCAAAAAGAGATTTATATTTTTTTTTCTTTGCTACGACAAGAGTGGATCCTTCTATTCATTAAAAAAAGGAAAAATATTGTACAAAGGCGACCGCGGCGGTGAGGCCCGCTAATATGACAGGCCTACCCCAATGCAAGGTCTCAAAACGACAAAGCAGACCCAAGGATGCGGGCCCGCCAAAACAAACTTGCAGTCCACACCGACTGTTGGATCTTGAGCTAAAGATCCAGCGGATGAGAAACATATCGGGTCACCAACAAGCACACCTTTTAACAAATGAATCGAACCCGATGAATCCAATAGACCATAATCTATAATCCTATCAGGTCCGTTTTTTGACGTAACCTTCGCTCACTTAAACCATCCGAAATCCACCATTTGCTCACGATCTCGGAGAGGTCTTGCGAATAGCTCGAAACATAACCCCTGATGCGGACCCACCAACTTGCACCCAAAATCCTGGTTGTAGATTATCCTCGCTAGATCCAACGGTTACGGATCATATCGTGCAAGATAAGAGCATCGATATTTAGTGTGCGATGAAGGCGGTAATTCCTCCCCACACTTACCCACATGTTGTGTGGGGAGTGGAATCGCTCCCAAATGTGAAAAACCACTTCCAGCTTGATGCGCTTGCGATATACCGGAAACCACCATAAGGGCAGTAAAGCTGTCCAGGGGCCAAAGGGAGATGAAGATCCCTCCATCCAGCTAATCCCCAGAGACATCCAGTTTGACATTACCCGCGTTAATGAGGCCGACATAGACCTGCAACCTAAAAAGGATCTCACTTATGTCAAAACACTTCATAATGGAACCAGAATAACTGGACCCCGTCACTGTGGCTCTGTGTCAGCAAATATTGTCTCTTGATTTTCCTGATACTGCTGTCGGTCACTGAGGGCCCTGGATGAACATCCCTCCTTCAACCTGTCATCTGTTATCTCCTCCCACCAGCAGCAGAAATCGATATGCTTATTTTGTACCCCCTCATTGGCAAGCCAGTCCGCCACTTTGTTGGCTTCCCTACGAACATGCACCAACCTGAGGGTTCTCAACATTCTTAGGTGCGCTTGGATTCTTTGGTAAACTTGCAGAACCTGCCAATGTTCTGAGATTTTCTCAGGAGCAACTCCAGCATTTATCCTCTTCACTGAGTTAATGACTAGTTCTGAATCAGCCTCAATGATGACATTTTGAATGTTGTACTTGAGCAGTATTTCCAGGCATAATTCCATCGCCATGAGCTCAGCCATATTGTTAGTTGCTTTGCCTAGATAATTGTGGAAGATGACCTGTATGTTTCCTTCCTCATCCCTCAAAACCCCTCCATAACCAGCTTCTCTCGGATTCCCTTTTGAAGCCCCATCTATGTTGAATTTTAAAAAACCATGAGAAGGGGGTTGCCAATAAGACTTTTCTGTTGAGGTTTTCTTGATAATCTAGAATAAACCCAGAGGGGGAATATCCTTGAGCTCTAATTTCTCCAATATTCTGGCCTCTCTTTGTTCAATGGGTTTATCTGTAGTTGCTCCTCCCAGTATATGCACAGTTTCTTTGAGTTGTTTAAGAACTAGTTTGAGGATGTTGCTCACCGGACTCGCTTTCTCCTTGAAAATCCTATTGTCGCGCTCCTTCCAGACATTCCAAATTAAGAATCCTGGGGTCAGCATCCAGGCAAAGTTTATGATCTCATTATCCGAAAAAAAATTCCTCCAATTCTTCAAAGTAGTAATGATGTCATTAGCATATTTGTCTGTCTGCTCAAAGACTTCTCCAACCCAATTCCAAAGTGTTGCGGTGAAAGTGCATCTATTCAGGAGATGATTTGTAATTTCTTCTTGTTGTCTACATAAGTGACATCTTGAGGGGCCAAAAAAGCCTATTTTTTTAAGATTATCCCATGTCAGAATCTTGCCCTGGTGAACCAGCCATTTGAACAGTTTGACTTTCATCCAATGAGGATTTTCCCAAATTTCTTTCCACGTCTTATCTGTGTTTGAAAGATTAAACCCTACATCTATCCTTTTGGCTTCCTTGAGGTTTAAGAGACCTGCCTTGTTCTTTCTCCATCTTAGTTGATCATCCAAGTCTGAGTTTAAGATTTGTCTCTTGTCTAAAAGACCTTTAAGGGATATAGCTTGAGTATGCAGCATGCCCATTTCTCTGTAATCTGGAAGTTTCCATGTTCTCCATTTTCCATTGTTCCTTGATTGGTCCTAGTAGTCACTTACCTACCTTAGTCCTTTGTTGATGGTATCAGTGTGAATGTATGTGAATTCTTCACTTCGAAGATTGTCCTCCTGCTTCCAATTATCCTCCCAGAACCAAGCTAGGTTTCCATTTCTGATCTCCCAAAAACTGTGATTTTGGACTAGGGCCCTGTTCTCCCATGCCCTATTCCAAATTGCAGAACCTTTTACTTGTCTTAACATTCTGATTAGATTCTTCTCCTGCCATTCACTAGCATATTTTTGCTTCCAAAGTCTTGCCCAGGGGGCCTGTATTTCTTTTAGCCATCTCCACCAGATTTTGGCTCCAAGAATTCTATTAAGAATTCCTGGGTCATGCAGACCCAAGCCACCATGGGACTTAGGTTTGCACACTTTGTCCCATGCCACAAGGGCCCATTTCTTATTTTCTTCACCTTTCCCCCAGAGAAAGCCTCTCTGAATGTTTCTTATATTAGTAACTACACTGGTTGGTGCTGGAATGGCAAATAGCATATAGATAGGGATACTTTGGAGGATAGCCTCAATGAGAACCAGTCTCCCTGCTAGATTTAGTGCTCTAGTTGTCCTTTTGTTAATCTCCTCTTTTAGCTTATTAAGAACAAGTTCCCAGATATCTTTGTGGAGCAGTTTGTCAATGAGAGGAACTCCTAGGTACTTCGTAGGTAGTGACTCCCTTTAAAAGCCCAAAATTATGGAAAGATTTCTTTGTATTGAAATATTCGTATTGAAAAAGAAAATCTTTGATTTAATAAGACTTACCTCTGTGCCTGCTGCCCTAGCAAACTCACTCAGAATCTGTTTGAATGCTTTGGCTTCCTTGATAGTGGGTGTGCCTTGAAGCATGGTATCATCCACAAATTGCTGATGTGTCACCGTGTCCCCACCTTGAGTGGGTCTCAGACCCTGAATTCTTCCTTCCTCCTTAGCAACTTTGATAGCTCTCCCTAACCCTTCCATCATTAGAATGAAAAGGAAAGGAGAAAGAGGATCTCCTTGTCTGAGACCTCTAGAAGGCTTGAAGGTTCTTGAAGGAGAGCCATTGAGAAGAATTGAACAGCTGGTAGTTGTAACTAGCGCCATAACCCATTTAATCCAATTGTGATCAAAGCCATATGCTTTTAATATTGCTCTTATGTACAACCAGCTAAGCTTGTCATATGCCTTTGCTATGTCCAGCTGCATAATCATTCCTGCCTGTTTGTTGGTAATGAGTGAATGAACCATTTCATGAGCTTGAATTATATTGTCTAGAATTTGTCTTCCTTCCACATAGCCCATTTGCTCCTCTGACACTAGGGTTGGGAGGAGAGGTTTGAGCCGGTTGGCAATGAATTTGGATATAATTTTGTATATCACATTGCATAAAGCTATAGGTCTAAATCTGTCTAGAGAGGTGGCCTTTTCCTATTTGGGGATTAAGACTATGAAAGATTCGTTGAGCACCTTTAAGATTGTCTTGAATCTTCTAGAGTCTTCCACTACCTCCAGGATGTCCTGTTTCACTATCCTCTAACAGGCTTTGAAAAAGTCTACATTAAAGCCATCCGGGCCTGGTGCTTTCCCATTTTGCATCTCTTTCACGAATTCTTCTATTTTTTCCTCTGTTACTAGTCTGTTGAGGTTGAAATTATCTTCTCTAGTGACAAATTTAGGGATGTACTGAGTAAATCTTTGCGTGGACTGGTATCTATCTTCCGAGGTTTCCTCAGCAATTTTCTGAAAATGCTGGAGTAGAACCTTCTCCATCTCTTCATGAGTGTTTCTCTCAATTCCATGTTGGTCTGTGAGTTTCACAATTCTATTGTTGTTTCTATGAGCTATGGTGGATCTGTGAAAGAATTTGGTGTTTCTCTCCCCTTCTTTAATCCATTGTACTCTGGATTTCTGTCTCCAGAATATTTCCTCTTGAAGGCATCTGTTGTCCCATTCTTGCTGGAGTGACTCTTCTCTCTCTTTCCTTTCTTCTGTATAGCCTTCAGTAATAAGAATCTGGTTTATTTCCTTTAGTTTCTTTTCCACATCTTCCTTAGCTTTGAAGATGTTACCAAATTCTTTTTTGTTCCACTCTTTCAGTCTGCCTTTAATGTGTTTGAGCCTACTGTGTAGAAGGAACATTTTTGTACCTTGTAGGTGAAGCTCTTCCTTCCACCATTCTTCAATGTTGGAATCTGAATGTGTGAGCCAAGCGTTCTCAAACCTAAAAGGAGTGTTCCTTGGTTTGCCAAAGAGGGAAGCTTCCAATTGGATAGGCCAGTGATTTGAACCTCCAAAAGGTAGAATGAGTGTCGTAATGTTGCCTTCCTTGAGAAGAAGTTCCTCTGAGACAATAAATCTGTCCAATTTGGAGGCTACTTGGGTAGGTCCTCCTCTTTTTTTATTCCAAGTGAATATTCCATTGCTTGTTTCCATATCAACTAATTTCATATTGGTGATGAAGTTTTAGAAGGCAACTGAGTCTCTGCCAATTGTTCTAGTTCCTCCTTTCTTCTCCATGAGTGATTTTATTATGTTGAAATCTCCTCCAAGAATCCAGGGTAGAGCTGGGTATCTCTTCTTCATATCCTCCAGTGTTGTGAGGAGTCGAAGTTTGTCATCCATTGGCTGCGGACCATAGACATTGGTGATCATGTAACATTGTCTATTTTCCACCAGTTGGAAAATTAGTGAAAGGTGATGTCTGGATGCCTTCGCATCAATTACAACAAATTTTTGTGGATCCCATAGAGTGAGAATGCCACCAGCAGATTTATTTGCCTTAACTTCAAGGTATTCATATCTATTTAACTATTTGCTGTGTTTTTCACGGATCCTCTCCACAGAGCATTTTGTTTCCTGTATGAATACTATATCAGGTTTTTCCTCTTTGATTCTTTTACCTAGATTCCTCTGTTTTCTTCTGCTCCCAAGTCCTCTAATGTTCTAGGTTGTAATTTTCATTGAGGTGGGGTTTTAAAGGAGTAACTGGAAAGGTCTTTCATCCTTCCTGAGTCAATCATGAGTTTGCCACACTCCAGTAGTAGTTCTTTATGTCTTTTTCTTCCCCTCCTCTTGCCTGGATTCTTTGTTAGTTTTCCTATTATTAATCCTATTGAGGAAGTCCCTTTGTTTTCCTGGTTGTCATGTCCCCTTTTGACCCCTGCAACTGTTTAGTTTGACTTGTTCAGGAATATCTGTTGGACCTTGTCCACATCCTCCTTAGGGATGGAGTTTATTCCAATATTTCCTCCCTATTCTAGAAACTTTTCCAGCTCTAGGTTTTCCCTTTCTAGGATCTCCTGTAAGTCTTGATCCTTTGTGCCACTTTCACTTTGAGACATTTCCTGTTCTTTTTCTATTTCCATGTTACTCAAAGGATCCATTGTGTGTTCGTTCTGTTCCTGAGTGAACTCCATGCTGGTTCCTCTTTCTTTCCCCTTTTCTGTCTTTTTCTCTGTACTCTCTTGGTCTCCTCCATCTGCCTCTTGTTCTCCTAATATCTCAAACCTATTGTACCTTTTAGTTTTATCATTCCCAATAGGGTTCTTTTGTGTCTTCCTTCCCCCTCCTTTTCCTCTTCCTTCTACTCTGGTGAAACCTGTCTGGTCTTTCCCTTTGCTAGTATTTAGGTTTTCCTCCTTTCTATTAAGAGGACAGTCTCTGGATAGGTGCCCATGCTCATGACACTTGTGACATCTGAATGGGATATGTTCATAGTCAACTGTTTGAACCCATTCCTCATCATAGACTTCTAGAATGACCTCATCTGGAAGGGCTCTTGATAGGTCCATCTCCACACATATATGGGCATAGGATGTATATTTTCCCCGTAGAGTTGCCTTTGAGATTTTTAAGAAATGACCTAATTTATTGCCTATAGATTTTAAAGATTCTGGCATCCAATAATCTAAAGGTAAGGAGTATAGTCTAATCCATACCAGTACCAAAGTGAAGGTTTCTCGTTCTGGCACAAAGTTCATTGTCCATGGCCGCATATAGAGACCAGCAGCTGCAAAGAAGTATGGCCCTCCTTCAAAAATCCTATCTCTGTCTTTCATGTTTGTAAACACCACAGTAAAAAAACCTTTGGATCCAAGATGTATGTTTAACTCCCCTTTTGGTTTCCAGTTGTATTTTATCTAGGTGTACAACACTTTCTTTGATGGCCAGATTCCCATAAATTTGCATATGATGGCATAGTTTGCCATGTGATCCTTGTGCGCTTGCAGAGTTGGATCATTCAGAATAACCCAAGGTTTAGTAATGGTTTTGGGTTTATAGGGCCCCATCTTGGCTCTGTTCTCTGACCCCTGACCTCTTGATGAGTCCCAATTTTTGGTAACAATTTGGGCTCATTTGGCCTACTTACCTTGCTCAACCCTTCATCTTTTATCACTTATGCATTCATTTCTTAGTATATTCGTGTTATTTGTAGGAAGAAGGGAAGGCATTATATCTATGTGGCTAATACATGATGATTTCAGGTTTTTTGGCATTAAAGGGAGCAAAGAACACGCAAATGGAGACAAGGAGACAGCCAAGGTGGCATTGCGGGTTTATAGGGAGGTTTTCCACAGTCTTGATGACCTTCCTCATGATTTCCACCTTAACTCCGAGCTCCAACAGCTCTCCCCACCGAGCTTAAAGGCAGCCAACGGATTCTACAGGAACAGCAGTTTGACTTTCAGTTGGACAACCAAGCTCCACTAATTGAGGAAGTCATCATGTATAAATATGAAGGTCGTAGCCTTTGATAGGAGCTTTTTGAACTTTTGAACTACTGTTGCAATTTCTAAGCACGAGCTACAGCTCGGTTTTTGCTTTTTGTAAGCCAGTTTTGGCATGATGTTAGACTCATGACTATTTAATAAAGGCAGGCAGCTTTGGATCCAATTCTGAGTTTTTAAGGGAGCTATAGCTCTCAGGTTAGGGCCCAACCTGAGAGCAATAGACCTCCTTTTCCTTGTATTGTTACTTGTCTTTCCTTTCAGTACTTTATTTCTTTGCTTTGACATGCATTTGGAAAACACAGTCTGCTGATTTAATTTCTTTTATGTGATTGAGTAGGATTAGTTTATGGTTAAAATGCTTTTAGTTTCTTAGCTTAGAGTAGGAGGATCAGAATTCATTAGAGCTCCAAGAAAAGGTTGACAGTGCACTCACTGCCATCTCTGTTTAGAGAGTGGGGGTGTAGACCGTACCAACCACCAAAAAAATGCAGTCTTATACTTTCATGCAAGATGCAACACAGTCATTTCAATTGTAGATCCATCCATGCATTCTGATCTTGAGCACTACTTCTTCGTTCCAACACCATGCACGGTTTTTCTCCACAATTTACATTGTTGTTCATTGATTTAATAACACAGTTAGAATAGGTTGATGGAATTCTTGGTTTTGTGCAAGACATAGAGGATTTGTTTCTTTTACACTGCAAGGCATCACTTGATTGTGTTCTTCTTCTTCTCAACCGCGCCTAAAGCCACCTACTCATCCTCTGTCCAGCTCGTTAGCCTTCCAACCCTTCTACTTCTCACGTAGCTCCACCTTTTCAACTTTCCATTGCTTCCACCCTTCTATCCACCAACCAACTGTACCCACTCTTTCCTCATCTCATATCTCTGTCCCTGAGCCATCACAAGCTCCCTGTCCATCCTACCTATCCACCCATACAACTCCTCCACTCCTCCATCACCCAAAACTCCAACTGTCGAACATCCTGTAGAAGTTAGCAGACTTCTTGTAGAAATCCCGAGTTTCCTGTAGGATCCCCTGCAGACATCCTGTAGAAGCCTGCAAACTCGGTTGCTGAGCATCCGAACGTTGTGGACTCCTGTGGAATGATGTTAGGGATCCCCTGGAACCTCTCCTAGCCCTCCTGACCTTTCCCAAGCTTTCTTTCCCTTCGCACTACCCCTGCACAGTCAAAACCTAATAAGAAACAAAATCATAATAACTCCAACCACTTAAGCAAAAATACAAAAATAATGTTCTTTTCAATAGAAGTAGTTTAAGTTCATGCATTTCATATCACTATAAGTAATGGCATCATTTCTAGACATTTGCACTCCCACCATTGCATCATAGAGATTAAGCTAGTCAGATTAGGGTTTACTAGGGTTTCCATGTTTTGGTTGGCTTTCAGTTCATTCTTGCAAAGTAGGTTAATTTCCTTTGAGATAGCCTTCGTCCATCATTTAGAAAGCTTCTTCTGAGAGCATATAGAAGTTGGCTTGAGCCCTAGCGGACTTGTGCCAGCTGACCAAGTGACAGCTGCGACAAGAGCTAGTACTTGTGCATACAGCACCGTCGCTTCCAAGTTTGTTACGAACTACCGGGTTGATAAAATTAGAGATAGGAAGCTCCAGGAGTTGTAGCATTATTGCTACAATACTGGAGCCCACCATCTTTTTGGCGCCGTTGCTGGGGAAGCGTCAGAGTATTAGTAATTGTTGCTTTTCTTCTATTTTCTTACTCTTGCCTTCTGCCAAGTAGTTTATTTCATTTCCATTCTGCAAAAGTAGCATAGACATTTCCTGCTTTCATAGATTAGCATTTCAATTCCGCAATTTCAATTTTGCAAACGTAGATTAGCATTTCAATTCTGCAAGCGTAGACTAGCATTTCCATTCCTGCAATTTCATTTGAGCAAAGTAGATTAGTTCTTTCCTGCTTTCCTTTCAATTCTGCATCTTTATTTCAGTAAGATAGTTAGTTGTAGATCAATCTGTTTCAGTTTTGCAGGTACCAAAGAAGAGAAAAAAAAAACAAAAGCAATCAAAAAAGTCTTTCCATTTCATGCCTCGTAGGAACCGAGATAAGACAGGCAAATTCCTACCCAATACCCCCACCACATCACTGAGTCACCCTTCTCTCTTCTTCGGTGACAGTGATCCAGAAGAACCTATAGGTGAACCTCCTGAGATATACGAAGATCCTATAGCAGAAGAAGAATTAGAGACCATTCCATCTGAAGCTATGGCTGACAATAGAGGAGAAGATGAGAGAATAGAAGGTGCCTTCCCCATCCGAGAGACCAATGGAGAGATGAAAATGAAGAACATTAGCCCCTCCGCTTTACCTCACTTCCATGGACTGACTACTGAAGATCCTGATACCTTCCTGTTTGAGTTTGTTGTCCTTTGCAGAACCTATGACTATACTGAAGATGAGCAGAAGCTGAAACTCTTCCCTTCAACTCTTAAGGATGCAGCATTACGCTGGTTCATGGGCTTACCTGGGAATAGTATCACTACTTGGGCTCGGATGCAGCAAGCTTTCAATACCAAGTACCGGGATTACTGTAGGTCCAAGGAAACCAAGGGAGAAATCTTTCGGATGACTATGGGAAATGATGAGTCCTTAGAGGATTATGAGGAGAGGTTCCAACTTAGCTATAAGCGGGCTAGGTGCACACTTGACCCTGAATCCCTCAAGTTGGTTCTGCTCCGAGGAGTCCCTGAAGACCTCTTAGATACCCTTCACATGTTATCTGGGGGGGATATTTACCAACTGCCTTATGAGGACATCAAGACTGTGTTTAGAAACCACTCCAGGGCAGCCCGGAAACAAGGTAGAGGCAACCCTCTCTCAGCTGGTATTCCTTTCTCCAAACATGAGTTTGCAAATCAATTAGAAGATCTTAAGAGTGAGGTGAGATAGACCATTTCCATGCAGCTGGACACATTCAGGATCCAGCAGAAGAAGGAAGAAGCTGAGAGAGCCTTGGCTATCTTCTGCCCTAGATGTACAAGGAGACACCCTAAGAACGAATGTCCATTGCATTCGGTTGAGGTGTGTTTCGTTTGTGAGGAGGACCATCCCACAAACCAATGTCCAACCTTACCTGGATTCAAAGCCATGTACCAAGGGACAGAAGCTTCCACTGAACCTCTCTATTACCTCAACCAAAGGAGGCCACAAGGACCTAGACCTTACCAGCAGGGGATGCAAGGGGCACCTCAAGCTTATTACAGCCCCAACCAATCGACTCCTATGCCTTCCTGGGGTCCCCCTGCTCATCCTTCCTGGTCTATGCCTCCTCCATGGTCTTATCCACCTCAGTACCCTACTCAACCTACTTCTCATTCATATCATTCACATGCCCAGCCACAGCCTCAGTGGAATGCACCTCAGTCAGGGTGGAGGCCCCAGTACAACACTCCTCCCGCCAGTTTGCCTCCACCACCAGTTCAACCTCAGCCATTACCTCCTGCTCCTCCAAGGCAACCTCAAATGCCTGCTCAACCGAACCCGAACCCCAACAATAGACAGGCCCAGCAGGTATACACTGGGGAAACCTCATGCCCTACCTATGCTGTGGAGATCCAGGAGATCAATCTTCGATCTGGAAAGACTCTTCCAGATCGCCAACCTCCTCCCCCAGAGGATGAGGAAGATAAACAGGAAAGTGAACCAAAGGCTATTCCACCCTTTCCTGAGAGACTAACAGCCACCACACAACCCAACCCAGAGGAGGATGAGCTTCTGGGTGAGCTCAAGCAGTTGTGTGTGAAAATACCACTTCTCCAAGCCATCAAGGATGTGCCAATATACAACAAACTGGTTAAGGAAAAGTGTTTTAAACACCCAGGCAGGCGAAAGAGAGATGCTTCAACCATCAATGTCTTAGGACAACTGTCTGACCTTATGTTAGGACAAGTCATCTGCCCAAAGTATCTAGATCCTGGGAGTCCTGTAGTAGATGTCCACATCAATGGCACCATCATACCTCACACCTTGATTGATCTGGGGGCTGCCATTAATGTGATGACCAGGGATACCATGCTCAAACTCAATCTTCAGGGTTCCTTGAGGAAGACCTCGACAGTTCTGCAACTAGCAGATCGCTCCACTGTGACTCCCGAAGGGATTGTGGAGGATGTCTTGGTCTCTATCGACTCTTGGGAATACCCTGCAGATTTCTTGGTTCTGCAACCCAAGGCAAAGCTTACTGGATATCCTCTCATTTTGGGAAGGCCTTGGTTAGCCACTGCAGATGCTTACATAAGTTGTCGTGCAGGAAACATGACCATCAAAAATGGTCCTATGTCCAAGCAGCTAGTCCTATACCCTCCTGCCCAACCTTCCTTAGAGCATGACTTACCACTTTGGTTGGAGGAAGGAGAAGAGGATGAAGTGTACTCAGCACCTCTATGCACCCTAGATACCACTAGAAGAGACCCCCCAACCGAGGATGACTTGATTGAGACCTTGATCCAGAATCCACCTTCCAGTGCACTATCCTTAGAGAAATTGGTGGAGGATGCCCAAGCCAGCACCTTAGTGGATCTTTGTACAACCAACCCTGTCACTCCCAGAGTCAAAAATGTGGAGTTTGGCCCTGAGAGAACGTTAAAGATCAGCTCCTCCCTAGCTCCTTCGCAGGAAAAGGAGCTGTGTAGCCTGTTGGCCAGTCACCTAGATGCTTTTGCTTGGAGCTATAAGGAGATGAAAGGAGTCCATCCTTCGGTCTGTACCCATCACATATACATCAAAGAGGATTGTAAGCCGGTTAGGTAACCTCAGAGGAGAATGAATCCAGCCCTTAAGGACATTGTCAAGGAAGAATTGCAAAAAATGTTGGATGCCGGATTCATTTACCCCATCTCAGATAGTGAATGGGTGTCCCCTCTGGTATTGGTTCCCAAGAAAAATGGGAAGTGGAGAATCTGTGTGGACTACCGAGAACTGAACAAAGCTACCAAGAAAGACCATTTCCCTCTACCTTTCATAGATCAAGTGTTGGATGGACTGGCAGGAAAGAAGTTCTTCTCTTTCCTGGATGGGTTTAGCGGGTACAACCAGATCCAAATCAGCCCGGAAGACCAAGATAAGACCACCTTCACTTGTACTTGGGGTACCTTTGCCTACCGAGTTCTTCCCTTTGGGCTATGCAATGCTCCTGCTACCTTCCAGAGAGCTGTCTTGAGCATCTTCTCGGAGCTGGTCCATGATGCAGTGGAAATCTATATGGATGACTTCACTCCTTATGGGGCCAACTTCCAGGAAGCATTGTCCAATCTGGGAAAAGTCCTAACCAAATGCATTGAGATGAACTTGTCCCTTAGTCCTGAAAAATGTGAATTCCTGATGACTGAAGGGACCGTGCTAGGCCATACCATTTCTTGCCAAGGATTACAGGTGGATCCTAACAAAATTGCTCTCATCAAGAAGGTTCCACCTCCTCAAAAGGTAAGGGATGTTCGGAGTTTCTTAGGATTAGCAGGGTATTACCGGAGATTCATTAAAGACTTCAGCAAGCTAGCCTCGCCATTGTTTGGCCTGTTGGCAAAAGATGTGGAGTTTAAATGGACTGACGATTGTCAGAGGGCTTTGAATGAATTGAAGGACAAGTTGGTGTCAGCCCCAATCTTGAGAGGTCCAAACTGGGCCCTACCTTTCCACATCCACACTGATGCCTCGAACAAAGCCATAGGTGCAGCTTTAGGACAAGTTGAGCAGAAACTTCCATATGCCATTTACTTTGTTAGCAAAAACTTGTCCAAAGCCGAGCTGAATTACACTGTAACCGAGAAAGAATTCTTGGCTGTGGTCCATGCACTGAACAAGTTCCGACATTATATCACTGGCTATCAAACATTTGTGCATACAGACCATGCTGCAATTAGATATTTAATGAATAAACCAGATGTGAATGCTCGTATTATTAGATGGTTACTTTTATTGCAGCAGTTTGATTTGACCATTGTTGACAAACCAGGTAAAGAAAATGTTGTTGCTGACTTTTTATCTAGATTGGATTTGTCTGCAGATGAGGATGGAACAGTGGATGACCAGATGCCCGATGAACATCTGTTTGCTATTTCAGTACTCTCTCCATGGTTTGCTGATATAGCAAACTACCTTGTTTCAGCACAGTTCCCTCCGCACCTATCTTCAAGAGAGAAGAGCAGAATCATCAGAAAAAGTGCCTCATTTACTTGGATCGGGGGCAACCTGTTCAAGCTTGGCCCTGATCAGATCTTAAGGCGTTGTGTAAGGGAGGAGGAAGTCTTTAATATCCTCCTCACCTGTCATGATGGGCCTTGTGGAGGACATTTTGCAGTGAAGAGGACTGCCTTCAAAATCCTGCAGGCAGGCTACTATTGGCCCACGCTTCATCAAGATGTCAGAAGATATATCAGCCAATGTGACCAATGCCAAAGAATGGGGAAACCGACTCAAAGGGATGAGATGCCTCTCCAACCTCAAGTGACTCTTGAGCCATTTGAGAAGTGGGGTATGGACTTTGTGGGTCCAATCAACCCTCCTTCGAGGCAAAGGTCTTACATCATTGTGTGCACTGAATACCTGACAAAGTGGGCAGAGACCAAAGCAATCAAAGCAGCAACAGAAGAAAAGGTGGCCGAGTTCTTAAGAGAAAACATCTTCTACAAGTTTGGCTACCCAAGAGAGCTAGTCACCGATCAAGGGAGCCAGTTCACATCCAACTTGATTGAAGACCTACTAGCTCATCACAAGATCAAGCATAGGACTTCCACCCCCTATCACCCTCAAGCAAATGGGTAGGTGGAAGTCACCAATAGAGCATTGGAAGGGATCTTGACTAAGGTGGTGAGCAGCAGCAGAAAGGACTGGGCAGATCGCCTGGTTGAGGCCACATGGGCTTACAACACCACCTGGAAGACCACCACCGGCTTCACACCTTATGAGCTGGTCTATGGGAAGAAAGCTTTGCTGTCCATTGAATTTGAATACAACACTTTGAGGATGGCAGCTCAGCTGGACCTAGATCTCAGCCATGCACAACAAGAAAGGTTATTGCAGCTGAATGGACTGGATGAGCACCGGATGCAGGCCCTCCTTCACTCGGAAGTGGTTCAACTTCAGAGAAAGGGGTGGCATGACCAACACCTCCATGACAAGCAATTCCAGCCGGGAGATTGGGCCTTGTTGTATGACTCCAGATACAAAGATTTCAAGGGGAAGCTGAGAACCAGATGGCTAGGACCATATGCAGTGGAAAAATGTCATGACAATGGATCTGTTCTTATTCGGACCATTGATGAGGAAGCCATCCCCATGCTTGTCAATGGGCATCGATTGAAGATCTACAGGAAACCTCTCTCAAGACAAGAGTTCATCAAAACTATGGAGAAATCTGTATTGGTCATAGAGAAGGGTTCTGCCTCTGCTTTGGGCATACCCTGAAAAATCTAAAAAAAAAAAAATAATAAATAAATAAATAAATAATAAAGATCCTTGGGTGAAAACCTTTCTGAGGCGCCCAAGGCAGGTGGTAGGGGTGAAAACCTCATTGAGGCGCCCCTATTGTCTTTCAAAAAAAAAAAAGAGAAAAAAGATTTGAAAAAGATCCTTGAGTGAAAACCTCTCTGAGGCGCTCAGGGCAGATGGCAAGGGTGAAAACCTCATTGAGGCGCCCTTGTTATCTTTCAAAAAAAAAAGGAAAAAAAAAGAAAAGAAAAAACAATAAGCAAAAAAAAAAAAAAGACAAAGACAACAAGTTTATAATGTGAAATTGCATGCAGATTGCAGGTGTTCTATGGAGGAGAGGAAGCCTCTCAACTCAGAGCCAAGGATCCTTATCATACTGCCAGGAGACCTCACCAGCACCTCCTCCAAGAATATTCAGTTCCTCCAAGGTATGTGCACAATTTCATCATGGCTTGAGTCTCCTACAGGAAGATGCAGACCTTCTACAGGAAGATGCAGACTTTCTACAGGAAGGTGCAGACTTTCTACAGGAAACGCAAACTTTCTACAGGAAGCTCTGTATTTCTACAGGAAACTTCCTGTAGAAGTTCGGGACGGCCCAGAATTCATTTTATGAGGAGATCTAACGACTAAGGATCGGTTTGGACGCATGCAAGCTACTGTTGTCACCCTTGCACACTGTTGTCACCTTGTTCCACCATCCTTGTCGACATGCAGCGAAGTTACCTGCACCAGCAAAGCAGATCGATGAGTTATCAAGGAGAAAGCAATTTTTAAGATAAACAAATGCTGAGATCTCATACCATATCCATCCCAGTCATCCAGAAGCTCCGGGAGCGTGATCGTGAGGCCAGATCCTTCGTCGTGCAGCATGCACCCAAGGAGGAAGAACTGTTACCAGACATCCCGCGGGAGTCCTGTAACAGTTAGGCCCGCTAGAGTGGATACCATTCACAGCGCTGGCCATATGCAATGAAACGCGGGCGCATGCAGCCAAAGCATCCAATCCATCGTTGGCAGCCTGTAAACATGAACCTCCGGGCCTGTGAAAATTCATCAGCGGCAGATAGATCCACTCATCATCGTCCAAAAGCCGAAAAATCGTGTTGCAGCCGCGCAGGTAAGTGTCTCGACCCTTCCTTCCATCAGATTGCATGAATTTTACTTTGAATTGTTTGCAAAGTGTGAGGTGAATGGGTTGAGCGGTGGTATGGTCATTTGAATGGCCACGTCGACCAGTTAATGGTCTAGTCGGATGTTTGGGTGGCGGCCATGACAAAAGGAATGGGCAGCACACACGTGAGAGAAATCCCGTCGGGAAAAACGAGTCTAACGAGAATGGCGGCGGCGGATCTGCGGGAGATGATGCGCAGTAAGTGAACTCGCAGACAAATGATGGAACAACGTCATCCAACGGTCCGGTGGGGACAGCTCACCCCCGCGCCACGGATTTCGCCGATTCAAATCTAATCGGCTAGATTGCCCGCATGCATTTATCATCCACCGTTTGAAACTCAAGTGAACATCCGGATCCCTCTGCAGTTCGGAACTCCGAGCCTTTGGCTATCAGAACGCCTGTGAAGCAACACCGAGAGCGCAGACCAACTGCAGTCTTTCCCAGAAATCACGCGCTGCTCCTACAGGAAAGCTACTCCTACAGGAACGCTGTTTCTACAGGAAGGCGGGTTCCTCACGTAAAAAGGTGGCAGATTAAAAAGGTAACCCTGAACTCTCCATGCAATTGGTTTTTAAAGGTGGCAGAGTCGTCGTCTACAGTCTGGTCGTAGGAAATCGTTGCAAGTGTTGTCTGCTGTGCATAGACTGTCGTTCTACAGGATGTCAGTGTAATTAAACTGTGTTAAGGTCCTCAGGGATAAGTTTCGTGGATTATGTGCATGACAGAAGCGTAATTCTACGCTCTGTCTCAGTAAGCTAAATTTCTTCCGCACTTGCCACCTCTAGTTAAAGCAACAGTTTTTTATCATGCCGGGTGGGTTTATCAGACGGGAACCCACTGATTCATCAAAGTTGAGAGAAAACCAGGAGGTGGTGGAGCTCTTCACACGGGTGCAATGGATATCCTTTTGTGACAAGTTGCAGGGTTATGACGACGAAGTGGCAGAAGAATTTTTACAAGCTTTGAGGCC
Source organism: Pinus tabuliformis (assembly GCA_031772625.1). NCBI lineage: Eukaryota > Viridiplantae > Streptophyta > Pinopsida > Pinales > Pinaceae > Pinus > Pinus tabuliformis. The sequence continues at coordinate 1,272,443,947 of CM062820.1, read as the reverse complement.
GAAATCCAAAACAGTGGCCACTGTGAACTTCAGGGGCCTAAGCCTCAAGCTCACCCCGCAATATATCAGTCGAATTACTGAACTTCCAATGGGTTTGCCATGGGATAAGGAAGAAAGGAAGTTGAGCCAGCAGGCCAAGAAAGAATTCTTTCCACCTGAGGAGGAATTCTCGGAGGACAAAAATGGGGTGCGTAGAACCAGTTTGCTACCACCATGGAATGAAGTTAGCCTGCAGATCATGAAGTATATAACCTGTGAAGGTCGTTTTAGCATTGTGTACGGGTATCACTTTAGGTTGCTCACTGAATTGAGGCACCAGATTGATCTTCCTGTAGAAAACAAACTGAGCATCCCTTATTTCCTGCTACAGTCTCTAATTGAGTGTGCCACAAAGTTAAAAGAAGGCATACCAGATCAGGTAGCCCACCATGGATTGATCAAACTTCTTGTGGAGGATGCGCTTCATTCATATAAGGTTCCCCTCTCATGGGAAGCATTCAGAAATTTGACAAGAGATGGAGACATAAGGATGTTGACCGAGGAAAGTGGTTCCTCCAGCAGTGAGGAAAAAGAATCAGTGGCCGCGGGAAAGAAAGAAACAGGCCAGAAGACCCCGACCACAGTGCAGAAGAAAGAGCAAAAGAAGAAGCATGAGAAAAAGGATGACAAAGAAAAAGGTGACACACCCATCTTGTCAGCAAGAGAGAAAAGGTTGCAGAGCAGAATGGACAAAGCTGAGAAGGTCCACATCAGCACAAGTACCTCATCAGCACCCACAACCAAACCAAAAAGCAAAACCCATGCAGCAGAGCAAGCCAAGGTGGTGACACCTGTGTCTACAGGAAAGCAGAAACAGGCTTCTACAGGAAGCCCGAAAACAGGAAAAGGGTCTTCTACAGGAAGCCCGAAAATTACTAAAGCAGGGTCTTCTACAGGAAGCCCGAAAATTGCTAAAACAGGGTCTTCTACAGGAAGCCCTGAAAAAGTGAAACCCAAGGAGAAGAAAGCTGATATTCGTGAGAGGGAGGCAGCAGCTGTGCTGGCCGCCCTCAGCACGCCACCTAAGCCAAAAGAGAAGAGAAAGAGGGAGACCCCTCTATACTTTAAAGCTCGAAGAAGTGTCCGAATAAAGACGGGCAAACCACAGCCTCAGTCCAGCAGCCCGATTGTTATTGAAGATACCTCTACTTCGCCCAAAGAAAAGTCCCCCTCAAGGATAACAGTCACCTATGAGAAGGGGAGCCCAAAGAAAACTAAGTGGCAAGAAAGGTTAGACCTGTTGACTGAAAAAGCTCGGCTACAGGAGGCTGAAAATGTTCTACAGGAAACTCTGACCCGGCTACAGGAAACAGAAAGGAGGGAAGGAGAAGGACCCTCATCACCACCGAGGGAGGGTGAGGTAGAGCCACCTACAGAGGTAGAAAAAGAACATATACCAGAGCCCAGCCCTCAGCCTAGTCTGAGTTCATACTACACCTTTTTAGAGGCTGGCAAAATCATACCTCAAAGGTTTACTGTGCCACTGTTTTTCGCATTAGAGGAAGAGAGGGTCCGTACACACACGTGGATGAAGATAGCAAAGTCAAAGGGTGTGGCGGACATAGGACCTTTACAAGAGCAGCTCAAGGAGGTCAGAAGTGAATTGTCCATGGCCAAACATGTGGCAAATTGCCAACGCGTGTTTCTACAGGAAGAAAACCAGAAGCTGAGATTGCAGCTACAGGAGCTAAGGGCAGAGGCAGGTACATCCTCCAAGGACATCACAGAAGAGCAGCAAGGCGGAAAGGAACTGACCACCGGTCTTGAGGAGCCAATGACACATCTACAGGAAGCAGGACAACAAGCAAAAATTGAAGTGCAAGTCTTAAAACAACAGCTGCAGCAAAAAGAGGCACAATTGGCCTGCATGGCCAGTTGGGCCATGGAGGCAATACAGTGCAGACAACCTGCAAAATCCTATGGTTTGTACTTGAAAGACCAATGGCTGCAGTTCCAAATAAATACCTTGGCACAAAGAGGTATTTCTCAGATCCAAGACCCACAGCAATTTTCTGAGTTGTGCAGTACTAGTTCGTCAGAAGATAAAGCCAAATTAGCGGAGTTTTACCTCCATAATTTGGCCTTGCCTAATATAGTTTCCTGGGATCCCAATACTGCCTTGGGTAATATGCAATTGATGGCGTTCGCTTCATGGTTGAACCATGAGGATCAAAGAGCAACTGAAGCAAAATCGGTCATGAACCGAGAATTGAACGAGCCTTTGTTCATTCGAGCAGAACCAGAGGATCCAGTTGCACTCATCTCAGCACACCAACACTTGTCTACTGATCCTACAGCTTCACTAAGATAGATGGACCAACAGGCCCAAGCCATAGCTCATTTTGAAGACATGGAAAGACTGTTAGGAGAAAATGTTGTCCAAGCATGCACACGCAGATGGAATACATTGGCACACAGCTTGAAAATCCGAGAGTACCACACCCCAACTCGGATGAGGGAAGCTTTGGTAAGGGTAGCCCTTTACAAGAAATCCATGCAAAACCTCCAGGCCAGCTGGATTGGCCTTAAACTCAGCCCACCACTGCTGCTAGGATTGACTGAAGGTAGCACAGAGAAGGATGACAGTGAACAATGGGAAGAGGTGAACAGGAAAGCTGGGTTTCATATCAGCAAGGAGGACACCACTACAGAGGCTTGGGATGTAAGGGTAGCAGTAAAAGCAATGAAGGATGAAGAGTTGGACTAAGTTGCTCAAGGATGAGCAAATATTTTAGCTGGGGGGTGATGATGAGTCCCAATTTTTGGTAACAATTTGGGCTCATTTGGCCTACTTACCTTGCTCAACCCTTCATCTTTTATCACTTATGCATTCATTTCTTAGTATATTCGTGTTATTTGTAGGAAGAAGGGCAGGCATTATATCTATGTGGCTAATACATGATGATTTCAGGTTTTTTGGCATTAAAGGGAGCAAAGAACACGCAAATGGAGACAAGGAGACAGCCAAGGTGGCATTGCGGGTTTATAGGGAGGTTGTCCACAGTCTTGATGACCTTCCTCGTGATTTCCACCTTAACTCCGAGCTCCAACAGCTCTCCCCACCGAGCTTAAAGGCAGCCAACGGATTCTACAGGAACAGCAGTTTAACTTTCAGTTGGACAGCCAAGCTCCACTAATTGAGGAAGCCAGCTTGATCTTCATCATGTATAAATATGAAGGCCGTAGCCTTTGATAGGAGCTTTTTGAACTTTTGAACTACTGTTGCAATTTCTAAGCACGAGCTACAGCTCGGTTTTTGCTTTTTGTAAGCCAGTTTTGGCATGATGTTAGACTCATGATTATTTAATAAAGGCAGGCAGCTTTGGATCCAATTCTGAGTTTTTAAGGGAGCTATAGCTCTCAGGTTAGGGCCCAACCTGAGAGCAATAGACCTCCTTTTCCTTGTATTGTTACTTGTCTTTCCTTTCAGCACTTTATTTCTTTGCTTTGACATGCATTTGGAAAACACAGTCTGCTGATTTAATTTCTTTTATGTGATTGAGTAGGATTAGTTTATGGTTAAAATGCTTTTAGTTGCTTAGCTTAGAGTAGGAGGATCAACATTCATTAGAGCTCCAAGAAAAGGTTGACAGTGCACTCACTGCCATCTCTGTTTAGAGAGTGGGGGTGTAGACCGTACCAACCACCAAAAAAACGCAGTCTTATACTTTCATGCAAGCTGCAACACAGTCATTTCAATTGTAGATCCATCCATGCATTCTGATCTTGAGCACTACTTCTTCGTTCCAACACCATGCACGGTTTTTCTCCACAATTTACATTGCTGTTCATTGATTTAATAACACAGTTAGAATAGGTTGATGGAATTCTTGGTTTTTTGCAAGACATAGAGGATTTGTTTCTTTTACACTGCAAGGCATCACTTGATTGTGTTCTTCTTCTTCTCAACCGTGCCTAAAGCCACCTACTCATCCTCTGTCCAGCTCGTTAGCCTTCCAACCCTTCTACTTCTCACGTAGCTCCACCTTTTCAACTTTCCATTGCTTCCACCCTTCTATCCACCAACCAACTGTACCCACTCTTTCCTCATCTCATATCTCTGTCCTTGAGCCATCACAAGCTCCCTGTCCATCCTACCTATCCACCCATACAACTCCTCCACTCCTCCATCACCCAAAACTCCAACTGTCGAACATCCTGTAGAAGTTAGCAGACTTCCTGTAGAAATCCCAAGTTTCCTGTAGGATCCCCTGCAGACATCCTGTAGAAGCCTGCAAACTCGGTTGCCGAGCATCCGAACGTTGTGGACTCCTGTGGAATGATGTTAGGGATCCCCTGGAACCTCTCCTAGCCCTCCTGACCTTTCCCAAGCTTTCTTTCCCTTCGCACTACCCCTGCACAGTCAAAACCTAATAAGAAACAAAATCATAATAACTCCAACCACTTAAGCAAAAATACAAAAATAATGTTCTTTTCAATAGAAGTAGTTTAAGTTCATGCATTTCATATCACTATAAGTAATGGCATCATTTCTAGACATTTGCACTCCCACCATTGCATCATAGAGATTAAGCTAGTCAGATTAGGGTTTACTAGGGTTTCCACGTTTTGGTTGGCTTTCAGTTCATTCTTGCAAAGTAGGTTAATTTCCTTTGAGATAGCCTTCGTCCATCATTTAGAAAGCTTCTTCTGAGAGCATATAGAAGTTGGCTTGAGCCCTAGCGGACTTGTGCCAGCTGACCAAGTGACAGCTGCGACAAGAGCTAGTACTTGTGCATACAGCACCGTCGCTTCCAAGTTTGTTACGAACTACCGGGTTGATAAAATTAGAGATAGGAAGCTCCAAGAGTTGTAGCATTATTGCTACAACACTGGAGCCCACCACCTCTGTCTTCCTCTTTTTCCTCCTAACAATCTTCTTCGTGGGTCCCTTGCTCTGCATGGGTTTTGCTGCCTTCCGCCTTCTGCGTTTCAGTGTTTTTTGTCTTGATCTCCAAGGGTTGTGGAGGTTTGTTCTTTTTCCCTCCTCGTCCTCTGTTTGCTACCATATTACTGTAGGAGGGAGCAGAGCTCCCTCCTCCCTGTGTCTCCATGGGTGTCTGTTGCCCTCCGTCCCTTGCTTAGTGAAACCCTAGAACCAGAGCTCCACCGAACATGTCACCAAAGATTCAAAAAGAGATTTATCATTTTCATAGTGAAAGTGAAATATTATTACACATCTCCTTCACATTGGGTCATAATATTAAAAAAAAAAAATATCAAGTTAGTTGACATTGTTTTTCTATTTAGAGTATTTTTTTCTTTGAATCACACATTGCCCTCCTCTCTAAACAATTATTATATATTATTAATATCAATTATTAAAATTTTAGTTATAACCAACATAGATCCATTTTAAGTACGGATCTAACATGAGTCTATAGGGATCAAATTTCTTCACGTGCAAACTTTTTTAAAGTGCAAAATACAATGTGTTATTTTCATTATTTGAATTATATTTTTTGAATGCTAAATAGAGTATATATAGGACCAAATAAAAATTTTAACCATAAAAAACTTAATTTTATATATATATATATATATATGAAATTGATATCAACATAGGTTTTCAAATAGTTTATTTAACTCTCTTATTAAAATATTTTTGAAAAGGACAAGATTTAAACATCTAATTCACTCATTTTATTTTACTTCTAATTATTTTAGAGCATATTTGTTATTTTTAATTATAGGCGACATTAGAATAAACTCTCAATTCAATGAGCCTTTAGACTCAATAATTTAATATTACTATAAATGGATATTAATATTAAAAAAGTAAAGCTCATGAGGTAATTCAATGGGCAAGAGTGGTGTTAAAGATTATGTAAACCAAGAGAATCACAAGATAAATTTTAGATTCAATTAATAAATAGGAAAATTAATGAAAAAGGTGTTCAGAGAGGTTGAGAAGATTTAAATTATTATATTATAATAATGTTATATTGTAGTAATAATATTAAGTAATAAAAATTAGTATGTTTGTTTTTTTGGAAAAGGGAGGGAAATATTGATATTAAAATTAATAATATTAAAAAATTAAAATCTACTATTATTATAAAATCTAAATTAAAAATTAAAATCTACTATTATTATAAAATCTAAATTAAAAATTAAAATCTACTAGTTTGGAGAGGATGACGGAAAGGAGGCCGTCGGGCAGTGCAGACAATGTATCGGCCATCACCATGAAATTAGGTCTCAGGGACGATCGGGATAAGTATAACATCCGTTTGGGTTAGGGTAAGGAACGAAACGCATATTTATAACATGTCAAATCAATGCTTATTTTTTTAATATATTTTATGTTTTAATTTTTTTTGTGAATAATATATTTGGTTGGTAAGTGAGTTAATAAAAATAGTAAATTTGAGTAAATTTAATCTTTTAATTTTTGTGAATAATATCTAAAGAATATTTTATAATTTATTTGGCACGGATTTTATAAAATTAGTAATTGGAAATTTTTTTTTTTTTTTTTTTCGAGATTTAATGATATTTTAGATTATTGATTAACTATAACATTGAGCGATAGGTTTTTTTTTTTTAAATTTAATGATATTTGTGATTATTAATTAACTATAACATCTAGTGACAATTTAGTGACTGTTTATTTGTTTGATAATAAGTTATGTGTAAGTTTTTAAATTATTAATTAATTATAATATTTAATGATAGTTTAATTAATGATATTTGGTTTTATGTTTTTTTTACAACTCAGTTATTTGTAAATTTTAAATTAAATTAATTATAATATTTAATGATAATTTATTTAAGACATAGTTTAAGTAATAGATAAAATGGTTTTTTCACGATTTTTTTTCTAATTAATATTAACTAAATTTGGGTAAAGATTTTTAAATTGTTTTGATTGAATTCGGTGAAAAAAGTCTATTTAGACTATAATTATGTCTCTTAATTTTAGTTATGAATATAAGAATGAGTTAATAAATTTATAAATTTAAATTTTATTAATTTTTAAGTGATATGGTAATGGGTTAGTTTAAATATATTGTTTTTAATAATAATTATTACTCAAATTTAATTAAGAAATTATCATATTTTAGTTTTCAAACTACATTTTTAAATATATAAATAGGTTGAAACCCTTATTAAAAGAAAACTAAACTTTTTAACATGAAAAATTAATTTTTTTATTATTTTTTCCAAAATTTTAATTAAGTTTTGAATATGACTAAGAAACCAATATGATTGAGGAATTTTTTTAAAATCAAATACTTAAAATATCAAATATTTAAATTTTAATCTTTTCATTAAAAAATTGTTTTATATATATATATATATATTCACACTAAATACATAATTAGTTATAGTATTTAATACATTCAAGTGTTCTATGGTTAAATCACTCTCTCTCATCCTCACAAGATGAAGTTTCTTATGAAGAAAAAATTTGTTGACTACTTATTTTGATAAGAACAACTTTCTGAACTTATCCCATGGTTTCTTGGCCATGTCTTCCTTTAAGACATTTAGTAACATCAAATTTGCAAGACAAAGTCAAATTGTACTCCTCATTTTCCTTTGAGTTTCTCCAAATCCACCATCAATATTCTAGTCAGAGCTATTTTGGGTTGCATAATGATCCACTACTCTTGATCCATAAGGAGATCTTCCATTTTAAGCTTCCGGAGATCAAAATTCTAGCCATTAAAATAATCGACCTCAATTCTTGTATTATCCATCCTTTTTTAAATAAAGTTATGTCTTAAGACTCCCACTTGAACAAGATTATCTCAAATCCAATCAAGAATGTCTTTCTTGAAAAGATCTAGGTATGATATTTGACAACCTTTAATGATGTCCCCCTATAGCCAATATATGCTACATTATACTAGATTTTAGATGTCAGGAATCAGATTTACAATTGTGACATTGAATTATGGAAGTACTAAGTTATCTCTAATTATCTTGAACAATCTTTACATCCAATTACATATTCAACTAGACACATAAACCAATGTGCTCATACATCACCTAAAATTTACCAATTATGAGCTCTTCACTATTCTTCATTAGCCTTACATTTTGCTCTATTTATAAGCATCAAAAACCTAGGAATCTTAGGATTCTTAACCATTTCTATCATAGTTTGATTGTATTTGATTTCCCTTCGATCACGAGTCTCAATTGACTATACTCACACTTGGTTGTAATTGGTCTTGACTCCTCCAATCAACTATCATCTTCCATTAGATACCAGATTACCTGTTGATTTTGATTGTGTTTCCTATCCTTGACTCGACAATCAACTTGTTCTTGAATTGAATGTCAAAACATTAGCTCGACTAAACCATCCAATCAATTCTCACTGACTAGACCATTGAGGCTCATCCATAGTCAATTCATCCGACTACCTAGTGAACTAATTGAACTCGAGTGAACTTAAAGAATATACACCTCCACTTACCATTTAAACTATTTCACTGAAGCAGAATGGAGCCATGGGTGGTCAATTAAAAGGTGTATTTTTTTACCACATGAAGTTAATTGTAATACCCTTAGCTTGACCCCCTAAGATCTTGTAAATGTACATATGATACTTAAGTTGGTGAGATGCTATATGTTAATTAGGCTAGTGACATGAGTTCTATTGAGGTCCACATGCCTTTCTGAGTATAAATGTGTTAGGCCAATGGGCCAATAAATTAATGTGCTTTGACATGAGGATGCCTATGTGGTCAGGCCAAAGAGCTTACGTATTAAAAGGCTAGTGAGTTTGGAGTATGTAATGTGTAAGCGTACATGTAATAATAAATAGTATCATGGATATAAACTAGGGGACGAAACTAGTATGGGGGACTAAGAATCCACAAAAAGAGAATGGTGAGGTGACCGAACCCAAACATGGTTCCTAAGACAGATAATTATTATGGTTATAATATTACTAAAGTTACTTTTAGAAATAATACTAAAATATTATAATCCTAGACTATATATAAAAGGTAAAGGGAGGGGAATAGGGCACACTTAGCTTCCATTTCCATCAGAAACCACCAAGGCATGGCTATGGACCTAGTTTTGGGGAGAACTAGAGGGTCCCCGACTATTGTACCTTGAGAAACCTAGGTAGGCCTAGGTATGAGTACGCTTCTTAGGGTGCCTCAACAAATGTTGGAGCCCAAGAGGATAAGTGTAGGGATAACTTTCCTTGTATGGGCCTGGAGGATACCTAAAGACCCCTGTGGGAAGTAGTAACTCCTTTAACCCCCAGGGCTCTAAGACATCCTTTGTTAGTCTGAGATAGAAACCATCAAGGGTGTTGGAACAACTTGGTGGGTTGTAGGTGTAGAGAATAGGCTGCACTACCTTGGGTTGTGTGGGTTGATGGGGGATGTGAGGTTGTTGGTTTTAGGTTGTTGGGGTTTGGTACCTTGGCCATGTTCATATTTAGCATTGGACACATACCTATCTTGGACAACCATTGGCATTGTGGAGTCATGGCCCTAGCTCAAGGGTGATCTATTGCTAAAATAATTGGAAAAGCACAGTCTATGGTCGAGTGGTATGTTTTAGGTCTGTAGCCTGTCGACGGATTTATCAGATAAGTAAATGTACTTTGTTGTTATTGTTGACACCTAATTATTGGGAATGGGTGAACACTTGTAAATAATGTAAATAGTAAATAATGGAAAATAAAGAGTCATTAGGAGGTGAAGCCCAAGTGTCACTCCCTCATGTATATAACCATGAGAAATCTTAATGAATAAACACAATTCATTTGAGGAGTTACCTCCTAGCCTGACATGATATCAAAGCACAGGTCCCAAATTAGTTTTATGTATTGTAACTCCTATCAAATTTATCTGCCATACTTTGTCCCTCTGTTCTTTTCCATATTCTCTGCAAAATTCAGTTCTTCTAGTCATTTCAAAATTGTAAATGCTATGCTATGCCTAGAGAGCATGTAATGGTGTTGGACTATTTTGATGTTACATGTTTTTATGGTGCGAAGCTCTACAAATTGTGAACCTGTTGTGAGTTTTCTGTTGTGCATTCATTTATGGGTTTATGACCATGAAACCGTGGCTCTTGGCATTGATGTTGAACATGATCTCTACGTTCAAATACTGGGCTATGCGTGCGACATATTTTTTGTTGAGGTGATATGCTGCTATGTCGATTTTTTTTGGTATGGTGAATGACCGTTGTGTTACCTTGAATGTTGAATGATTGCATTACAGTGAACGCTCCATAACTCATATGAAATTTTTGTTTGGTGTTGGGTTTAATACCACTCCTGGCCTCAACATCCCACACATCGATATCGCAGTCACACATATCTCTGCTCTACTATTACATTATTTGACTCCATTCCATTGCATAATAGATATTCTAGCTCCATATCATACCCACTACGTTTTGTATAACTGTGGTAACTTCTCCATAGCACGTTGTCTCTTCGCTCTCCTCCAGTCCAAAATATTGACCCTCCCAAACGCAGACCTCCCCTCCTCTCTGCTCCCATATGCAAACCTCCCCTCCGCTCTGCTTCCAAACACGACTTCCAAACACTGCATTGTTTAATACCCTGCCTACCATGGAGCCCCTCCCTCAAATCACCATTCATTACCTCCATGTTTCATTATTACCTCCCCGCGACTCTTTTAACGATGTGCAATGTGTGTTACACCACTTCCTCTTCCCTATGACATCACACTATGGTAATACTCCTCCTCCCATATGTTGACTCCCCCATAAACCCCCTCCCCCAAATACTCCCTCCCCCACATAATCCCTATCCCATATAAAAACTACCCCATATAATACCTCTGTCCTCAAATATCAAATTGCAATTTTTTACACCAGAAGTGCATTTTTAGCCACCGAAACTGCATTTTTTGCCAATAGAAGTACATTTTTTTTTACAGAATACAAGTTTTAAAATGCATTCATTGATATCTATTATGGGAGTGGTTCTAACCGGGAATGAGAACTATCCTGAGTGGTCTCGTAAGATCAAACACTCATTTTCAATGAGTCGTGAAAAGGCGTTTGTGTAGGAGAAGGAGATAATGAACATGCAAAGCCTACCTCAAACAAGGAATTTTCCATTTGGGAAAACAAGAAGAACAAGGCCTATGCCTTGATTGCAACATCTATAAATGAAGAGGTGAGTTGCCATATTTCAGCATTTTCAAATGCCTTTGAAGCCTTATAGACGTTGAAGGAACTCTATGACTCACACTCTACGCTTGAAGTTGTCCAATTGATGTTTAAAGTATTCGGTCTTGAATTACAAAATGATGATCCTCTTGCTCTAGCATCAGAAATAAAATCTATTATGCATGATATCAAAGTCACTAATGTTGAACTAGACATTTCTCTGATAGCTTTTGTCAAGGCACTTTATCCCACTTATTCAAATTATCTTGAGTCATTGCAGCCAAATGGAAACCTCAAAGAGATTACCTTTGATTCCCTTGTGATTAAATTTGCTAAGAGAGAGAAAGATTTTGGGAAGAAGACAACTCCTCAGTCTTCTGAAGAAGCTATGTGTCTTGCACATAGAGATAAGAATCATGCTCAAGATTTTTCCAAAGGAAGAGGTGGTCAAAGAGGAAGAGGAAGAAGAAATTTCAGAGGTAGGGGGGGTAGAAACTCTCAAGAAGAAAAGTCTGATCTTCATTGCATATGTGGCAATAGAGATGGATCACATGATGCATCCACATGCAAGTTGCCTTGGGACAAAATTGAATAGGAAAGAAATCAAGCCAAAGGTAAAACCAATGACAAAGAGAAAGGTTAAGCACTTGAATCTGCTCACTATGCTGTGACACATTGTAATATTGGAGTAAATGAAGACTTGTTTAATGCTTCACTTGCTTCTTGGAAAAATGATTGGTTGCTTGATTCAAGAGCAACTTGCCACATGACTTTTAAAAGAGGTTTTTTTGAACAATTTACTGACAATGTTCATGGAGAAGTATACTTTGCAAACAAATCAAAACTCAAGCCATCAGGGCTTGGCACAATGAGGCTCAAATTGCCTTGTCTTCCAGACTTTCTTCTGCATGATGTTTTATATGTCCCACAACTGAGGAGAAACTTGTTGTCTTGGCCCACATCTGCTAGTATGGACAATCCATTCATATAGTTGATGGAAAGGTTGAGGTGAGAAAACCATCATATCACTCACTTGTCAAGATGGGGATAGAAGAAGAAAGACTTCTGAAGTTGCAAGGTACCTCCGCTTGTGCACACAATTTATCATATAGTTCTCATTATGATGAAGGTACATTTCCATCAAGTCTGTTATGGCATGCTAGATTTGGGCACTTGAACTATGACAACCTTCACTTATTGAAGAAAAATGGTGTTACTGGTTTGCCTACAATTCCTAGGAAACTTAAGCAATGTGATTCTTGTATTCTAGGAAAGCATAGCAAACAGTGTTTTCATTATTCACATCCCAGAGCACATAGAAAACTTGAACTCATTCATTTAGATTTATGTGGTCCAATGCTTGTTCCTTTTGCAAATGGAAATAAATATATGATGACATTTATTGATTACTACACCAGAATGTGTTGGGTTTATTTATTGAAGAACAAATCTTATGCTTTTCAAACATTCAAGAACTTTCATACATGGATTGAAAATGATGCACAATATCGTATTGGCCCTATGCACACTGATAGTGGAAAATAATACACTTCAAATGAATTTGAAAACTATCTTCACTAGCATGGGATCAAACATCAAACAACTGTGCCTTATAATCCCCAACAGAACGGAGTAGCTGAAAGAATGAATAGGACAATCTTAAATATGGTATGTTCCATGATGTTTTTCAAGAATGTAAAATTGATGTTTTGGGTTGATGTAGTTCTATGTGCTGTATATGTAAAGAATAGATGTATATCTAATGCTATTAGAAAAAAGACTCCTTATGAAATGTGGTATGGCCACATTCCTTCGGTAAAGCATCCCAGGGTCTTTGGTTCCACTTGTTATGCCTTGATACCAAAGGTACATGGAAACAAACTTGGTGCAAGGAGTCGTAAGTGTATCTTCTTGGGGTATTCAAATACTTCCAAAGCATACCGTCTCTATGATGAAGTTGCCACCTAATCATTGGGATTGGGTGAACACTTGTAAATAATGTAAATAGTAAATAATGGAAAATAAAGAGCCACCGAGAGGTGAAGCCCAATAGTGACTTCCTCATGTATATAACCTTGAGCAATCTTAATGAATAAACACAATTCATTTGAGGAGCTACAATATTGAGCTTGCATAGGCCAAAGACAAATAACATAAATGAGATTGTTAATAAAATTACAATTTGTTTGACAAAATGTTGAAATATGCATGAATCCTATGGAAAATATTTCAATTGTTTTAAGTGTATTAGAGAAATCTTATAGTGTAATGTTGGCTAAAGACTATGTATGTATGATTGAAAACTATTACAATGGAAAGAAACAAATTATTGATGCTCCTTTTATGTATAAAGTATTACAATGGAAAGGCAAACAAGTTATTGGTGCTCCTTTTGGAACAAACACTGCTATATTAAACCAGGTTGGGGTGAGCCCTCCAAAGTGCTTTGGTTAACAACCATATTGAACCAAATTCTTATTTAGCACAAACACACTGAACTTCTTTGAGAGGATAGCCAAGTGGGTTCTAGTATAGATTTTCTGATCTCCAACGCCGCTAGAATTCAAATCGAATGAACACGACTTTCTCTTTTGGCTGTTTGAGGAGGCTTTCGCCTGTCTGTTGCCAATACCCAATGTCTGGACATCTAGATCCAATACCCATTTCCTAAATAAGTGTAAATCTTAGTGTCAAGTTTGATACATTCATTGTGTATCCATCCAACCGTGTTTGGGCGTCTACAGTAGGCCAATTTTCATTATCTATCCATTGAAGTAGCTATTGGGTTTATGCAATAGGACGATATTTGTCGTGTATTTCTGGATTAACTTGATATCCATGGTGTATCCATCTGCCCAGATACTGGGTTTCTGTAATAGGCCAATATTCATTATCTACCCATTGAAAGAGCTATTGGGTTTCTGCAATAAGGTGAAATTAACCGTATTCCAGTCAGGTTTTGGGCTCTTGAGCAAACCCAAAACTTCATTGGTGCTGTGGGAAGATGGCTTGCAAAGTAGATGATGATTGACTATTTGTCTAAGGTGGTTCTAATTGGGTATTCTGGTATTGGTAAGTCCAATCTTCTTTCCAGATTTACTGGAATGAATTCATCCTGGAGTCAAAATCTACAATTGGTGTGGAGTTTGCAACACGAAGCATTAATGTTTATGGGAAAATGATCAAAGCCCTGATATGGGACACCTTTGGTAAGGAAAGTTCTGTGTTGGGAGATTGAGTATGCATGCCAAAATTTTGAAAGAATTCCTGGGAGAACTGTGGTATCGTGTATGCTAAAAATGGGTAGATATATCGAACAAGTGCAAGACAAGGAGGTGCCCAGCTTGTGCAAGAAAATGCATTGTGTAGCTGTGAAGCTGGAACATATAACCTTCTGTATTATCCTTGGTATTTCTCTAGGCTGAATGCTCCAGATCAGAGCAGCTGTCTCTACAGTTACATTATCAGAATTGGGTTTGAGGTGGATATCTTTGTTAGGACTACACTGATTAGAATGTATGCCAAGTGTTTGAAAAATTGTCTTAATGAAATTTGACCCCATGAAGTGGCTTGATTGCAAGCTATGCATATAATGGAATTTCTGGGGAGGCCTCGAGAGGCTTTAGTTAGACGCAGCACAGAGGAGAATGGAAGATGCAAGCTTATTGATTGATCAAATGCCATACGAGATGCCATCTTATGAACTTCGTTGATTGTAGGGTATATTGGACATGGGTATGATCATGGTTCCTTGGGTTTCCATTACAAAATATAAAGAACTGGAATTCAACTTGATCGAGCATGTATGCAAACTGTGAAAATATTGAAAAGGTATGATTAGAAACCTTAGGCTTTGAAATGGTGTGATTTTGTCCCCACACCCTCGCCTCCAAATCCCATATAGTCACATATTGCAAATAGGATTGCAGGATTTTGTTGGAAATTACATGGTCATCCACTCTTGTGCAAGTTGACGTGATACTAGGTCACGTACACTTCTGCAAAATATTGATGCCGGAGCATCCCTGGATTACTTGCTATCGTGCATAAAAAAAAAACAAAAAATCTGTTTGATATTCTTTGTTACAGTGTTTGTGGTTGTTTCTTCTCACCTAAACAATCTCTAAGGAATTCAAGTGAACCCACGTAGCTAATTCTTACCTTTCACTTAACTGCCGGAAATCGTTGGTAATAAGAGAGTGAGAGAGAAACATGTTTTGATTTCTTGTTGCATTAAACATGGAGGCCAATGGTTTTAAAGAAATGTGGATGCTTAATTTTACTTTATTTGAACTACAAAAGCGATAGATTTCTTTTTCCAGTGAGAAAATATTTCTAACATTGTTTCCTTTAATGAGTGAGACGACGAATTTTTTATGGATGCTGAGTGGTCGATGGCTATTTTTTCAGCATCTACTCTACTAAAATTAATAAAAAGAGGGAGAAATTGTTTTGCTAGAGGCAGAGGATAGATTGGGAAAATAGGAAAACACCAATGTGCTGGGTGTTGATGGCTATGTGAGAGATTGGGCATTTCTAGGTTGCTGGATAGAGCTACATCAAATTGTTTGAAGCTCTGGTCAAGGGGAAAAGTAGTTTATTTTTCACCATTGCTGTGTGAGAGAAATTGGTTTTTTTAAGTTTCAGTCTTCAAATTGGAATATTGTTGTGTATTTACTATCAATGCAAGTGATTATGACTATGGTTGAATTCAGTCTTAATAATGTGTTTATAACTAACATTACATTGCTGGTGTGAAAGAAAAAAGCAAAAAAATCAGATGTAGCATTACAGTGCTGGTGTGAACAATAATTATTGTTTAGATCTAACATTACAATGCTGATGTGACAAAATTTGTTATTGTGCATATCATTTCCCCAATGAATTAATAATCACTGCTATCTTTTCTTGTGGCTCTGATTTTGGTGAATATGTTGTGTATGTATTTGTAAATTGAAGAAAGAAAGGAAGTGTATGGTGATATCTCCTCTGTGGAAGTTGATGATGTGGAAGGTAACATAAGTGAAACATCTAAGGCACCAGAAAAATATAGTGTATGTGTCATGTACATAACTAGGCATGCAGCAGAAACAGCTTTTACCCATGGTAGATCCAGCCGACGACACAACTTGCAGCTTGACCCCAATAACACTCTTAATCATTTCAGTGTAGACGTTGCTGCTCTTCAGCTTTATAAAGGCTTTTGTAATGGAGAAATTAAAGTTAAGAAGGACTCCTATACTAGAATAGCTAGTGCTGAAAAGGATTCCTCTAGCAAAGTATTTCAAATTGAAACAGAAACCTATGTTGAGAAAAATGTTGTATTTAATTGTGGTAGCAATATAGACAATGTAGTTGAAAGCTTTATGGAGGGTGTGGGAATGATTTCACAAATATAAATGAAGGAAATCATTCTAATCCATAATGTTTATCACCCTATTTATAAGAAAATAATGCATTGGCCAAATTGAATGGTAGTAGCAGCAATAACAGTTATTTTTTCCCAAATATACCTTCCAACTGGTGTTCTGTTACAAGTTGCAGATATTTAGGACTGATAATCTTGATCTGCATAAGTGCAAGTAACTCTCAAGTTGTGCGAGTCTCTGAGCATGAATCTATCTAGGTCCACAACTTTGTCAAATCCTTTCCTTTGCTACAGGTTTTAATGGAAAGCATCTCATTTTTTTATGCATCTTGTGGTCTTGGAGCTGTCTTCCAAGGATGGATTTGTGAAATTAGATGCTATTTGTGGATACAATATGTTGATTACCCACATGAAGGAATTATTTTTATCAAGAAGTGAGGGAGGCCAAACTTATTTCTCTTCTAAAATTTGCTTTCCATCTCTAATCTGAATATGGGGAGCAGGGTTTGAATATCTTTAGGCACATGCAAGGAAGATGGATCATAGACTAACCATTTGACCTTTTTCAACATCGTTGGAATTTTCTCTGGCCTTGAATTTATAAAGAGTGGAATAAGTAAATCATTTGCAGGGTAAGTCTTGGTAGAAAATATAAAGTGGCAACTTATTAGATCTTATTTTCTCAACCTTGATACTTTCTTGTGAATATTAGTTATCTTCTTTATGTTCTTTAGTTAGATCTATTCATTAAACAATATCAAGAAACAACAACAACGAAAGAGGACACAGATATAGGCTCTCATCCATGGAAAAACCCCTCCAAGGGGATAACCCAAAAACTCTTCTCTTCTTAGGATCTGATTCAAATGAGATATAAAGACCCATTCCCTAGACTAAGTCCTCCCAGTACCAAGTTAACCCTTCCTCAATTCCTTCCTTGATTCTATACCAAAATGCTACTTTCTTGCAACTTCGACATACCAGCTACTTCTACTCAACCTACAACTTTGGCCGAACTACTTTGTCCCAATAACTGTTGCAAAAACCCTAACCAGTCTTCCTTTTGAGACCTTCTTGGAGAAAAACAACTCTCCCCAAGGTCAACTAGGTCAAGAGAAGGATTTGGCTCTATCCAACAACTTCTTCCTCCAATTCTTCTCCCCAGTAAGAACTTCGCTCTCCAACAATTTGGACCTACAACTTCAACCTCTTTCTGGCTGCAAAAACCTTAACTTCTTCACACGTGAGAGAGATAGAGCCCCAAAATAGAGAAATTTCATCCTTCTTTCTTTTCCATGCCCTTCTCTCTCCTTTTTCCAGCTTCCCAGCTACAAATCGAATTCTTTCTTGAGATATCGAACTTGTTGTGTGAGTGCGTCCAAATGAGGTCGAACTACTTCCTTTTATAGCCTTCTCAAGGGGTCAAATTCCCTCCTTTAGGCCGACTTGTACTCTTGGAGATTCCCAGACTTTATAGACTAAGAAGTTAATATTTTTACAATTACAAATTTCTCTAAAGGGTTTTATAAACATGATGTTGACTTCTTTGAATCATGACAATAAATCCTAAGACCTAACAAGCCTTAGAAGCACAAAGAACATGCTTTTACCTACAAGGCCATCAATAATGAGCATGAAACCCATTCTTTAATAATAATATTTTTCTTTCTTCTTTTCTTGTTTGTTACATAGGATACATATTGAAATGAGTACAACAATTATGAAGACCAAAACTAGTTACGTTTCTCAACACTCCGTCTTAACTCGTATTAATAATAGTACAACTAATACAACATCATATCTCAAACTGAAGAGTTCTCAAGAAGAGTCAGATTGATAAGACATATTGTAAGCATCATTATTATAACCAACATTGTCCCTAAGGCCTAACTGGACAAGCTCTTCTTTAATCAGGGGAATTTATGTTGGGAGGCTTTATGTGTGATACCGCACTACTTCTCTAAGGTACCTACCGCATCCATATGCCCACAAGGTATGTCCTTTTAGGACTATTCTTATCTTGGATCTCCATAATTGAGTCCTCCAAGAATATCGATCCTCTATGACCACTCTTCTCTTGGATTCATGTCCCATCCTCAAAGAGTGTTAGTCCTTGGGACTACTACTTATCTTGGATTCCAAATCCTCAAGGAGTATCGGTCCCTTTCCCTTCTCAAGGAAATCACATATGCTTATCCAATCCCCTGTCATTCTCTCTTCATCACTGAAGAGGAGAATTCACATGTGATGTCCAATATCACTCCCTCACAAACCGAGAGGACATCCCTATTCTCCCTTAATCTTGAGAATAAATCTCTGCTCCTTATCCAAGGAGACTCCTTTCATCCCTCTCAAAACCAAGGGAGATTCCTTCCTTCGAAAAATGGAAGCAACAACATAAGTCTTTACAACTTGTCTTCATCAGAGTATCAACTATCTAGTTCTCATAGCTCCATGGTTCCATCTTTCACATCCCTCGCATCGAGCCTGCTTCCTTTCGAGGTATCGTGGAACCATCTCCACTCTTCGTTCTTGTGATAGGATCCAGGTCACCTTTTTTGCTCATCACTTTCCATCTTTGACATGAAGACATTGTATTGAGCCTTCCCAAACTTCTATCTAATTGTGGCTTCCTCATGAAAGTGATCTTCCTTGATCTCTAGGTTATCTTCTCACACAACGACCTTCGAAGATGAACACTCTATCCTAGATGATCTCTACTAAGAAACACAATCATATAAATTCCAAACATGCTAATATCATATGCTTCTATCCTATGATGCTTATGCAAAACATATCATCAAAAGAAAAAACATTCTTAAAGAACCTAGATGTTAGTGAACCTTCTTTAGTAATAAAGATCCTTCACTTCTTCCTTCTTCTCAAGTTCTCCCACTGCTTCGTCTACATAAGCTTCACTTCTATCCTTTCTTTTATTGTTCTGCTTGTTTGGACATTCCCTCTTAAAGTGCCCAAATTCATTGCATCCAAAACATTACACATTGGACATATCTTTCTTCTTTGACTTGCCAAACTTTCCTTTCTTCATATTCTTGACTCAGGCTAGGAATTCTTGAGATTTCTCGTCTGATTCAATGCCAGACCTTGATCCTTGATTCTTCAAGTATGAATTATGCCCACAACTCATCAAATGGAGTTGAATCTTTCTTGGATTATATACTTGTTGCAAAGTTTCTCCATTCCAGTAGCAGTACATTCAACACACATATGGTTACTTCTGAATCATTTATTGGCTCCCCAAGTCCTTGTAAATGGTCCCTTAATTCAGAGAATTTCATGAGGAAGGATGCCATATCCTCATCCTTCGATTTCTTCATTATATATAGATTTTTCCGCAATGACATCTTTTGACATGTTGTGCTTACAAAGTACAAATTTACTAGCTTGTCGTACATGGCCTTGGAAGTCTTCAGGTTTACCACAAATGGAACAAGAGAATCCTTGATTGATTCCACTATGATCCTTTGTGCCCTTACTTCCCCTTTCTTGTACTTCGCTAGTTCTTATGTCATTTCCTTTGTTGGTTCAGTAATTTCTCTGGTAACATATCCCTTTACATCTTGCTTAGTGAGTATCAAGTCAATCCTCTTCTTCCATGCTAGATAGTTGACTGGCCCTATGAGCTTGTTGCTCTCCTTGTAGAAAGAATTTACATGACTTGAAGATTCAACCATTATGAGATAATTTGATACTTACGTGAATAATATATCCAACCTTCTTGATGTCTTCAAGATCTTTGGAGAGTTCTTGATGATGCCCTTGAAATATTTTCCCTAGGATTCCTCTACCAACAACGTCCAATATTGATGCCTTGTAAACAGATTTCCCTTTTGTGAGATCAATACCCTCCTTGCGAGCTGGATCTAGTTTTTTATCTTCTTCAATGTAGAAACTATAGATTAGAAGGGCCTTCTACCAACGAGCCTTTAATTAGATCCCTTCAAGAGACAATTTTATTCTTTCAGGCCTTGAGAGCTTCCTATCCCTTGGTCAATAATTCTTTCCAATGTCCTTCCAAATGCCTTCCTTACTCACCTTATCTTTGTTACCATGTTAGAAAATAAAAAGTGGCATCTTATTATCTCTTATTTTCTTAACCTTGATACTTGCTTGTGAATCTCAATTATCTTCTTTATGTTTTTTAGTTAGATTTGTTCATCAAACAGTATCAAGAAACTGCAAGAACAAAAGAGGATGCAGATATAGGCTCTCAACTAGGGCAAAACTCCTCTAACAGGAAAACTCGAAAACTCTTCTATTGTTAGAATCTGATTCAAATGAGATACAAAGACCCAATCCCTAGACCAAGTCCTTCTCCCAGTACCAAGTAAGCCCTTCCTCAAGTCCTTCCTTGATTTTGTACCAAACTACTTCTTTCTTGCAACTTTGACTTGCCAGCTACTACTACTCGACCTGTAACTTCAACCCAACTACTCTGTGCGAACTACTACTACATAAAACCTAACTATCTTCCTTTTGATACCTTCTTGGAGCAAAACAACTCTCCCTAAGGTAAACTAGGTCAAGAGAAGGATTTCGCTCTATCCAACAACTTGTTCCTGCAATTATGCTCCCCAACAACAACTTCGCTCCCCAACAATTCAAACCTGCAACTTCGGCCTATTTTTGGCTCTAGAAATCCTAGCTTCTTGACATGTGTGAGAGAGATAGAGCCCAAAAATAGAAAAAAAATTTCCTTATTTATTTTCCTTGACCTTTGCTCTCCTTTTTCCAACTCCCAGCTATAGATCAAACTCTTTCTTAAGATACCAAACTTGTTCGATGAGTGTGTCCAAATGAGGTCGAACTGCTTCCTTTTAAAGCCTTCTAAAGAGGTTGAATTCCCTCCTCCATGTCGAATTGAGGATCCCAGGGCCAACTTGTACTCTTGGAGATTGCCATACTTTCTAGACTAAAAAATAATTCCTTTTACCATTACAAATTTCTCGGAAGGGTCTTATAAACATGATGTTGACTTCTTTGACTCATGACAATAATTCCTAAGACCGAACAAACCCTAGAAGCACGAATAACATGCTTTTACCTATAACACCATCAATAATGAGCATGAAACCCATGCTTTAGTAATAATATTTTTCTTTCTTCTCTTCTTGTTTGTTACATATGATACATGTTGAAATGAGTACAACAATTATGAATACTGAAACTAGTTACATTTCTCAACAAGTCTAGCACAACTTAGATCAAGGCTATGAGTTAGCCAAGTGGTTGGTCAAAGGAAATGCATGATTACAAGAATATGAAGACCCAAAAGGATGTATGGAGGCCCAAGACGAATGTATTCTACAATTAGAAATTAGTTTTAAAGGCATGCTTAAGAACCAATTTTGGTATCACTATACAAAGTTTCATATGTAAACAAATATGGTATTATTCATGGGTAAGGGATAGTTTTTATGGATGAAGAGGGGCTTCAATAGTCTCAAGTAGTACATGGGAAGTAGAGTGGTTCAACCAAATGTTCTCAATGAGGTATTGGGCATATCTTAGATATTTTGGATTGGACCATTTCCAAGAGATATTGTAGAAGTTGAAGCATTTTGTCATATTTTTTGAGTGCTTGAGCAATTTCACACTCAATGATGAATATTCTCTGTAGCTTATACATAGGAGAACACACAGTCATTTATTTATTAGAATTGGATAATTTTGTATTAGAGGAGAAATTTGTTGTAGGGTTGGCTTGCATGTTGACTTTGGTTCAAAAAGGAAGAGAAGAGGTGATATCTAGAAAACCTTCAATTATGATTTCTTCTCATAGTGTAGATTGGGATGTGATGGATGATAAATTTTCACCACTTGTCAATTTCAGAGCAGAGATGAAAAAAAATGCTATTCAATGTTGCAGATTGACCTTGAATCCCATCTCCAATTGAATGATGAGCATTGTACTCACATTAGGAGGAGATTGTAGAGATTGAAGAATATTTTCTATGATGTTGGCTTTCCCCATAAGGAAGGATATCTCTGTCACACTACTGAATTGGTCTGTTGTTAGCTTATATCCTTGGAGAGATGGAAGAACATCCAATAATTATGAAGTGGCATTATGGAGAGGTGGCTAGGTTATAGGGGAAGGTTTTAAATGGTTATTAGAAAATGGTTACAAAACAACTGTTGATCTTAGAGCTAAGAGGGTTTAATATTTCCAATCTCTTACTACTATTGAGGAGGACATTTTTTTCTAGAAATATTTAGTAAGTGCATTTACAGTGGAAGTTAGAGTGTCACCATCAAGGGAATAGGTCGAGGAATCCATAACTGTAGTATCTCTATATTCATATCCAGGAAGGGATTTAGTCCTAGGATAAAGCATATTTATGTTTGTGCTTGGTATGTGAGAGGTTGATTGGTGAGCAAGTAAAATAGGTGAACTCATATATTTTGAAACTTTTTGCATGTGACTTGGGAATGAAGGATTATTTCAAGAAAACATGAATGTTCCTACATATACATCTCATGGAGATTTTCAAAAATTGACTGAATGCATATTTAGCATTGTTTGTAAGGTAGATTTGTGCCATTTAGCCTTTGATCCGTGTTAGTGACAAACTTGTTGGTGTCATATATTGTGGTTACTTAGTTATAAGAAACCCATGTTTACTTATTGATATCAATTTCTATAATGACATGGTGTTGGTGTATGTTTGTAGATCAATTGGATAGGGTTTCAACCTTACTTTAGCATATATTGGCATGAAAAAGAAACAATGTGATGACTCTCTGTATTGCGGCAAGTTTGTTGCAACCCCAAGAGCCTCCTTTAATTATCAATCCAGGCTTTGTACAAACTTAAGAGGGGCCAACACTATATGTGCAACAAACACCTTCGTATTTCTAGTTTGACTCCCTTTGATGCACATGAAAGAAGTTAATGAAGAAACTTCAAATGAGCAAAGATCCAGGTAAGTTGTCAGTCCTAAGTTGTAGAAAACAAATGACAACAAAGAAAAAATCTAATTTATCTTGTTGGAAAGTAAATTACATAAACGAAATCTATTCTACTCTCAGAAATGTAAAGCACACATCTTATATTACTTTTGTAGAAGGGAAACACTTATCTAATCCACTTTTGTAGGAAAGAAATCACACCTTGCTAAATGTAAATTGCAAGAAAGAGAATCTAATCTAGTTGTTGAAATCAACATTCAAGAAACACGAAATATAGAAGCTAAATGGAAACTCTACTGAGCCTTAGCTCAACCAAAGTGGTCTAAGAGAATTCATAGGCTATTCTAAGACATAAACCTATTTCTACCATGAATTTGGAGTGAATACAGGCAAGGAAGAGGCTCGAAAACAATTGCTACAAAAAACTCTATTTTATTATAGGAAACTTCCAGCAAGCATGTATGTTGAGTTAAGCTGCCAAATGCCTATGCTAATCAAGTGAAAATGTTGTGGGGTCAAATTTGTAACTAAGTTTAATGTTTTTGGACTTCAATCCAAGTGGAATCAAGTCTTCATTAACACACGATAAATTCAACAAAAAATTACTACTAAAACCAGAAATTTCAAAATAGTGAACTAGTAAGCTAATCTAAGTAATCCAACGATAAAAATGATTTTACTAAGCTATGTTAATGATGCATTACATTATTTATTAGCTAAATCACCTAAAAAAAAACTCATTTCAATTATTTAATAAATCTAACCTACATCAAATGAAGCATGAACACTAAGTGCATAAATGATAAACGTAACTAAGCAAAGAAATGTTGGAAATAAGAGAAATCAAATACACAGTAGGGTTTTGAGGCTCCTAGGATGGCAAATCACAAGGGTAATCAGAGTCCTATGAAGGAAACCAAGCCTTAGAAGTTGAAAATGAAACCAAACTTCATTACTATAATCAATTCAAGTACGTCCCTACTGGAAATAAAAGTAGACTTGCTAAATAACAAGTTTTCTTCACAAAAGCATCGAAAATTCCTCTCTCTAGAGGCTAATTTGAATTAGTAATTATAAAAATTGATGGGAAAGTTTCCTCCTTGGAAGGAGGGCTGCTTTCCCCTCCAAAATCCCTCAAAAGGTGGATATGGTCCCCAACAATAGGAACCTTCATTAAATGTTGAGTTTTGGCTTCTCATGTAGTAAGGAATGTTACTGCTCAAACTAGTAAGGGTCCTAGGAGGGGTTCCTATAGAGAAACTACTAGATCAAGTGGAAACAATGGAGAAATATCCCACTATCACCTCAGCTAAATCTTCTTGCTCTTCACGAACTTTCATCAATGGGAGGAGTCTCGGTGTTAGGGAAATCTCTATAAGGAATGTGCCAATAGTGTAAGGGTAGTGATTTCCAAGCCTATTCAAAGGAGAGTCTCTAATGATAGGGATCAATTACTTTGGAAGAAAGATGGATGGCTCCCCAAGAAGGGCTAGAAGGAAACTTAGACCTAGGATTGAGGGGTATGTATTGGTATGAAGTTCCCTAAGCCAAACAATCCTAAAATAATAGGGTTTCTAAGTAATGCTTATGAAGTTGGAGTGTCAAGGTTGTGGGACCACAAAGAAGTCCTAACATACCCAAACGAGGTCAAGGATGTGCAGTAATACCTCAAATAGATGTACTTGACCAAGTGAGGGAGGAGAAAAGGATCAAAGAGGTAAGATTCAACTTCAATGTTGAATGTAATGATCCTTAATGAAGCCACTAACCATAGGCAAACTAGGTAAATGATTTTCAAGCTAAGGCTTGGTATATCTCGAGATTCCACCGTTAGAATAGCCTCAAATGTGGAGGACCTCTAGAGGACTCACTAGCACAACTCAAAACCAATTTTCATCAATTTTTGATGCCTAGAATAGAATTTGTCTGATGCCCTATATGACCTTCTAGGTTAGGGCTTAGAAAGACAAGAAAGGAGGTGAAAATGATTTTATTTTTGTGATCACCTACGACTAGACCAATGCCTAGCCTATTGGGAGAAATGGAGTCAATGAAATTTAATGTTTAGAGACCCTTATATCGATCAAGGAGTTAACCAACAACTTCGCATGGCCCTAGAGGAAAAAACTAGGTCACTAGGAAAATTTACACTTCTTTGATGTTGCAATTGATGACTTATCAAGGTAAATGTGAGCATTCGTATATCCATAGGATATTTATTCACCATACTTTCCATGCAACACATGTAAAATACCTCAAAAATATAGCATTAACAAATTTGCATTTCATTAAGGCAGCTTCACTAGCTTCATGAGTGAAAATTTCATACATTACATAAGTGACAAAAATATGAGACATAAACCATGAAATTACACTTACAAGTATAGCAAAAACATTCCAATCATCAATAGAAAAAAATCGAAGCTCCAAGATCAACAACAAGCTCTTCCAAACATCGAAATACATCAATATCCAAATTTTTCCATCAATAAGGCTAGCAAAATTCTCAAGAAGAGATACAAGTCCAAATCCAAGTGATGATCAAATGAAATGATCATCACATCAATATATATCCTCCCTAGGGGGTTCGATTTGCCTAATTAGGCCTAATAATTCCCCAACTAATAAAAAAATGTGCAAAATAACATAACTTGGTGACAAACCCACCAAGATAGCTCGATAATACAACAATAAACCTCTCAAGAGGGAAAAATACTAAATACAATAGGTCAAAGGGCCATTGAGGAGGCGTAGTGGAGTCCAATATGTGTCAAGATGAATGAATGAGCTCCAAACATAGTGATCAAGGGGTTGGCCCCTTGATACCCAATAAAACAACTTGTGGTGTCCCCAAGTGGTTATGGGGGCACAAAACATCCTCATGGGTCTCCAAATGGATTGACTAAGTTTGTATCCCATTTGTAAGGGCTAGAAGAATGGTGCAATCCCTCCCATTGTCTCCCATAGTGAGACACATTCTCATTTGGGCCATGGATCATCTGCCAAGTGTGTGGTGCAAGAGTGGAGCCGGTTTGACAAGGTGGTCCAGGTGCATCACCATCGTCCAATAGATGGAACATGAGAAAGACATGAGGGAAACTGAAGGATCCCATGGAGTGGAAATTTGTTCTCTGCTATGGTGGAGACCCGTGGCTCTTAGCGGTCACCCTACAAATACCAATATGACCCTCTGGAGGGCTTGGACTGTGTATAGGGAGACCAAACCTCAGATGAAGACCCACCTATAATACTATATACGATCCAATGCGTCCCCTCACCTTCTAGTATAACCAATCATTAGTGCAATTGAGTAAATGAGCTTACAAATTATGGAACCAAGTGGACACTTCATAGTGGCATGCCCTTCCATAATGGGCTTCTGAGTGTACAAGCATCTCCAAGTTAATGGAAAAGGTTAACCTAGGATCTTATTAGGTGGTTTCAGCGTCTAAAGGGGTGATATGCCCATGGTACATTTGTCAAATGGTAGGTGGTATGTGAAATAATGGTGGAATGGAGTGGGGCATCAAAGGAAGGCTCCAAGCCACATGCCACAATATAATGGTAGCTAAAATAAGGGAAGCCCACACTTGGGTACATGAGTGTAGGAGGGAGAAATCGTGGTACACAAGTTACCCACCCCATTGTTTTTCCACCCTTCTTCATATACCTTTTTCTTTTTATATATTTTTCCTTTGTAGCTATTTGGGGCTCTAGGGGATGAGATCATGATATGTAAGATATAGCAGTGAATACCCCTTTAAGGTGGGGAAGTTCATTCCCCACCAAGGGTTGGGACAATTATGGGTTCCTTAATGATGTAAGGGGCCCTAGGAACTAGGGTGATGGCCATGATGATAGGGGTAGAGCTCATGTTTAGCTTTTTCCCATGTGCTAAATGTGTATGTCCCAACCATATTTTGCATTTTATGGGACATTCCCGGTTGAGAGTGAACAAATAATGCTCTTTATTTTATTTTCAGCTACATCAACCTCTAGGACATCGTTCCAGGCCTGACCCAAGGTATGGACAAGAGAAAGGGGAGGCTAGCTCCTTGTGGACCTGGATGGTAAATATTATGAATGGGGTTATAATGAGCAAAGGGGAGTGATGTATATGGTGTCGGGTAGTGGGGCCATGTAAGAAAAATTAGGGTTTCCCATTTACTGCCACCCCTAAATCTAGTATATAATAAAGAAGATCCTACAAGATTAAGATACAAGGTTAACCATCAAATTTGATAGAGGAGACAATAATATGAACCAAGCCCACTCTTTCCACCGAATCCCCCCACTAATATATGCCCAAAAGTGTGCATGATAAGTATACAAAAATACCTAACTACACAATGCGAAACCATATCTTTGGGGTCAGAAGGCCCACCTTCAAACATACGATCATGACAGATGAGTGAAGGAGCATATGACTAGCTCAGGTGGCAAAGGTAGTGGCACATTGAGATATCTGGTAGTTGAAAGGAGCTATTGGATGCCAACTCAGGACCATCTAGGAGAAAAAGTTCCTCCTATGGATACTACTAACAGGTGGTGGGTGACATGGAACACATCCCTAGATTTTATCAATCAATGTATATCTAGAATTTGTTCAATAATTTCATAATATCATATTTATTATCCAATCCTGGCCCATCCTATAATAGGGAGCAAGTCCCTAAATTTTATCATTTTGCATATCTTCAGAATCAACATAATATTCTCACACTATTCTAAAAAATAAATAATATTAGCCACATAATAATCAAGGATAAATTGAATTCCTAGGAACCCATTAAGACTATAAATTAACTCTTTAATGTGCAAGTAAAAGGGTTTAAACCAATTTTTTAAGTGCCTCATAATGACCATATGGGCCTTATAAAATATCCAATTATGGGGCATGTTACCACTCTAACTAGCAAGATTCCTAGGAGGGGATCCTATAGAGCAACTACTAGGTCAAGTGGAAAAAATGGAGTAATAGTCCACTATCACCTCTGCTAAAGCTTCGTTCTCTTTACAGACTTTCACCGATGGGAGGAGTCCCGATATGAGAGGAATCACCAACATAGATGGTTCAATGATAGGATATTGGGTGATTCCTAAATCCTATTCACAAGAGGGGCTCAAATAACGGGCTTAATTTATATAGAAGGAATATGGATGGCTCTCTTAGAAAGGATAACAAGATATCTAGACTTGGGGTTTGAGGCGTTTTACTTAAAAAGAGTTTCCCAAGGCAAAAGAATCCTAAAAGACTAAGGTTTCTATGTGATCTTTGTGGAATTGAAGTTATAAGGTAGTGGGACCATAGAGAAGCTCAAGTGAGCCCAAATAAGGTTAAGGGTTTGGATTGTAGCTACAAATTGATGATCTTGAACAAGTTAGGGAGGAGAATAGGATCAAAGGAATTGATTTTTTCTTGGCATTTGAGTACAATGATCCTAACAAAGCCACCAACCAAAGGGAACCTAGGGATGTGAATGGTCTTAAAGATAGGGATTTAAATATCTTGAGATTCCTCCATGGGATTGACTTCAAATTTGGAGGATCTGTCAAGAAGACCCAATGTAGTAGTTGACCATTTTTCAAGGATTTTCAATGGCCATAAATGAGTTTAGATGATGCCCTAAGAGGCCTACTAGGTTAGGGATTATAAGAGATGGAAGGATGTGAAAAAGAGTTTTCTTTTGCGGTCACCATTGGAATAGACCAGTGCCTATCCTTTTGGGAGAATGGAGTCTAATGGAAACAATGTTTAGAGATGCTTAATTTCAATCATGGAGTTCGCCAGCAACTTCGTATGGCTTTAACAGGAATTAGCTTACAAAGGAATTTTATACTTCTAATTATTTTAAATGATAACTTATCTAGATAATGCATGAGAAATCATGTATCCCTAAGAAAATAATACACCATACATTTCAACAATAAATATGAAAAATCCCTCACAAATACAAAATAAGCAACTTCACATAAGCCCAAGTGCAGCTACACCAACTTCATGAATGAAAATATTCCATAAATCGTTTCATGAGACAAAATTACAAGATAAGCATGAAACGAGTACTCACAATGTATAGTGAAATTATTCCAATCATAAAGTGCAATAAAATCGAAGCTCGAAGACAAAAATCAAGATCTTCGAAACATCAAAATGAATTAATTCTCCAATTTGTCCATCAAAAGGTCTAGCAAAAATCTCAAGAGATACAAATGATCCAAATCCAAGTGATGATGAGTTTCAAATGAACTCTCATCAATTTTTATCCTTCCTAAAGAGTTTGATTTTCCTAATTAGGCATAATTAAGCCCCAAATAATAAAATAATGTGCAATAATAACATCCCTTGGTGACAATCCCACCAAGATAACTCCATAATACAAAAATAAGTCTCACAAGAGGGAAAAATAGTGAATACAATGAGTCGTTGGGCCCTTGAAGAGGCCTAGTGGAGCCCAAAGGGTGTCAAGGTGAGAGAATAGGCTCCAAACATAGTGACCAAGGGGGTCTCCCCTTGATATCCAAGAAAATGAAATGTGGTGTCCCCAAGTGGGTGTGGGGGCACAATGACATCCTCATGGGTCTCCAAGTGGATCCATAATGCCTGTATACCATCTATAAGGGCTAGAATAATGACATAAGCCCTCCCTCTATCTCCCATGGTGAGACACATCCTCATCTGGGCCTTGGAATATCTGCCAAGTGTGTGGTGCAAGTGTGAATCCGGTTGGGCATGGTGGTCGAGGTGCATCATCCTCATCCAAAAGATGGAACATGAGAAATCAATGAATGGTTCTATTGGATCCATGAAGTGGAAATCTACTCTTTGCTATGGTGGAGGCCGATGGCTCTCAACACTTACCCTACAAGTGCCAATATGACTCTTTAGAGGGATTGAACCCCATATAGGGATATAAAACCCCAAATGGAGACCCACCTACAACCATGTATAAGATACAATTTAGCCCCTCGCCTTCTAGTACACCATATCATTAGAATAAACGAGTAAAAGAGCTTATAAATCATGGAATCAAGTGGACATTTCATAGTGGCATGCCCTTCCATAGTGGGATTTAGCATGTACAGGTGTCTCCAAGCTCAATAAGGGGGTTAACCAAGGACCCTATTAGGTGGTTTCAACCTCCAAGGGGGTAACATGTCTATGGTAAATCCATAAAATTGCAGGTGGCATGTGATATAATGCTGGAACAAAATGGGGCATCAGGGGAAGGATCCAAGCCACATGCCATAGCACAAGGGTAGCCATAATAAGGTAAGCCCACACTTGGGTGTATGAATGTAGGTGGGAGTAATCATGGTACATGAGTGACCCCGACCTTTGCTTTTCCACCCTTCTTCATATTCCTTTTGCCTTCTTTTTTTTGTAATTGCTTAGGGCTCCAGGGGATGGGAGCATGATGCATATGATATAGCAGTGAATATGCCCCTAAGGTGGGGAAGTTCATTTCCCACTAGGGGTTGGGACAATCGTGGGTTCCTTAATGATGAAAGAGGTCAATATGAGGGACCCTAGGAACCAGCATTATGGCCATAATGACAAGGGTATAACTCACATTCGACTTTTTCCCACATGCTATATGTGTATGGTCCGTCCATATTTTGGCTTTTACGGTACATTTCCTATTGAGAGTGGATAAAACATGATTTTTCTTATACTTTTAGCTGCATCAACCTCCAGGGAATCGTTCTAGGCCTGACCCAATGTGTGTGTAAGGGGAGGGGGAGCCTAACTCCTTGTGGACCCAATGGACAAATGTGGACCTGAATGAGAAATATGGTGAATAGTGTTATAATGAGTAGAGGGGGGCTAATGTATGTAGTGTTAGGAAGCGAGACCACATAACCAAAGTCAAGGTTTCCCATGTAGTGCCACCCCTAAGGATGATAGCTAATAAAGGAGATCCCATGAGACTAAGGTACAAGGCTAACCACCAAATTGGACAAAGGAGACAAGAGTACAAACCAATCCCATTCTTTCTGGTGAATCCCCCGTCTAATCCATGCCCAAAAGTGTCCATGATAGGTAAACAAAAATACCCAACTACACAATCAAATTCATACATTCGGGGTTGGAAGGCCCACCTTCAAACATACAATCATAACAAATGGGCGAGGGAGCATATGGTTAGCTCAGGTAGTGGAGATAGTGGCACATCGAGCTATATGGTGGCTGCAAGGGGCTAATAGGTCAAGCTTACATTGGAGGCTTCTAGGATTATGTCTTGATTCATTGTCAACATTATTCTATTCTAAGACCCTTCTTGGGATCTTTGTGTCAAGAAAGAAATAACATTTTTTATGCATATTCTCCTCCTCCACCAAGTCAACCTCAAAGCAGTTGACAAGTTGTGCTAAATATGAAGAATCAAATACTATATAGAGGAGTGTATTCGACCTATTGAAGTATGGATACAGGGCACTAGATCTATAGCTAAGTAGTGGACAAGAAGTGTGAGATACTAGAAGAAGAAGTCTATCTTATGACAAAAAGAAGGGAATCCTAGAGAAAGTCTAAATTTGTGATTCTCTATCACTCGTGTGAGCTTACAAAAGTATTACAATACCAAAAATGTAGAACTAAGTTAGGAGATCGAAATTGCAGAAGTAAGAAGGAAGGGACCGAAAAGGCTAATTGGAATGATGTTGTTTGACTTGATACATGGTAGTTTGAATTATTTATGGAAGGTTGACTTGGTGGAGTGAAGAAATTTATTTGTCTTGTGTCATAGTTGTATCAACTTGATCTGATTCTACTAGTGGAAGAGTTTGACTAGGTTTTCCCCTTTATAGTGGATTAGTTTGCTTATTCCCAAATCTAGATTTATGGAAGTCCCTTGTGGAAAATAGCAGTAAATTTAAGTTATTTTTTAGAGCATGCTAACGAGCTTCAATCGAGTTGATTCTACTTGTATTAGATCACAAAAAAATTATATTTAATAACAAAATTTACCCCATTTCATTTGCGCTTTATTAGGTTAGGCATTTGATAGATTTACTAGCTCACTAATTCTTGAATTTAGAGATTTTAGACTAGTAATTTTATGCTATTTTTTAGCATGGGATAACAGAGGTATATTTTAGTGATTCCACTTGGAATGGAGACCTAATACATCCTAGTCAAGAAAAAAATTTGTCCCATCCAATTTTTATTTGATTTTCTTGGTCATTCGAAGAATTATAACTTCCTGTAGTAAATCTGTAACATCTTGTGGTTTCATGTAGTACTCTTCCAGCATGTATATACTCGCCCAGATTTGCTCAAAAAGATTGGTTATGGTCCCTTAGGGTTGAATCATGACCCCTAGGCTCTATATCATTGTTTTAGAAGGGATAAAAACCACTCAGGACTTGCCTTTTTACCCATGCAAAACATCTCAACGATTTGGTTTAAGGGACAAATTTATGAGTTGGATAATACATTGATAATTTTCTTAATTGCCACATCCAATGAAATTTGTTAATGGATATAAACTATTTGAAATGTATTGGTTTACATTTAGTTCATGATCTTTACTTTATGCAATTAGAATATGTTTCTTTCTTGCAATATGTTAAGGTTTCCATTTCGAGCATTTCATTTTCTGCAATTAGTTTAGGATTTGATTTCATTGCATGCACTCCATTACATCATGGCAGCAAAAGAAAGACACATTGTATGCTGCACATATAGTTCCAATACCTCTTAAGTTTGTACGAACCCTAGGTTGATAATTAAAGTTGGTAGCCTTGGGAGTTGCGGCATTCTTGTTGCAATATTGAGGCTCATCACTTTTTGGTGTCGTTGCCGGGGAGGTGTCAAAGTACGCATTGTTTTCTTCCCTAGTTGATTCATTTCTTTTACCTTCTGCATAAACAAAAATTTTGCATTAGGCATATTTCATTTAAAAAACATAAAATTGCATTGAATTAACATTCTTATTTAAAAAAAAATTACTTCTCCAATAGCAACCTCCTCCCGCCCATTTGATCACATGGTGCAGTAAGAGCCACATCACCATTCATTTTTGCAGGTAAAAGAAGAAGAGGTGGAAAAGAAGGAAGCTGAAATGGATGGAAATGATGACAATGAAGAAAATCCTTTCGAATTTCTCATTCAAGATACTAATGTCAATGTGCATATGAAGAACATCCCTCCATCTTTTATACCAAACTTTCATTGTCTACGAAAACCTTTCTCTTTGAATTTGAAATCCTTTGTAGATATTATGGTTACTTATTAAACACTCAAAAACTGAGTTTTTTTCCGGCAACATTGAAAGATAGAGCTCTTAAATGGTTCATGAGTTTTGGGACTTATTCAATAAGATCATGGAATGATATGAAAAAAAATATTTTAGAAAAATATCAAGATCATGATCTTAAAGAAGAAATTTTAAAATGGTTCAAAAAGAAGATGAGAGCCTTGAGGATCTAATAGAGAGGTTCATGTAAAGAGGGAAAAATTACATCATTTAGGATTTGACACACTAAAATCCCTCTTACTTAGAACAATTAGGGATGAGTGGATTGATCTCCTTGATCTCATGAGTAGAGATGATGTATACAAATTATCATTTGAAGAAATTTATGAAACATGCAAACACATATCAAGAGGAAGGGAAAGAGTAAGTAAATCAACATCAAGATCGGCAAGTCAAGCTAAACTTGGAAATTTGTTTGATGACTTTAAAATATAAATTATTAATAATGTAACCAAACAAGTAGAAATGCTAAGAATGCAAGATGTGAAAAAAGAAGATGTTGATATTTGTGTTATCCATGCAGAATCAAACTAGTAAATATTTCCCCTCATTACCAAGGTTAAAGGAATTTTACCAAGAGGAAAATGGAGCAAGTCAATTGCCAATGCAACTATGTTATGTAGCTCCAAGAGGACCATGGAAGCCTATTCAACCTGATATGATGCAAGAGCCTAATTCACAATTTCAAGCTTATGCACATCCATCTCAAAGTAATTGGAACACACCCTTTCCTTGGCAACATTCACCATCTCAACCCCAAAACCAATATTAGCAACAAGGTTGACAAGGAACTTATGGGATCCATCCACAATATCCTCAATATTTTCTTCAATATCCTCCATACCCAACTCCATGTTATCCCTACCATTCACCTCCACCTCCACCACAACCCCAACCACATCCATCTCAAATATCCACTCCCACTCAACTACCTGTACCACTATTTCCGAACCCACACAATGAAGTAGCTCAACCCATTTACAATGTTGAGGTACAACACTTCCAAACATCTCCTCTTGATCTAAATGGTATTCATCTTAGCTCAGGAAGAGTATCAAAAAAAAGAAATCCTCTTCATATCATTGAAGGACAACATGCAAAAAAAGTAGATTCAAATGAGAAGATCAAAGAATCATGGGCTTTACTTGATGAAGAGCAGACATCAGAATAAGAGATTGGGAAAGTGCCCTCATGTTTATGATCAGATCCCCTATGTGTTCAAGAGAATAAAAAAAAGAAAGAAGAAGATCTGAATTCCATGGAAGAAGAATACATCCAAGATGTTCCAAATCAACAAGTGGACCAGGGGCATCACAACTATATTGAAATATGGTTCGAGACAGTCACTAAGTTGCAACAATACTTTTTTCTTCAATTGTGCTTGATATCATAAAAGTCAAAGAATTTGGTCTCTTACATTCAGGTGCATGTCAAATAATATGTTTTGAGCTTACACGTGATTTTATCTGTTATCCAGTTATGCAAGTGGCTCCATTGGAAGTATTCCTACACTTGAAAAATGATTTTTATTTTTTCAAGTAGAGTAGGATAGGAAAAGAAATAAAAAATGAAAAATAAGAAAAAAAATAAAATTTCAGGTGAAAATCCCATTTGAGGCACCTGAGATTGGCTCATTGATTGAAAACCTCCATGAGGCAGTCAATGGGTTGGAAAAAAGAGAAAAAAGGGAAAAAGAAAAGATCGTAGGGTAAAACCTCCTTTGAGGCACCTAGG
The DNA here is from genome assembly GCA_031772625.1 of Pinus tabuliformis. Classification (NCBI taxonomy): domain Eukaryota; kingdom Viridiplantae; phylum Streptophyta; class Pinopsida; order Pinales; family Pinaceae; genus Pinus; species Pinus tabuliformis. Next base: position 1,272,408,484 of record CM062820.1, on the reverse strand, counting down.
CAGACCTACTAGTTGAAAACCTCATTGAGGTAGTTAGTAGGCCTACAAGAAAAAAAGAAAAAAGAAAAAAATCTTTGCTCCATGTATCTCTCTCTCATGAATGCAGGTGTTCTTCAACCTCTGCAAGCAACAAAAACATGTTAGCCACCAAAATAAAAGTTGATCAAAAGCCTAGTCAAAGGAAGTCAAACTTGAACTTTCTCCTCTCTTTTTTAGATGCTCCAAAAGAACCAAGGCCATGCCAATCCATCACCCTCATCGATTTCCACCATTCACTCATCATTCCCAAGCTTTTACTACTCATTTTCTTTGTTGTCCTAAAACGCTACAGGAAGATTTTGTAGTTACTATAGGAAACAAAAATACTTAGAGCATAAAATTAGTTTTTTCATATCTTGAAAACCATGCATTCATTTGCCAAGATGTTTCAGGGGAAGCTGCATATGGACGATAGTAATATGCCGAAGCAATTTCAACAAATTTAGGTGCACACTTTTAGAGAATTTGACCTCAATCACCTATAACCATTTTTGAATTTTTTCGAGATTCGTGCATCCATTTACAAAGTTTTTCATAGGGAGATGAATATGGGGGATGGTAACATGCCCAAGTAATTTCAGCAAAATCCAATGCACAATGTTCTAGAAATCGACCTCCATCAACTACATCCATTTTTTATTTTTCTCGATATTTTTGCATGCATGGCCAAGAGTTTTTATGGAGAGGTGCATACGGATGATGGCAACATGATCAAAAGATTTCAGGTCAATCCATTCTACCATTTGGGAGATATGGACAAAACACGTCTGCTATAGGAGGTTGTCTTGAATTACTACAGGAAGATCTTGTAGTATTACAGGATGGCCGAGAAGAAGCTACAAGAGGCAATCTGATTGGATAAAGGGGTAAAAAGGTCATGTATTCTTTATGGAAGGTTTATATAGGTCCCCCAACACCACTTTCATCATTCATCCACTCCATCTAACCAAAATCCATCTTCAAATTTCACTTTGCCTTACATAAAAAAATAAAAATAAAAACTTTGTGATCAACTTTTCCACCATCTACACCACCTCTTGATGATTTTAACCCTGTCCTTATAACTCTTATGAGTTTCCATCAATCCAACATGCATCAATGAGTTCTTGAAGAGGAATTAAATGAATGCTATAGGGAGAGGATTCCTCTTGTAAGCAGCCTACATAGGTACAACAAAACTTAGCATCAATTCCTTTTTTCACTCACACGACAGAAAATATAGCCACTTTGAGTAGCATGAAGCCATTTCTGAAGATTGAAAAGGGGGCACACCCTCCTTGGGAAGCAGTCCATCCACTCCACCAGCAAAAGATTTAACACTGGAAAGAAAATTGCACACAACAACGTTGTCAGTTAAATAATCAACAAGCTATGAAGACCTGTGTAGAAGCAAGCAAAGAAAATTAGTACCTCCAGGGAAGCATGGATCGATCATCAACTTAGCAGCAGCGTGCATGCCTCACCAACAACCATCAGGTAGGTACAAGTATGCAATATTATTGACCTCTCCTCTTGAGCATATTATAGTCTTTATAAAGCTAAGGATGGGTCATCAGTCTCAGCCACCCTCAACTAGTTAATTGCAGCCAACTCCCTCACTCATGCAATGCGGAAAAGCCAAATTAGGAAGGGTGATGATTTTGAGGAGTGGGGAGAACAGTTCAAAGAGGAAATTTGTGCAAAGCCAAGTCACCAAAGCACTCTAAGAACTCCATCCACTTCATATCCACTATCTATCCATCATTCATCCATCCAATTTCATAAGAAAAAAATTAACATTATTCAAGAACAAACCCTACACGTTGTCTCACTCTGAAAGTTTCTTGAAAAAACACATAGAGCACATCCTCTCCATTTTCACAAACCTACACTACTTGCTCTGAGCCCTAGCATCATCCTAGAAGACCTATGCATCATTTCTCATCACTCCCATATAGTTAGAAGACCCTGAAAGAGAAGAAATGGCTGCTACAGGAAGGCAAAATGTTGCTACAAGAAGGAAGAAAGGAAAAAATTGTGCTAAAAACCAAAATGGCAGTGCCTAAGAGAGACCTAATCAAAACAAAGAAATACAAAGCCCATTAGGCAATCATCTAGGCCATAAAAGAGAAGAAGAAGGAAAGAAAAGGCAAGAAGGCATTCACCATCAAAATAGAACTCAAACTATAATGATGAAAAGAGGTTTTCCAAGGGGTCTCTAATCTCTTTCTAGTTTTTGTCAAAGGCCTAAAAGATGTTATATAAAGGGGAGAAAGGCATGGAAACACCGGTCCAAATGGAATTGAGGGGCATGGAAGTCAAGTTGAGGGCCTACCCTAGGCTCAGAATATCATTTCTGCTCAAAACAGATTTAAACAGGCTGCTCTAAGGTTTCTTGTAGTTACTACAAGAATTACTACATGATGTCCTAGTTTACTACCATATCTCATCTAAGGGCATTTTGAGGGTTCCATAGGTGTCCAAATGGTGGAAAACGTAGCAAGAGATTGGAAAAGGTTGTGGAAGACCTTTCCAAACCAAAAAATATTAAAGAATCCATCCTGCATAAGGGGGCAGGAATGTACAAATTAGAGAGGCCACTAGGGCCATGAATAAGGAACAATGAGGTCACTAAGTTGCAAAGAGGATGAACAACACTTTCAACAGAGGGGTATGATGGGATCTAAATTAGACATAAATTAAGGCCCATATGACCATCTTTCAACACATTAAATCTCTCTTTTTGCATTATATAATGTATTTTTAACTTTAATATGTTCATTAGGAAGGTTTATGGATAATTGCATATTTGTGCCTAAAATTATTTATTTTTGTGGAATATTGTGAGAATATTGGGAAAATTATGAAGATTTGGAGGAGATAATTTAGGGACTTGCTCCCTGCATCAGTATGATCAATATTAAATAATAAATCAAGAAGATATTATGAAATTATTGTACCTAGAGCTCCAATGATTGAGAAAATTTAGGAATGTTTTCCCTGTCATTTAATGCAGATTCCTAGTATTGGGAACTAGATCCACTATTTAAGGGATTTTGGTGGGGAAAACTTCATCATTTCATGGGTAATGCTTCCTAATAAATTTTTATAAGTACCAAGTCGAATTTTCCTCTAGGAGTTGGATTTTTCTTAGTCTTCCTGTGGAGAGAACTTGTATTTTTGTAGCTCCACTTTCATTTCTTGCAGGGATGTAATTGTATTAATGGAAATAATGAAGATTGGTGCCATGTTCAACTTCTAAATCTTGGTCTCCTCCATAGGACTCTAAGTTTCCTTGAGCTTGGCCATCCCAGGAGCCTTAGAGCCCTTTGTATCATTTACTTTTCTTCTTTTCACTTCTTATTCACATGCATCTCTTGTTCTTGTCTTTTTTCTATTTCTGCATTTAGTATTAATTATTTATTGTTGTGGGATTGGATTAAATGGTTGAAGTAAGTTATTTTTTAGGATCACAAGCACCATTTCATCATTGGAAGAACTTTGGAATGTCGTAGTAATCATTAAGCTACTTGGATTAGTTTGCTTATTCCCAAATCTAGATTTCTGGAAGTCCCTTGTGGCAAAATAATAGTAAATTTCTACTTATTTTTAGAGCATGCTAACGAGATTCAATCAAGTTGATTCCAATTTCATTAGATCAAAAAAAAATTATAGTTAATAACAAAATTTATCCCTTTACATTTTCACTTGATTAGGTTAGACTTTTGATAGATTTACTAGATCACTAGTTCTCGAATTTCTAGATTTTAGAATAGTAATTTCTGCCTTGCCATTACCAAGATAGCCGTGGTGTTGTGGGTTCATTTCTTTGTTTTTCTAGTTGGTTCTCATGTTTCTTTTAGCTTGGATTGAGTTATTAGTTCACGTAACCTTGGTTAGACAAATGATTTGGAGGCCCTGTTGTTACACAGTAATTTGTCACTGCCTTCATCCCAGTCTTCCTACTGTGTCATGAGTCCAAAATAATTTATGCTCATGCTCTCTGATGTTGCCAAATGACCCACTTTGCCAAAGTTTCTGCCTCATCGCGTCTGTTGGCCAAATAAACGCGCTGATGAGCGCTCCAAAACAGTCCAAACGCGTTGCCATCGTGGAAGTACACGTGATTCCTGCGATGGTCGATTTTCATGCGCCAACGCAACTGTTGCTTGTATTTTCCCGCAATGACATGACTAGCTCTGTTATGCAATAGCGATGTCAGCGCGGTAGACCAGTTATGTGCCCGCGATGATCCAGTTTGGGCGAGTTTGTTCCAACAGTCGGCCTTCCAGATGACTCCAAACCTGGTTGTTGGCCTTGTTTATGTTTCCCTCTTTTCTCTGGCATGGCTATTCCGTCATTTGTGCTACCCTCCTTGGAGATAAGCTCATCTTCCCACCATTCATGGAGACTCCTCCTATTTAAACTCTCATCATTGCTATGTGCTGCTAGTTTTTGGATAGTTTGGAATTCTTAGTCTTTGGAATGTTGCTGATAGTGTTGTGAGCTTGATAGGTAGTTGGTGTGACAAGTGTGGGATTTTTTGAGAGTTTGAGGAAGGTTGTGAAGTGATTTTTATCTTGTGTGAAACTTGTGAGTGAGAGAGGCTTGTTTTGGGAGATCTATCTTCAAGGGTGAATGCTTGAGGAACATGCTAGCTGGACCCTCCTGAGAAGGCTTGTGACGTCAAGACCTGGGTTGTAAGCTTACTCTTTTCATATTTAATACAATCAATGATGTTTTCCTATGTATTGTATGCAATGTACTAGATAGCTCATGATTTCTTGACTTTATGGGTAAATAGTTCTTTGTTGTATCCGGTTATGTGCTTTGTTGTATTTCCTTGCTTTGTTTCAGGTTGATTACTCATTAGGAGAAGGAAGCGGAAGCTGGAGCAGCACAACGGAACTTCATCGACCACCGGTTGAGATAGGCCTCCAACTCGAACTATTTAAGGAGAATTGTTGTTGATTTGTCCTTGTTTGTGACTAGACCCACTCTAGGGCTAGAGGGGTTCCTCTGTCCGCAGAGTGGGTCTAGTCACAAACAAGGACAAATCAACAAAAATTCTCCTTAAATAGTTCGAGTTGGAGGCCTACCTCAACCGGTGGTCGATGAAGTTCCGTTGCGATGCTCCAGCTTCCGCTTCCTTCTCCTAATGAATAATCAACCTGAAACAAAGTAAGGAAATGCAACAAAGCACATAACCGGATACAACAAAGAACTATTTACCCATAAAGTCAAGAAATCATGAGCTATCTAGTACATTGTATACGATACATAGGAAAACATCATTGATTGTATTAAATATGAAATAGAGTAAGCTTACAACTCAGGTCTTGACGTCACAAGCCTTCTCAGGAGGGTCCAGCTAGCATGTTCCTCAAGCATTCACCCTTGAAGATAGATCTCCCAAAACAAGCCTCTCTCACTCACAAGTTTCACACAAGATCAAAAGCACTTCACAACCTTCCTCAAACTCTCAAACAATCCCACACTTGTCACACCAGCGACCTAACAAGCTCACAACACTATCAGCAACATTGCAAAGACTAAAAATTCCAAACTATCCAAAAACTAGCAGCACATAGCAATGGTGAGAGTTTAAATAGGAGGAGGAGTCTCCATGAATGGTGGGAAGATGAGCTTATCTCCAAGAAGTGTAGCACAAATGATGGAATAGCCATGCCAGAGAAAGGAGGGTGACATAAACAAGGCCAACAACCAGGTTTGGAGTCATCTGGAAGGCTGACTGTTGGAACAAACTCGCCCAAACTGGATCATCGCGGGCACATAACTGGTCTGTCGCACTGACATCGCTATTGCATAATGGAGCTAGTCATGTCATCGCGGGAAAATACAAGCAATAGTTGCGTTGGTGCATGAAAATTGACCATCGTGGGAATCACGTGTACTTCCGCGATGGCAGCGCGTTTGGATTGTTTTGGAGCGCTCATCAGCGCGTTTATTTGGCCAACAGACGCGATGAGGCAGAAAATTTGGCAAAGTGGGTCATTTGGAAACATTAGAGAGCATGAGCATAAATTATTTTGGACTCATGACACAGTAGGAAGATTTGGATGAAGGCAGTGGAAAATTACTGTGTAACAACAGGGCCTCCAAATCATTTGTCTAACCAAGGTTACGTGAACTAATAACTCAATCCAAGCTAAAAGAAACATGAGAACCAACTAGAAAAACAAAGAAATGAACCCACAACACCACGGCTATCTTGGTAATGGCAAGGCTAGGCAAATCCATTGTCAATCCATGCAATCCTACATGCCAATGACAGATTATGACCAATAAACCACATTCATATTCCATGCATGCCAAAACTAGTGGGAAACATACATGCAAATTGAGACCTGCAAGAAAAACCTGGTGTAATTGGTGATACTGATGTCTTCTTGCACTTTCCTACTCTTCCTTTGCCTTCTTGCTCCAAAACGCCAAGTGTGCCACACTCTCCAAGAGTGCTCCAAGAAAACTCTAAGTGTCCAAGAGTATGAGAGAGAGAATAGAATGAGAGCTCCACCAAAAACTTGTCAAAAGCCTGCCAACTGATCATCAAAAGTATTTTTATCGATGAGGTCTCTATTTTCTTCAATTTCCATTATTTTCCTTCAATTTCCTCCTCACATGCAACCTCTGACCTTTCACCTTCATTTTCTCCTAATTTCCTTTATTGTCATAAATAAAATGTCAATAAATGTATCATGCCTTTCCAAAGCCTTTTCCATTGTGTTTTCCAATTTCCTTAGCCATAATAACTGAAACGAACACCCACTATGATGTTTTTACCACCATTTAGCTTGGAATACGTGTCCCATGACCATGGTCTTATATATTTTTACATGGATTTTTAACCAGGGTTGTTACGCGAGTACTATTGTTGGACCCCTATGTATATTGCAATCTGTAGCACATGACACTCCTTTGAGACCATAGTTCCCTCAAATATCTGAAGATCACCCCCTAGCTTTTAGTGCAGATCAGATCCAGTTGTGGGGGTTCGACTACCGCTGTTTAGATCAGATCTAGCAGTTGGGTTTTTTCGTCGCCATACATATGAGATTAATTAGTTGGGGTTTTCACCGCATAGATCAAACTCTTTATGTAGTGAGGGTTTTGGCCACCACTATCTGTATCAGACTATCGCAGCACATTCTATAGTACCAAGACCTTGGGGTTTCTGTTATTACAGTCCAGGCTTGATTTTTGAGGGATATTTGGTAGTATAAAGCTTTCTAGAATTTTTCCACTGTAGTATTGATCAGCTGGGAGTAAAACTCCTGTCAAAGTAAAAATAAAAATAAAATAAAAAAATCCTAGGACACTTGTAAGAGACTTAGCCCATAAGATTCAGAACAATGAGATGGTCATAGTGGTACCATTCATTTGTAAGCCCCCAATTTTTCAGCGGTCCCAAATTTTTCCCGACGTGACTTCAAGTGACCCACTTCACTAGACTCCCCAACTTGCCCTCTTTCCAAGCATACTACTCTTAAGTACACTTAAAAAATTAACTGGGGCTTGTGTATGCTCAGTACCAAATCTCAAGTTATGGGTACAGAAAGGGCAGTCGAGAAGGTCGCCAACCTTGAGAAAATATTCGATGCATTTGAGGAGAAAATTTCCACCCAACTCTCTCAAAGATCGCCTAGTGTGTATGCACACATAGAAGGATAATCCATCCATCACATTCCTTTCCATGGAAATCACCACTCTTCGAGCGACCTAACACCCAAGCTTGAAATGTACAAATTTGATGGCTCTAATCCTGCAGTATGGGTAGTAGAAATGGAACAGTATTTCTTCCTTAATGATATCTAGGACGATGGAACTAAACTACATGTGGGAGCCCTTTACTTGGACCAAGAGAGATGGCAGTGGAATCAGAAATTTTATCCAGGGAGGGAAACTTGGAACATGTTCTCAAAAGCCATATGTGATCGCTTTAATCAGGAATCTAATTTTTGGGTCGTCTCACTAAGCTCTGGAAAACAAGTACATTAAAAGACTAGATTGTAGCCTTTGAACAATTTGCCATTAGAACTGAAGGCCTAGGAGACGAATTTTACTTTGAATGTTTCATCAGTGGCATAAAGGAAGCCATTCAAGTCCATGTCCGAATGCATCAACCAACTACTTGGTTGGATGTGTTAGCGCTTGAAATTTCACCTCAGGCTAAGAAAGGTAAACCTCAAGGCTACATCAAACCATTTAGCCTCGTAGCTAGCCCTACGGGGCAGGAGAAGGCCCTCTCCGGTCAATCTCGGTAGATCTTCAATGGGATGAGATGACCAACAAGGTAACACTGATATTAGGCTAGTAAACTGATTATAAAGGTTGATTTGGGGGTTTTTGGTAGCAAATTGAGGAATTGCAATTTTGGGTGCGGGGATTGGACACAGTTTTTGCAGGGGGTTCCTTGGGGCGAGATAGGAGACAACGTTGATGCCTTTAGTTGAAGTGGATGATTAGGAAAGAAAGAGGAGGAGCTAAAGAGAGCAAACAATGACTTTGAATTCTCTTTAGACAGCAGAAAACATAGAAATTAAACAAATTTAAAAGCAGAGCATGGCAGGCATGAATTCATACTTTAACACTTCATTTGTTTAATATGCAGAAGTAAAGAAAGGAGATGAAGCACATAAACACACTTACAAGTACATTAAGATACACATCATCAACACATGAGTCCACAAGAATCCCAAAGATGACTGCAAAACCCTGGTCTTCCTTAGCCAAAAATTGCAGAGATACAAGTGAATAATACAATGATAGCTTCTCCCTCAAGAGTCCAACCATGAAAATGAGCAAGAAAGTACATAATATAGATGATCTAACCTCTTTCCCTGCCTCCATGGGTCGAGCTCACTATCCTAGGAGCTGTTTCAACAACTTCTAAACTAGACACTAGAAAATAGGCAGTCAAAACAACTTGCCTCTATAAACTTGGAAACCAGTTCATACAATCAATTTTTACCCTTTACATGAATGAATCTTCTAGAAGTGTTAAACAAGAGTAAAAGTGTCTTAGAGTTACCAAAATTACATTAAAGATAATCATCTTCAACCCCAAAAAGTCAAACCAAGTCAAACTGTGCTTTTCCGAGCTGTACAGTGAAATCTGGCAAAGTCTGCTCAACGGGTCGCGCCCCTTTGGAGCTCTGTTTGGGGCACTTCCAGGTGTCAGAATTGGGTGCAGGATAGCTCGTTGGAAAGGTCTTTGAGTCTACTTTCCAACCCAACTGGAATTTTTGAATTTGAAGTTCATTTTCCCAGTTAAAACTCAATTCTCCCAAGACTGCTTTCTGCAACTCAAAAAAGGGGCAGAAAGTCAAATTTTGCATGTATTTTGACCTTCTGGAGGCCCAAAACCCCATAAAAACTCAAGTCCATCCATGGGCATATGTAACTTTGCATAAAAAATTGGGAAATGCTGAGTTTTTGTGAAAAGGAGTTGCCATGACAAAGGGTATCACCGGGGGTGAGACCTGTTGAGGAGCCAAAACCTGTAAATTTTCAAAAATTGCCAAAATTACCCAAAACTTTCAAAATTTTTTGGGATTTGAGCTGTGGCTAGGCTATTAAGTGCCATGATCTTTGAGTGAAGCCTCAGCCAAGATACGGAGGGGATTGGTCTTCTTTTTCCGTTTTTGTGCCTTGGCCAAACTCCTTGGATCCGGCGACTGTAATTTTGGCATTTCTCTAAAACCATGACACCTGTGAAAAACGTGAAGGAGGTTTTTCTTCTTTGGCATGTTATGGACAAAAACCTCTCTTAGTTTTCCAAAATTCATCTTTTATTGCTCTGAAACATCTTTTGAGTGCAACTTGTCCCGATGTGTGAAACAAGGGATTTTGTCGAAATGGAGCGAAATGAAGGGGATAGGGAGCTTCTAAATTCTTGGGGAAATTTTTGGGAGTGGGGAGGGATGTTAGGAAGCAGGGGAAGGTGGAATCTCAGAGATTGAGTGAGGGGAAGGGGTCGAAAAGGGCAAAACACAGACCAAACCTAGAAAATTGCCAGGTTGTAGCTAGAAACTAGGGTTTGTGCAAAAATGAGGAATTTGGCGGATCTAAGGGATGGGAAGTGTTTGATAAGGTACTTTAAGGATAGGGAAAGGTGTATGAACATCAGGAAACAAGTTTTGCCGGTGATTTGACCATCCAAGAGAAATTGCCTTCAAAACCCTAGGAGAGGGAAATGACCTTGCCTAGGTGCAACTGAAGCATGAACAAGGTGTGAAATGACTCATTAGACACTGACATGATAATGACAACCCTATGAATGATGATAAACTCAGCTGAATGGTGACATGGACTGACATTTGGGCAAACCCTAGACCTAATGCCTAGTGACCAAATTTTGCTTGAAGACTCACTGAAATGACAAAATTTGACCTTGACACTCTGAGACCACTTTGTAAGAGCATATTTGATCACTGTAGGAAGGCTGGAAAGACTGACACTAACATTGGCTCCAATGGGGATGGTAGCTCCTTGGAGGTGCCAAGAACCTCAGACCTCTGGGAGAGCAGACCAGTGCTTTCAACCATTGGGCGATGGAGTCATTATTTCGGCAAACGACACAAGACTTTGACTCATTTATTGAATGAAACTTGACTGAAAACTGACTGAAACTTAACTGGAACTTGACTCAAATCGACTCGATGGCAAACTGAAATAACTTGAAAAACTCACTCAACAGACCAAACACAAATGACTCATGACCGACTTAAAACAAAACTTTACAAAGCTTTTTGGAAAAACGGCAGCAATCCATCAAGATTTGGAATCATGATGACAACCACCTGCATACTAATGAAATATGTACAATCATGTATAATGAGCTTTCCCATGTAACCAATCCAGCAGATGGCTACATACCAAATTTCTGCTCTCGCTTATCTCGAGCAGGCGAAACGATGAACATGTAGGCAACTCAAAATAACCACTGAAACCAAAGCTTATGATAATGAACCAGGCAACATTTATCTTTTCTAATGCTTGCAGAAGAATGCCAAAGGGATCTTGATAATCCTGAAGCACTACCTTGTTTGGAGATCCAGCTGCAAAAATATAAGTACTCGCTTCATTCTGATCTAAAAGAACAGTGGGTTGCTGATTGATAGGAAGGCACAGAGAAGTATAAGCTTCTGCCATATGAGTGTGGGATGTAAATTCCTTGACCGTGAGAAATTTGGACATATTGTCTCTCTCAAGCTTATATTCCTCAATTTCATGGTCTAAGTCATTCTTAAACAGAAAACAATCCTCAAGATCATCAAACATGACAGCCTCATCATCTTCATGAAAGAAAATATTATTTGTTTGCTGATCTATAAAACTAATTACAAGACTGTCATCATTTTCTAAAGAGGAAGAAGTTTCACCAACACTTTCGTGACCATGTGCACACTGCCGATTTGCTTTAGCTTGGGTTGTAGCATGACCTTTCAAAAGCTGATCTATCTCCTCTTCAGACAAAGGAGATAAGATTTTCTGTTTCTCTTTGCTCAAACAAGTCTTGTCTTCTTGAAATAACATTTCAAAACATGAAAAATCTGAATGACAATCCTGATCTTCTGAAACTTGGAAACATTGTTGATCATCTTCATATGACATGGCAATCAAACTATCCAAATTATGATTGAAAGAAGAGTTTTCACTTACTTGAACAAAGATCTCATCTTGATGTTCATGAGCTGGCTGAATTACCTCCTCATGCAGGCTCTGGTCTGATGGCATAAGGACATTTGGATCAAGAACTTTGTCCATGATCTCAACAACAAAACTCTCCTTTTCAAGATTCGGCACAAGGTATGCTTGGTCACCATGATCTGAATTTTGATCTGAAGTAGCTGTCCTGTCTTCTTCAATCCGCATGCTGTCTTCTTCTGTGGGCAGGTCTGAAACAAGCTCTTCTCTTTCATCAATTACAGCCATATGGCCATCTTCAACCTGCTGATCTTGACAAGTATCCTCTAAGATTTCTATGTGCTGCTGAAACGGCTTTTCATACAAGGCTTCCATGATCTCTTCATCCATGAAATTATCATCTTCATAAAACTTCTCAAGGCTTTCAATAAAACTATAGGCATGCTTGCAACAGTCTTGAACTAAATTCAATGATGGATAAGAGTCCTTATATCTTTCAATGAACATAGCATGAAAATCCTTTAAACAATAAATACAAGCAGGCGGCAAACTTTCATACCATGATTGGGCTTCACCTTCCAGAGTGGCTAGGAATATCTTCATTAAGCAATCTTCAGGAAAATCCACCTTCAATTTGCGAATATGCATGTGAAATCTAACTAGATGTAAAGCAGCATCCTTCTTACCATCATCATTAAATATAGGCAGATTCCTTGACCAATCTACCTTGGGAATCTTATTCGGAAAACCTGGAATGTGATCTCGGCTCATGGGAGCATATCTTCTTGCAATTAGGTCCATCATGAAAATCTCATAGCTACTGTTCTTCCTGCAGTGAAGTCACCATGAAGCATAGGTTGTTGGATTCTTCAGTGAAAGGAGTCGCCAAGTGAATGATTTCAGCCTTTCAAGTGTCTGATCGTTGTCCACTATCAACAATCAGATCTGAAATTGATACATGTACTAGGGTGAAATGCAAATGAAGTGCTGTATTCACAAGCTCACGGAGATTGACTGAAGCAGCGTTTATCTACTTCCGCTTATGCAAAGCAAAAGCGTTTCGAAGGCTACCTGGCATAACTTCAGGCTCCGTCTAAGACTTATGAAACAAACACAACAATCCATAGACAAGTTTGTTCTCTCCAGTATGGTCGCCAGTATGTTAGCGCTTGAAATTTCACCTCAGGCTGAGAAAGGTAAACCTCAAGGCTACATCAAACCATTTAGCCTCGTAGCTAGCCCTACGGGGCAGGAGAAGGCTCTCTCTGGTCAATCTCGGTAGATCTTCAATGGGATGAGATGACCAACAAGGTAACACTGATATTAGGCTAGTAAACTGATTATAAAGGTTGATTTGGGGGTTTTTGGGGTTTTTGGTGGCAAATTGAGGAATTGCAATTTTGGGTGCGGGGATTGGACACAGTTTCTGCAGGGGGTTCCTTGGGGCGAGATAGGAGACAGCGTTGATGCCTTTAGTTGAAGTGGATGATTAGGAAAGAAAGAGGAGGAGCTAAAGAGAGCAAACAATGACTTTGAATTCTATTTAGACAGCAGAAAACATAGAAATTAAACAAATTTAAAAGCAGAGCATGGCAGGCATGAATTCATACTTTAACACTTCATTTGTTTAATATGCAGAAGTAAAGAAAGGAGATGAAGCACATAAACACACTTACAAGTACATTAAGATACACATCATCAACACATGAATCCACAAGAATCCCAAAGATGACTGCAAAACCCTGGTCTTCCTTAGCCAAAAATTGCAGAGATACAAGTGAATAATACAATGATAGCTTCTCCCTCAAGAGTCCAACCATGAAAATGAGCAAGAAAGTACATAATATAGATGATCTAACCTCTTTCCTTGCCTCCATGGGTCGAGCTCACTATCCTAGGAGCTGTTTCAACAACTTCTAAACTAGACACTAGAAAATAGGCAGTCAAAACAACTTGCCTCTATAAACTTGGACACCAGTTCATACAATCAATTTTTACCCTTTACATGAATGAATCTTCTAGAAGTGTTAAACAAGAGTAAATGTGTCTTAGAGTTACCAAAATTACATTAAAGATAATCATCTTCAACCCCAAAAAGTCAAACCAAGTCAAACTGTGCTTTTCCGAGCTGTACAGTGAAATCTGGCAAAGTCTGCTCAACGGGTCGAGCCCCTTTGGAGCTCTGTTTGGGGCACTTCCAGGTGTCATAATTGGATGAAGGATAGCTCGTTGGAAAGGTATTTGAGTCTACTTTCCAACCCAACTGGAATTTTTGAATTTGGAGTTCATTTGCCCAGTCAAAACTCAATTCTCCCAAGATTGCTTTCTGCAACTCAAAAAAGGGGCAGAAAGTCAAATTTTGCATGTATTTTGACCTTCTGGAGGCCCAAAACCCCATAAAAACTCAAGTCCATCCATGGGCATATGTAACTTTGCATAAAAAATCAGGAAATGCTGAGTTTTTGTGAAAAGGAGTTGCCATGACAAAGGGTCTCACCGGGGGTGAGACCTGTTGAGGAGCCAAAACCTGTAAATTTTCAAAAATTGCCAAAATTACCCAAAACTTTCAAAAATTTTTGGGATTTGAGCTGTGGCTAGGCTATTGAGTGCCATGATCTTTGAGTGAAGCCTCAGCCAAGATACGGAGGGGATTGGTCTTCTTTTTCCGTTTTTGTGCCTTGGCCAAACTCATTGGATCCGACGACTGTAATTTTGGCATTTATCTAAAACCATGACATCTGTGCAAAAAGTGAAGGAGGTTTTTCTTCTTTGGCATGTTATGGACAAAAACCTCTCTCAGTTTTCCAAAATTCATCTTTTATTGCTCTGAAACATCTTTTGAGTGCAACTTGTCCCGATGTGTGAAACAAGGTATTTTGTCGAAATGGAGCGAAATGAAGGGGATAGGGGGCTTCTAAATTCTTGGGGAAATTTTTGGGAGTGGGGAGGTATGTTAGGAAGTAGGGGAAGGTGGAATCTCAGAGATTGAGTGAGGGGAAGGGGTCGAAAAGGGCAAAACACAGGCCAAACCTAGAAAATTGCCAGGTTGTAGCTAGAAACTAGGGTTTGTGCAAAAATGAGGAATTTGGCGGATCTAAGGGATGGGAAGTGTTTGATAAGGTACTTTAAGGATAGGGAAAGGTGTATGAACATCAGGAAACAAGTTTTGCCGGTGATTTGACCATCCAAGAGAAATTGCCTTCAAAACCCTAGGAGAGGGAAATGACCTTGCCTAGGTGCAACTGAAGCATGAACAAGGTGTGAAATGACTCATTAGACACTGACATGATAATGAAAACCCTATGAATGATGATAAACTCAGCTGAATGGTGACATGGACTGACATTTGGGCAAACCCTAGACCTAATGCCTAGTGACCAAATTTTTCTTGAAGACTCACTGAAATGACAAAATTTGACCTTGACACTCTGAGACCACTTTGTAAGAGCATATTTGATCACTGTAGGAAGGCTGGAAAGACTGACACTAACAGGACGCATGCTGCAAGGCCTTAGATGTGGAATTCACGTTAAATTCCTAGTCCAATCGTCCAAATTTTGTCACTAAGGCACATCCCACCCAGGCTCCAGGCCCCACCCAAACACTTAATGTTCAAAAGTTGTCACCAGAAAAAAATGGCTGAAAGAAGGAAATAAGGACTGTGCTACTACTATGATGAAAAGTAATCCCCCAGACATAAATGCAAGGAACCAAAATTCTTTCAAATTGATGCTACTGATAACAACTCAACATATGAAGCTCCATCCCCTGAGGTGCCTAAGGAAGAAGCGGGTGAAACCCAAACCGACCCAGACAATGATCTCACAACTACGCCAAATGAGATGGTTATATCACTACATGCCTTGGCTAGAATTTCTTCACCCCACACTATCAAAATCCGAAGCTTTATTAAACAATGACCAATAGTGGTATTGATTGACAGTGGCAACACTCATAATTTTTTCCTTAAGAGAGTCACATAAGTTGTTCATTGTTTTGTAT
The DNA here is from genome assembly GCA_031772625.1 of Pinus tabuliformis. Taxonomy (NCBI): domain Eukaryota; kingdom Viridiplantae; phylum Streptophyta; class Pinopsida; order Pinales; family Pinaceae; genus Pinus; species Pinus tabuliformis. The sequence continues at coordinate 1,272,392,794 of CM062820.1, read as the reverse complement.
GGGCAGTACCTAATTTCCAAGTCCTTATCGCTGATGGGGGGACCATGAAATGTGAAGGGCATTGTGAAAATATTAAGCTTCATATGGGAGACTACCACCTAAAAACCCATATGTTTTCCATTGAAATGGGTGGTTGCAACATTGTCCTTGGTACTGAATGGTTTTGTACACTAGGACCTATCACAATGGATTTCCAAGAGTTATATATGAGCTTTAAGTAGAACGACCACATTCATACATTGAGGGGACTCTAGGAAGGTGCTCCTACTATCATCAGCTTGCATTGAATGGAGAAGCTTTTAAAAAAGGGCCATCATGGAGTAGTCACCCAATTTAATGCCAGTGAGGCCATTGAAACCACTACTCGTCATATTCATCTTGAGATGCAACAGGTATTAGATCACCACTAGCGGGTCTTTGACAAGCCTAAAGAGCTTCCACCCTCTAGGGGTGAACATGATCATAGCATCCGTTTGGTCCCAGCTTCTCAGCTTCCAAATGTCTGCTCATATTGATATCCTTTTGCCCAAAATAATGAAATTTAAAAAACCATCAAGGAACTCCTCGCAGCTAGTGTTATATGTCCCAACACTAGCCCTTATTCATCTCTAGTGGTCGTGGTTCTAAAGAAAGATGGAGAATGGTGAATGTAACTTGACTTTTGGGCCCTTAGCAAGATCAATATCAAGGAAAATTTTCCTATTCTGGTTATTGATGATCTTCTTGATGAACTCCATGGTGCTAAATTCTTTACCAAGCTAGACCTTCACTCAGGCTATCACCAAATATGCATGAAGGAAGTGGGTATTCCTAACATAGCCTTCCGAACTCATGAAGGCCATTATGAATTCCTAGTCATGCCATTTGGTCTCTGTAATGCTCCATCCACTTTTCAAAGCCTCACGAACCACCTTCTGAAACCATATCTCAAAAAATTTATCCTAGTCTTCTTTGATGACATTCTCACCTACAACATAACATGGGACAACATCTTCAACATGTTCACTAGATATTTCAATTTCTCCAAGATCACAAATTATTTGTCAAATGATTGAATTGCTCCTTTGGCATGGAAGAATTAGATTATTTGGGACACATTATGGGTCATGATAGAGTGAGGGTTGATCTGAAAAAGATTTAGGCAATGCAAGGTTAGCCCCAACCAAAAAATTTGAAGAGTTTGAGGGGATTCTTGGGTCTCACATGCTATTATCACAAATTTGTCATCAATTATGGACGCATTGCCAGACCCCTCACTAATCTTCTCAAGAAAAAATCATTTCTCTGGAGTGACACATCTCAGTAGGCCTTCTTGGCTCTCAAACAAGCCATGCTCTCAACTCCAGTATTGTCCTTACCAAACTTCACCAAATATTTTGTGATTGAATGTGATGCTTCAAGTATGAGTATTGGTTTGTATTAATGTAGGAGGGTAGACCATTGGCTTTCACTAGTCAACAACTCAGTGGAAAAAATCTGGGTCAATCTACATATGAGAAAGAAATGATGGCCATCATACATGCAATAGACACCTGCCATCTATACCTATTGCGCTAACATTTTCAAATCTGAACGGACCATCATAGCCTAAAATATTTTATGAAGCATCATTTATCACCACCACAAAAAAATAAATGGCTTGCGAAAATGTTGGGATATGATTACGAGATAATTTACAAGAAGGGATACCTTATAGCGCAAATTTGAGGATGAGGGAACCCTTCTATCACTCTCTCTACCCATACTAGATTGGATCGAAAAGGCCCACAATGAATGGTTCTCCCACCCCTCTCTGTCCCAACTCACTAATAACATAAGATTTGATCCTAATTACTCATAATATTACTCTTGGAAGGATGAAATTCTACGCTACAAGGATCGGGTAGTGTTATCCCTGACCTCCACCCTCAAAACATGCATCTTGGATGACTTGCAGTCCTCTCCGATTGTAGGAGATTTAGGATTTCAAAAAACTTATGCCCGACCATCATGAAGAATGACGTTCTTACTTTTGTAGCTGAATGTGATGTATGCCATTGCAACAAAGGGGAAACGATCAAGCCACTAGGAACCTTACAACCATTGCCATGTAGGTTTTAACCCCGTACAGAAATTACCTGCATACGAATTCTAAAACACAGAAAATAAACAATGCGAGAGCATAACACATAAAATACATATACACAGATATTTTCCCTTGGATCCCAAAACCGCGACTACCAGCTTGATTTTTCATTATGTTCCTTTCAATGTTATAATACATATTTATACATGCCAAAGCATCCAATTACCATGGACTGAAAAACCATCGCGTCCAATACCATCGACCGAAAACCATCGCGTCCAAAAAGAACATGTGCGAAAATCAGGCACGAAACCATAGGTGGGTCCGCCCAACCTAACATAGGGTCCAAAACCAAAATTTTCCGGGGCATTGCCCCAGACCCCATAAAGTGGGGTTACGGGTACACCTCAAACCCCTAGTGACCCCCCCTCACTACACAATCGACGCAACGAAGGGGGTGCTCTGCCCCCCCTCTAACCCCCCGGTTAACTACGTGGACTAGTTGTGGAAAGAATATAACACAACCCAACATTCTCCCACTTGTTGTTTTCTTTCCACAGGGGGCCACAAGAGAGCTTAGTCATTTTTCCAGCCCTGAAACACCCATTGTTTCTCTACACCAAGAGAACTTCTCAGAGCTCACAGATTTTGTCAATGCATCTGCAGTATTCTTCAAAATGTCCACCTTTACCAACAACACCTTTTTGTCTTCTATCATATCCCTCACAAAGTGATACTCAACATCAATGTGCTTTATCTTTGAATGATATGCGAGGTTCTTTGCCAAGAAAATTGCACTTTGGCTATCACTGTCTATCCTTATAGCTTCCTGTACTAACCCCATACTTGAACACAATCTCTGCAACCAAATTGCTTCCTTGCTTGCATGAGTGGCTGCCATGTATTCTGCCTCTGTAGTTGATAGTGCCACTATAGATTGTTTCTTACTCATCCAACTGATTGCACCTCCAAATAGGTTAAACACATACCCACTTGTAGATCTTCTTCTCCAGTCCAGTCTGCATCAACAAAGCCATGAATATCCAACACTCTGTCCAATCTTGGTCTTCCTTGGTAGCACAAACCATAATCACTAGTGCCACGCAAATACCTGAAAACCCGCTTCACTGCTGTCCAGTGCTCCTTCCCTGGCTTTGACATAAAACTGCTCAATACTCCCACTGCATGTGCAATGTCTGGTCTAGTACAGACCATTACACACATCAAGCTACCGACTGCACTTGCATATGGAACACGAGACATGTTCTCTTCCTCTTCTTGTGTCTTGGGTCACTGTTCAACAGATAACCTCACACCTACAGGAATAGGAACCTTCACCGGTTTACTATCCTGCATATTAAACCTCTGTAATATTGTCTCGACATACTTCCTCTGGTTTAACCAGAGCTTCCTCTTTGTACGATCTCTTTTAATTTCCATGCTCAAAATATAGTTTGCAGCACCAAGATCTTTCGTGTCGAATTTGGAGGACAATTGGGTCTTCAAATGCTAGATAATTTCTTTGTCATTTCCAACCAGCAACATATCATCCACATACAAGACCATATAAATAACATGGTCAACAATTAATTTAAAATACACATAGTGATCTGCTTTGCTTTTGGTGAAGTCAAGTCCTCGTATAAATGTATCAAATTTCTGATACCACATCCTTGGTGATTGTTTTAACCCATACAGAGACTTCTTTAACTTACACACCAGTTCTTTCTTACCCTTCACTGCAAAGCCTTCAGGTTGCTTCATGTAGATCTCCTCTTCCAGATCCCCGTGAAGAAATGTTGTCTTCACATCCATCTGTTCTACCTCAAAATCAAAAGCAGTAGCAACAGATAAAAGTAATCTAATAGAATTTACCTTGGCAACAGGAGAAAAAATATCACCAAAATCAATTCTTGGCACCTGGGAATAACCTTTTGCTACCAACTGAGCTTTTTATTTCTCCACTTTTCCTTCTGCATTTGTCTTCTTTTTGAACACCCATTTGTTGCCAATGGGTTTCCTTCCATTCGGCAACTCCACCAGATCCCAAGCCTCATTTTTGTGCAAAGATGCCATTTCATCAACCATGGCCTCTTTCCAGAGTTTTCCATACTCTGAATCCACTGCTTCCTTCACATTTTTGGGATCATCATCAGTAACAGACAAAGCAAAATTTGAACAGAAAGCAAATGGACTATACCTTTCTGGCTGCCTTCTTTCTCGAACTGATCTTCTCATAGCCTGAGTTTGTGGCTCTTCATCTTCTGATTCCTCCTCTTCTGTAGAGTCTGATTGTTCCTCCTTTAGCTCAAACTCTATCTTCTCAGGTTCCTTTGGTTGAACTTCATGTTTAATAACATCTTTTACCTCTCTGAACACCATATCTCGGCTGTACAAAACCTTCTGTGTGATTGGGTTCCAAAGCTTATAACCCTTTAAACCATCCTTATACCTAACAAAGATGCACTTTTCAGATTTACTATCCAACTTGGTTTGTTTCTCCTTTGGAACATGTACATATGGATCACATCCAAATACGCTCAGATGTGAAAGAGAGGGTTTCTTACCAGTCCATAACTCTTGTGGAGTCTTATCCTCCAACGCTGATGAAGGTGACTTGTTGACTAGATAACATGCAGTATCCACCGCCTCTGCCCAAAATTCCTGTCCTGACCCAACACCACTAAGCATGCTTCTTGCTCTTTCCATCAACGTCTTGTTCATTCTTTCTGCAACTCCATTTTGCTGAGGTGTATATGGAGTAGTCTTCTGCTGTGCTATACTACACTTCTTGTAGAATTCTTCAAATTCCTTACTGCAAAACTCTCCACCATTATCTGTCCTCAGCACCTTTATCTTCTTCTCTGTCTGGTTTTCCACTAGAGCCTTAAATTCTTTAAACCTGTCAAAGACTTCATATTTCTTCTTAAGGAAATATATCCATGTATTCCTTGAGAAGTCATCTGTAATGATACATAGTACACAGACTTACCCAGTGATGGAACCTTCACAGGTCCAAACACATCACTGTGCACAAGCTCTAATATATGTTTCGCCCTCTGACCACCAGAGGGGAAACTCACCCAATTCTGCTTCCCATATACAAAATTTTCACAGAAATCAAAATCCAGAGAGCTATTACTCATACCTTCTACCATACCTTTACCATGAAGTATTCGAAGGCCCTTCTCTCCAATATGTCCAAGCCTTTGATGCCATAGCATGGTCTTCTCTCTAGAGACCACTAGATTTTCTTCTCCACTTTCAGGAACCATAGAACTATTGCACCCATCAATAACAGTGCTACCTTGGAGCTTGTACAGAGTTCCAATTTGAACTCCCTGCATCAATACCAGTGCTCCCTGAACCATTTTGTAGGTATCCTTCTCGAACACTATTTTTACACCTGCATCATCCAACTTGCTTACAAAAATCAGATTTCTGGCTAATGCAGGAATATGTAGAACACCTGGAAGCGTTCTAACCATTACACCTTGCAACTTCAACTTTACTTTTCCACGAACAATGATTATAGCCTTCCTGTCATCCCCTAAGAAGACATCACCACCATCATATTTCTCATACTCACAAAACCACTCTCTATGGGGAGTGAAGTGAAAGGATGCATCTGAGTCAATCAACCATGCCTCATGATCTACATGTGTACTTGAAGAAGCAAAGTACACATCCCCACTTTCATCTGAGGTGGTTTTCGCCTCTGCAGAAGGAGCCTCATCAGATCCATTTCCTTTGTCAGGAGCTTTAGATTTACAGTCCCTTTTGAAGTGGCCTTCCTTTCCGCATTTCCAAGACACCACCTTTACAGGTTTTCCTGGAGATTTAGATCTCCCACTCGTGACTTATTTTTGTTTCTGTTCTGGGACTATCCTCGTACAGACAAGGCATCACCACTTTGACTCTCCATATTTTTCCGTCTCATCTCCTCCATCAGCAAGGTTGAGACTATTTCATCAAACTGCTAGGCAGTTGCATTGCTACCTATTGCAATAACCAGACTATCCCACGAATTTGGTAGAGAACACAACAAACTGATGCACTTATCTTCATCTGAAATTTTAATAACAGCAGATGCTAACTGAGTTACCACAGTATTAAAAGCGTTCAGATGCTCTGTCACCAAGTCTCCATCTTTCATCCTCAGGTTATACAGTTTTTTCCGCAGGAACAGTTTATTCACCAGAGACTTAGATTGGTACAAAGTCCCTAACTTGTCCCACAAAGCCTTCGCTGTAGCTTCCCTTGATACATTCAGCGATACTGAATCTGAGACACACAATCGTATTGTGCTCTTTGTCTTCCGATCCAACTTCTTCCATTCTTCATCGGACACTCCCGTTGGTTTAGTACCCAAATCTACCGCGATCCACTGATCTTTATCCACCAACAGATCCTCCATCTTGATTTTCCACAACTCAAAACTCTGACCATTAAATTTCTCGTTCTCTGTCTTTCCACTACTCGCCATCTTCTTTCACCACCAGAATCGATCTCGCAGATCTCCCACTGAACAGGGTCTACCACAGGCCTGAGCGAAACCCCTCAGCAACATAGGCATCCCCTTGAAGCCAAATATGCTCTGATACCAAATGTAGGTTTTAACCCCGTACACAAATTACCTGCATACGAATTCTAAAACACAGAAAATAAACAATGTGAGAGCATAACACATAAAACACATATACACAGAGATTTTCCCTGGATCCCAAAACTGGGACTACCAGCTTGATTTTTCATTATGTTCCTTTCAATGTTATAATACATATTTATACATGCCGAAGCATCCAATTACCATGTACCAAAAAACCATCGCGTCCAATACCGTGGACCAAAAACCATCGCGTCCAAAAAAAACATGTGCGAAAATCATGCACAAAAACATAGGTGGGTCCGCCCAACCTAACATAGGGTCCAAAACCAAAATTTTCCGAGGCGCTACCCCGGACCCCATAAAGTGGGGTTACGGGTACACTTCAAGCCCCCTGTGACCCCCCTCGCTACACAATCAGTGCAACAAAGGGGGTGCTCCGCCCCCCCTCTAACCCCCTGGTTAACTACGTGGGCTAGTCGTGGAAAGAATATAACACAACCCAACATGCCACTCCCTACTTCCGCTTGGAAGGATGTTTCCATAGATTTCATTATTGGTCTCCCAAAGTCACACAACAAATCTATTATTGTGGTGGTTGTTGACAGAATTTCCAAATATGCTCATTTTTGCGCTCTACCACACCCATTTGCCCCAACATTAATGGCTCAAGTTTTCTTGGACCCAATCTTCAAACTGAATGTCATGTCAACTTCCATTGTGTATGATCGAGAGCCCACTTTCACCAAAAAAAATTGGGAGAAACTTTTCAAGCTCCAGGGCATGCAACTCCAACTAAGTATATCTTATCATCCCTAAACAAATGGTCAAGCAAAAGTAGTCAACAAATGTTTGGAGACCTATCTGAGGTGCTTCATTTCATATAAGCAACATCAATGGGTGCAATGGCTTCCTTTAATGGAATGATGGTATAATACTAAGTATCATGAATCCACCAAGATGACGCCATATGAGGCAGTGTATGGCCAACTCCCACCTTCACCAGTTTCTTATATCCCTGGATGTTCCAAAGTATAGGAAATTGATAAGCTCCGACAGAACCATATTTCCATGTGTTAGCGCCTAAATCTACCTCAGGCTGAGAAAGGTAGGATCTAGGGTAACATCAAACCACGATTAACCTGGTAGCTAGCTCTACGAGGTCAGGAGAGGGCTAGCTACCAGGCTCGGTTTCCGGGCTACATCATCTTGATCAAACAACTCCTCTAAAGGTATTAGACCTTTAGGAATGACATTGTCCTTGAGTTGCAAAACTTCCATCTGATTTACTTCCATATCTGCTTCACCATCATCATGCTCTCCATCTATAGAAGTGTCTTTGTATTTGCATTCATTTTGCAGAAATTCTTCGATGTCTTTATCATTTTGAAACACATTACTTGGCACTTTGTTTGGAAGAAATGCAGGGCTACGTATCCAAATGCCAATTCCAGCACCTTCCCTACCTACTGCGCCATCAAAATCCATGCTCCACAAATCGGCTTCATCCTCTAAATGCTAAAACTCTATTTGCTCGTCTTCTTTCGTTTGTTGTCCATCAATCTTTTGCTGCTGTCAGAAGGCTGATTGTTCAGCGGTACTATCAAGCTTTTGTCTTTCTTGATCTAGTACAGCTATGAAATTTTCAATGATCTCTGGAATATCTTCTACTTCAACTACTTGACTATTTACATCATTAAAACTATCAAAATATAGAACAAAAGATTCTAAATCAGTATGTACATAATTGATTGGATGATTTAGAGGTTTCTCCTTGCTAGTGATCATGTACTTCATCTTTTTCTCCCAGTATAATTTCCTCAACTGACCAAACATGGGAATAGTAGCATAGGAGAAATCAAGCTGCAATGTCCCTTTGAGTTTTTCTCCCCAAGATCTGGAAAGAAGCATGCCAAATCTAGGAGGAATATCTGCCACAACCACATCCATCAAAACATTCTTCGCCGGAATCTGATCTAAAGTGACAACCAAATCTTTAATAAGCCCAATGCACCTAACCCTACCAGAATCAAAGGAATATAGATCATGGTACTTGCGAGTGATATCTAAACCCAATTTTTCCATGATTGCTTTAGGCATGAGATTATGCGAGGCTCTTGAATCAAACATGGTGTTGTGCAATACATAATCATGCAATCTAAGGCTGATGTAAAAAGGAGCTACATCACTATCCTCAGACTGACCTTCTAATGCTGGCCCAAAGATAAGTTCAGGCTGGTCATCCTCCACATTTACCATATCAGATAATGGATCCAAATTCAAAATCTTTGACACATGACCTTTATAGCTGCTATTCTTCATTAATTCAGTCAAAGGAATTAACACTTTTAACTTAGCAATTTCATTTTCTAAGCTAAAGGTTGATGTTTTCTCTACCTCTTTGACTGGAGCATCCTTCTTTTCAGTCTTCTCCTTTGATACAATTGGCTGATTTGATATTTCATTTGTTGATTGTGTTTTGCTAGTGGTAGGATCAGCTGCCCCCTTTCCCTTTCTCTACACTATTGGAGAATCGTTCTTTGGCGGTGTCACTTTCTTCCTCTTCTGAATTGGATTGATAGGAACTTCTCTACTCCTGAGTGAATATTGTCGCTGCTGGGCTGTCAAAGAATTCATGTATCCCCTTTGATATTCATCAAATTCTTCTTCAAGAACTGTTTCATTTGCCAAGATGAAATCTTCATCCTTTTGTACAACTGGGCTTTCTGAATAATCTTCATCTTTAATGATATAAATTGGCAGATCATCAGGTGTAAATAAATTATTCTCCTCACCAATTATGTTCTCATCATCATCTGATTCTGGACCATGTACAAAATTCTGCTGTAAGGGTGCCTTTACTTGCTGTTATGCTGCTTGGTCTTGTGTTCTTTGTCCTCGTTGCTTGATTCTGAATTGTGGTTGCTGCTGACCACGAAAGTTTGGATTTCTGACTTGTGCTTCAGGCTTATCAGCAATTGTGAGCCTATCAAACATCTTCTCAATCTTGCGAAGCAAATGATCTGAGGAAGAAGCTTCCTCCTTTATGGTCACCTTCTTTTCGGCCTTTGCTCTAGCTCTCTTGGCAAGCAGATTTGCCTCAACGCTGACTGCAATTTTCTGCATGTCCTCCAATGTGGCCGGATCTCTTTCTCTCAATTGATATGCCATGTCGGGATCAAAGCCATCAGGAAATTTAATCAAAGCCAACCCCATAGGTGGCTTTATATCAGCAGGAATTGCATTGTAAACAGTATTGAATCTGACACAATAATCTTGGACACTCTCACCAACATTCCTCTTGATGTTCTCATATTCAGAAAGAATTTGAAGAGGGTTTTTCTTTACCTCCCAACGATCCAAGAATTGTCTCTGAATATTGGGCAATGTAGTGATACTCGCAGCTGGCAAATCTCTGAACCACTTCCGCACTTCACCTCCAAAAGTTTGCACAAATAGTCTCATGGTCACATTTTCTGCATCAATCTCATGAAGGTCAAAGAAATCAGTCATCCTATCCACATGCTGTTGAGCTGTGATACCTTGGGGAGTGCCATCAAACAAAGGAATTTTGCTTTGATAATTGCGGGCATATCATCCAAGTTTTGAGGCAACACAAGGGGTGCATATCGGGCAGCCATTGCTCTAGGTGGATTTGAAACTGGCCTTGGGGATGTAAGAGGAGTAGGAACAATGGTAGTAGCTGACAATGTAACTGGTGTATGAGGTGTTGAAGTAGGAGAGGAAATATGAGATGTTTGAGGTGTTGATGGGGTTGATGGGGGAGAAGAGACAAAAGGTTTCTGATCTGATATAGCGGGCTGCATGGGAATGGTGGGAATGAAAGGAGGTTCAGTAGGAATTTCTGAACCAGATGCAATAGCGGATGAACCAAGAATTGCAGATGCAGATTCTAAGAACTCGGGAATATTTGAAGCCACAATGGAATTTTGAAGATTCAAGATGTAACTGTCAATTGATCTATTGGCCCTTTCAGTTTCAAGATCTTTAACAAACTCCGGATTTAGGACAGTAGAACCAACAACACTTTCAGATTTAGTCTCAAACAACGACATATCAAAATGTTCGTCAAACTCAAGATCTTCAAGATATTAAAAAACAATGGGACAAGAATGAGATCTGAACACAAGAATCGCAGAACTTTATTGTCAGAGAATTCTTGGGATGAGATTTGGGTTTTCATACACAGGAGGAGGATCAGGATCAGGATTGGCCCTGGTATATCGTCTGGAAGCCAGTGTGTTGAATTATTTCCAAAAATCAGACGGACATTATCAACTTGTTCAGCCTAACAAATTCTAAACTCATCATCCAAAGTCTAGAATTGATATTTGGGTAATCGTTTAGATCAGATGTTCAGTTTATAAACTAGACCAGAGATTGACTGAAGCAACATTCATCTACTTTCGCTAATGCAAAGAAAGAGTGTTTCAAAGGCTTCCTGGCTAACTTCAGGCTCCGTCTGTAGTCTACAAAGCAAAACAATGATATTAAAATTTTCTTCCCCAGTGGAGTCGCCGATATGTTAGCGCCTAAATCTACCTCAGGCTGAGAAAGGCAGGATCTAGGGTAACATAAAACCATGCTTAACCTGGTAGCTAGCCCTACCAGGTCAAGAGAGAGCCCTCTCCCGACCTGGTAGGGCTAGCTACCAGGTTAAGCGTGGTTTGATGTTACCCTAGATCCTGCCTTTCTTAGCCTGAGGTAGATTTAGGCCCTAACACCATGATCGCTCATCTCAAAGATAATCTACATCAAGCTCAAAATAGAATGAATCAACAAGTTAACAAACATTGTTCTGAGCGCTCATTTCAAGTAGGGAACCAAGTATTCCTATGACTCCAACCATATAATAAAACATCTCTCAAAGAAAAGCGCTACCAAAAAATAGCACCAAAATTCTATTGGCCTTATCAGATACTTCAACGTATCTGAGCAGTCACTTACAAATTGGCCTTGCAACTACTTAAAAAATCCAACCAGTCTTCCATGTATCATGCCTCAAGAAAGTGGTGGGGAACAACTGCAGTGTTCAAAAAACTCTACCAAAATTGGATGAGGAAGTCTCACTTTGGCTCCGACCAGAATAGGTCCTCGATACTCACGCAAAACATATATGTGGATGCACGATCAAGGAATTCCTCATCAACTGAAAAGACATCTCTAAAAAATATGCTACATTGGAACCAACCACTATTCTTCAGTAGTTTCTATAGCTTCAGCCTTGAGGACAGGGCTGCTTTGGATGGGGAAGGGCATGTTAGGGTCGAACCCTAACCCCTTTATTTATGTAATAAGCGCAAGGGGAATATTAAGAGTTATAGTTATTTACAGGGTCAATAAAGCCCGTAAGCGGTTATCCACATTAATAATAATTGTAAGTGGTTGACCAACATTATAGAAAAGGGGCGACAATTAGTTATAAATGGGCCAGACTTAATAAATAAAGTGATTAACCCATGTTATGCAAGGGACCAATAGTAGTTAGGGTTTTTGATGTCATTAATCTATAAATGGTATTAAATACTAGGGAAAGGATCATCGCATCTTAATGTAATTGAGCTTTGCTTTGTTGGAGGTTTCCCCCTCAAAGAGGCTAGTGAACATTGTATTCTTCTTCTCGATAATAAAATATTTTATAGCTTGTCTCATTTCATGTGATAATTTTGTGTTTGGGCTATATTGCTTCGTATTTCTAGTATTATGGATTTTTTGCGAGGCAATATCATAACACCCAAGCACATAAACATACGAAAACTCCATAATGAATTGTTGAAAAGAGCTTCTCTCATGAGCACAATGAGAAAATACTGAAAATAACTATTTTGTTGAAGTAACAATTACTGTAGATGAAAATAGAAGGTTGGAAAACCTCTGATTAGGCTCTGTCCATGCTAACAAATTCCTTCTTCTTGATGCAAAACTATGATTATCTCTAGCACTAAAGGAATTGACTCCACAAAAGTTCCATCATGCAGTGCTCAAATTGGAAAACTAAGGAAGCCATTGAGTCCAGGATACTCAAAAACCCCTATCTAGGATCTTATGAGCTCACAAAGTTGAAAAACTAAGCAAGATATGCTTCTCCAAGCCAAGCTCTACTAATTGTCCTGTAAATTTGAAAAACCTACTAAATGTGCAATGATTTCTCCCTTTACATAGTCCGCCGAGTGACAAATTTGCTCGGTACTGATGAGATTCCCACCACAAAATGGGTATTTTGTTGCATCTTTAATTTCACTAATAACCCCTAAAATGTCAAATTAGGGTCACATAGCGTGCATGTGGCTAGGGGCAAGGGCCAACTACTTGCCCCTGGAGGCTTATCTCATGTTTGGTTGGGATAGAGTCACATCGCGGAAATATTGGTGGGGGTCAGGGCCAACTATTTTCCCCAGCCAGCTTTTCTCCCAACTGTTTGCCAGTGGTTTTAAAACCGAGGGCTAAGGCTTATCCGTGTTGGCTTAGGTTGGGCTAACCCAAGTTCGGATTTTACTGTGCACCAACAAAACCCTCAATCACTGGCCTTTTCAGCAACAACTTGCAAGCAAGTCACAGGCTCACCTAAAGCGACTATGGGAGGTTGTAGAACTAGGTTTCTGTAGCCTTGAGGGATACTTCAATGTGGCAATTTTGTGTTTTCTTACATTTTAACACTTATAAACTGGTTCGCATTCATGAACTACTTCACACTTATATATTACTTCGCAAAAATACATTCATCACTTAAACATGTCATAAACATCCATAAACTTCACAGTACTGAAATAAAGTACAGATAATAAGCAAATCAACACATGAAGACACAGATTTTACCATGGTTCATCCCAATGTGGGACTACGTCCACAAGAATGGTTTCTTATAATAAATAATTTGGTACAACAAACAATTCTTCACCTGCACACACAACTTCAAGTTGTCTGCGCACTAAGCTGCAGACCGAGGCCTCTATGCACTCAACTGTGGAGCCTTGCCCCTTTCTCCAAATACAAATCACAAAGATACAAACATAAAAATAGATCTGGATCTAATTCCTTATCATAGGATGACTTCTCTTCTTATTATTCATCCCTATATATACTATTTCATTGAGGGATTACATCTCTACATTACCATGGACCCAATACCATGGTTTCCAAAATACAAGGGATTATGGTCCAAAACCATTCAACTTTTACAATATTATATGCTTTTACAAAAAGGGAGGGGCTTTGCCGTGAAGCCCCTATACTGAATGGTGAGTTTTTTGTGTGGTTCTCGCTGTGCTCTGATGTTCTGCTGTGCGGTCCACTTCGCACTTCGTGAAATCCTTTCTACTACTCGCTCTACCCACAAAATTTAGATTCCTTGCCCAAAATTTGGCCAAGTTGGGTTGCGCCCAACAAGCCCCCAACACTCACATGTGACTCGTCCTGAGTCACTCAGCTACTTTGCCTATGATCTTGTCTGCAATGTTGTTGTATGTCTTGTTGAATTGTTGCAGAATCTCTGCCAACTACTTCTCCTCGCTATGCACTTCTTATAATAATGCTTATGTGATATGTTCTACAACCTTCTTTGCCAATTCTATCTCCATTTTTCGAAGTTATTAAAGCTTCTCATCCACTACTTTTGATAGCTGGAGGGCCTCATCCTATCAAGTCTGAGTCCTTTCTATCAAACTCTGCTCCTTCTTCTTCAAATATTCAATTTTCTTTTGTAGCTCCTTTGACAAATTAATTTTTGCAAGCCTCTAGGAGATTGGAAATTTTTTCACAGTTGCCCAACTCTCCTCCAATTGATGCTTCTTTTGAAGCATTTCCTCCTGTAGTTTATGAACATTTGGATCTTCCTGCATTGAAGTCTAAATTTGCATGCTCTCATCCAACAATTTTCCACAGTCTACCAATGTTGCAGAGATGCTGGCCATCCCAATTTTTAAGTCAATCTCCCTCTGTTCACGCACTTCTGGTGGCATATCTGGCTGCATCTTTAATTGTAGCTCACTGATCTTTACCTCATATTCGAACTGTACATCTGCAATTTTCTTCTTGGATTCCTTGACTACAAAGCCGAGCTTCGCGACCTTATCTTCTGTTGATTCTTCCTTGCGGACATCCATGTCAAAAACTTCCCTGCAAGTGGCTTCAACCACCTCTTTTAGTCTCTGTTGTTGTAGTTCTTCCTGTTCCTTGTCCTTGATGGCTTGGTTGAGTTGTTTCTTCAGTGCATCACGCTCTTGTTTTATGTGAATATTTACATGCGAGGTGCGGTGTTCATGCTCCTTAAGCTCATTTGTGATGCCTAGGTGCAAGTCATGTAATACTGGAGTGGGCAGTGCTGCCATGTTCATATTAACATGGTCCCAACCTTTTTCCTGCTACTTGACTTCAGCGGAGTTGAACTGTAGAGCTTGTGCAGGTATCTGCATTATCCTCATTCCAAATTTTGTTTTTATCAATCTTTCTCGATGGATTCCTTGGCCTAATTGTGCTCGTTGTCTGGATGTTTGCGCCAGTGTTTTCAGCTCTGCAATACTCTACTGCACACCAGGGAAAATTTTAAGGATGGAAATTTATCTTAAAGTTTAGAAACCTCGACAAATCTTACTAGTCCCTAATATGATAACTATAAAATATTTGGAAATATCATTGGAAAAATATTGATTTTATATATAGTATCTATAAAATTTAAGTCATATTTAATGTTAAATAATTTTATACTACAAAATTTGGGCGAATCATTTTTAGAAAAAATGGAAATTGGTGAATATTTTTTTTGGAAAAAGCATGGAAAATTAGCCCACTTGCGAATATTAGCCCCTAAAATTTTCCATGCTCAACACCTATGATAAGATCACCATAGCGATCTTCCACCCTATTCCAAGATTCCATTGTTATCTCCTGAACCTTCTCTCTGATTTGATCTAGGTCACCCTCAGTGAGAACCATTGGTGTGATTTGTTTTGTTTTATCTGCCTTATGATTCTTTATACTCTTAATGGTAGCTTCACCTTGGATCTTTCTTTTCTCTGGGAAAATTTTCTCTTCTTTTTCCTTGTCAGTCTTCTTAGTCATATCCCCGCCTCCTTGAGGGTCCTCCTCATGGTGTTGTTCTTCGTTGTGTTCTTCTTCCTCATCCTCTTTCTCTAATTCCTGCTCGTCTTTTCCACTGGCTTCACCATGCTACAAAGTGTCCAACTCTTCTTCTTCTGTCACGATTTCTCCTGCTTCCTCAAGTGGAGATATCCATTTTTTGGGCCATGTCTGTACTAATTCTGCCAGATCATCCTTTGTGACCATATATGTCAATGCATGCCATTTCTTCTTCGTGTCTCTGCGCACTTGTATGTACAATATATGAAAATCTTCCTTGAACCTCGCCATAGGGTTGTACTCTTTGTGAAAGCTTGGCAAAAGGCATGGATGTTGGTTTACTAACATGTGTTGATCCATTTTATATAATATGAAAACTATTCTTTTCTCCTACGCTCACGATGCTTGAGTGGTATGAAATTGTGAAGCATACCTCGCTTCCTCACATAGCAATGATCAAGATTAACCAGGTGTAGTGGAAAGATGTACCTTTCTCCTAGACCTCGCGACAATCATTGAGGAATTCCTTGCATAAATATCCAACCTAGTTATACTAGAATCCATTTGCACACTGTGTGGCTAAGGACACCACCGACACATGAAATTCATTTGCGCGACACTTCCTCATAATCTTTCCAGCCAAAATGTGGGTGGCGAAGTGGACTGCTTGGTCATCAATTGAGTTTATTTCGTAGCCCCTTTTGCCTTTGACCAACCCATACTTCTTCTTCATATTGTCTGCCAAAGTGCGATCTCGATCCTTTCCCACAAACTCCTTTGCAAGGTTCCTTCCAGATCAACATTTTGTCTATGGGGATCTTATTCCCCATCCATAGGTGTCCATTCTGTATTAATACCAACAATTTTCACACAAACGCTGTGTTTTATAAACTTCTGCCGAAGTGCAACACATTAAACATGTTGATCATGTTAAATTTTCTTAGGGAAACATTTTTCTTTGCTATGATAGTTGCATTTCATCATTAATACATTAAGCTCACCCCAAATCATCATTACATTATTCATATATACAATATTATACATCAACATGTGTAATAGCATAGAAAGAAACAACATTACCATCATCATTAATGCAACGCAACATAAACAGAACAATAGAAGAAAGCATGCACACATATAAAGACACCAGGATTGGTCCAAGACCAGGGAAAAACCCACTATGGGGAAACCCTTGCAAATATTCTTCTTAGATCGTCATCAAATGATGCTGCAAAAGAGAGTACGATGATCCATAACATTATCTATGCAACAAAACAATGATAATATCCATGAAACTAATCTAATCATGCTAGGAATAAAAAACCCTCATACTGATGGTTGTAATTTGTTGTCACAAACTGATGTCAATTCTTGTATATTGTTGTCACTGTGTTGAACATTGTTGTCACTGTCAATGAGCCCAATACATTTTTTTTCAACAGATAATAACAAATCTGATCTACATTTCTATAGATCTGTATAATAGCAGAGAGAAACCTAGATCTACCAAATCACTGAGGTCAACTGAAGCCAAGATGTCAAACCCTAGATCTGAACTCTGGTCCCTCTAATCAAAACTATTTGTGTGCGACTGAAACTTCCTAGTCACTCTCTTTGTCACTATATGTGGGTGACTATGACTGAACGTTCACTCTCAGGAAGTCTTTATGCATACGACTGTGGCACAATACACTTAAAACACAGAGTCACTCCCTCACTGTTGTTGTGCAAGCGACCGAGGACTAATACCTCCAGATCTGTCTTTGAAGGCATAGTCGCTCCCATAAGCCTTTGTGCCAACAATTATGGGTCTCTGGTCGCTCTCATAGGCTTGTGTTCCAACATCCAGGGACCAGAATGCCTTGTTTTGTGTCAGCGATAGAGATCTAGAAGACCCTAACCCAGAGCAAACATTTCGCCTATGATTTCAGACCCTTGAGCGAACTCCTTCCCTCGAATCTGTGTGAACCAAGACAAAAGAGAAGATAAGATGTGTCCAAATGATCTTGAGGTATCTTCTATTTATAGGATTTACTAAGGGTTCACTTGGGTTTAAGATTGACCCAAGCAGTTACTCATGTGGTTAGGGCCGACCCATTCCATAATACATGTATCAATAAAATAATTCATAGCTCAACTTTTGCTTAACCAAATTGGGTGATCTTTAGGTCAATTTTGGTACTCTCAAAAATAGGAATCTAATGCAATCATAATCTTGGTACTTTGAGCTATACAAGGTCGAATTTTACCACAGTTGAAAAAATTAACACTCCCTCTCAACTAGGGAGAATTCCACCTACCAATATCTTTCTATCGAACAATATGCCATTTTGGAATCTTCAAGTTTCATCATGGATCATATCTATCATGTAGTCATCGTGCCATGTCCATTACAAATGTCTCATTATCATAAATCATCATTGTACATCTCGATGTATCCTTTGGTTATTCTTATTTATCTCTTAATTGTTCATGCTTGTATGTTGAACATTCTCAGATCTAGCAGAAGAAGAATTTATTACCGGAAGGGAGCTCAAGCTACCACCCTCTATCCATCAAGCTACTACTTGAAATATTTGTCAGAGGGCTACTATCTTAATCATCATCAATCATCATCATGTTGGGTTGTGTTATATTCTTTCCACGACTAGCCCTCGTAGTTAACCGGGGGGTTAGAGGGGGGGGGGGGGGGGGGGGGGGGGGGGGGGCGGAGCCCCCTTTCGTTGTGCCGATTGTGTAGCAGGGGGCGGAGCAGAGCCCCCTTTCATTGCGCTGATTGTGTAGTGGGGGGCGGAGCCCCCTTTCATTGCACCGATTGTGTACGGGGGGGGTGGGGCGGAGCCCCCTTTCGTTGTGCCAATTGTGTAGCAAGGGGGGGAGTAGAGCCCCCTTTCGTTGCGCTGATTGTGTAGTGGGGGGAGGAGCCCCCTTTCATTGCACCGATTGTGTACCGGGGGGGGGGTTTTTCACAGGGGGTTTGAGGTGTACCCGTAATCCCACTTTATGGGGTCTGGGGCAGTGCCCCGGAAAATTTTGGTTTTCGACCCTATGTTAGGATGGGCGGACCCACCTATGGTTTTGTGCATGTTTTTCGCACATATTTTTGGACGCGATGGTTTTCGGTCCATGGTATTGGATGCTTCGGCATGTCTAAATATGTATTATAAAACTGAAAGGAACATAATGAAAAATCAATCTGGTAGTCTCAGTTTTTGGATCCAAGGGAAATCTCTGTGTATATGTGTTTTATGTGTTATGCTCTCGCATTGTTTATTTTCTGTGTTCTAGAATTCGTATGCAGGTAGCTTCTGTACGGGGTTAAAACCTACATTTGGTATCAAAGCAGTTTTGGCTTCAAGGGGATGCCTTTGTTGCTGAGGGGTTTCGCTCAGGCCTGTGGTAGACCTTGTTCAGTGGGAGATATGCGAGATCGATTCTAGTGGTGAAAGAAGATGGTGAGCAGTGGAAAGATAGAGATCAAGAAATTTAATGGTCAGAGTTTTGAGTTGTGGAAACTCAAGGTGGAGGATCTGTTGGTGGATAAATATCAGTGGATCGCGGTAGATCCGGGTACTAAACCAACGGGAGTGTCCAATGAAGAATGGAAGAAGTTGGATCAGAAGGCAAAGAGCACAATACGATTATGTGTCTCAGATTCAGTATTGCTGAATTTATTAGGGGAATCTACGGTGAAGGCTTTGTGGGACAAGTTAGGGACTTTGTACCAATCTAAGTCTCTGGTGAATAAACTGTTCCTGCAAAAAAAGTTTTATAACCTG
This sequence comes from Pinus tabuliformis, assembly GCA_031772625.1. Lineage (NCBI taxonomy): Eukaryota > Viridiplantae > Streptophyta > Pinopsida > Pinales > Pinaceae > Pinus > Pinus tabuliformis. The sequence goes on along the minus strand of CM062820.1, from coordinate 1,272,373,248 downwards.
AGGATGAAAGATGGAGACTCGGTGACAGAGCATCTAAACGCATTTAATACTATGGTAAGTCAGTTAGCATCTGTTGATATTAAAATTTCAGATGAAGATAAGTGCATCAGTTTGTTGTGTTCTCTACCAGATTCATGGGATAGTCTGGTTATTGCAATAGGTAGCAATGCCACTACCTTGCAGTTTGATGAAATAGTATCATCCTTGCTAACGAAGGAGATGAGACGAAAAAATATGGAGAGCCAGAATGGTGATGCCTTGTCTATACGAGGATGGTCCTAGAACAGAAACAAAAATAAGTCATCGAGTGGGAGATCTAAATCTAGAGGGAGATCTAAATCTCCAGGAAAACCTGTAAAAGTGGTGTGTTTGAAATGCGGAAAGGAAGGGCACTACAAAAGGGACTGTAAATCTAAATCTCCTGAAAGAGGAAAGGGATTTGATGATGCTCCTTCTGCAGAGGTGAAAACCACCTCAGATGAAGGTGGGGATGTATACTTGGCTTCTTCAAGTACACATGTAGATCATGAGGCATGGTTGATTCACTCAGGTGCATCCTTTCACTTCACTCCCCATAGAGAGTGGTTTTGTGAGTATGAGAAATACGATGGTGGTGATGTCTTCTTAGGAGATGATAGGAAGGCTAGAATCATTGGTCGTGGAAAAGTAAAGTTGAAGTTGCAAGGTGGAAGGCTTAGAACACTTCTGGGTGTTCTGCATATTCCTACATTGGCTAGAAATCTGATTTCTGTAAGCAAATTGGATGATGCAGGTGTAAAAACAGTGTTCGAGAAGGATACCTGCAAGATGGTTTGGGGAGCACTGGTATTGATGTGGGGAGTTCGAATTGGAACTCTGTACAAGCTGCAAGGTAGCACTGTTGTTGATGGGTGCAACAGTTCTGTGGTTCTTGAAAGTGGAACAGAAAATCTAGTGGTCTCTGGAGAGAAGACCATGCTGTGGCATCAAAAGCTTGGACATATTGGAGAGAAGGGCTTTCGAATACTTCATGGTAAAGGTATGGTAGAAGGTATGAGTAATAGCTCTCTGGATTTTGATTTCTGTGAAAATTGTGTATATGGGAAGCAGAATTGGGTGTGTTTCCCCTCTGGTAGTAAGAGGGAAAACATATATTAGAACTTGTGCACAGTGATGTGTTTGGACCTATGAAGGTTCCATCACTGGGTAAGTCTATGTACTATGTATCATTTATAGATGATTTCTCAAGGAATACATGGATATATTTCCTTAAGAAGAAATCTGAAGTCTTTGACAGGTTTAAAGAATTTAAGGCTCTCATGGAAAATCAGACAGAGAAGAAGATAAAGGTGAGGATGACGGATAATGGTGGAGAGTTTTGCAGTAAGGAATTTGAAGAATTTTGTAAGAAGTGTGGTATAGCACGACAAAAGACTACTCCATATACACCTCAACAAAATGGAGTTTTAGAAAGAATGAATAAGACGTTGATGGAAAGGGCAAGAAGCATGCTCAGTGGTGCCGGGTTAGGATAGGAATTGTGGGCAGAGGCGGTGGATACTACATGTTACCTGGTCAACAGGTCACCTTCATCATCATTGGAAGATAATATTCCATAAGAGGTATGGACTGGTAAGAAACCCTCTCTTTCACATCTAAGGGTATTTGGATGTGATGCATATGTACATGTTCCAAAGGAGAAACGAACCAAGTTGGATAGTAAATCTGAAAAGTGCATCTTTATTGGGCATAAGGATGGTTTAAAGGGTTATAAGCTTTGGAACCCAGTAACAAGGAAGGTTGTGTATAGCCAAGATGTGGTGTTCAGAGAGGTGAAATATGTTATTAAACATGAAGTCCAACCAAAGGATCTTGAGAAGATAGAGTTTGAGCTAAAGGAGGAAGAATCAGACTCTATGGCAGAGGAGGAATCAGAAGATGAAGAGCCATAAACTCTGGCTGTGAGAAGATTAGTTCGAGAAAGAAGGCAGCCAGAAAGGTATAGTCCATCTGCTTTCTATTCAAATTTTTCTTTGTCTATTACTGATGATGATCCCAAAACTGTGAAGGAAGCAGTGGATTTAGAGGATGGAAAACTCTGGAAAGAGGTCATGGTTGATGAAATGGCATCTTTTCACAAAAATGAGGCATGGGATCTGGTGGAGTTGCTGAATGGAAGGAAACCCATTGGCAGCAAATGGGTGTTCAAAAATAAGACAAATGCAACAGGAAAGGTGGAGAAATACAAAGCTCGGTTGGTAGCAAAAGGTTATTCCCAGGTGGCGAGAATTGATTTTGGTGACATTTTTTCTCCTGTTGCCAAGGTAACTTCTATTAGATTACTTTTATCTGTTGCTACTGCTTTTGATTTTGAGGTAGAATAGATGGATGTAAAGACAACATTTCTTCACAAGGATCTAGAAGAGGAAATCTACATGAAGCAACCTAAAGGCTTTGCGGTGAAGGGTAAGAAAGAACTGGTATGCAAGTTAAAGAAGTCTCTGTATGGGTTAAAACAATCACCAACGATGTGGTATCATAAATTTGAAACATTTATACGGGGACTTGGCTTCACTAAAAGCAAAGTAGATCACTGTGTGTATTTTAAATTAATTGGTGACCATGTTATTTATTTGGTCTTGTATGTGGATGATATGTTGTTGGTTGGAAATGACCAAGAAATTATCCAGGATTTGAAGACCCATTTGTCCTCCAAATTTGACATGAAAGATATTGGTGCTACAAACTATATTTTGGGCATGGAAATTAAAAGAGATCAGGCAAAGAGGAAGCTCTGGTTAAACCAGAGGAAGTATGTCGAGACAATATTGCAGAGGTTTAATATGCAGGATAGTAAACCGGTGAAGGTTCCTATTCATGTAGGTGTGAAGTTATCTGCTGAATAGTGTCCCAAGACACAAGAAGAGGAAGAGGACATGTCCCATGTTCCATATGCAAGTGCAGTCGGTAGCCTAATGTATGCAATGGTCTATACTAGACCAGACATTGCACATGCAGTGGGAGTATTGAGCAGGTTTATGTCAAAACCAGGAAAGGAGCATTGGACAACAGTGAAGCGGGTTTTCAGGTATTTGTGTGGCACTAGTGATTATGGTTTGTGCTACCAAGGAAGACCAGAATTGGATAGAGTGTTGGATATTTGTGGCTTTGTTGATGCAGACTGGGCTGGAGATTTGGATCAGAGAAGATCTACAAGTGGGTATGTGTTTAACCTATTTGGAGGTGTAGTCAATTGGATGAGTAAGAAACAATTTGTAGTGGCACTATCAACTACAGAGGCAGAATACATGGTAGCCACTCATGCAAGCAAGGAAGCAGTTTGGTTGTAGAGATTGTGTTCAAGTATGGGGTTAGTGCATGGAGCTATAAGGATAGACTGTGACAGCTAAAGTGCAATTTTCTTGGCAAAGAACCCCGCATATCATTCAAAGACAAAGCACATTGATGTTCAGTATCACTTTGTGATGGATATGATAGAAAACAAAAAGGTGTTGCTGGTGAAGGTGGACACTTTGAAGAATACTATAGATGCATTGAAAAAATCTGTGAGCTCTGAGAAGTTCTCTTGGTGTAGAGAGACAAGGGGCATTGCAGGGCTGGAAAAATGACTAAGCTCTCTTGTGGCCCCCTGTGGAAAGAAAACAACAAGTGGAAGAATGTTGGGTTGTGTTATATTCTTTCCACGACTAGCCCACGTAGTTAACCAGGGGGTTAGAGGGGGGGTGGAGCCCCTTTCGTTGCGCCAATTGTGTAGCGGGGGGGTCACAGGGGGTTTGAGGTGTACCCATAACCCCACTTTATGGGGTCCGAGGCAGTGCCCCGAAAATTTTGGTTTTGGACCCTATGTTAGGATGGGCGGACCCACCTATGGTTGTGTGCATGTTTTTCGCACATGTTTTTGGACGTGATGGTTTTCGGTCCATGGTATTGGATGCTTCGGCATGTATAAATATGTATTATAACATTGAAAGGAACATAATGAAAAATCAAGCTGGTAGTCCCATTTTTGGGATCCAGGGGAAATCTCTGTGTATATGTGTTTTATGTGTTATGCTATCACATTGATTATTTTCTGTGTTTTAGAATTCATATGCAGGTAATTTCTGTACGGGGTTAAAACCTACACATCGGAGAGCATATCATCAGGGAACATATGTCAACTTGGAATCACATTGAGGAGCAATAGCTTCCACCCATACTCTGTAATAGGATAAATCATCACACAACGGAGTAAACCCTTGACCCTGGATCACACAGGGGAGTACACCCTCGAAACTGGAATTTAAACGGGGAGATTTACCCTCAACTCAAAATTTCATCGAGGAGCTTTACCCTCAACCCAGAATCTTATTGCCTATTGATCTTCCCAACAATGAATCTCAGTAGTCATGTGGTAGAACACCTGCATCATAATTGCCTTAGGTTGTACACCCCAAGCACACCCTCAACCCGCTGACCAAACGAGGAGTAATATTCCCAACAAGCCCTGCTTGTGGGTATGATGCCAATCAGGGTATACTCTGCAAAAACTAGACAAGGAGTAAAACCCTCAACCTTATGGTTAACATATTGGACTAACTCCCCATTTTCCAAAGTTGCCTCAATCCAATGAGCCCTTATCCCTCAATTCGTCACCCTAGGAGCTCAAACAGGGGGGAAGAGTTGGCTCAGTGTCCTCGATCAGTGTTTCTCTCATCATACTCGAATTTGGCATTTGCTTGTCTTAATAACAATTGTTTCCTATTCATACAGAACATCAAATCAAATATCATGTCAGATCACATATAATCATATAAATCACAAAATGATACCATAACCATCCTCCCTCTCAAGGAGGTTCCAACCACAAGCCTAAGCTTGTTTCAAACAGCTGCACTATTTCAATTGTATGAGAGTATCTTAGACCCAACTATAAATATGGGACTTATTGCCAATTAGATCATCACAATGTATCCATGGCATATCCATATCATGCTCAAACAAATCTCTAATGAGCTTCTGTATCCTGCCTCACAGCGAGACATGTTAGCAGAATCATGATCATCCTTGGTCATGCTATGGATCTCTTATCCAAGATATCATGGCATATCTCATACTAAAGCAACATCCAAATGTTCTTATAAAAAATAATCTCAAATATCAGCAATACATCTATGCAGACACATACCATAGGAGAAATATCTAAAAAAAATAGAACACCTCATGCAAATATTTCAAAGCATTCTTGGTGGCAAATTTATGTGAATAAAGCAAATCAATCATTTAGTCAAGTTCTATGCACATCATATATAATATATATATATATATCTAATGTTCAAAAACTGAACATCAATGCTCAATCAACTGCTGGATGCCATGTCAAGTTCAACAACATCTTGAACTTTAAATCAGAGTATCCAAGGATTTACAAAAACATTTTCCAATAGCTTTGAAATATGGAATTTCTTTCCCAAATTCTAGATATCAATTCATCATTCCATGATACATCATTTTGGGCTTCATAAGCCATCTCCCTCTGATTTAGATCATATTAGGCTCATCACCTTTCACAAGTAGATCATTAGGATATAAAATCAAAATATAATCAATATAAAACTCATCATCCTTAATTCATCAGATAATTGTCAAATATAGACATATATGGATTCTAAGCATAATGCCTTGCTAAGCCATCATAATAATCCTTACATAAATCAATTTTGTATAATCATATCAGCAAAATCATCTCATTAGAGTTTAGAAGCCAGATTACGACCATAATCAAATTCATCATTATTGTAGTATTAATACTTTCAACCAGGAGATATGTAGAGCTCATATCAAGTCTAAATTCGATTATACAATATAAGTCTCAGGCTTCATCAAGTCATTCTCATAATCATAATTCATTCATAATCACAACTATCATTATTTCAACCATTGTGCTAGAACAAGGATGCCAATATCTGAATACCCACATAAGTCATCATGCCCACATAACATTGATATCACGGAAAATCAACTGTCAAATTAGATCACCAGACATCAAGTCAAGTCCAAATTAATATTGTAGAGAGATAGATAGTCAAATCATATCTCAGTCACCAATTCAAAGTTATTTTTCAAGCATCGTGACAAAACATTGTTCATAGTAAGCCAAATCATGCCAACCTCATGTAGTGCAAACATAGTGACATATATATATGTATGTCCCAGTCACCTGCAAACAAAAGTTCAGTATCCAACTTCATGTTATGGAAAAAATTCAATATTTTTCTTCTTTCAGATCTTTCTATCTGCAACACATATGTGGAACTGACATCTTCCAGGTGACCATCCAATTTCATGCATAATACTTCATTATGTGATCAACAGTTTAACACAATAACTTTAGAAATTAGTTAACAAAGGTAGAATATGTCAAAGACAATTTGATTTAGAATTCAAACAAATTCAAAAAGATTCAAAAGATGGTCAACTGTAGTCAAACCTCTGGTCTCTCCTTGCAGGTTAGCATGAGAGCGACTTTAGCTACCTAGACGTTGTCTAGGCCTTAGCATGTGTGCGTCCAAGGACAAGATCTCCTAGATTTGTGTCAGGACTGGAGAAAAAACCCTAATTTATATGCAAGCTTCATATCTAAGACTCTTCTATAGATCAATAATGTCAGATGCACATAAATCACACTTCATCAGCAAATAGTAATAAGGGCAATAATCTTGAAAAGAGATTCTCCCTCTTACTGGGGACCTTCATCATTCATCTTCTTTCATGTAAGCAACCTATCTCTACTCGAGTCATACATCAACATATATGTAAGATCATAAAGATGTGGCTATCGACATCATGACATCAATCTTTCATCAAAGGTTAGACTCAAAGTAGCACAGAGATGCAACATCATATTTCAAAGAATATTACAAACACAATAACACTTTCTATGAAGTCACTCCATCAAGTTAGGACATTCATTTTAACCATATGCTGTTAAGACATGACCATAAGAGATCTACTTATCAATATTACACTTATTCTTCTCATATCAAGGTTACTAAGCTCCTCAAGACCAATAAGATCATGTTAGGTCATTCAATAAATCTTTATCAAAACAACAAGAGTGTCAATCACTCTTTACACATGCTTTCATCATGCTTATCACAAGCACTGCCAACAAACTCATGTATAGGAGTCAATGAACTATCCTTATATCTGAAATCCATCATGACAAGTATCAAGAGTATCATTTTCTAGAGCCAAGGTGCTAGCCTTCTCTATAGGATCAAGATATCCAACAAATAGTAATAGATATTAGCCAAAAAATCAACTGTATCAATGTATCAACATTAAAAAACCTCATAGAATTCAACACTAGGAGTAACATTTCATTATAGGAGACATAGATCCAAGTCACTTTCATATACATTTATGAGCCATTAAAGAAAGATACATTCTCATCATACCTTAGGGCTTACCAAGCCAATAGCTAAAACATACCATGCATACCTTGTGGTATTTCCTGTGCACCTTTTCATTAGACATAAACTGCTTGAAGCACTTTTTCATCTTTTCATCAAGTACCTCTTTGTATCTTTCCATATATTCTTCTCACAATGATCCTCAAGAAGGATCTACTCATCACATTTCATCAAGGATATTAGAAACATCCATATACTCAAATACATATGCAGGAAGTACAAGCAATACTTATCTTCAATGAGAGGTGATCTTCTCCTTCTTGAACCAATATTCAAGAGCCATCAATGTCCATGGTCCATATACCAGTGTTGCCTTTAAGTATCCAACTAGATATGCTAGGGATTATCCCATCTAGGGCTTCATCAAACCCTAGATATGAACTCTGGTCGCTCTCGTAAAAAAATTGTGTGCGACCAAAACTTCTTGGTCGTTCTCTCAGTCACTGTATGCGGGAAACTGTGACTACATTTTCGCTCTCAGGAAGTATTTATGCGTGCAAATGTGGCATAATAAACTTAAAACCTAGATTCACTCCCTTACTTTTGTTGTGCGAGTGACCGAGATGTCATGGTAGCTCTCATGATCATTCTGTGTGAGACACCAGGGACCGAGGTCCTCTAGATTTGTCTCTGAAGCCATAGTCTCTCCAATAAGTCTATGTGCCAATGAATATGGGTCTCTGGTCGCTCTCATAGGCTTGTGTGCTAGCATGTAGTTACTGGAATGCCTTGTTTTGTGCCAACGACTGAGATACAGAAGACCCTAACCCAAAGAAAACCATTCGCCTATGATTTCTACCCCTTGAGCGAACTCCTTCCATCGAATCTATACGAACCAATACAAAATAGAAGAAAAGATGTGTCCAAATGATCTTGAGGTATATTCTATTTATAGGATTTCTTGAGGGTTCACGTGGGGTTAAGACTGACCTAACCAGTTACTCATGTGGTTAGGGCCGACCCATTCCATAATACATGTATGAATAAAATAATTCATAACTTAACTTCTGCTTAACCAAATTGGGTGATATTTAGGTCGATTTTGGTCCTCTCAAAAATAGGAATCTAATGAATTCATAATATTGGTCCTTTGAGTTGTCCAAGGTGGAATTTTACCGTAGTTGAAAAAATTAACAGAGGAGTCCTGACTGCACGAATGCATTCACCCATCGTTGTGGTTCCAATCTCATCACTCCACTCTCTGGGTAGTGAACCTGCCACAAGTAATGGTCTAGGGTGAACTGAGGGTACTTCTTCCAGTCATTAAAATCATAATCTATAAATTTAAGCTGCATAATTTTCCCTAAAATCTCTCCTAAAAATGACACAACTTCTGGCAATAGTGGTGTAATTGTCCCATAGTTCGCGTCTTTGGAATCCTTTACTGGTTTGGCACTTGGCTTCCTTGGTGGGATGTATGAGGTCAGAGGCGAGATGAATACTATGCCACCTTCCTACACCTATATTTCCTCCACTACTTCTTTAATATTGACCTACTCAGGTTGCTTATGAGGTTTCACAGGTTTGGCAGGCTTCTTGTCTTGCTTTTTCTTGGTTCTTTCTTCCTTGGTTAGCTTCTTCCTTGGTGGTTGTCTTTGTTTCTATGGTGACAATGATGCTACTGTGGGTGTTTAAACTATTTCTGTGGACATATCAACGACTTCTGTGACTCCAGTCAATCCCTTTTGACAAAAATTCCGCACAATCTCCTCCCAAGCTCGCTTAGACGACATACACATCGAAGTCTCCTGCAACTTACTCACACTATTAATCACTCAAGCTCTTGATTCAGAAAATTTCTTAATCTGAGTGGGAATCGGCTATTTATAACAATTCCAGCCTTCAAACCTCATCATTATATTTGATTTTGTCTTTATTTTGTTCTAATTTCATCATTAAATGCATATTTATCCTTAAATTCTGCCAATTTGTCACCTTAAATGAAACTTTACGCTTGTATTTCCCCTTTTAACGATCATATTTCTACTTTCTTGGTGAACTTTGACAATTCCCTATTGTGGTGCACCTTTGTCTTATGTCGCGACTTCCTACGAACTTTGACATATTCCCGACTGTAGCTAAGTACTTTCTTCATCAAAGCTCTCTTTGCAACATAGTTTATAGGCTAGTGCCCACTTTCAACTGCATGACAACAATACTTTCCTTCTTGCTTGTTTAGGGTGAAGTTGTACGGCCACGGTTGTCCTTGTACAACTTCAACTTACTTCCATTTACTTTTCCCTGAATTAATTCTCCATTTAACTTCGCTAACTGCACTGTGCCTCCATCAGTAATATACTTAATAACATATGGGCCTAACCAGTGTGTTTTGAATTTCCCTGGAAATTTCACAAACTTACTATCATAGAGGAGAACAAGGTATCCTACCTGAAACTTCTTTTTCTTAATGTTCCTGTCATGCCAAGCCTTTTCTCTTGCTTTTTGTACTTGTTGATGAAATCCTGCTATAAACTTGTCTTCTTCCATAGCAAGTAACTACGACATCCTTTCTTCCATTATGTTGGGGTCTTCCATATTTGTAAAAGCTGCAATTATTAGGCTAGGGACAATGTATTCCATGGGCATCACAACTTCTTGCCCATAAACCAACCTAAAGGGTGTCTGACTTGTCAAATTTTTTCATGTAGTCCTATAAGCCCATAATACTGCTGGAATCTTAAGATCCCAATCATCCCTATTTACATTACATACCTTGGCCAGTGCATTCTCCAAAATTTTATTAAATGCTTCCACAGTTCCATTTGCCTGAGGATGATAAGGATTTATCTTTTGGTGGTAAACTTGAAATTCCTTAGTTAATGTTTCAATGGTCTTATTCAAGAAATGTGACCCTTGGTCACTTATCAATATATTTGGACACCCAAATCTGGACAGTATGTAAAACTTCGTAGTAGTTTCTACATTGTAATCCTTCACTCGCTGTGCTTTGGTCCACCTTGTCAAATAATCAGTCGCAGTGATTATATACCTTGCACCAATCCTTTTTCCTGGTGGATAGATAGGTGCAACAAAATCAATAGCCCATATATCAAAAGCCTGCAATGTTACTTGTGGCAGTAGTGGAATTTCATCTCTTCTTGAAGGTTTTCCTATTCTTTGGCAAACATAACAAAATCGATAATACTCCTTTGCATCTTTATGTAGTGTAGGCCACCATAATCCTGCTCTTAAAATTTTCGGCGCAGTATCTTTCCCTGCATAATTTCCACTAGCCATGACACTATGAGTTTTTGTTAAAATTACCTGTCTTTCGTGCTTAGGAACATACATGTGCATTATTTCATCTGGTCCCATATTATAAAAATTTACTGCTATTAATGAAAAATTTCTTGCCTTAACCACCAATTCTTTCTTCTATTGTGTAGTGTATTATGAAGGAGCCATTCATGTAGCCAAAAACTGAATAATTTCTGTGAAGTGATCATCTGCAACCCTGATTGCAAACAGCTATGCATCAGGAAGATTATCCTGTATATTCATTGGTTCTTCTCTTGTTTCCAACCTTGACAAATGATGAGGTCCACATTTAGTCTTCCTGGCTTAAACAACAACTTCAAAGTCATATTCCTAGAATAATAATAGCCATTTGCAATTTTTCCCTCCTAAAATAGGCTTATTGACCAAATACTTTAGTGTAGAGTGATATGTGAACATCTTGAAATATGATCCCAACAAATAATGTCTAAACTTTTGTAAAGCATATACCATAGCCAGTCCTTCTCTTTCTATAGTTTTATAGTTCTTCTTTTATTTAGATAATTTCCTACTTGCAAAAGCTATAAGGTGATCGATTTATCCTGCACCAGGCTATGCCAATACCACTCCTAAATCTATGCAAGAAGCATCCACATGAACATGAAATTCCTTATTCCAATGTGGGAATACCAGTTTAGGAGTAGTTATCATTTTTTATTTTAGTGTGTCGAGGCTCTTTTGATATTCTTCATTCCATAGGAATGTTACATCTTCCTTCAAAAGTTTTTCCATAAGTGTAGTGATCTGTGCATATCTTTTGATAAATTTTCTGTAATATTCTGTATGTCCCAATGTGGTGTGAAGCTGTCTCACTATCTTTGGTGAAAGTAAATTCACAATAATAGAAATCTTCGCAGGAACCACCATCAATCCTTGCTTGCAAACAATATGACCCGATAATATACCAAAGGTACACATAATATGCACTTTTGATATTCGAAGAAATCTGATACTGTCTGCATGTGTCGAGCATCAGTCTTAAGCTCACAACATGTTTCTTCAATAACCCAAATATTGTCCAATCATCGAAGTATACTTCTAAAAACTTGTGAATATATTCTTTGAAAGTTGCAACCACCACTCTTGAAAATATGGCAGGGACATTCTTCAGTCCAAAAGGCATCACTGTATAATGATATGAACCCCATTCTATAGTGAAGGTGGTCTTCTGTCGATCCTTTGGTGTAATTCTAATCTAATGGTATCCTAAAAATCCATATGTAAATGAATAGGCTTCCTGGCCTCTTACATTGTCCAATACTTCATTACTGAAAGGAGTAGGGAATGGGCCATGTATATATGCATCATTTAACTTCTTTAAGTCAACACAAATCCTAATTTCTCCTTGTGTTTTATTTTCTTGTACCATCATAGGACTTACCCACTATGATTCTTCCACTGGTTCAATGATTCCAGATGTTATCATTTTTTCAAGTTCCCTCTTCACCTTTTATTTGTACTTTGGATTCAGTCTATAAGGCCTTTTCTTAACTGGATTCACATCAGGCTTTAGAGGAATCTTCATAACTCCTAAATCTCCTACTATGCCCTTCATATTTGAAAAATTAGTGGGAAATAACTCTTGGTATTCATGCAAAAGATCTCTCACTTTGCTGACTGTTTCTTTGTCCCAATAATCTCCTATCGTTGCAAACTTAGGCTCCTCTTCTGATCGTATATTCACCTTCTTTTTCTTCAATGGATTTGTTATATTAGGAAATTATAACTCAGGTCATTCACTTCATGGTAGCCTTCATATTATTCTATGTCAATATTGCGAGGGTCTTCATCTTCTTCTACAATGATGTTGTAGCATTCCAGTACATTCTGTAGCTGCATAGCCTAATCAAGCTGCCAAGTGAGCAGAATTTCATTATCAAAAATATTCTTTTTAACTCTCTGAAGGGCTAAATCTATATATGGACAATCATCTTCAAAGCTAAATGTCAATATAAACCCATCAACCATCTCTGCCCTTTTTGCAATATTTTAGACCATAATCCAAAGATATGTACCAAGGCAGAAATTCCACAAATTCTAACTCAAGAAGAAATCTTCTTTTTCACACTTCTTCCCTCCACGTCTTCTCTAAGGGGGAGGGGGAGGGGGTGGGGAAGGGTGATTCATAAGGGGAGGGAGTGGGGGGGTAGGGGGATGGGGAAACCCAAAATTAACTTGATTACTACTTGGTTCTTGCTTCGACGAACTTTCAGGATAGAAGGGTGAATACTACAGAGTTACTTTAGGGTTCTCAAGGCAGTTTTCTTCACTTTCAGACTCACTTAAAAGAGGGCTATAGTCAGTTTCTATAAAGTCTTTGGATCTTGGCCACGAGATCTCTTCCTAGTGTCTATTCTATATCTTTTTCCACTTCGTGTTGTTCCAGATTCTTCTTTGGATCTTATCCCAAACATATGTAACTAATAATTTGACTTCATTCGTAAAATTCCATTTTCACACAAAAGCATCATAATCCAAATTTTTAGAGATCTCAAGAATTAACCTCGCGGTCCTTTGAAAAAATTTCGTTTGGCTTCTTTATAGGACACAATTGAGTCTACCACAAACTCAGTAATGAATCCTCCCAAGATGTTATCAATATAGAAGTCAACAACTCTTGAGATCCTATTGTCAATGTTCTTGAGTCGTTGTATCAGTTTAGGAGTCCATTCCTTAGGTTCGTCTCCTTTAAAACAATTCTTACTCTTGGTAAACCTTGATAGCCACTCGTATAGTTCCCCATGAAATGAACTGAAGAATATTTTGTATATATCTTCAAAAATATACTTCTCCAACCACCTTTCAGTTGACAGACAAGGGTTTCTATTTTCTTATTCTGTAAATTCTCGTTCCTTCTGTTCTACCCAATCTTGAATATATTTCTTTGAAAAATGCCACATAAACATATCCCTCAAATAGATGCTGATCCCGAAAATGTAACCATTTGTTAGCTTAGGTTGGGTTGACCCAGGTTTATATTTTACTACGCACCAACAAAACCCTCAATCAATGGCCCCTTTAGCAATGACCTACAAGCAAGTCGCAGTCTCACTCGAAGTGACTATGGGAGGTTGCAAAACCAGGTTTCCGCAGCCTTGAGGGATACTCTGATGTGGAAATTTGGTGTTTCCTTATGTTTTAATACTTATAAACTGCTTCTCAACCATGAACTACTTCACACTTATATATTTCTTCGCAGAATTGCATTCACCACTTAAACATATCATAAACATCCATAAACTTCACAATACTAGAATAAAGTGCAGATAATAAGCAAATCAACACATGAAGACACATATTTTACCATGGTTCATCCCAAAGTGGGACTATGTCCACAAGAACTGTTTCTTATAATAGAGAATTTGGTACAACAAATAGTTCTTCAACTGTGCACATAGCTGCAAGTTGTCTGCGCACTAAATTGTAGATGGCCTGCGCACTAAGCTACAGACCCAGGCCTTCATGCACTTAGCTGTGGAGCCTTTCCCCTTTCTCCGAAGTACATATCACAAAGATACAACCAAACATATAGATCTGGATCCAATTCCTGATCATAGGATGACTTCTCTTCTTATTATTCATCCCTATATATACTATTACATTGAGGGATTACATCGCTACATTACCATGGACCCAATACCATGGTTTCCAAAATACAAGGGACTATGGTGCAAAACCGTTTAACTTTTACAACATTATATTCTTTTGTGAAAAGGGAAGGGCTTCGATCTGAAGCCCCTATAATGTATAGTGAGTTTGATGTGCATTCCTCGTTGTGCTCCACTGCTCTGCTGCACGGTCCACTTTGCACTCGGCGACATCCTTTCTACTTCACACTCTACCCACAAAATTCAGATTCCTTGCCCAAAATATGGCCAAGCTGGGATGTGCCCAACAATCTACCTGGTCCCTTCACCTATGCCTATGTCTGCAATCACACGGGCTCTTCATGAGACCTATGGTCAGGGTCAAGTGTCTCACCCCTCTACCATAGCTCCCCGCCCGGTCACGTGGGTGTTGATATGTCCAAGGGCAAGGGCCAAGTGCCCTGGCCCACTCCAATCCACCTATATCATGGGAATGTGGGTGTCATCATGACCAAGTTCTAGGGCTCTCTGCCTAGCCCCTCCTCCCAAACATGAAACATATCTCTTTAAATGTAACCAACATCCCTATACAGTTAAGAACCAAAGTGATGACCCAATGGTAAAGCGTTGTGTTGTGTTGTGGCAGGTCGAGGGGTTGAACCTTGCCGAGGCCCTCAAACCCATTACAATTTTTTTTCTAGCCATAGAGGGCCACGTGGCACCCCCTGATTGGGTCACATGGTAGCACCCAGTGCGATGATGCGCCACTTGCACCTTGTATGATCATGCGCCAATTCTTTAACCAAAATGTGCCACTTGCACCATGTACGATGATGCCATGTGTCAAGACCAGATTAATCCACCACCAATTGTACCTTTCAAAGTCATCTAATGACAATAGTTGTATGGACTGCCTAATCAACAACCTAGTCAACGTTGCTATCGACTTTTTAGTTATTGGTCAAAAAGTTTAGAATGCCATAACTTCTTCATATGACGTCATATTGAGGTGATTTAAGCATCGTTGGAATCAGGACGACAAACACTACGACTTCACACCATCTTTAGGAGATTATAAGTACTTTCATTTTTTAGCCTATTTTTTAATCTTCGGATCAATAATGTCTCCTATTTGCATCCCCTACAAAAAGGAGGATAAATTTATGATCAAATATTGATTCACATCTCACTAAAAAATGATACAACACAAGTTTTGAAAAGAAAGACTCCTTTACTAAAAATTTGTCATTTCGCTTCCCAATTGCATTTTCTGTCAATTGGTTGTTGGACCAAGTAGGAACCAATTTTGGGGGCTCAATATTCACAAAATCTATCATCTCCATCCAATGATGAGAAAAACCTACTTGTGCATCCATCTTGCCAGTCGATCCCCACACTTCTCTTTGGGATAAAGAGAAATTCATATCTCCCACTAATATCAAATTATCCTTATCTATGAAATTTCAATCTAATAGATTTAACTAGAAACTGATTTTGTAGTCATATGGGCCATAAGAATTGGTGAGATAGATATTCATCTCTAGGGAAGAACTAAATCCTTCCATTCAAATTATAGTCTCATTGATAGATCAATTAAAAGGACTAATTGAAGGGAACCAATCCAACAACAAACCACCTAAATTCCCACTATCATCAACTAAAAAGAAATTTCATCGCACCAACAAGATGGATTAATATTCAACAACTTGCAGGTTTACACACATAGTCTCTTGGAAGAAAATGGCATTCGTATTATGAACAAAGAATGTACAGTTGAGGGCATTCCTACTAGGGGAGCCCCCCAACCCCCTGACATTCAAGGACAAGATCTTCATTAGGTAATCCTTGGAGTAGGGCACTCCACTCTAAGGGCCCTAAAAAGGGGCTGGGAGTACAATTATGACCTTCTAGAACAAACCATAACCTTTTTCTTTGGATCCCTTCCCCTACTTGCCAAAGGAATGGGGGTTTGAATGAGCACTTCCATAGGAATTACTTTAGAAGTACATGGTTTCAATTATGAGAAACTACCCCCAATCCCATAACATCCACAAAATAACGTAAATTTAGAAAAGACCCACTAGACAAAGAAGACTCAGGGAAACCACCTTCAGGCCATTTTTTCTTCAGAGAATACTATTTTAGCCCAACTTTTAGAACCTAAAAATCCAACTCTTCCTGACGCATAAAAAATCATCCTTATATTCATCTTTATTTTCCATAATCATGACTAAAGAGGATTCCTCATATATAACATCTACTGAAACATTATATCTAAAAAATGATTTTAAAATAAAAAAAATTAACTATATAAATTTTGTTTGAGATATTTAATGTTTTAAATAAACACTTCCTAATATAATAAAGAAAAACTTCCAACATTAAACATCAAACTTATAGTATTCGTGTGCAGGTTTTCACAATTGGAAATCATATTGTTCTTCAATTGCTTATGGAAATAATTTTGTAGAGTGTAGGAAATGTCTAATGTTTTGAGTTGAAACTCCATCCATCATCAAAGAAAAAAAAATCTTTCTATGAATGCTAATGAGTGCTTGACCATATTTAAATAGATTGAAATTGTTAATAGAAAAATGAAAGAGATCCAAAATGTGATGATTGAGAAAATTTTAAGTTGGGGAGATTTTATTTCAAATTATATTATTAAGACAGATTATTGAGGGCTTGAGTATGAGTCCAATGAAAACCATTAATCTTTAAATTAATTTAATCGAGTGACCCTTTACTGATATCAATTCCAATACAAGTTCTACCATGGGTGTATACACCAAGCTACCTTCGAGAGACATCAGTAGTAAGATAATGGCCTAGAGAGTCTCCAATGCCCTCAAAGGTTGTGTATTGCCATAGGTGAGCTAGAAGACTAGGAAGCCTAACCCATATTGACATCTTGGTATTGACAGTTGTGGAAGGATCAAAATATTTGAACTAAGGTGTTAAAAATAATCCGTCATTTCCCCTAAACGAGAGCCCTTTAGATAAAGCTTTCTGGTAATCTTCAAATTCCTCAAATAACACAATGAAGAAGCCTCTTGAGAAAAAAATAACCTTGCAATTTCTAGTCCATATGGAATGGATCTATTGGTAGACATAAACTACATTGGGCCAAAATCCATCAAAAGGAAATATTAGGGCTACCTCTAAATACTCTTGGTGAAGATCCTCCAGATCTGAGTGAGAGATGTCTAGGGAGCGAACTTCCTCAAAACTTTTCACCAAAAATGACTCTAGAGTTGTCTAAGCTTAATTCTCCCTTTGGGGGGGGGGGGGGGTGTGGACGACGTCATTATAAGAAAAATTCTGAGAGGAGGAAGGCTTACCTCCAGTCCTTGCTCCCCCTGTCCCCCCTTCCCCGTCATAGAGGAAGAACCTTTAAAAAGGTGAGAGACGAGTAGTACCTTCCAACCGATTACCTTGAAAATGCAGGTGTTGCATGTTTGATGGGATACTCACTCAGAGCTCTAAATAAAAGTTTAAAAGTTGAGGTCATGAACTAGATCTGAGGAACAAATTCAATGTGCAGTAACTACCTAGGGGAAGCCTCACAAAGATCTGATAGCAAGTTGAAGAATTCGACACACAGATCATGGACCCCTTGAACTTGGACACAATGATAATCTAGCATGCCATGAGGGTTTCTAAAACCTTTTGATCATATGCAAATCCTGAAAACCCTAATAGGGCTAGTAGAAAATTTGAAATTTAGTAATATTATTCTATATGAGATTATAATGTTTTATATTACATGTCAATATTCTTTTTTTTGGTCAAGTAAGAGTGGTGCCTTCAATTAACCTCAAAAATAAGATTGCATATGGCACACCATATTTACAAGTGTAAATACCAGCAAAAGACAAACTCATTGATGAAAACAAGCAACAGGGTCAACAATACCCCAAACATCACACATAAAAACAAAAAAAGAATACTCTTCCTCCTAATCTCGGCTTATCGCACATCTCGACTTATCATACATTTCGGCTTATCGGACATCGCATTGACTGCACGCCTTCACCCCTTGAAACTGTGAAATGCGGGAGTAAACCTCTGCCATTCGATCAAACAATTGATCTAACAGTCCACAGTCCATCGCATCCCTGCAAACCTCGACACATCGCCATATCGAAAAACTGAGTTTATCTCTGGCCATAGACTTTTACCGAAAGATAAAATGCGATTGAATCTATGTCGTTGATCTGGTTCTTGATCCAACGGTTGACGTAGCATCGCCTCAGGAACTTGCGTGCCCATTAATCACTTTCCAGACCTGAAAAAGAAAAAGAACCTGTGATCTATAAAAAATCAGGTCCGCTCTTTGACTTAACTACCCCCATCTTAAAACCCGATATCCATTCAATGACGGGGTACTTAGATCCAACGGTCTGTGGCTATTCAAACTAGCATGCGAGTTACTAGTGGCTGAACCCTCGTAATGGAATATGACGTCTACGCGTGGAAAAAGGATTGACAGTCAGGATTTACTATGGCACTTCAGCCCGGCTCAAGAACTTTCGTCCGCTCCTACTCCCGCTAAATTTTTCCACCAAATATGTCCGTTGATCCGCCATGATCAAACGATTCCTGTGCATCCTTCTCTTCACTTTGGGTTTATGTCGTTCCTTCCTCTCCCGCTGAAAATTCGGGTCCGGTCTAAGTCTTAACCTCCGATCACTTTTAAAACCCGATATCCAAATGATCAAGCCCCTGTTGATCTGACGGTCATCAGAGATATCGGATCGGAAACTAGCGCGACCTTTACCTGCTTTATGGAGCCGATAAAGATTATAAACCGCTAATCTATAAATCTTCGGGTCCGCTTGTAGACTTAACCTTCAGTCATTTTTCAACCCGATAGCCATTCGATAACGAAGGCCATCAAAATCTATGGTCGGCGGCCTTTCTACTAGCCCACTATTTACCATGTACTCCTCCCCTGTAGCTTGCTCTGTCTTAAGCATTTTTTGTGGGATCAACGGGTAGGATTGACTCCTACTTCTGCTCTCTCATGTTTCCACTAATCTTCCTTCTGCTCATTTCTCATGGTCTGGAAGTGCTCCATGTCTTTGGCTACCTGTCTTTGACAATTATCACACAAATTCCCCGAGGGTGTTGAATCCCAAGTGTACCTGCTGTAACTTTCCTTGCAAAGCACTCCTTCATTCACTAGACGATCAACTAGCATATTGGCTTTTCTTCGCACATGAATGAAGATGACAGTTCTCAGGGTTCGCAAGTGGGAAGAAATAAGCTAAAAGACCTACGATAGCCTCCAATGTTTCAAAACTTTTCCTGGTTCTGTTCCATTACATATCTTTTTGGCCGTATTGATGACCAATTCAGACTCTGCTTCAATGATGGCGTTGTATAAATTTGACTCAATCAGGATTTTGAGGCACTGCTCTAAGGCCATGAGCTCCACCATGTTATTAGTGGCAGTCCCCAAATGACTATGAAAGATGTCCTTTATGTGCCCCTGCTCATCTCTTATAACCCCAACAAATCCAGCCATCCCAGTGTTGCCCTTAGAGGCTTCGTCTATATTGATTTTCAAAAAACCATCAGGGGGAGGCTGCCAGATGTCTTTACCAACAGTTGTTTGGCTCACACCCTTGTTTATGCCCTGGGGAACTAGCAAATGGAGACCCAACTGCAGTAGTATGCAAGCATTCTAGGGCAAAGGAGTGTTCTCAGGAAGTTTCCATAAAAGGGCTCCAACTATGTCTTTGAGCTGTCGTAATATTTGTGCAATGATGTGCTTGGTCGAGCCAGTTTTGTTCTTGAAAATCCTGCCATTGTGTTCTTTCCATACATCCCAAATAATAAAGCCTAGAACCAGAGTCCAAGCTTTATTGATGATTTCATTGCCTGAGAAGTTTTTCCTCCAATTCTTCAAAGTGTTGGTGATGTTGAGTCTTTCCCTGTCAGTTTTCTTGAATATTGAGGCCACCCAATCCCACAAGGTAAAGGTGAATGGGTAGAGGTTGAGTAAGTGTTCCATTGTCTCCTCTTGTAAGCCACATAGATGGCTGTTACACAGTGATTTGTCACCGACCTCATGTCAGTCCCCGAGTGACATCTCCGCTGTGTTATACATCATATCTTCCCACTCATTCAAGAAGATTAAGAAAAACGCTCCCTGAACCTGAAGAATGACCCCTTTTACCTATGTTTTTACATCGTCGAAAGTAAGAATCATGATTCTTGCGACGATTCTCTGTGTTGAACTATAAGGTCACGTCATCGTCGCAGGGGTACATTAGTTTCCTGTGACGATCGGATTTTAGGACTCGATGCAAATCCTCAAGATACTTATTGCGACCATTTGTTTGAATGCACTGCTTCCATGTGATGTCGTCGCTGAGCCCTAGTGTATGACTTGCGACGATCCAGATATGGCGAATTAGTTCAAACATAATGCTTCTGGGTGATTCTAGAGTTGGTTGTTGGGTCAAAGGAGTTCACCTTTCCTCCTCGGGGAAGGTAGTTCCCCCTTTTCAGAAACCTCCCTTGAAGATAAGCTCCCTCTCCCTCATTTCATGGAGGCTCCTCCTCCTATAAAAGCATTCCCCATTGCTATGATCAGAGTTCTTAGTTCCTAGTTCTTGGTTTTGGATTGAAGCAAATTAGCTAGCTTTGGTGTGAGTTTGCAGTGTGAATTGTTGATAGCTTAGCAATTGGTTGTGGAGTGCCTTAGCCTTGTATTAGAGCTTGTGAGTGAGAGAGAGAGTTACCATCCATTTGGGAGATCCATTCTTGAGAGTGAATGCTTGAAGAAACATACCAACTGGACCCTTCGAGAAGGCTTGCGACGTCAAGGCTTGGTTGTAAGCTTTGCTTTTGATTTATTCTAATACAATCAATGATGGTTTCCTATGTCTTGTGTATAATATGCTTGATAGCTTATGGTTCCTTGACTCTGTAAGTAAATAGATCATTGTTGTTCGAAATTACGTGTTCTGTTGTTCTCTTGTGTTGTTTCAGGTTGATTGCTCATTGAGGAGAAGGAAACGATAGCTAGGGCAGTGCAATGGAAGCTTCATCGAACACCAGTTTGAGGTAGGCCTTCAACGATGACTATTTAAGGAAATTGATTGTTGTTTTGTTTTGTTGTGACTAGACCCACTCTAGGGCTAGAGGGGTTGCCTCTATCTGCAGAGGGAACATTTCCTACTTCACAAGTTGGCGACTCCACTGGGGATTCCTTTGTATGTTTTTTCTCTTGTTTTCTTTTGTTTGGTATTGATATAGTGTCTCTTGATTTTGGGGTTAAAACCATCAGTTTTTTGGGTTACCTGGGTTAGTCTGGGAGTCCTTCTGACTGTTTGGAAGATCAATCTGGTGTCATTTAGGTGTTTTTACTTTGTCTTTTCCTTTAAGTAAGATTGTTGCTGAAGATAGCTTAACAGTTGTGACAATGTCGCCCCTGTCCTCTTTAGTAAACCTGCATGTCGCAGATAACCTGTTGTACAGTTGTGACGATTCCTGAAATCGGCCCGTCGCAGAAGACAGGTGTACACCTGCGATGACGTCGCCAAGTTGCTGTCTCGGTGCTTGCGATGATTGGATTTTCGTCTCAAGTTGCTGGTTATAGACCCGCGACGATTCCTGTACAAGTTGTTTTTTACAACTTTACCTCTTGAATCCATCAGTCTTGTTTATCCCTTGCTGCTTCTTGTCTCTCATTAGCTTGTTTTGATTGCTTTTGGTTAAGGTACTGTCTCTTTGGTTTCGTTGAGTGAATCTTGTGCTTTTAGACTGTGTGACCTAGCTCCTTAAAGGTTTCGTCAAGAAGTCGTTTGCTTGGGTTGCCTCTCTTTTCAAGATTCATCCACAACCATCTGATTGATTTGCTCGAGGCTTTTTTATTGCTTGTTGTCTTTCTGATTGATTTTTAGTGTTGGTTATTGAACCAGTTGCTCGCATTGATTCGATTTCCGCACTATCAAACATAGATCACAATTGTTTGGATCAGTCAGTTTTACACTTGCTTGTTTGTCATTTCAATTCCAAAAAAAAAAAATATTGCATACATTTAGCATACGAAAGTGAAAGTATATTTGCATTACGAATTTTCATGATTGAGAAATTGGAAAGCGAACTGTAAAATCTTTCATTAGTAGTATCGATGCATTGTGAGATTAGTGTATTGATGCATTGTGTTTCTTAGCGCTTACATTTTCTTGTCTTGGTTTGTGTTTGCTTGGAAATGAACTCTTTACCCTTCTTTAAGTAGGTGTTCATCGAAATGACTGATGCTTTACTCATTGTAGCTGCATCCTAGGAATTATTGAAATACATTCAGTAGGGCCTGAAAACCGAAACTTAACTCAAGATTAACTCTTAAAATCAATTGAATAAACCCAACAACGCATTGGAACTTAATGCACATTATTTAGAGGTCTAGGCTAGAGACGTGCTTTGGCGTCGTTAAGCCTAGCCACTATTGTTTTCACTTAAGGTTGGGTGATTCCTCCTTCTGTGATCCAATAGTTGCTAGTACGGACTTGTGCTCCTCGTACCGTCGAGCATATATCGGGAGACCCCACTAGGTTATCATCCTACATCCATAAGAAGTCGTGTCTGCCGCCTTACAAATCGTAACGCACCGAACACAGCATTCGGGAAGACTGACTGTCGTACGGAAGTCCTTGGTCATTTTTTCTTTCATTTGATCACCAAGGTGTATATGCAATTTCACGGTTAGTTTGGTAAACCTCTTGTCTAGTTCTCCAGAGTAGTAACTTTTGTTCCTTTTCGACTCCTTAAAAGAAAAGGATCATCTGAGCACTTGTCCTTTCAGGCTCATTAAACCTCGAAAGAGATAGATTCACCTTTTTTTCCTTTTCTCAACTCTTGAAACATGAAAAGGTCAAGTTTTGTTCCTGTGTCATAAAATTTACTACCCACGAAATATTCCTACTAACAGTTAGAGTTCTTCGTTACAGTTTGAGTGTTTTTTAGGCTCATTCCCGATGGCAACAGTCCCTGAGTCTACGGCCAAGGTCTTTCCCCAAATGGAACTCCTGGTCCATTTCCTCCTTTTGGAAATGTCGATGCTCCGTATATGGAAACATTGTCCTTGCCTGGGTTAACCATCGGTTTGCCCATTTGACCGTTTTCAACCTCGGTGGTCCTGAGTCGCATGACTCCTGTTCCACCATCTCCTTTGTTTGAATCACGACACAATGATTCCAAGGTTGAGCCTACACCTTCTTCCCCTGTTTCTTCATCCTCCTCTCCTCCTTCACCTGGTGAAAGTCCAAATCCAGTAACCTGGAGGCTAAGAAGAAGAAGAGGAAGGCGAAGAAGAAGAAGTTGGATAAGCATTAGATGACCCATGTAGCTAATGTCCCGAGTACTCACTAGTTGTGCCACCTTCTAATCCTCTGCAAAAGGTTAAGTTTCCTTGTAAGTTGTGCAAGGGCGACCATCTTCTTCGTGATTGTCTTGGCATTCCTAGGATCTTAGAAGTTTGGTCTCATGATGCGGCTCGTCCCTCGCCATCCTCTGAAGCTCATGACGATGCTACCCTATCAACTGGTAGTGGTAAGAAGATAGGGAAGATTCGATTCCCCTGTAGACTGTGTGAAGGCAACCATCCCCTTCACCTTTGTTCGCTCATGGATAAAGCTTCTGCCGTTTTGGAAAGTCTTACAACTTCTTCGCCTCCACTTCTAGTTAGTTATCAGAGGCTCTCCTCAGACCCTCTCCCCATTGACAGAGAGATTGAATTAGATTCTTCTCTTGTTCATCCTCCTCTTCCCGAACCTGGCTATCCTCAGCCTATTCCTGACCAACCCTTGGTCGGAAAGAGTGTCGACTTGGGTTCACCGCTAGTGGTCCACTTTGTTCCCGAAGAAAATCACGATTATACTGCTCATGTTCTTATCATCTCGTTAGATTCTCTTGAGTCCAAGAATGACCCTCCTATCCCAGCTAATCCAGAAAGTCCTTCTTCGGTTCCTGTAGAGCAAGGGGGCAATCATACGATACCCCCACCAAGTAGTTCGGTCATTTCCTTCGACTGGAGTCATTTGACTGCATTCTGCCTTCCATCCTACGTGCCTTTCCGTATTACAGTACACGCCTATGATAAGGCAGTACCAGGCACTCTCTTAGACGAAGGCGCGTCTGTTAGTCTCATGCCTTCCACTACTTGGCAAGCTTTGGGTACCCCACAGCTTGTGCCTGTCACCCAGAATCTGTTGGCTTTAGACAGAGGAACTAGTCAACCTTTGGGGATCCTTCCAAAGTTCCCTATGACTTTGGGAGGCAAAACGGTCTATATAGACGTGATGATTGTCCAAGGTGCTTTAGATTTCAGTCTTCTCCTTGGCCATGACTATATTTATGCCATGGGGGCTCTTGTTTCTTCGCTTTTCTGTGTGGTCTGTTTTCCACACGATGGAAGAATGGTGACCATAGATCAACTATCATTCTTTAGTCACCTGGTGCCTCCTGTACCGCCATCGTCCCCTATCAGTTCTTTCTCGCAAGCAGTGCCTTCCCCGCCACAGGTCAATTATGTGGCTACCCGTTCTGCCTCCGCATCTGTTGATGATCATGCAAATGGTCTCGTACATCATGTACTGGGGGAATTAGAGCCCGATATTTCATTGGTGCCTAATGACATTTGTTCCTCCAAGAGGATGGTTCTTCCATCCAATGAAGATCTCTTGGGCGTCATGTTTTCATATGGCCCATGAACAGGTGTTCCGAGGAGAGTTCTTGTTCCTGTGTCAACCTCGTTAAAAAATGAAAACAGGGGTGTTGAGCATAGTTTTCATCTTGTGTCAAGCTCTTTCAAAAAATGAATCAAGGAGTCTCGAGGATAGTTTGATCTTGTGTCAAGCTCGTTAAAAAATGAAACAAGGAGTCTTGAGGAATGTTCTTGATCTTGTGTCAACCTCGTTGAAAAATGAAATAGATGTCATGAGGATAGTTCTTTTACTGTATCAACCTCATTAAAAAAATGAAACAACTCCCTTTCCAAATCGAGTCTTTGCTTAAGATCTTGTAAAATCCAAGTCGAGTCTTTCCAAGATCTCAAAAGTGAACCTTCATTCCATCCACTCCGTTGGATGCAATGAAACTTGGGGGGCATATACCTCGATTTGTGTTATTATGCTGGGGGCATGCGAACTTATAACAAACATAGTTTTTCGTTTCAAGCTTGTGTAAACATGAAATCGAATCCAAGTAGAGTTCTCCATGGTTCAAGCTTGTGTAAACATGAACCCACACCTGATTTACACCTCGTGATTGTCATTTTTATCCTCTAAATTCCGCTAGATGAGCCTTGGTTGTTTCGTTCCATCATCGCCATCTCTTTGGCCGATCATATGCTTTCACTTGGTTGTTTTTTCCTTTCCTGAGGGACTGCAACGATGAGTGGTTTTATTAGCCAACCTCTTGACCATTACATGTTTTGAGCAGTTCCACCATTGTCGGAACTAGTTGCTACCCTTTATACCACTTGTTCCTCTAGGGCGATTCCCCTTTAAGCTCTTTTTTGACTCGTAAAATATGAAAAGATTTCTGAGTTTTTTTCCCTTTTTGACTCGTTAAACAGAATAAAAATGGCGATCCACTTTCAGCTCTTTTCCAACTATATAAACGCGAAAAGATAGTCGGGCTTTTGTCGTTTCAAGCTTGTTTTTGGTTATGAAACATCGTGTCTCCGATCACTTTTTTCCTTTTTCAGATCAGGAACAATAATTATGAAAAGTACTCCTTTAACGCAATGGTCAAGTGGTTCTCTCGAGTATTGTTTTCTACTTTTTGGGCTCGCTGGACACAAATTTACGAAAAAGGACTCCCCTGGAGTTTTCTTTTCAGTGTCTTTTTCAAACTCTCTAAACATGAAAAAGACTCTAAGTTTTACCTATGTTGGACCCATTAAACCTTGACGACATTGGACTCATAGCCATGATGAGATTCGAGCTTCTCCTCCCTAGGGCTCGTTAAACTTTTACTAGGTTGGATTTTTTTGAAGGACAAATTTCTATCGCAAGCATATGCTATCCCCTTCAAGCTTGTTTTTCAAAAATAATTGGGGTACTCATCAATAATGGTAGGGGAAAAATTGGGAAGTCGTCATTGATCACTTACGGCAACTAGTCACTCTTGAACATCGACACTTTTTCTTCTTGCCGGGTTTGGGACATCTTCACATCATCGTTGACTTTCCAGGGTTTGGGTTTGCCATTTTCCATTTGATCCTTTCCGTCTCCATTTGACCTCTGATCCCTTGGTACCAAAATGCTACCACCTTCCGTAGTCGTGTCACTGATATGTTCAAGAGTATAATCCTTCTGCAGTTTGCACCCTTACCTCCTCCTCTGTTTCTCTGTTTTATCCATATTCATCTTGTTCCTTGTCTCGTGTCGTTGATGAGGGAAACATTATGGCCCTCCTGCGACGGATCGCTTCCTGTCGACACCAACTCATTATCTAGGAAGTTGATCTAGAGATCCCTTTCGGTTCCTTGGAGCTTGCATGCCTCAATGGCAAGTTCTTCGCATTCGACGACAGACTCACATCATTGGTCTTCAATCGGGTGATTCCAGGGGTGTTCGACTCCAACTCATTTTTCACGCTCGTGGATTGTACTGTTGGTACCTTGAGAACCATTGAAATTAATGGTGGTCTCTCTCGTGATTGTTAACGGTTTACATCATTGACCGGTAATCAAGCGATTTTCTACCATGCTCGACATCAGCACATCTATTCGCATGTTAGAAATTGTATTATGATCGGTTGGGATTCAAGACCCAAAACCAAGCTTACATCAGTTCGGGTTGCGTGGATTAGTTTGTGATTATATACATGACTCTTTGCTTGGATGGATGCGACCATACTTAAGTCTTTCTGGATGGTTGCGACCATACCTCTATCTTTATATATGGTCTTATCAAATGGGTGGCTGTGTCCATACCACAGACCAAGTTTCATATGTCTTTTGGATGGCTGTGCCCATGCCTGGACTACATGTATTTCACTATCAGAGATATCAGTTGTACTTGCGCCTGCAGGTTTTCCGCGATGGTGTTCCGGTTCGGTTATGATTTCATAAAGCATTTCACCCCTCCCACTCTCTCGGGCTTCATGCTTTAGGGGGCATCTGTTACACAGTAATTTGTCACCAACCTCATGTCAGTCCCCGAGCGACATCTCCGTTGTGTTATACATCATATCTTCCCACTCATTCAAGAAGATTAAGAAAAATGCTCCCTGATCCTGAAGAATGACCCTTTTACCTATGTTTCTGCATCGTCACAAGTAAGCATCATGATTCTTGTGATGATTCTCTGTGTTGAACTATAAGGTCGCATCATCGTCATAGGGGTACATCAGATTCATGTGATGATCAGATTTTAGGGCTCGGCGTAAATCCTCAAGATACTTATTGCGATGATTTGTCTGAATGCACTGCTTCCATGCGACATCATCATTGAGCCCTAGTGTATGACTTGCGACGATCCAGATATGGCGAATTAGTTCAAACAGAATGCTTCTAGGTGATTCTAGAGCTGGTTGTTGGGTCAAAGGAGTTCGCCTTTCCTCCTTTGGGATGGTAGTTCCCTCTTTTGAGAAACCTCCCTTGAAGATAAGCTCCCTCTTCCTCATTTCATGGAGGCTCCTCCTCCTATAACAGCATTCCCCATTGCTATGATCAGAGTTCTTAGTTCCTAGTTGTTGGTTTTGGATTGAAGCAAATTAGCTAGCTTTGGTGTGAGTTTGCAGGGTGAATTGCTTATAGCATTTCAATTGGTTGTGGAGTGCATTAGCCTTGTATTAGAGCTTGTGAGTGAGAGAGAGAGTTACCATCCATTTGGGAGATCCATTCTTGAGAGTGCATGCTTGAAGAAACATACCGACTGGACCCTTCCAGAAGGCTTGTGACATCAAGGCTTGGTTGTAAGCTTTGGTTTTGATTTATTCTAATACAACCAATGATGGTTTCTTATGTCTTTTTCATAATATGCTTGATAGCTTATGGTTCCTTGACTCTGTAAGTAAATAGATCATTGTTGTTTGAAATTAAGTGTTCTGTTGTTCTCTTGTGTTGTTCCAGGTTGATTTCTCATTGAGGAGAAGGAAACGATAGTTGGGGCAGCGCAACAGAAGCTTCATGGAACATTGGTTTGAGGTAGGCCTTCAACAATGACTGTTTAAGGAAATTGATTGTTGTTTTGTTTGGATGTGACTAGACCCACTCTAGGGCTAGAGGGGTTGCCTCTGTTCGCAGAGGGAACATTTCCTACTTCACAATGGCATTTGGATGGTCCAACAAAACCTCTTTTTAGAATATTCTCCCAATTTATAATTTTCTTTTGTTGAACCAACCACATAAACAACTTTATTTTCATCCAATGCGGGCTCTACCAAAGGTTCTTCAATACCTTATCAGGGTTTTGATAATCAAACCCTAGGGCCATTCGTTTAGCTTCTTTGAGGTTAAAGTTGCCTTCAGTATTTCTTCCCCATATCAGTTGGTCAGATAAGGATGACACCAAAATCTTCCTTTATTCCAAGTCCAGAGCAAGAGAAACTGCCTGAGCCTTCAAAGGGCTCTCTTCACTATAACCCAAATCCTTCCATATTCTCCATTTAATTTTGTTCCTTACCTGATCCCATAAGTCACTTACCATAAGTAAACCTTTGTTGTCAATGTCATTCTTGAGAGTGGTTAATTCTTCCTTGAATAAATTTGGTTCCTGCTGCCAGTTATCCTCCCAAAACCGTGCCAGGTTCCCAGCTCGGATCTCCCAGAAACTATGTTGCTGGACAATGGCTCTATTCTCCCAAGCAAGGTTCCAAATGTGGGAGCCCTTGATGAGCCCCGACATTCAGATATGATCCCTCTCCTGCCAGTTATTTGCATATTTCTGTTTCCAAAACTTGGCCCAAGGGGTTACTAATACTTTAAGCCACCTCCACCAAAGTTTTTCTCCCGAAACTCTGTTGAGTGTTTCAGGGTCATGAAGCCCCAAACCACCATGGTCCTTAGGTTTGCATAGTTTGTCCCAAGCTACCAAACCCCACTTCTTTTTCTCTTCCCCTCTGCCCCAAAGAAAATCTTGTTGAATACTACTGATCTGTTGCATAACTCCTTTAGGAGCAGGAAGAGATGAAAACATGAAAATGGGAATAGCTTGCAGGACCACCTTCGTAAGCACAAGACGCCCCACCAAATTTAAAGACCTACATGTCCATTTCTTGACCTTGTCCTGAAGTTTATTCGTTACCGGCTCCCACACTCCCTTGCTTAGAGGTTTGTCCGTAAGAGGCATTCCAAGGTACTTGGAAGGTAATTGATCCCTTTGAAACACGAGAATTCTAGTGAGGTTCCTCTGAATAGAAATGTCAGTGTTAAAAAAGAAAACTTTTGATTTGTCAAAGCTTACCTCTATACCAACGGCAATAGCGAAGTCATTTAGGATTTGTTTGAAAGCTCTAACTTCCCTGACCGTGGGAATACCCTGCATCATTGTGTCATCCACAAATTGTTGATGAGTAAAAGCAGCACCATCCATGGTAAGTTTCAAACCTTGGATTCTTCCTTCAGCATTTGCCATTTTGGTCACTTTGCCTAGCCCTTCCATCTTGAGAAAAAAAGGAAGGGGGAGAGTGGATCCCCTTGTCTGAGACCCCTAGAAGGCATAAAGGTTCTGGAGGGAGAACCGTTAAGCAGGATGGAAAAACTAGCCATAGATACAAAGGCCATAACCCATCTTAGCTAGTTGTGGTCGAAGCCATAAGCTCTTAGCACTGCCCTGATGTAAGACCAGCTTAGCTTATCATAAGCTTTCGGTAGGTCAAGTTGTATGATCACACCAGCTTGCTTATTGCTCTTAAGAGAGTGTACCACCTCATGAGATTGAATGATGTTATTGAGAATCTGTCTTCCTTCCACATAACCAATTTGCTCCTATGAGACAAGAGCTAGAAGCAGGGGCCTGAGTCTGTTAGCGATCACCTTGGAAATAATTTTGTACACCACATTACATAAAGCTATGGGTCTGAAATGGTCTGGTGTCATAGATTTTTCCTGCTTTGGAATCAAAGCTATAAAAGAGGCATTAAGAGCCTTCAAAACCGTTTTGGATCTGCTTGAGACTTCCACAACCTCAACGATATCTTGTTTGACTTTTTTCTAGCAAGATTTGAAGAAGTCCACATTGAACCCATTCGGGCCCGAAACTTTCCCATTTTGCATCTCATGATAACTTCACTGACCTCCTCTTCAAACACCGGCCTGTTAAGATTGTGGTTGTTTTCCCTAGTTACAAGCTTCAGAATGTGCTTTGTGAAATTGCTAATGAACTGAGATCTGTCTACGAGAGGCTCCTTTGCTATGCTAAGGAAGTGCTGAACTAGATTCCATTTATTTATGAGAGCCGAGCTCTTTCCCTTGAAAATATTTGAGTTTTGTAATTCTGTTATGTGACCTGTGATCTAGGGTTGATTTATGAAAAAAATTCGTGTTTCTTTCTCCTTCTCTAATCCACTGCACCCTCGATTTCTGTCTCCAGAAAAGCTCCTCTTACATGCACCAATCTTCCCATTCGTTCTAAAGAGAGTCAGCTTGATTTTTCTGTTCCTCAGTAAAACCCTCTGTGATGATGATCTGATTAATCCCCTGGAGTTTCTGCTCAACTTCTCTTTTGGCTTTAAAAATATTGCTAAACTCCTTTTTGTTCCAATCTTTAAGCCTGGATTTGATGTGTTTAAGTCTTTGTTGTGGCATGAACATTTTAGTGCCTTGAACGGACATATCTTCCATCCACCATTTGTCAATATTGCTGGTGAAGTCAAGGTGAGAGAGCTAGACATTTTCAAACCTAAAAGGTTTGTTCCTTGGTGTGCCCATAAAAGTAGCTTCAATATGGATAAGCCAGTGGTCCGAGCCTCCAAAGGGAAGGATTAAAGCTGACATGTCAAGGCCTGTGAGAAGGAGGTCCTCTGAGATTATGAATCTATCTAGTTTAGAGGCGACTTGAGAAGCCCCTCCCCTCTTATTGTTCCAGGTAAAAGTGCCATTTATTGTTTCAGTGTCCACTAGCCCCATGTTATTTATGAAGTTCTGGAAGGCAATGGAGTCTCTACCTAGTTTTCTAGTACCGCCTTTTTTCTCTGTAAGAGATCTGATCATATTGAAATCCCCTGCCAGAATCCAGGGCACATCAGGATATCTCTCTCTTAGCTCCTCAAGGGAGGTGAGAAGCTTGAGTTTGTCTTCTTTTTTTTGAGGACCATAGACGTTGGTGATCATGTCTATCTCCTTATCACCCAAAGGTTGAATCACCAAGGCTAGATAGTTCCTGGACGCTTCAACATCTAGGATTCCAAGTTTTTGGGGGTCCTAAAGCGTAAGAATCCCCCTCGCCGAGTTGTCTGCTTTAACCTCTAGATACTCATACTTGATTAACCACTTGTTGTGTATCTCTCTGATATTTTTTGTCAAACACTTTGTTTCCTAAATAAAAACCATATCTGGTTTTTCTTCTTTTATTCTACTGCTAAGATTTCTTTGTTTTCTTTTACTTCCTAGACCCCTAATGTTCCAGGTTGTAAGCTTCATTAAGAAAGGTTTGTAAAGGAGCAACTAGTAAGATCTCTCATCTTACCTAAGTCAATCATGAGTTTCCCACATTCGGTCAGTAGCTCATTCTGTCTTTTTCTTCCTCTTTTCCTACCCGGGTTCTTGGAAGAATGCATCGGTGTATCCTCCATCATTTTCACCCCTCTATTCTCCTGGCTATCATGGTTTCTTTTGACTCCAGAGCCCTTTGATTGTGATCTCCAGAGGAAGAGCTGTTGAACCCTGTCAAACTCCTCTTTTGGCAGGGAGTCTACCCCTTTGGCTAGTCCTTGCTCCAGAAACTTTTCTAGATCTAAATTCTCCCTTTCTAGAATCTCTTGTAGTTCATGGTCCTCCATTCCAGCCTCACTTGGGGTCATCTCATGGTCCCTACTAAGCTCCATAATGCTTGGCAGATCATCCTTTTGTTGGTTGTTCTCTGGTATATCCTCCATGCTAGCATCCCTTTCCTTCTCAGTGGGATTATTCTCCGATTCCTGGTTTGTTTCGTTGTTTCCAACTTCTTCTTCTAAGATCTTGAAACTGTTGTGGCTCAGTTTTCCATCCTCATTAATCTTCTTTTGGTACCGCTTTCCTCCTTTCCCTTTGCCCCCAACCTTAGTAAAACCCTCGGGATCTTTGTCTGTGGTGTTTTTTGTGTTGCTCTCCATTTTGTTTAATGGGCAGTCTCTGTATAGGTGCCCATGTTCATGGCACTTGCGGCACCTAAATGGGACATGTTCATAGTCCACCGCCTGCACCCATTCTTCGTCATACACTTCTAAAATGATCATGTCCGGAAGTGCCCCAGATAAGTCCATTTCCACACATATCCGGGCGAAGGAAGTGTATTTTCCTTTTAGAGTCGCATCTGAGATCTTTATAAAATGCCCTAGCTTGTTGCCGATAGCCTTTAGAGACTCCGACAACCAATAATCTAAAGGAAGGGAATAAAGTCTTATCTATATGGGTACCAATGTGAAAGTTTCTCGTTCTGGGACAAAGTTCATCATCCATGGTCGCATGTAAAGGCCTGCAACACCGTAAAAATAGGGTCCTCCCTCGAACACTCTGTCTTTATCCTCTAAGCTTGTGAACACCACCGTAAAGAATCCCTTGGACCCAAGGTGAATGTTTATTTCCCCCTTTCGTTTCCAGTGGTTCCTTATCCATGCTTGCAAAGCCTTCTCTGTCGGCCAAATCCCCATAAATTTGAATATAACCGCGTATTCCGCCATGTGATCTCTATGCACCTGTAGCGCTGGGTCACTTAAAACGACCTGAGGAATAATGATCAACTTGGGTTTATAGGCCCCTGTTGTACTCATAGGAGCAACTTTCTGCCTGTTGCTCCCTGTCCTCCTCTCCCTACTAGCTTCCTCATGATTCCCTTCCTGTCGATGAGGTGTGATATTTTCCCTTTTTTTTGTGTTGATAGCCTTTGTTGCCACCTCCATTGGTTTCTTGAAGCGATGTGATCCAGCTCCCTTGCTTCTATCCACAACTACTTGACTATGGGAGGGAGCAGAACTCCCTCCTCCGCGTCTCGCCATGGAGACCAACGACAAACCCTAACGCAAAACCCTAGTTCAGAATGCAACCAGGTCGTGCTTTCACCTCCGATCAATTCAAACCCTAAGATCAAGAATCAATTACATGCCAATATTCTTTAACCTTGCATAGTGAAGTATTTTATTCATGATCTACAATGATTTTTTTTTATTATTAATGGTATTTTTTGAATCTTACATATCAATTTTATATTAAAAATTGAATTAATTATGTATTTCCTCTTATTAGGAAAGAAATTGAATTATTTATTTTTAATTATTTGTTCCTTCTAATCATTTGAATGGTTTACTATGATATATATTAGTGTGTGTCTTTGCATCTACTATCTCTCTATCTTATAGTGAGCTACTTGTGTGCGTGGGTGTATACATTAAACTATTTATTTATAGTTTTAATAGTGAAAGTGAAATATTATTACACTTTTCCTTCATACTAGGTCGTAATAATAAAAGATAAAATTAAGTTAATTAGCACAATAAGTGAGGGATTATTAATTTTTTATAATGTTTTTAATTAAATCTAATGAAATATGTATATTAACTTATGCTTTTATTGTAGTCGACATTGTTTTTCTATTTAGAGTATTTTACTGTCAACCCTAAGTTGAGTGTGAATTGAATCACATATTGCCCTCCTCTCTAGAGAATTATTATATACATGTATGGTCCCTAGCATAAAGTAGGACTAATAAAAAAAAGGTAAAACAAAAAAGAATTATTATATACATATATGGTCCCTAGCATAAAGCACGACTAATAAAAAAATAAAAAATAAAAATTGAAAAATATTAAGTTCAAAATTAATAATATTAAAAAGATTTAAAATTTGAAAGAAAAAGAATGGGAAATGAAAGATGGAAAATTAAGAGAAAAAAAGTACAAACGCTCTAGTTTATTGTGTGGAAACATAATATTTGGAATATAAAAGATGTGAGAGGAAGCTAATACTAGCAATTGTCCCAAAAGGTACAAAGAGAGGCTGATAGGATTATTAAATTGAAATTGTTGAATTTTTCTAGAAGAGATGTTGGTTCAAGCCTAACGGATGAGCAATTTGAGCTGGCTAAAGGCTTTCTAATTGTTTTTTATTATGGTAAAATTATATTGATAATTCATTGGTTTTACTTTCAAAAGCTTGAAGGAATTTGAAGAGCAGGTATAGAATTGCTTTGTAGGATTTGATCCCAAAATCATTGATTTGTAAATACATACTCAATGAAATGTTAATTGGTTGAAACCTTGCATAAATGTTTGATATAAGAAAATAAGCCGAAAAGGTTGAAAGGCTTAGTCCATTTATTTATTTGTGTTGGATGTGCAGTCAAAACAATTTCAATCTCTTGTGACATAACAACTATCAGAATTAGCAGACAATTTAGAAGGAAATGCAACAAATTTAATTAAAGTTAAGTTGAGATTAAAACCTGCTCACAAATAGCATTGTAGAAATCTTCAGGTGATGTTCCACTCTAAATCATCTTGTTGATTATGTCATCACATGACTTTGACAACTGAACAATATTTTTTATTTTGCATACCCTGTAGAAGAGTATGAATTTGTGCATATTAGGCCAAACTATCCAGATTATAGAATCCCAATTTCCTAGTGGGCAGTTATGTGTATGGCATTTGTACTTTTGATGACTCCAATGACAATGAACAAGTATAATCAGTTGGAAAGCATCAGGGGAAACAATAGACCAAATCCACATTTTCCCAAATTACAAGTCAAACAACAACCCACATAAGGAAAAAAATTTAACAACCATCACTTACTTCAATTTGAAGGGTACCTTACAGTGTGTATGCAAGATTGCAATGGATTTTGCCCCAAAAAATGCTACTAGATCTAAACAAGCAGAGCCATAAACCTGAAAAATTTTCAATAATAGGACCTTCTTGGGACAAGCATAATCCTTACTCCACTCCAAATAAGAGTTGCAATATACGGATTAGGATACTATGCAAGAAAGCATGCCTTATGAATAGAAAAGGCAAAAGATAACAGTGTTTTAATTGCCATATGCAAGGTCTTCACAAATTGCCCCATGACAACATAAAAGGAACTAACAATATAAAACACGCGTCCATAACAACAAAGGTAAAAAAGCAGCAAACATGCATTCATCCAAAAAATTGCAGCAGGGAAATAACCAAACAGTGCATATCTTCTTCCATTAATCATAGAATTTAATAATAGTGTGGTGACATTTAAATGGGGGTTATAGTGGTGGGTATTGCTAAACTCTGTCACCACACTACTATTAATGCATGTCACCATACTATTAGTATTGCTAATTGCAATGGGGGTTATAATTCCGAAATCACGCTATTAGTATTGCGAATTGCAATGTGTTAAATTTATGAAATTATTGTATAATAGATTTAAAATAATAATAATAATAAAAATCAAGAATATATTATTTTTATGTTTTATTTAAAAAAATCACGAAAAAAAACTAAATAGAATGAAATTGATATTTGATTTAAAAACTCTAAAATGTCCGAACACTCGCTATGGAGATGACTCGTTGTTAATTAAACTCACATCGTGATAGTGATTCATTCGAAATTCAAAAGAGTGTTGAGCTTGGCTTGCGCCCATCCTCGGCTTCTTGACGCCAATTTCGCCTAATTTCTTGGTTTATTTGATACTCTGTCTATTCTCTGACGGCATATTTGAAACAAGGGCGATGCCCATCTTCTTGATTCTCGTCGAGATTCTCGATTTGAATCCAATGGAAAACCTAGTAGCGGGAGTGAGCCAGGAAGTTGTGAGTGGCGTGAAACTAGCGTGTAGTCTGGTGGGAATATTCGGCGTGGTCGGGATTTATAACTTGGTATAAGTTTACACCCAGGAATTAGGCGACATTGCCGTCAGAACGAAGAGGCAATACAAGGCAGAAGTGACAATGTAGAGAAGTAGGCAAGAGCAGAGAGCCGACATGCCTACTGGACCTCTTCTGGAGGGACCCATGGGCTCCGTCACCAAAACAAAGGACGATAAACCTACGCCAGTGCATGTTATGCCCGTCAATAGACGGAGTATCAAATAAACCCAGAAATTTACCATCAAGAAGCCGAGGATGGCGTTGCCGGCGCAAGCCAAGCTCAGCGATTCATTATAGTGATTCATTCGAAGATTGTATGAAGAGAGAAATACTATCCATTATCTTGAACATAAAACAATAATTCAATGCATATTAGAAATACCTGAGGCGGTGAATGAAGTTGTGCACCTATGAAAGCAGTAATTGGCCCCACTGAGCAGCAGCATCCATATCCATCCCGACATCTATCAGTGAGCGTTACTTCATCTCTTCTCAACAAAAAGAGATAAAAAAGAAAAAGAAAAAACATGATAGAAGATATATTTTTCTTAATGTAGACAGGTGAGTATCTGTTTTCGATACAATCATTAAAAAAAATTCTAACAATTTAAAAAAAAAAGTTCTAAGATTTTGCATTCTATTTAATTTTAAACTAGTACAAAAACACATAGGTAGTTTTTGACATCTTCCATAATGGAATGGGATCAGCCATTGATCATCCATATTGAACAAGACATTGACAACTCGTACACAGAATATTTGAAAGACGATTTCCAAAGACATGCTCCTATCTGTTCTTATTGCAACTATAAAATATCTAAGAATATTCAATAAGAAGGTTATAAGATCTTGAATTCTACTCAATATGGAACTGCTTTATTTAAACTAATATTTGGACAGAGATACGAGTAGTTTTGACCTTTTCCAGAATGGAATTGGATCAGCTCTGTTGAGCGGGACGCTGACAATTCGTGCTCGGAATATTTGAAGCACGAATCCCAAGGAAAACAAAGTTACAGACAAAGTACCAGGTCTCGTGAAAATATTATGTCTAATTCTTTATCTGCAAGTATTTCCGTTTCTGTTCTAAGCTATTAGAGAGGATTCAAAGGTTAAAAAAAAAAAATCACTAATTTTTACGAGCTTTTTCGTGCTTTAGAATTTTTATTGTGAGCTTTTGTGTTTTCTTGACTTTCCATACTTTTTTGATTTTCCATTGTTTCTTTTTCCGATTCATATCAATGGTTGAAAGTGTCTCACCTAATGAAACGGAGCAGAGTAAAAATGTTGACGAAAAAATTGATGCATAAGAAAGCCAATCCATTTAAAAATTATTGTAATTTGTGGAAATCTAATGGAAATAATATATCATTGTCATTATTGAAAATAGCTTCTGATATCAGATTTTTATAATATATCAAAAATAACTTTTACAATCAAATTGAAAATAATCTCTCAATTCTAATTTAGTTACCTCAGACACTTGTTCACACCGTCAATTTCTCCTCAAACATACACTCATTCATATTCAAAATATTTTATATGTATTATTTTAGTAAATTAGAAGTTACAGTTTAAGTCTGTTATTTTGATTCTATATATGGATTAAGCAGTTTGATTACGCAAAATTACTCATCAAACTTGTGATTTCAATAAATTCTTGACAGATTTTAGAAAAACTACACCAGAAAAACCCACCATAAAAACTTCTAAAAAAAAGACACTAAAACAACTCCATTCTCAACTTGCATTACAGAAATTACATATAGTGGCTAATGCCCTGAAGATTGCGTTTTTGACCAACAAAACAATGTTTGGTATACCAACCAAAAAACGATAACAACGGTGCGGAAAGAAATATTAAAACCTAAAATTAAATTCAAGAAATATTAAAACCTAAAATTGAATTCAGGTATAGTTTCAGTGATGTTGCCTTCCTCACGACCCTTTCTCAATGCCTGCCATTTCTCCAAAAATAAGTTATACCGCTTGTTATTACATTCCTTTACTGCCGGCTTGCGTTTGAGTTTGACTTCCTTGAGCGCAGGGGCTATTTGAAGAAGGCACCCCAACAGACGAAGTTCCGTCTCATCATACTTGTTGATCTGTATCTCTACTAATTGAAGATTGGGAAGTGGAGATATAGAAGATGGCGGGATGGGTTCTCTCTCAGGCGCCTCCTGCTTTAAAAGGAAAAAATTATCGTATGGTGCACTCTCTAGTCAGTTAGCATCTGCATAAACCGTTAAAGAATAAGTATGTTGAAAGGAAGATGAGTTATTTTCTTACCAAAATTAACTCCCTGAGCAGGTGGAAACGCTCCAGATTAGGAAGCCTCGACAGCAGCTTGAACAGAGGAACAGCAATCCATTTTTCCCCGGGAAATAGAGGCATCAGTGATCTCATCGAGAGCACTTTCAGTGATCTCAACGGTCCCATTAATTCAAGAAATTTGTTCGCAGAGATAGTGCGTGCGGAAGCCCACATCGATTGCAACGATAAGCCACTCAAATTACTTCCGATCTCCATTTCGAGTCCCGTAATTGATGGAGAAAGCTCCTGAAATTCCATTCCATTCACTTTTAGGTCTTCTCTGAATACTTTCAGAGTTTTAAGGTTAGGGCAATTCACTGTACATTCATGACAACCATGGCAACCATGTAAACTTTGTTGAAGTCATAATTCCAACTGGGCAGCCGTACATTGCTCAAACCACCGCAGCAAAACCACAAACCTGCTTGAGGCATATCGGACCGCTCTTTGGTATGGAGTGGTTTCCGTACACAAGGGCCCGATAAAATTTGGTGCAGACGCGTGGCTCTCCCCATACGTAAGCAAACGTAATTTTTCGGGTGCTATTGTTCAGTTATGTAATGCCTCCCGATATTCTCCTCCACCGTTCGATTGTTTCCATCGCTCTCCACCGTCGATTGTCCGAAGCTGCATACAAACCAACATTAAATCATTACGTGGAGTAAAAGCCTTTGGGTTGACCGTCGAAAAGAAAGTTAATGAATTAATTTTTGTTGGTAGATAGTAGGTGAGATGTCTCAGTTTTAATTCCACGAACGTATGGAGAATTTAAAGAAAGGCATGGTAAGTTTGTTTTTTTTACGCAATGTAATATTTAAAAAAAAGGAGCTCGTATATTATTTTTTTGGTTGACTTTTTGTAATATGTGAGAGCTCGGGGGCAGCGAAAAGAGAATAGAGAAAATTTGCACAGCAGTGCATGAACAAAAGAACAGGGGAGCGTAAAAGTATATTGTGTGTGTTTTTGCTGAGTGGTGGTGAAGCTCGCAGCAGTGGAAAAACCAAGGGAGATGCACAGCAGTGCATAGATCACTCTTTTTAATGTATTGGATTTGCATTGAAATGCAAAAAGAAAAGAGCGCACAGTTTTTTTATATAAGTGAATGTAATGAAATTTTTACTGTGTATGTAAAAATTTGTTTTACAGCAGTAATGTAAAAAGGGTTTTACAACAGTAAACCTAGATCAGTAAATTCTCATGTGGAGACAGAGTAAATGTTTTTGTTGAACGTATTTTTGGTGAATCCCTCTCAGCAAAGAGGATGAAATTTGTATCAGACAGTTTGTTTTAATCAATAGATATGTTTTCATGGTGGTGAAATACTTTGTTCCTCAGTAAATTTTTTTAAAGCTTCCCTGTGCACAAAAGATCCTGGAAAGGTAGAAACAGATCATTGCCTCTGTGGAGTTTTTATTTGTGTGTTTTTGGGATTTTATCAGAAAAATCCCCAACAGTGGTATCAGAGCAGGTTTAGGCTCTTTGAAGGTGACAAAGAAGCTGAAAGGAGGAGTCTTTTGTTGCAGCAGTAAAACTTCTCAAGCAGAGTGAAGGCTCAGTCAAAAAAATACTCAGGTATTTCACAAAGTTTTTTATGTGTTGCTGAAGAGACAGTCAGTTGTTTTAAAATACACAGTCAAGAAATTGAAGCATAGTTGAGGCTGCAAGAATGGCTGGCACAAGCACCAGTAATAGCATGGGTATGCAACTCCCATTATTTGATGGTAAAAACTATGACTATTGGGCAATAACAATGAAAGCCTTGTTTGCTTCCCAAGACTTATGGGAAATAGTTGAGGAAGGTTTTGAACAACCAGCAGATGAAAATGAGTTTAATGCATTAACTCAAGGAGAGAAGGATCTGCTGAAGAGCTGCAAGAAGAAGGATTCAAAAGCCCTTTTCTTCTTGTATCAAGCAGTGCATGGAAGCGTGTTTCCAAGGTTAGCAGCAGCTAAGACATCCAATGAAGCATGGCAAACCCTCAAGACAGCCTATCAAGGCATGGAGAGAGTGAAGACAGCAAAACTACAATTGCTGAGGAAAGATTTTGAGAATTTGTACATGAAAGAGTCAGACAACATTGACTCATTCTTCACACATGTAATTGGTTTGGTCACATAGATAAGGACTCATGGAGAAACCCTTGAAGATAGGAGGATTGTGGAGAAAATATTGAGGGTCTTACCCTCAAAGTTTGATGCAATTGTCACCACCATTGAAGAGACAAAGGATCTCTCAAAATTTTCAGTTGATGAGCTACATGCATCACTGATAACACATGAGCAGAGGTTGAGTAGGAATGAAAACTCATCTCTAGAGCAAGCCTTCAAGACCCATATGTCTTTTGGAAGAGGAAGAGGTCAAGGTAGAGGAAACAAGAGAGGAAGAGGCAGAAGCCAGAACAGAGGTGGAAGGAAAAGCC
Source organism: Pinus tabuliformis (assembly GCA_031772625.1). Classification (NCBI taxonomy): domain Eukaryota; kingdom Viridiplantae; phylum Streptophyta; class Pinopsida; order Pinales; family Pinaceae; genus Pinus; species Pinus tabuliformis. The sequence continues at coordinate 1,272,332,188 of CM062820.1, read as the reverse complement.
CAGCAAATGCACAAGGAAGAGGCAGCAATCCAAATCAGAACCAAGGCCAAGGTAGCAGCCAACAAGGAGGACAACATCATGCTCAAGGACAAAGGTATGAAAAATCCAATGTCCAATGCTATTATTGTAAAAAATATGGGCATTATGCCAGTGAATGTAGGAAGAAGCAGCATGATATGAGTAATAGACAAAATGCAAATGTCACTAGAGAAAACATCAGCCAAAATAATGTGTTGTTAGCTTGTAACATGGCTGAAACAAACAGTGAAGACATATGGTTTTTAGACTCAGGTTGCAGCAACCATATGACAGGAAACATAGCCTTCTTTTCTGCTCTAGATCAAAATGTGAAATCAGAAGTCACACTAGGAATCGATAACAAAATTTCTGTTATGGGAAAAGGGGAGGTAAAAATATTTACAAAGCAAGGAGAAAGGAAAACCATAGCAGATGTCTACTATGTCCCTGGAATGAGATGTAACCTCTTGAGTATTGGACAGCTTGTCCATAAGAGGTACAATGTTTTCTTTAAAAATGATGTATGCACCATCATGGACATAGCACCCAGCAAAAGATGCATTGCTGAAGTGAAGATGACGAGGAACATGATGTTCCCTCTTAGAATCAGGACAGATTTGAAAAACAAAAATGTAATTGCAGCAGTTACCCAAGAGGCTTTCCAAAGCGTGCCAAAGGATGAAAATTGGTTGTGGCACTTGAGATTTGGACATCTCAATTTTGGAGGTCTAAACTTGTTAAGCAAAAAAGGAATGGTAAGAGGATTACCATTGATAGAGAAACCGGACAGCCTATGTGAAGGTTGCATTTTGGGGAAACAACATAGAGAAAGTTTTCCATCAGGGAAGAGCATAAGGGCAAAGGCACCCTTAGAAATCATCCACTCAGATTTATGTGGACCAATGCAAGCTCCATCATTAGCAGGCAGCCAATATTTCCTAACATTCATTGATGATTTTACAAGAAAAACTTGGGTATATTTCCTTAAAAACAAAAGTGAAGTGTTTGAAAAATTTAGAAATTTCAAAGCACTTGTGGAAAACCAAAGCGGGCTGCATATAAAAGTTTTGAGAACTGATAGAGGAGGTGAGTATATCTCCAAGGAATTCCTAAGATTTTGTAGAGAAAATGGAATTCACAAACAGTTTACAGCAAGGTACACCCCACAACAAAATGGAGTTGCTGAAAGGAAGAACATGACCATCATGGATATGGCGAGGAGCATGTTGAAGGCAAAGCATTTGCCAAATGATTATTGGGCTGAAGCTGTAAATTGTGCAGTGTATATTTTGCACAGGTGTCCTACAAAAGCAGTGTTGAACAAAGTGCCGGAAGAGGCATGGAGTGGGAGAAAACAAGGAGTCACCCACATGAGAATTTTTGGATGTGTGGCCTATGCACACATTCCAGATCAGCTAAGGAGGAAGTTGGACAGCAAAGGGGAGAAATGCATCTTCATTGGATACAGTGAGGAATCCAAAGCCTACAGGTTGTATATTCCATCCACCAAGAAGTTTTTTGTCAGCAGAGATGTTCAATTCATTGAAGAGGAAGCTTGGGATGGAAGCATAGAGAAGACAGTTAATGTTAAAAACTATTTGTCTCATGATGAAGATGATGAGGAGGTGGCTGAAATACATCCCCAAATAGCGGTGCCAACACAAGGACAACAAGGGACACCATTGAGGATAAATGAGAGTGCTTCTCCAAGCACACCACAAGGAGGAAATTCAAGTGCGTCTTCAAGCACTTGCACACCAAATGAAAGAGGTAAGAAGTTTAGAAATCTAAGTGATATTTATGATGAAGAAATGAATTCCTTATTTGCCTTGTATTGTCATGTTGATGATCTTATTCATTTCGAAGATGCAATTAGAGATATGAAATGGATAGAAGCTATGGATGAGGAGATGAATGCCATAGAGAGAAACAAAACATGGGATTTGGTTGACCTACCAAATGACAAAGAAGTCATTGGAGTGAAATGGGTCTACAAGACCAAAAGCAATGCTGAAGGCAAGATAGAAAGACACAAGGCAAGGCTGGTTGTCAAAGGATACAAGCAGCAGTATGGCAGAGATTATGAGGAGACTTTCGCCCCGGTTGCAAGAATGGAAACCGTGAGAGCAGTGTTGTCCATAGCAGCACAAAACAAATGGAAAGTCTACCAAATGGACGTGAAGTCAGCATTCCTAAATGGAGTGTTAAATGAAGAGGTTTACATTGAACAACCTCTAGGCTATGAGAAGAAAGGTGAAGAGCACAAAGTGTGCAAATTGAAGAAAGCTCTTTATGGGCTGAAGCAAGCGCCACGAGCATGGTACAGCAGAATAGATTCATATTTATTGGATAATGAATTCGACAAATGTGAAGGAGAACCCACCGTCTACATCAAAGAAAAAGATGGTAAAATTTTGATTGTTGTCTTATATGTTGATGATGTTATTTTCACAAATAATGATGATCAGCTCATTGAGAATTTTAAATCAGTCATGAAAGAGGAATTTGAAATGACTGACATGGGTTTCTTGAGATACTTCTTAGGCATAGAAGTAGATCAAAATGAAAAAGGAATTTTTATCTCACAAGCTAGATATGTAAATCAAGTATTGGGCAGATTTAACATGCAAGAATGCAAGGCAGCAATCACTCCCACAGTAATGGGATTAAAACTCAGCAGAGAGGACAGCAGCAAGGATTTTGATCCTAGTTTGTACAAGAGTATTGTTGGCAGCCTTATGTATTTAACAGCAACTAGGCCTGACATTATGTTTTCTGTTAGTTTAATTTCCAGATTCATGGAGAGGCCAAAGGAGGCACATTGGCAGGCAGCAAAAAGAATTTTAAGGTATGTCAAAGGTACCAAAATGTTTGGAATTTTATATACTGTCTCAGAACATTCAGATTTGGTTGGATACACTGATAGTGATTGGGCTGGAAGTGTAGATGATCGGAAAAGCACTTCCGGTTATGTTTTTCATATGGGTTCAGGAGCCATTTCATGGGCTTCTAAGAAGCAGTCCATTGTAGCGTTGTCTACAGCAGAGGCTGAATATGTGGCAGCTACAGCAGCAGCATGTCAAGCAGTGTGGATGAGAAGAATGTTGAGAAGCTTAGGCCAAGAGCAGGCAAAAGCGACAGTGATTTTTTGTGACAATAGCTCAGCTATTGCATTGTCAAAGAATTCAGTGTTTCATAAGAGAACGAAACACATTGATACAAGGTTTCACTACATCAGAGAATTGGTGAACAATGGAGAAATTGTCCTAGAACATTGCAGGACTCAAGAACAGGTAGCAGACATCTTGACAAAGCCTTTGGATCAGAAAAGCTTTGAATTTTTGAGGAAGTGTTTGGGTATGACCGAATGCCCAGTAGTTGAAATTAAAGGGGAGTGTTGAAGTCATAATTCCAACTGCGCAGCCGTACATCGCTCAAACCACCGCAGCAAAACCACAAACCCGCTTGAGGCATATTGGACCGCTCTTTGGTATGGAGTGGTTTCCGTACACAAGGGCTCGATAAAATTTGGTGCAGACGCGTGGCTCTCCCCATACGTAAGCAAACGTAATTTTTCGGGTGCTATTGTTCAGTTATGTAATGCCTCCCGATATTCTCCTCCACCGTTCGATTGTTTCCATCGCTCTCCACCGTCGATTGTCCGAAGCTGCATACAAACCAACATTAAAACATTACGTGGAGTAAAAGCCTTTGGGTTGACCGCCGAAAAGAAATTTAATGAATTAATTTTTGTTCGTAGATAGTAGGTGAGATGTCTCAGTTTTAATTGCACGAACGTATGGAGAATTTAAAGAAAGGCATGGTAAGTTTGTTTTTTTTACGCAATGTAATATTTAAAAAAAAGGAGCTCGTATATTATTTTTTTTGGTTGACTTTTTGTAATATGTGAGAGCTCGGGGGCAGCGAAAAGAGAATAGAGAAAATTTGCACAGCGGTGCATGAACAAAAGAACAGGGGAGCGTAAAAGTATGTTGTGTGTGTTTTTGCTGAGTGGTGGTGAAGCTAGCAGCAGTGGAAAAACCAAGGGAGATGCAGAACAGTGCATAGATCACTCTTTTTTAATGTATTGGATTTGCATTGAAATGCAAAAAGAAAAGAGCGCATAGTTTTTTTATATAAGTGAATGTAATGAAATTTTTACTGTGTATGTAAAAATTTGTTTTACAAGTAAAAAGGGTTTTACAGCAGTAAACCCAGCTCAGTAAATTCTCATGTGGAGACAGAGTAAATGTTTTTGTTGAACGTATTTTTGGTGAATCCCTCTCAGCAAAGAGGATGAAATTTGTATCAGACAGTTTGTTTTAATCAATAGAAATGTTTTTATGGTGGTGAAATACTCTGTTCCTCAGTAAATTTTTTTAAACATTGCCTCTGTAGAGTTTTTATTTGTGTGTTTTTGGGATTTTATCAAAAAAATCCCCAACAAACTTAAATCTGTAACGTTGAGAGCTGTGATGACAGGCCTCTGCAGGCCAGCGCAATTCATTAAGTCGAACTTGTGAAGAAGAGGGCAAAGTAAAAGAAAACGGACTAAAGAGTCATCTGTCATTTTGGTGCCGATAAGGGTGCACTGAGTGAGAAGGTTGAATCCAACAAAATCACTTGGAAAATCTGTGAGATTATAATTGCACAGCGTGAGGGAAGTGAGACGAGTGCATGAGAAAAGGGCCGGCGGCGGGATTTCCATGTTGTAGGAACATTTGAGACAAAGGCGTTGCACATTCTTTCTGGATACGCACTGCAACCATTCACATAGGGTTTGGCGCCTAAACTCACAGAGCACGGGATTCCAAGAGTTAGTAATGTGATTGGAGAGTAAAAAGCTGTGCAGATCCGAGGAATGGGAGCGCAATATGTGGGATATTATGTTTTCCAGCGCTGCCATTGAGAGGCGGTCGGTTTTGGGAGGAGGGAGGAGACCCGGTGGTGTGAGAAGAGCGGGGGTGAGGACGAGGTGGGGCATTTCTGTGTAAAGTAATCTCCAACGTGTAGAGAGGATGGAGCACCTGACTGCATCTCGAATGGGGAGTCTGGAGAGGATGAGGGAAAGGAGGCCGTCGGGAAGTGCAGACAATCTATCGGCCATCACCATAAAATTAACGCAGAGACAGATTTGAGCCCTCAGCGATGAAATATTTATTAAAGGCTTGAGAAAAAGATAGTAGCTATTTGGGTTAGGGTAAGGAACGAAACGCATATTTATAAGATGTCAAATCAATGCTGACTTTTTTTAGTATATTTTATGTTTTAATTTCTGTGAATAATATTTAAAGTATATTTTATATTTAGTTGGGATGTAAGTTAATAAAAATAGTAAATTTGAGTAAATTTTATTTTTAATTTTTGGGAATGATATCTAAAGAATATTTTATAATTTTTTTCTGGGAGTTTTTAATAAAATTAATATTTTGAGTGTATAAAAATAGTGTTTTTTATTTAGGATTTAATGATATTTTAGACTATTGATTAACTATAACAATAACATCCAGTGATAGTTAGTGTTTTTCTTTTAAGATTTAATGATATTTTAGACCATTAATTAACTATAACATTTAGTGATAGTTTATTTGTTCTTCTCATTTTTTTTTGATAATTCAGTTATGTTTGAGTTTTTAAATCATTAGCTAATTATAATATTTAATGATAATTTAATTAATGATATTTGTTTTCATTATTTTTGTACAATTTAGTTATGTGTAAGTTTTAAATCAAAATTAATTATAAGATTTAATAATAATTTATTTAAGATATAGCCTAATTAATAGATGAAATAGTTTTTTTGACATTTTTTCTCATTAATTTTAACCAAATTTTGGTAAAGATTTTTAAATTGTTTTAATTGAATTAGGTGAAAAGTTTTATTTCTACTATAAGCTAGACTAGGCCTTTATTTAAAAGTGGTTGTTCTTACTTTTGGTTTCACTGCTTACTTATGTATAAGTTTTCTTTAAAAAAATAAGCTATTTAATTCAGAGGAACTTTAAGATAAGTGGCACCTATGCCTTTGTCTTTCTCTTAGTAAAACTAGTTGAAAATCCCATAGTAACTCTAATGACAACTTTGCCATGAGCTTATATATTTAAATTTTATTATTTTTTAAGTGATATGGTAAAATTTAATGGATTGGTTTAAATATATAATTTTTAATGATAATTATTACTTAAATTTAAATGTGAAATTATAATATTTTAGTTTTCAAATTATATTTTTAAATATAGAAATAGATTGAAACCCTTATTCAAAGAGAACTCTGAATCTTATAAGGTAAAAATTTATTTTTTTCCTAAAGTTTTAATTAAGTTTTGAATATGAATTAAATAACAATTTGATTGAGAAAAATTTTTAAAATCAGATACTTGAAATATTAAATATTTAAATTTTAATCTTTTTATTAAAAACTTGTTATTTTTTTTTATTAAAATTATATATATATATAATTCAGTAAAATTTCTTAATCACATTTTTTTTAAAATTTTAATTATCCACATTAAATAGGTAATTGATTATAGTATTGAATACATTGAAGTGTTCTATGATTTAATCACTCTCTCTCATCCTCACAAGATGAAGTTTCTTATGAAGAAACAACTTGTTGACTAGTTATTTTGACTTTCCTTTTGAGTTTCTCCAAATCCACCATCAACATTCTAGTCAGAGTTGTTTTGGGTTGCATTATGATCCACTACTCTCGATCCATAAGGAGATCTTCCATTTGAAGCTTCTAGAGATCAAAATTCTAGTCATTAAAATAATCGACCTCAATTCTTGTACCATACATCCTTCTTTAACTAAAGTTCTATCTTAAGACTCCCACTTGAACAAGATTATGTCAAATCCAATCAAGAATGTAATTCTTGAAAAGATCTAGGTCCAATATTTGAACCTTTAATGGTAGAGGTGTCCCCCTATAGCCAATATATGCTACATGATACTAGATGTTAGATGCCATACATCGGATTTACAAATTTGACATTGAACTATGGAAGTACTAATTTATCTTTAATTATCTTGAACAATCTTTACATCCAATTACATATTCAACTAACACCATGGGGGCTTCATTAGGGATCAATAACATACCAAGTGAGTTCATATTAGGGGATATATATTAAGGAAAAAATGACATAATATATTGAGCATATATTAGGGGGTAAAGGGTTTTATATTGGTAGGTATAAAAATGGAGCCCAAAGTTAATGAAAAAATGGATAGCTACAATATCTAGTGAAAGTAGGGTTTTTTTTAATTGGGTAGGTGCAATGGGTTCGTATTGGTAGGGGGTTAAGTAATGTGTCTTTTAGAGGTATTTCCCAATATGTATTCAAATTAGGGGTATTATTTAGTATGCCATGAATGCATGTGATATGCCAGAGATTCATTGAGTGAAGCTCACGTGCTAGACACATAAACCAATGTGCTCATGCATCACCTAAAATTGATCAATTATGAGATCTTCACTATTCTTCATTACCCTTACATTTTTCTCTATTTATAAGCATCAAAAACCTAATTTGTAACTCTCAAATTACGTACAAATGGTTGAATGTCATTGTTCAAGATCCTAGGAATATTAGGATTCTTAACCATTTCTGTCATAATTTGATTGTATTTGATTTCCATTCAATCACCAATCTCAATTGGCTATACTCACACTTGGCTGTAATTGGTCTTGACTGCTCCAATCAGCTATCAGCTTCCATTAGCTACCAGACTACCCATTGACTTTGATTGTATTTCCTATCCTTGACTCGACAAACAACTAGTTCTTGAATTGAATGTCAAACCATTAGCTCGACTAAACCATCCAATCAATTCTTAGTGACAAGACCATTGAGGTTCATCCATAGTCAATTCATCTGACTACCCAGTCAGCTAATTGAACTTGAGTGAACTCAAAGAATATAAACCTCCACTTACCATGTAAACTATTTGATTGAAGTGTAATGGAGCCACTGGTGGTCAATTGAAAGGTGTAATTTTTCTTACCACATAAAGTTAATTGTAATACCCTTAGCTTGAGCCCCTAAGGTCTTGTAAATGTACATGTGATACTTAAGATGGTGAGATGTTATGTGTTAATTAGGCTAGTGCGTTAAGTTCTATTGAGGTCAACATGCCTTTCTGTGTATAGATGTGTTAGACCAGTGGGCCAATAAATTAATGTGTTTTGACACGATGATGCCTATGTGGTCACACCAAAGAGCTTGTGTATTAAAAGGCTAGTGAGTTTGGAATATGTAATGTGTAAGGGCACACGCAATAATAAATGGTATCATGGCTATAGACTATGGTACAGAACTAGTGTGGGGGGCTAAGAATGCACAAAAAGAGAATGGTGAGGTGACCGAACCCAAACATGGTTCCTAAACCAAATAATTACTATAGTTATAGTATTCCTAAAGTTACTTTTAGAAATAATACTTAAATATTATAATCCTAGGCTATAAATAAAAGGTAAAGTAAGGAGAATAGGGCACACTTAACTTCCATTTCCATCAGGAACCACGAGGGGATGGTTATGGACTTGGTTTTGGGGAGAACTAGAGGGTCCCTAACTATTGTACCTCGAGGAACCTAGGTGGGGCTAGGTACAAGTACGCTTCTCAGGGTGCCTTAGGAAAGGTTGGAGCCCAAGAGGGATAAATGTAGGGATAGGTTTCCTTGTATGGGCCTGGATGACCCCTAAAGATCCTTGAGGGAAGTGGTAACTCCTAGGAGCCCCACGGCTCTAAGATATCCTTTGTCAGCCAGATGGAAACCATCAAGGGTGTTGGAAAACTTGGTGGACTGTAGGTGTATAGAAGGGGGTGCACTACCTTGGGTTGTGTGGGTTGATGGGGGATGTGAGCCTATTGGTTTGAGGTTTCTGGGGTTTGGTACCTTGGCCCTGTTCATATTTAGCATTGGACATGTACTTATCTTGGACAACCATTGGTGTTGTGGAGTCATGACCCTAGCTCAAGGGTGATCTGTTGCTGAAAGAATTGGAAAAGCATAGTCTATTGCCGGGTGTTATGTTTAAGGTTTGTAGCCTATTGATGGATTTATCAGATAAGGGAGTGTACTTTGTTGTTATATTTTATGAGTTTTGTGCACATTGTTATCTTTTTTGGTCATGTTATACACATACATTTGGTTACCTTATCGGTATCAAGGAGAGTGCCATTGCCTCAATGAGATGGTTAGGGGTGTTACAAGTGGTATCAAAGTCTAGGCTACAATATTGAGCTTGCAAAGTGTAGAGACAAATAAGATAAGTAAGATGGTTAACAAAATTTACAAATTGTTTGACAAAATGTTGAAATATACATAAATCCTATGAAAAATATTTCAATTGTTTTAGGTGATTAGAGCAATCTTATAGTGTGATATTGGCTAAACGCTATGTATGAAATATTTTTTTTATACCACATGGTGAATCGGTAACTGTCTAGCCTAATCTAGGAGAGACCTAGGATCAAACCTGGACGCTGCCACTATAACACCAAGAGCATAACCAATCACCTGCAAATCAGTTATTTGGTTACCTTATCGGTATCAAGGAGAGTGCCATTGCCTCAATGAGATGGTTAGGGGTGTTACAAGTGGTATAAAAGTCTAGGCTACAATATAGAGCTTGCAAAGTGTAGAGACAAATAAGATAAGTAAGATGGTTAACAAAATTTACAAATTGTTTGACAAAATGTTGAAATATACATAAATCCTATGAAAAATATTTCAATTGTTTTAGGTGATTAGAGCAATCTTATAGTGTGATATTGACTAAACGCTATGTATGAAATATTACAATTGAAAAATATTACAATCAAAAGGAAACAAGTTATTAATGCTCCTTTTGTATATAGAATATTGCAATCGAAAGACAAACAAGTTAGTAGTGCCCCTTTTGGAACAAACACTTCAATATTAAACCAGGTGAACCCTCCAAAGTGCTTTGGCGAACAACCATATTGACCCAAATTCTTGTTTAGCACAAACTCATTTAACTTCATTGAGAGGATAGCAAAGTGGATTCCACTATAGATTTTGTTATCCCCAAGGCTGTTCGAATTCAAATCTAATGACACACTTCTCTTTTGGCTGTTTGAGGAGGTGTTTGAGGGAGGCTTTCGCGTCTGTGTTGCCAATACCCAACGTCTGGATATCTAGATCCAATACCCATTTCCTAAATTAGTGTAAATCTTAGTGTCAAGTTTGATACATTCATTGCGTATCCATCCAACCGTAATTGGGCCTCTACGGTAGGCCAATTTTCATAATCTATCCATTGAAGTAGCTATTGGGCTTATGCGGGCTTATGCAATAGGACGATATTTGTCGTGTATCCGTTGAATAGGTTATTAAGTTTCTGGAATAACTTTGATATCCATCGTGTATCCATCTGCCCAGATATTGGGTTTCTGTAATAGGCCAATATTCATTATCTACACATTGAAAGAGCCATTGGGTTTCTGCAATAAGGTGAAATTAACCGTGTAGCTATCCAGTCAGGTTTTGGGCTCTTGAGCAAACCCAAGATTTCATTGGAGCCGTGGGAAGATGGTTTCCAAAGTAGATGATGATTGACTATTTGTCTAAGGTGGTTCTAATTGGGTATTCTGGTATTGGTAAGTCCAATCTTCTTTTCAGATTTACTTGAAATGAATTTATCCTGGAGTCAAAGTCTACAATCGGGGTGGAGTTTGCAACACGAAGCATTAATGTTTATGGGAAAATGATCAAGGCGCCGATATGGAACACCTTTGGTCAGGAAAGTTCTGTGTTGGGAGATTGAGTATGCATGCCAAAATTTTGAAAGAATTCCTGAGAGAACTGTGGTATCGTGTATGCTAAAAATGGGTAGATATATCGAACAAGTGCAAGACAAGGAGGTGCTCAGCTTGTGCAAGAAAATGCATTTTGTAGTTGTGAAGCTGGAATATATAACCTTCTGTATTATCCTTGGTATTTCTCTAGGCTGAATGCTCCAGATCAGAGCAGCTGTCTCTACAGTTACATTATCAGAATTGGGTTTGAGGTGGATATCTTGTTAGGACTACACTGGTTAGAATGTATGCCAAGTGTTTGAAAAATTGTCTTAATGAAATTTAACCCGATGAAGTGGCTTGATTGCAAGCTATGCATATAATGGATTTTCTGGGGAGGCCTCGAGAGGCTTTAGTTAGATGCAGCACACAGGAGAATGGAAGATGCATGCTTATTGATTGATCAAATGCCATACGAGATGTGATCTCATGAACTTCGTTGATTGTAGGGTATATTGGACACGGGTATGATCACGGTTCCTTGGATATCCATTACAAAATATAAAGAACTGGAATTCAACTTGATCGAGCATGTATACAAACTGTGAAAAGATTGAAAAGGTATGATTAGAAACCTTAGGCTTTGAAATGGTGTGATTATGTCCCCACACACTCACCTCCAAATCCCATATAGTCACATATTGAAAATAGGATTGCAGGATTTTGTTGGAAATTACATGGTCATGCACTCTTCTGCAAATTGACATGATACTTGGTCACGTACACGTCTGCAAAATATTGATGCCGGAGCATCCCTGGATTACTTGCTATCGTCCATAAAAAAGAAACAAAAAATCTCCCCTAAACTATCTCCCTGGATTTCTTTGTTACAGCGTTTGTGGTTGTTTCATCTCACCTAAACAATCCGAGCCTACGTAGCTAATTCTTAGCTTTCACTTAACTCCTGGAAATCGTTGGTAATAAGAGTGCGAGAGAAATATGTTTTGATTTCTTGTTGCATTAAACATGAAGGCCAATGGTTTTAAAGAAATGTGGATGCCTAATTTTATTTTATTTTTACTATAAAAGGGATAGATTTCCTTTTTCCAATGAGAAAATATTTCTGAACATGGTTTCCTTTAATGAGTGAGACAACGGATATTTTTTATGGATGCTGAGTGGTTGATGGCTATTTTTTTGCTAGAGGCAGAGGATGGATTGGGAAAATAGAAAGACACCAATGTGCTGGGTATTGATGGCTATGTGAGAGATTGGGCATTTCTAGGTTGCTGGATAGAGCTACGTCAAATTGTTTGAAGCACTGGTCAAGGGGAAAATCAGTTTTTTTTCTTCCATTTCTGTGTCAGAGAAATTGCTTTTTTTTATAATTTTCAGTCAACAAATATCGTTGTGTATTAATACAAGTGATCATCAATATTGTTGAATCCAATCTTAATGGTGTGTTTATATCTAACATTACAGTGCTGGTGTGAATTTTTTTTTGTTCAGATGTAGCATTACAGTGCCGGTGTGAACAATAATTATTGTTTAGATCTAACATTACAATGCTGGTGTGACCAAATTTATTATTGTGCATTTCACTTCCCCAATGAATTAATAATTACTGCTATATTTTCTTGTGGCTCTGCTTTTGGTGGATATGTTGTGTATGGATTTGTAAATTGAAGGAAGAGAGGAAGTATATGGTGATCTCTTCTCTGTGGAAGTTGATGATTTGGAAGGTAATCTAAGTGAAACATCTAAGGCACCAGAAAAATAGTGTATGTGTCATCTTTATAACTAGGCATGCAGCTGAAAGAGCTTTTACCCATGGTAGATCTTGCCGAGGACACAACTTGCAGCTTTCTTGGGTAATGCCCCCAATAACACTTAATCATTTCAGTTTAGACGTTGCTGCTTCTCAGATTTATAAAGGCTTTTGTAATGGGGCCATTACAGTTAGGAAGGACTCCTGTATTAGAGTAGCTAGTGTTGAAAAGGATTCCTTTAGCAAAGTATTTCAAATTCAAACAGAAACATATGTTGAGCAAAATGTTGTTTTTAATGGTGGTAGCAATATAGACAATGTAGTTGAAAACTTTATGGAGGGTGTGGGAATGCAATCACAAATATAAATGAAGGAAACCATTCTAATCCATAATGTTTATCACCCTAGTCACAAGAAAATAATGCATTGGTTAAATTGGATGGTAGCAGAAGCAATAACAGTTATTTTTTCCCAAATATACCTTCCTACTGGTGTTCTGTTGCAAGTTGCAGATGTATTTTCTCGAGGACTGATAAGCTTTATCTGCATAAGTGCAACTCTTAAGTTGTGGGAGTCTCTGAGCATGAGTGAATCTAGGTCCACAACTTTGTCAAATCCTTTCCTTTGCTACAGGTTTTAATGGAAAGCATCTCATCTTTTTATGCATCTTGTGGTCTTGGAGTTGTCTTCCAAGGATGCATTTGTGAAATTAGATGCTATTTGTGGATACAATATGTTGATTACCCACATGAAGGAATTATTTTTATCAAGAAGTGAGGGAGGCCAAACTTATTTCTCTTCTAAAATTTGCTTTCCATCTCTAATCTGAATATGGGGAGCAGGGTTTGAATATCTTTAGGCGCATGCAAGGAAGAGAGATCATAGCTTAACCATTTGACCTTCTTCAACATCCTTGGAATTTTCTCTGCCCTTGTATTTATAAAGAATGGAATAAGTAAATCATTTGCAGGGTAAGTCTTGTTAGAAAATATAAATAAGCAGCTTATTATATCTTATTTTCTTAACCTTGATACTTTCTTGTGAATCTTAGTTATCTTCTTTATGATCTTTAGTTAGATCTATTCATAAAACAATATCAAGAAACTGCAACAACAAAAGAGGACACAGATATAGGTTCTCATCCATGGAAAAATGTTAAAATTGGCAACTAGGGCCAAACTTCATGTGGGTCATCTTATTTACGGCAGCTGATATTTTTCTTGGATTCCTCTCATCGAGAGGGGTAGGATTGATCTAAAGATCATCTGATTCCGATAAGTAATAATGGCGATATGAATTTATTTGTGTTATGGGACAATTCGTCAAGGTCGGCCAGCAACTAAATAATAAATTGCCCCCACTTGTGCTCCATGTTTTGGTATAAATACAGGTGCCTTGCAAGTCATTTAAACACACAACTCTCTTGAGATTTCTTTTTCTCCACTTGCTTTGCGTTTTAGTGGAAAGAAGAATCTCTAAGGGAAAAACACAAGTCTAGAAGAATACCCTATACGCAACAAAAGAAGGATGCCCTAGCCATTGTCATAACGAAGCCTAGCTGCAGGTCTTGTGAAGGTTTGGCCACAGGTCAAAGGGAGATCTGTCCACTATTTAAGGGAGCTTTGATAGCCCTAATATTGGAGCCCTAGCCGCAGTCTACTCATAGACTAATGCAGTCCTATCATGCTCTAACCGCAGGTCATATCAAGCCCTAACTAAACACAGTCATGCCCTAATCCATATGCTGTTTTGGAAGGTTTTGAGACAGCCCTTAGACGCAGCAAAAGGGATGCCCTGGCCACAGTAAAGAGGCTCACGCAACCCAAAAGGCTCCTATACGCTACCCATAAAGGCTTCTATACACTGCCCTAATCTATACAAAGCAAGGAAACCCTAACCACAACAAGAGAAGAGCCCTAGTGACAGCGTGAAGAGTGTTTGGGTGTTGGCAAGTGCTGTTAGTTAGGCTTCTAGATGCCACAGACGTGTTAGGGAGATAGGTAAAAGCGTTGAGCCTAAATCTTCCTCAAAGGGGCAACATGGAGGGCATCATCTTTGTGGAGAACAACAACAGTCATTAAGTGCAATTCTGGGCCAGTTTTGATGGGCTGTTAGGGATTGCGGTTCGTACCCTAACGAGTCCCAGAATTGTAGCAATGCACAATAAGTACATCAACATAATGATGTGATAGGTGGCAACATGATGAAGGCAACATGGTTCAGTGTGGTGGAGCAATGGGACAACATGGTAATGATGGACATATAGCAGCAACAAGAATGTATTGCAGCAACAGGATGATGAAGTATTGCAATAGCAGGATGATGAGTATTGCAGCATGCATTTGGGTGTAGCATAGTGCAATGAAGAGCTCAGCATAGTGCAACATGAGGAGATGCAATACAGTGATGGGTACAGTCATGATTAGTGAAGCATGATGAGATGCAGCATAGTGATGATGGGTGCAGCATGGTGCAACACAGTGAGGTGCAACATGATGATGATATGCAACACAATGATAGGTGCATCATGGTGATGGAGTCACCTTGGAGAATCAGTTGAAGCAACATGTCTTCAACTAAGTTTAGCTACCTCATGTATCATCTTCTTAGAGATGATCTATGCTCTTATTTAAATAAGTCAAAGCGTTGACTTTTGTTGTATATGTACTATCTCTCTCTCTCTGCTGAACTATTGAAGAACATATAAGAAGAATTGATCAAGGGTTTCCCCACATTAGGGTTTGTCCCTAGCTAGCGCCACATCTTGTGTCCTCTTGTCTTGGCTTGTCTTCTGCAATTTATGCTTATATTCTATCTGCAATTTACTATTACGCTGATGTGATTGCTAATCTAGAAAAGATATTGAGCTAACTTTGAAAATTGAAATAAATTGCTCTAAGCATAGAACACACCTAAAATTAACATGGTATCAGAGCCGAGGTGAAGACAAATCCCAACCAAGAGTGAAAGAGCAATCACCGAAGACAACTGGGAAAGGACAAAAGGCTCAATGCGTTCCTCATCCCTCTTCAAATTCACCAAGGGTGAAGTCAAAGCAGAGAATATTATCCGAGTGGCGCAGTGGAAGCATGTGATGGCCTACCTAAATATCACTTCAATGAGAAGTCTGGATCTAAGGGTGGAAGGAAAGGAAGATGCCTTGCTTGCAATAAGTTCGGCCATTATGCGAAGGAGTGTCCAAATGGTAGGGGCACATCACTTCATAAAGATAACAATCATTCCAGGGACATCTTCAATGATCAGAAGAATGATAGGTAATGCAGGTCATCAAGGAAATAGTCGACTCTTCAAAGAAAGCAAGGAACCCCAGGATGAAGAATCAAATGTTGTTTTTGATAAGATAAAGAAGCATTATCTTATATTGGCCCTCTCCTCCAGTCTCTTTGGGAATCTGGCTTATTGATAGTAGTGCGTCAAGGCACTTCATCAGATAGAAGGGTGCTCTCTCTAATTTGGTAGATATGGAAACAATCATGGGATTATACTTGGAGTCAATGCCACCTATCCCGGAAAGGGTGTAGGGAATGCTACCTCTCAATTGTATGAGGGTAACTTGATTCATTTAAAGTAAGCTCTTTATGTACCTGATCGCAAGAAGAACCTAGTGTCCATTTCTGCAATGGAAGTCAAAGGTTTCAAGGTGGCATTCATCGATGGAAAGGTATGTGTTGAAAATAGAATTTTCAAAGATGCTTTTATCCTTGAGTTTAGGATTGGCAATTTATATCAAGTTGCAGGAAGTCCATTGGGGACCATGTCAGTTGACACATCTCATCTATATCACCGGAGGTCTGCTTATTATGGGGCCCTACCCGATATAAGTCAGATGGTGACAGGGATGCCTAAATTCAAGAAGAGTATGAAGGCACATGTCTGAGAAGTACCAAAGGAAAATCTTACAAGGGGACCATTCCCCTCATGTAGTAAATCCATAAGTTTGGAACAACCTGAGGGGTTTGAGATTCATGATCAGAAATCTCATGTATGCAGGTTGAAGAAAGCCCTCTATGGCTTGAAGTAAAACACCCCGGGCTTAATATGAGAGGATTGGTAGTTGTCTGATGAAGCTGAGATTCACTAGGAGTGAAGCCGATCCAAATCATTGCTTGAAGGTTGTGGATGATAGACCTCTTATATTGGCACCTTATGAGGATGACCTCTTTCTGACAAGTGCAGACCCTCTCATTTGCAAAAGTAAGAGGGAGTTGGATTCCGTATTTGGAATGGTGAACTATAAGCCCGTGACTACCTCAATGGATATTCACTTTCAGAAGTTATGTGGTAGGGATGCAGGACCTGATTTGGGAAATGCCTTTGAGTTTCATAAACTCATTCTAACATTGATGTTCTTGGTGAACTCCCGTCTGGATATATGTTTTGTAGTTAGCATGTTGAGCTCATATATGTAGAAATTTCACTTGTAGTTCAACTGATATATGCAATATACTAAAGCATAAAACGAGATCTACTTCTACCATAAACTTTGCGGAAGCTTAATCACATATGAGCAGTATCAAACATGAATAGATATAACTGAGAATGAGAAGCAATCACACATAACACAGAAGATATAATCTGGGGAAAGCAACAACCTAAAACCCTAACTCTGTATTATCATACAAGTGGAAATCTTGTTCAAGTTACAAAAAGAATCAGCTCAAAAGCTATCCTGCTCTCTCTGTAATCAAATAATGATGCTCAGAGACTGAATAGACATAGTATATATCCTCCTCAAGTCCTCCAAGCCTCTTATTTCTTTGCGCAATTTTTCTTGGGGTTCAGTGAAGCCACATGTGTGAATTGGCCTCATCACACTCACTGAACAGGAAGATGTAACAACACAATTCTCAAGGAAAGAATTCCTTTTGCATGGAAGGAATATTCACCAAGGAATATACACTGTCCCTCCTCTGATCTCAACTGGGTCTCTATCTGAACTGACATGCATGAGTTATTTATGAGAGAATATTCAGTTATCTGAAGTGCAACAGTTACATGCATGCAAGCATTAACTAACTGAACTCACATTAATTTAAACAAACTGTTTAAATCAATCTAACTGGACTTGACTCAATTAACTGAGCCAACTAATTACAACTCAAATTAGAACTCATCCTTATCTCTTTAACTGATAGATAAATTCCTCAATCAATGGAGAAACTATTGCATGTCTTCACATAGACTTCATGTTTTATTTTTCACAACTAATTAACTCATGGTGAATTAATTAATTTATTTTCAAACAACGGTTAAGTTTAAATTCGAATTTTACTTCACTATTTTAGTTCAGGGACTAACTAAAATAGGAATTTATCCCGGACTAGTAAAAATAGCTCATGGTGAATTAATTAATTTATTTTCAAACAGCTGTTAAGTTCAAATTCGAATTTTACTTCACTATTTTAGTTCAGGGACTAACTAAAATAGGAATTTATCCCGAACTGCTAAAAATAGCAGTGCTATTTTTAGCACTTCTATTTTTCATTCCCTCTTGCTCAATCCAGCACTGGTACCCGAACTACTATTTATAGCAGTGCTATTTTTAGCACTTTTATTTTTAGCATTTCTTGTGACCATTTTCAACACTCCCTCTCAACAAGAAAGGTATTCAACTCGAACCTGATCCTGTACCTTTGGAATGTTTTGCATGCAACACTTCTACCAAATGTAGTTGCTCCAACAACTCTAGAAACAAAAAAAACTCCCAACTGACCTCTTTGTTGGGCTAGAAACATACTCTAATGCTGAAGCTCTACCTGTCGTTGACAAGTGCTCCCTCTCTGACCTCTGAGTTGCTACAAAACTCCATGCATCTTGCATCGTTGCACACTTCTCTATGCCATCCTGCACTGGTGAAACACTCCTGTGCCTCTTGCATTGTTGCAGTCTGCTAGCTCTACATTGTCTTAGGATTCCTGCACTGTAGCTCTCTTTGTCGCTCCATTTGCATCTGCCTCTACCTACTTAGCGAGTCCTGCTACTCCTCGTCGGGGCTCCTGTAGCAAGGTCTAATCCAAGATGTTGGGTACCTCAAGGATCCTACCCCCATTTCAGCCTTTTTGGAACGATCACTTCACATCGCCCCACCTCCCACCTGGAGGTATGGTTGCATGTGATCCCTCTGCCCACTTGGCTCGAAATCCCCCCCTACTGGAGGTCTCTGGATGAATGGATGCTTCCACTCGATCTCCTCTCAACTTCTCTAGTTGTGGCTTCTCCACAATATCCTAAAGCTACTTCACCAACTGTGGCTCCTCCACAATTGTCTGAGACTTCTTCTAGCGCTGCATGTTGAGAGGTAATGTACTCTCTCTCTCTCAACCACCAATTCTCCAACAGTTGCCTTGCTCCTCAAGGATTTGCATGCATCTTGAACCTCAAGAGCATACACGTTCTTAACCCGTGAATTGATCTGCTTCACCTGTCTAGTTGTGATATGTCGAAGGAAAACCTTTCCCTTACTAAGTACTACATCATAGCCTTTGTCTTTCAGCATCGAGATCGACACCAAATTTCTCTTCAGTCTTGGTACATACTTGACATCGGTCAAGGTAATGCGAGCTCCATGCTCCCTCTGAAAAAAAACCGTGCCTACACTTGAGACACTATACTTTTCATCATTACCTATCGCTATGAGTATCTGGTGATCTTTCTCCTCCAAAGTATTGAACAAACTTTTGTCGCCGGTCATGTGGAAAGAAGCTCCATTGTCAAGAAACCAACCACTTCTCACCATGGATGAAACCATGCATGCGAATAGTGTGAAATCCAACTCGAACTGTGAGGCAAGAGCCTCACCTTCTAATCCTTCCAAGGATCCCTTCTTGGATTTCTTCAGTGGACAATTTGTAGCAAAATGGCCCACCTCATGACAATGAAAGCATCACACTTTCGATTTGTCAAACTTCTTCCCACCATGGGAAGAACTCAAATTGGAATGAGAATCCTTCTCCTTCCCTTTCTTTGCCTTACTCGCTAAGGTGCAGTTTTCTTCATCCTTCGTGGATGAAGAACCATCTCTGGTGCTTCTCCTTATCTCCTTTTGCATCAGATCCGACCAAAGTTGTTCCCAATCTGGCAGTTTCTTTCTTCCATTAACCAAGTCTTGGTAGCTATGCCAGCTTTTAGGAAGACCGAGGAGAGAAAGACTCACCATGTCATCATCCGCTATCGTGATCCCTACACTACCAAGCTCATCCCTGCAGGTGGTGAGCTTGGTCAGATAAATAGATATCGTATTGCCCTTTTCACACTTGATTTTCCGAAGCTTGTCTTTCAACACCAGCTTCCTCTGATCGCTATTGTTTTGATATAAATCTTTCAATGTTTTCCACATTGAAAATGGAGTCTCCTTCCCATGGAGGCTCGAGACAATGTGGTCTCGAACTCCCTCCAAGAGGATTCTCCTTGCTCTAGCCACATATTTCTTCCATTCCACCAATTCTTGGGCATTAGCTGATGGGGGCTTGGGGACTTCTTGATTAATGATGTCCTTCAGCACGTTGTCTTCTAATACCGCTTCCATGCCTTCCTCCCAGGCTATATAGTTTGAGCTGCCATCAAGTGCATACTCAAGCCTCAAACCATTAACTGCCATTGATGAAATTTGAGATGTGATAAGAACTTGATATCTATATCAGGGACACTAAACTTCATACTTCTCTCTCTTTTGTATACAATTCTTTGCTTGATTCACCTTTGCTCTGATACCATGTAGAAATTTCACCTATAGATCAACTGATATATGCAATATACTAAAGCATAAAACTAGATCTACTTCTACCATAAACTTTGCGGAATCTTAATCACACATGAGTAGTATCAAACATGAACAGATATAATAGAGAATGGGAAGCAATCACACATAACACAGAAGATATAATTTGGGGAAAGCAACAGTCTAAAACCCCAACTCTTTATTATCATACAAGTGGAAATCTTGTTCAAGTTACAAAAAAAATCAGCTCAAAAGTTATCATGCTCTCTCTGCAATCAAACAATGATGCTCACAGATTGAATAAACATAGTATATATCCTCCTCAAGTCCTCCAAGCCTCCTATTTCTTTGCGCAATTTTTCTTGGGGTCCAGTGAATCCACATGTGTGAATTGGCCTCATCACACTCACTGAACATGAAGAAGTAACAACGCAATCTCAAGGAAAGAATTGCCTCTGCATGCAAGGAATATTCACCAAGGAATATTCTAGCAACTGATAGTACACTATCCCTCCTCTGATTTCAACTGGGTTTCTGTCTAAACTGACATGCATGAGTTATTTATGATAGAATATTTAGTTCTCTAAAGTGCAGCAGTTACATGCATGCAAGCATTAACTAACTGAACTCACATTAATTTAAACAAACTGTTTAAATCAATCTAACTAGACTTGACTCAGTTAACTGAGCCAACTAATTACAACTCAAATTAGAACTCATCCTTATCTCTAACTAATGGATAAATTCATCAATCAATGGAGAAACTGTTGCATGTCCTCACATAGACTTCATGTTTGATTTTTCACAACTAATTATCATGGTGAATTAATTAATTTATTTTCAAATAGCTGTTAAGTTCAAATTCGAATTTTAATTCACTATTTTAGTTCAGGGACTAACTAAAATAGGAATCTATCCTAAACTTCTAAAAATAGCAATGTTATTTTTAGCACTTCTATTTTTCATTCCCTCTTGCTCAATCCAGCATTGGTACCCAAACTGCTATTTATAGCATTACCGTCTTTAACACTTCTATTTTTAGCATTTCTTTTTGCCATTTTCAACAATATATGGTTGAGCCTCACTAGATTAATGCCAAGAATCTTCTGAGATATCTTCAGGGCACAATGTCTCATGGATTGAGATACACTGCTGGAAATGTGAAGCTGCATAATTATTCGAATGCTGACTGGGTAGGCAATGTGGAGGATTGCAAGAGAACTTCTGAGTGTTGGTTCTCTTTGGGTTTTACTACGATATCCTAGATGAGCAGGAAGCAAAAGTCGGTTTCTTTGATCACTGCTGAGACCCAATACATAGCTACAAGTATGACCTTGTGTGAAATTGCCTAGTTGTGGAAGCTCTTCAATGAGATGTTTGGACACATGTTGGATACCACCACGATCTTCTGTGACAACTAGAGGGGAATTCGATTGTTGAAGAATCCCGTATTCTATGATCTCTCCAAGCATATAGACATCAGGTACCACTTTATCTGGGATATGGCACATCGATGAGCAAGAAGGCTCCATCACATTTGGACTAATGTGCAGCTCGCCGACATTCTGTTGAAGCGTCTGGGAAAGGTCAAATTTGCGACTTTTTGAGAACGACTAGGAGTTGTGGAGAGACTCTCTTATAAGGGTCCTATATGATATGGACATTGAGCTCTGGGAGCTTCGGGGGGCTTCAGGGTACATCGTGGAGTGATAAACAACCATAGGGTGAGTGGTCCAACCTTCCCCTAGTGGTTTGCTATGTAGGAAGGATGAGTGGTTCATCTTTCTCCTATCGAGGCACAATCATAGGGTGAGTGGTTCAACCTTCCCCTAGTGATTTGTTGTATACAAGGTGAGTGGTTCAGCGTTCCTCTGGGATACCCCTTGCAACATGTAGGCAGGATGAATGGTTCATCCTTCTCCTACTGAGATATTCTACCCATGCAGTTTGGGACTCATGGGAAGTACCTCTCATCTGGCCAATGAGTAGGGAAATGAGGATAGGGATCATAGTAGTATCGATGGACGCATTGTGTTACTACCATACTCCCTATGTTAGGATCATATTGATTTGGGATTTGTTAGCACCTAAATCTGCCTTAGGCTGAATGAAGGCAAAAATTAGGGTAACCACAAACCACGCTCAGTCTGGTAGCTAGCCCTACCAGAGCAGGAGAGGGCTCTCTCCGAGTCACGCTCAGCTAATGGATAGGCAAAATGGTCTGATATGACTTACTATGCAATATTTACCTTAGGCTAGTAAGTGAAAATGGATTTTGGAAAAGATTTTATGAAGTGACCGAGCTTCTGGGATGTATATGTGACTGGCGCTTAACAAAGAACAGAGAAATGAAAATGAAGGCACAGATTATTCCGTGAGGCAAGGTAGGCGGCAAGCGCAGAAATTTCGGCTTAAGGTAACACGGAATGGAAAGATTGCTGAAGAGAGTGAAAAGGGCATGGTCGCATGAATGCTTTTCAACAGAAGAATAACATTGCACATGAAATTTTCCCACAGGCAGAGCAATATAAATTGAATTCTACCTAATCTCACTTAGAAAATTTCACTAAAATGAAGCATGCAATGAAATATGAAACATAACAAGATACATATGGAACATAAGAACACATTAGCTACACTCACGACCACAAGAATCTCATGAAACAGAGCCGCTGCCTTTCATTAATTCTCTGTCAAAAAAACACAGTGCAGAAACAGAGTTTATTTCCCACAGTCTCCTAGAAGTTACAAGCCAGCCAACCCTTTGCAAATAACTTGCATACAATATATAGAGTGTAGAGAAGATATGGAACGCCCAGGGGTTGGGAAGTTACTTAAATCATTTCGAAAAGGAGATGGAGAGCCAACCATCAGCTACAGGTGCAGCGCTCTCAAGCATGACATTTGGCTGTGGTGACCCTTTGCATTCTTTTGCCACTTGGATAGATGCCCATCTGGAGAGAAAACTCTTTAAATGCCGCCTTTGGTGCCAAAAAACTGAAGTGTAGATGACCGGGCCCACTTGGAGAAGTCGCAACCTAAAATTTCGCGAAACAGGAGCAAATTGGCCGTTTTTTCCCCTGTGCGCCGCGCCAAATTCTCTGTGCATCGCGCCACTTTGGAGCCTATTTTGGGGCACTTGCAGGTGTCCAAAATGTGCCCAAGTGGGCTTGTTGGAAAGCCTGTCCTGTCTACTTTCTAACCCCACTAGAATTTCTCAATTTGGTGCTCATTTGCCCCTCCAAATCTTCATTCTCCCAAGACTGCTTTCTGTGTGTCAAAAAAGTGGCAGAGAGGCCATTTTTGGGTGTTTTTTGACCTTTAGGAGACCCAAAACTTGTCAAAATTTCTTGCTCGGACACCAGTAGTATTATTTTTTGATTTTGAATCCAAATATGCAAGTCGTTCCTCGATTAGAGTCCTAGATTTTTAGTGTCGTGCCAGTGGCGCGGCGCACTGGGAGGAATTTCCTGTTTTATACCCAAAAATTTGCCTGTGACCAAAACTTGCCCAATTTTTTTGAAATTTGGGTTGGAGGTTCCCTATGAAGTGCTATGCTATGCCAAGGAGGCCTCATCCAAGATTCGAAGCCGATTTTGCTCCTTTGCCTCCTTTGCCTCTTTTGTCGCTTTGCTCAATTTTGCCTTTAGGCTCCTGATTCTTGCTTTGGAACTCATGTTTCGGGCCTGGTAGTGATGAGTCATGCGCCTCAACATGTCTTTCTCCCTATTTGCTTTGTCCAACTGCTGCTCCAAGTGAACGTTCACTTTCTCTAGCACATACTCCCGGTCTTCGTCTCTTTGCTCTATAGGTCTGCCTTGCGCTGCTAGGATGTGTCACCGGTTTTCCTTCATCATTTGCAACTCTATCTTAGCTAGCCGATCCTCGAGTTGCTTGTTCCTCTACTCTAGATACTGCACGTTCCACTTGGCCCTATCCAAGTCTAGGGATAGGTTCTCAATCATAGACTGCTGCTCCTGAATGATCTCTCCCAGCTCAGCATTTGTAGGTTCTGCATCTGTCTCATCATCCTGGAGGAGAAAAAACTCGGTCTCTTGCTCACCTGATGGCCCTTCCTCCTGCACTGGCTCCTTGCCCTTACCCTGCTCCTATGGTGCTGATGTCGGAAGCAAGGCCCCTTCCACCCTGGGTGGAGATAACACTCGCTTTGCTACTGCAAACAACGGTCTACTGCCCTTCTGGTATGTGATGTATACTGGCATGGTGGCAGTCTCATGGTGCTCGAACTGATGTGAAGGACTTCCCATCTCAGGCTCAAACTGATGTGAAGGACCTCCCACCTCATGTTCTGCCTCTGATATCACCGATGGAGCGCTGTAGAAATCATGGGAGATGAAGTTCTCCCAAGCAATACCCTGCAATCCCAACTGATGGTCCACCAAAATCAGGATGAGAGAAAAATAATAGACACTATTTAGCTGCTGTCATGGGGTCTTGCGCTGCATGAAGTTTTTCATCTTCTCAATGTTGTTGCAGATGAAAAATGGGAGGCTCATCATCGTCACCCTGGTGAAGTGCATGAGCAAGCGGATGTGATAGGCATAAAGGCAAGAAAACCTCCCCTCGCAACTGAAAGACTTCATGATCAATCTCATGAGTGGGGCATACTCATCCCTCAAAAATCTAAATGGAAAAACTATGGTGAGCTGGCTCAAGCAGCTGTTCTTGATGTAAGGCTCATAGTGATGCCTCTGCACCTTCTTCTTCTTGTGCCATCGCTCCCCAATGTTTGGTATCCTTGTTGCCACTGATATAGCCTCCGGTGTCAAGGTGAAAGTGACCCCAGCCAGGACAGATTTGCCTCCCTGTAGATGAACTGCAAAAAGGCGGGCTAACTCATGATGGACTTTGACATTCGCCACCCTTTGATAAAATCCATAACATGCCAAGTGCTGGAAACAAGACATGGCAAGTGGGCATGCCTGCAGCTCAGTGAGGGTGCTTGGTTCATCTCTAAGATGTCTTCCGCTCCGGTGATGTCTCTTATGGGTCCTCTCTCCTGAAGATGTGTCGCTATGGGTCCCCTCCTCATACTCTGATGAATTTCTAATGCCATTACTGCTGCTTGTACCCTGAGTTTTATGCTGCCCTCTAAATCCAATGAAACTGATAGATGCTCTGAAAATCTGTCACCAAGGGGACAATAAGACAGGGGAGTGTTAGGAGGGGAATGATGAAAAGGGGAATATGGGTTTAAAGGAGAAATTTATCAGGGATTTGGGAGTGTTTGGGGTATGGTTTTGATGGGGTAGGGTTTGGGATATTTTGAGCTATAGGAATAAAGGGGATGAATGGATATGATTGCAATGTAGCTAGGGTAACTATTAGGGGAAACTGCTCCAGGGGAATTAGCTGATAGAGGTAGGATAGGAGCATATTTAGCAATCATGTTACTGTAGCAAAACCCTAGCTTTTTGCCCTTCTTTGTGTCATTTTTGTGTTTGCTTAATAAAAATTTTGCCTTTGATTTCATGGTCACCAAAATCATCTTTTTCTTTAAGTTAAGGATCAATGGTGAAGGTATCTAGGGCCACCTTTGCAATTTTGAGAGCCATTTATAAAAATTTGGGCGATTCGGTGCTTTTTTAGGCTCACAGGCCTGTGCGCCGCGCGCCGGGTATGCGCTGCGCCAGTGCAATATTAACACTGTGGCCGGGCTCCTAGTGCGCCGCGCCACCTTGTGTGTGCGCCGTGCACTGTCAAACGAAATTAATTTGCTTGGAACTCCGGGGGTGGGTCTTAGTGGAGATTTCTAGGGGGTTTCCTTAGGAGACAAGGTGGAATGGAGGTGAAAAATGATGAGGAGTGAGGGGACAAGGGGATGGGAGAAACCTTGGTGGCGTCTTCACAAATTTGCAAACCCCGTTTATCATTTTTGTTTTGATGATTATTTTCATTGTTGGCCAATGTGCTTTAGATATCATTCAACATCTTAGAAACACCAGTCATTGACCAAATTGATAGAGAAGAGGTTTCATTCGAGCCTACCTCTTGCTTGCTAGCCTTCAACTGGGATATAAAACCAATTTGCAAGTGTTTTGAGCTCCCTGGCTGTGTGCGTCGTGCACCAAGCCCAGTGCGCTGCGCACCCGAGTGCGTCACGCCCTTGTTGATTTTGCACTGTGGGCTGGCTGCCAGTGTGTCGCGCCCTCTGTGTGCGCCACGCTCCCTGGTGTGTGCGCCGCGCCCTTTGGAAACCGGCTGTCCCTCACTTAAACCCTCATGAATTTGCCCTCTTACCTTTGTAATTTCTCTCCAAGCTTGCCAAGGCACAAATGGTTTTTGTTTTGGGAAAAAACAAGTATATATAGGCTTGGGAGAGTTGGGTTTAATTTTTTCTTCTTTGAAAACCCACTTTCTAATGTTTGTGTTTTGCACTTTTTTCATTGACTTTAAAACACCTCGCTTTTCCTTTTTTCTTTGAAATTTTGGCTCTCATGATGGGATTTTGACATTTCTTTGCGGGGACTGGGTGACTGGGCACTTGGCCATGAAAACCATGACTGCATCTGAAAAAGTCAACTGGCGATTTTTTGGAAAATTTTGTCATAGTTGACCTTGTTTGATTTTTCTTCAAAACAGAGTTTTGAAGAATAGTCGATGTCTCTTCAGGTGATGATGAAGCTTTCTAAACCATAGCTGTATGAGGTCTCCCTCTGGCCTGCATGGCTTGTTCTGGACATGTTTTTCAAAGACCACATTGATGATTTCCTAGACCCAACAATAAAAAGAACTTTGTCCTGTAATATGACCAGACCTTGACTATCATGAATTTTCAGTGATTATGGAAAAATACCTGAGCCAGCAGGGGCCAGACATGAGGGAAAATGAGTAGCATGACTTTCTCCATCAGATCATGACATGTCCCTAGCGAAATGCAGCTGAGTGGATGGAGCGAGACACCTAAAATTGAAATGCACAAAGAGCTTTGATCTCTGACGGAGGCCTGACCAAACTGACTCTAACATTGACTCCAATGGGGGATGGTAGCTCCTTGGAGGTGCCAAGAACAACAGATCTCTGGAGGAGCTAGACAGTGCCTTTTTTCCATTGGGCTATGGAGTCATCATTTTAATAAATAGCACAAGACTCTGACTTATTTATAAAACTGGAATAACCAAGAAATTGACTCAAACTTGACAATTGGAATAACTCAAAAACTGACTTTACATATTGAAACCAAACTGAAATAAAAATGGCATTTACAATGATAGTGGAAGCAATGTTAATAGATCAACAATGGTGCCGCTTGAGCAACCGACCATTGATCGGCCCTCCAGGACAATCTTCCCCATTCATTTCCTTCAGAAGAAAGGCATTTTGACCCCTGTATGCTGCGATTTTGAAAGGACCTTTCCACATATTTTCGAACTTTCCGTGCTTGCCTTTTTCTTCATTCCTTGCATTCCACTTCAGCACCACATCATCCAACTGAAATTTGTCGGCTTTAGCTTTTCTGTCATAAATTTTTCTTTATCCTCTCTTGCAACTTGGATGTGTTTTTGAAAACTTCTTCTCTTGTTTGCTGCAAGTGGATCATTTGATTCAACTTTCTCTGCATGGGATCTTCCTCACTGCCAGCCTCCTGAAGAAGTCTGACCACCGGGGCAGCAAGAGAAGTGGGGAATACTGTGTCCACTCCATAAACCAGCTCAAATGGTGACATACCAATAGACTTTTTCTGACTGATTCGATCTGCCCAAAGTGCATGGACCAGCCTCTTGTTCCAGCTCTTCTTATTTATTTCCAACAGCTTCTTGATGATGTTGACCAAAGATTTATTCGAAGATTCCGCCAATCCATTGCCTTGCGGATGATAGGTAGTTGAATGACCCAAAATTATATGATATTTATGACAAAATTCTACCATCCTTTTCGATTTGAAAGCTGTTGCATTATCAGTGATTAATTTGTTTGGACAACCAAAGTGAGACAAGATGTTATTTTCGAGGAATGAAATAATTACCGTGTCCGTCGCTTGTCTGGTAGGTGCTACCTCAATCCATTTTGTGAAATAGTCTGTCGCTGTAAGGATCCACCTATGCTGTCCGGAAGAGGCGGGATGAATTTCCCCAATGAAATCCAACCCCCACTGCTGGAATGGAGCGCTCACTTCGATAGGCTTAAGTGGCAAAGGTTGTAATTTCTGTTTCCCTTTGAAAATTTGACACTTATGACAGCGCTTTACCATCTTATGCACATCAGCAAACAAAGTAGGCCAGTAGTACCCCGCTCTCAAAATTTTGTTCGCTGTTGATTTCCAAAAAAGATGTCCACCACACTCTCCTCCATGGAAATCCTCCATGACTTTCTTTGCCTCCTCTTCCACCAGACAGTTTAACAAAATGCCACCGGGATCTTTCTAATACAGTGCAAAATTCAAGATACAAAACTTGGCAGCCTTCAATTTGAGTGTTCTCGCTTTGTTTCTGGCCATGCCGGGCGGTGGTGATAGATTTTTTAGCACATATATTATATCCGAATACCATGGGGACAAATCAAACATTTCAGATATCTGAACTGAAGTTCCTTTATCATTCTCCTCGGACATGGCAGCGATCAGATTTATGTCCAATGCATGCAAATTTGATTCAGCCATTAGCTTCGCCAACCCCTGTCCTTTGACCAGCTTTGTAGGCTTTATCTCTACATCGTATTCTAGCAAGGCTGCGATCCATTTTCCTCTTCTCCCTTCCGGATCGGTCTGTACTAAAACATCTTTCACAGCAGTATTAGGAACATAGGCCAAAATGTAAGAATGTAGGATTTACACCCTAAAATCCTTCAATGCCTTCACCAATGCCAGGGTTGCTTCTCAATGATGTTGTACTTCAAAGCTGCATCCCTTATAGCCCTGCTGAAGAATGCAATGGGTCTTTCATGATCATCCCTCTTCTGCAATAGTATCGTTGCCATAGTGTGCTCAGAAGCAAATGAAAACAATATGAAATATTGAGTGTAATCCGGGATGACTAGAACTGGAGCTGAAGAAAGGGCCAATTTGACCAAGTTGAAAGATTTTACAGCCTCATCTGTCCATTTCACCTGGCTGTCCTTCTTAAGCATGTTGGTCATTTCTTTTAAGTGTTCCGCAAGATTAGGCACAAAGCGACGCAGAAAATTCATCTTACCATTGAATGACTGTATCTCCTTTTTGTTCTTAGGCAGATCGATTTGCTGAATTTCTTGCACACGTGCTAGGTCTATGCGGATGCCATCTTTTGAAATGATATGCCCAACTAATTTGCCTTCCTCCATGGTGAACAAGCTCTTCTTAGGATTCAGCGATAGGCCATATTTCCTGCATTTTTGAAAGACAATTTTTAGGTGATGCGTGTGCTCTTCATCAGATTTTGAAAATACCGTCAAGTCATCCAAGTACACCACCAAAAACACATCCTTCTCATTTGCAAACGCCAAGTCCATTTCACACTGAAATGTGGCACCTGCATTCTTTAAACCGAATGGCATTTTGGCATAGTGAAATGTTCCCCATGGAGTTATGAATGCTGTCTTATCCCTATCATCTTCATGGACTGAAATTTGGTATATCTAGAATAACCATCAAGCAGCGACATACTAGATGCCCCCACTACTCGCTGAAGTATATGGTCCATCTTGGGCAGCGGATAGTTGTCCTTCAATGAGATCTTGTTTAGATTTCTGAAATCGATGCATAGGCGGATCTCACAGGTCTTCTTTCGTACATGCACTAAGTTAGATATCCAATCTGAAAATCTGATAGGCACAATGATACCTGACTTGTACAACCTATTTACCTCTTTCTCGATGGATGGCAACAACTTTGGATTGATCCTTCTCAGCTTTTGTCTAAATGGTTTCTGATTGGGCTTGATAGGTATTGTGTGCTGAATGATATTCGTATCATAGGTCTTTAAATCAGAATAATCCCAAGCAAATACATCTGCAAATGAAGCCATCAAACTGATATATTTGTCCTTGATTTTTGGTGGTAATGCTTTGGACAATTTCACTAACTTTGGATTGGCAGCTGTACCGATGTTGACTTCTTCCAAACCTTTCTCTGTCGGCTGCAATGTTGGCTTGCGGGCTACATCATCCTGATCGAAAATTTCCTCTAGGGGTATCAAGCCTTTGGGAATGATGTTATTTTTCAGCTGTAATACGTCCATTTGATTGATCTACACTTCTTCTGTACCATTCCCTTTGTTCTCATCGTTTTCCACATCAATTAAGGTTTCTTTGAACTTGCCTTTGTTGAGCAGAAAATCCTTAATCTCCTCATCATCTTGGAACACTTGCCAATGTCGCTGATTGTCTGGAATGGTTAGACGGTGCTTGACATGGATTTCAAATTTATTGCTGGAGTTCATGGGTATCTTCAAGCTGCTCGTTGCCTTGGCAAGAGCATTAGAAATACTATTTTGTATTCGTGGCACACATGTCAAGGTGTATTCGGAAAATAGCTTCAAGATGTCCAAAACTGCATTACGATAGGCCCGCATCCTAGGATGTTTTGCTTGATACTCACCTCTGACTTGTTTTATCACCAACTCGGAGTCGCCATATACTGAAATCCTCTTTGCATTCAGCTTTCTAAGAATCTTCAGGCCAACAATCAGAGCTTCATATTCAACTTCATTATTGGAACATTCGAAGGTCAGTTTGTAGGAGCAAACTCTCACGCTGCTAGGCACTTTGTTTGGGGCGGAGAAAGGACTGCGTACCCAAATACCAATACCAGCGCCATCATTCCCTATTGCTCCATCAAAATCCATGGTCCACAAGCCTTCTTTGTCTTCTTGCAAGTGATGAAAATCTTTTGGCTGTCCATAGTTCGCTTGCTGTCCATAATTTTCAGCTGATTTCCCACTCTTTTGCTGCTTTTCTTGTCCTTCTTTCTTCAAAATCTCTCTAAAATTTTCCATTATCTCTGGAATGTCATCTGCTTCTACTATCTGACTATCTATCTCATTTAAACTATCTAAAAACAAAACAAAAGACTCTAAATCTGTATGTACATAGTTTATAGGATGATTTATCAGTTTCTCCTTGCTTGTGATCATATATTTCATATTTTGTTCCCGATATAACTTTCTCATTTGTCCAAACACAGGGATTGTTGCATAGGAGAAATCCAGCTGTAGTGTCCCTTTCAATTTTGCTACCCAAGACCTGGAAAGAAACATGCCAAACCTTGGAGGAATGTTTGCTACCAGGGAAAATTTTAAGAACCCCCCCTAAATTTATAAATATAATAAATGGGCGAATCTCCATGGTATATAGGAAAAATGGAAGGCGATTTTATCAATAATATAATATGTATATATAATTTTTTGGCGAATCTCTCACCACGCATGGCGAATATTTTACTCAATTATAAAATCTTGTAAGATCTTGGCGAGTCTTTCACTAAATAATAAAACTTTGTAAAGTCCTAGTGAATCTTAGCATAGGCTACATGCTGGTTTAATTCCCCCATTTAAATAGGCTACATTCCAGGTGAATGCCATGGGTCAATACCATGTGCCATTTTTATTTTTATTAGAATATTTTACTCAATTATAAAATCTTGTAAGATCTTGGCGAGTCTTTCACTAAATAATAAAACTTTGTAAAGTCCTAGTGAATCTTAGCATAGGCTACATGCTGGTTTAATTCCCCCATTTAAATAGGCTACATTCCATGTGAATACCATGGGTCAATACCATGTGCCATTTTGGTGAATACCATGGGTCAATACCATGTGCCATTTTTATTTTTATTAATTCTAATATTAGGGTTAATAATGGTTTTTTGCATGGTATTAATAACAATCTAGTCCATGGTATTTGTCCCATAGTATTTTGGCCATAGGTTTCACCTAAATATAACCCATTTTTTGAGTGTTCGTAAATATAAGGTGACTTATGGAGTAAATATAAAAAAATGTTTTATTTGTTTACCATACCTCTCGTTTATTTATATTTTTATTAATTTACCATACCTCTTTTACAAATATGGTATTTGGCCCATAGGATTCACTTAAATAAAACCTCTTTCTTGAGCCTTCATAAATAGAATGAGGATTATGGACTAAATATAAAAAGAGGTTTTATTTATTTACGATACGTCTAGTTTATTTATATTTTTATTTATTTACCATACCTTTTGAGTAAGTATAAAAAGTCGTTTTATTTATTTACCATACCTCCACTTTACTTATATTTTTATTTGTTTACACCCTTACATGTATATAAGGTGACTTATGGAGTAAATATAAAAAATGTTTTATTTATTTACCATACCTCTAATTTATTTATATTTTTATTAGTTTACCATACATCTTTTCTAAATATGGTATTTGGCCCATAGGATTCACTTAAATAAAACCTATTCTTCAAAATGGGCGAATGGAAGGTTGTAAGTCCTAATTTCAAGGGCTAAATTTACCTTTTTTACCCTCTCCCTTAAAATAAGGTGGGCTATTTGAGGTGATTTGTAAAAATGTACTATGATACAAAATATTCGCCCACTAAAAATTTAAAACCCCTTAATTTCGCCAAAGGGCGAACATTCGCCCCTAAAATTATCCTTGTTTGCTACCACTACATCCATCAGAGCATTTTTCATAGGAAGCTGATCTAAAATCACAACTAAGTCTTTGATGAGCCCTATGCACCTTACTCTACTAGAATCGAATGAATAGAGATCATGATATTGGCGGGTGATGTCCAGACCAAGCTTATCCATGATAACCTTGAGAATGAGATTGTGAGAGGCTCCGGAATCGAACATGGCATTGTGTAGCACGAAGTCATGCAATCGTAAACTAATATAGAAGGTTGGCACCTCGCTCTCAGGAGACTCACCATTCGTCGCTGGACCAAAAATCATTTCAGGCTGATCATCTTCCACATTTACCATGTCGGACATTGGGTCTAAGTTCAACATTTTAGAAATCTGTCCTCTATAACCGTTGTTCTTCATGATTTCAGTCAAAGGGATGGATACCTTTAGCTTAGAAATATCATTCTCTAGGCTGAAAGCGGGAGTTATTTCTACCTCTTTGACTGGGATATCTTTCCTTTCCTTCTCTTTTGATGTGGCTGGTTGCTGTGATTGTTCTACTAACTTTGATTTGCTGCTCTTCGGAACAACCGCCTCCTTTCCCTTTCTTTGTGTAGCTGATGGATCATTCTTTGTTGTTTCCCCCTTCTTCTTTTTCTGAATTGGTTTGGCCGGTACATCTCTGTTCCTAAGGGAATATTGCTGCTGTTGTGCGGACAAAGCATTCATATACCCCCTTTGATATTCTTCTGACTCTTCTTCCAACACGGTTTCATTAGCTAGAATAAAATCGGTGTCTTGGTGTGTAGCTGAGTTCACTGCACATTCTTCTTCTTCGCTGATGTAAGTAGGCAACTCATCTGGAGTAAAGAGATGGTTTTCCTCGCCTATTACATTCCCGTCCTCATCTGACTCCGGTCCATGCACAAAATTCTGCTGCAAAGGTGTTTGTACGGCTGTTGGGCTGTCTGCTCTTGAGTCTGCTGATCTCTTTGTCTCAATCTATATTGTGGTTGTTGTTGGCCACGAAAGTTAGGATTCCTAACTTGTGGCTCTGGCTTGTCAAGTTTTACCCTTTCAAGCATCTGTTCTACCTTTTTGAGTAGTTGATCCATTGAAGAATATTCTTCTTTCACCGTGGTTTTCTTCTCTGCTTTCGCTCTAGCTCTTTTGGACCGCAGGTTAGCCTCAACGCTGACTGCAATTTTCTGGATGTCTTCCATTGTAGCCGGTTCTCTCTCTCTCAATTGGTACGCCATGTCAGCATCAAAACCATCTGGAAACTTCATCATTGCTAGTCCCACAGGTGGCTTTAGATGGTCTGGAATTTCGTTGTAGACTGCATTAAATCTAACACAATAATCTTGGACTGACTCACCGGCATTCCGTTTGATTTGCTCGTACTCGGCTAGAATTTGAAGGGGATTCTTTTTCACTTCCCACCTGTTCAAAAATTGTCTTTGTAGACAACCCTTATACACAGAAAAAGGGATGCCCTAGCCACAGTAAAGAGGCTCATATACATAGCCCAAAAGGCTCCTATACACTGCCCATAACTGCTCATATATGTTGCTCATACCTGCTCCTATACGCTGCCCTAATCTATACGTAGCAAGGCAGCCCTAACCACAACAAGAGAAGAGCCCTAGTGATAGCGTGAAGAGTGTTTGGGTGCTGGCAAGTGCTGTTAGTTAGGCATTTGGATGCCACAACTTTGTTAGGGAGATAGGTAAAAGAGTTGGCCCTGAATCTTCCTCAAAGGGGTAGCATGGAGGGCAACATCTCTGTGGAAGACAACAAAAGTCATTAAGTGCAATTCTGGGCCAGTTTTGATGGGTTTTTAGGGACTGTGGTTAGTACCCTGACCAATCCCAGAATTGCAATAGTGCACAATAAATACAAAAGCATAATGATGTGATAGGTGGCAGCATGATGAAGACAACATGATGTAGTATGGTGCAGCAATGGGACAACATGGTAATGATGGACATATAGAAGCAGCGAGAATGTACTGCAGCAGAAGGATGATGAGGTATTGCAGTAGCAGGGTGATGAAGTATTGTAGTAGCATGATGATGAGGTATTGCAACATGCATTTGGGTGTAGCATAGTGCAATGAAGATTTCAGCATAGTGCAACATGAGGAGATGCAGTACAGTGATGGGTATAATCATGATTAGTGAAGCATGATGAGATGCAACATAATGATGATGGGTGCAACATGGTGCAACACAGTGAGGTGCAACATAATGATAGGTGCAGCATGGTGATGGAGTCACCTTAGAGAATCAGTTGAAGTAGCATGTATTTAACTGAGTTCAGCTACCTCATGTATCATCTTCTTAGAGATGATCTATGCTCTTATTTAGATAAGTCAAAGTGTTGACTTCTGCTATATATGTACTCTCTCTCTCTCTCTCTCTCTTCTGAACTATTGAAGAACTTATAAGAAGAATTGATCAAGGGTTTCTCCACATTGGGGTTTATCCCTGGCTAGCACCACATCTTGTGTCCTCTTGTCTTGGCTTGTCTTCTGCGATTTATGTTTATGCTCTATCTGCAATTTACTATTATGCTGATGTGATTGCTAATCTGGAAAAGATATTGAGCCAGCTTTGAAAATTGAAATAAATTGCTCTAAGAATAAAACATACCTAAAATTAACAAAAAACCCCTCAAACGGAAAACCCAAAAAAACTTCTCTTCTTAAAATCTGCTTCAAATGAGATATAAAAATCCAATCCATAGAATAAGTCCTTCTCCCAGTACCAAGTTAACCTTCCTCAATTCCTTCCTTGATTCTATACCAAAATGCTTCTTTCTTGCAACTTCGACCTGCCAACTACTGCTACTCGACCTGCAACTTTGGCCCAACTAATTCGTCCCAACAATTGCTACAAAAACCCTAACCTATCTTCCTTTTGAGACATTCTTGGAGAAAAATAACTCTCCCCAAGGTCAACTAGGTGAAGAGAAGGATTTCGCTCTATCCAATAACTTGTTCCTGCAATTCTGCTCCCCAGCAACAACTTCACTCCCCAACAATTCAGACCTGCAACTTCACCCTCTTTCTGGCTACAAAAATCCTAGCTTCTTCACACGTGTGAGAGAGATAGAGCCCCAAAATAGAGAAAATCCATCCTTTTTTTACCTTGAACTTCTCTATCCTTTTTCCAGCTTTTGAGCTACAAATCGAATTCTTTCCTGAGATATCGAACTCGTTGTGTGAGTGCATCCAAATGAGGTAAGATTGCTTCCTTTTGTAGCCTTCTCAAGGGGTCAAATTCCCTCCTTTACACTGACTTGATGATCCCAAGGCCGACTTGTATTCTTGGAGATTCCCGGACTTTCTAGACTAAAAAGTAATTATTTTTACAATTACAAATTTCTCGAAATGATCTTATAAACATGATGTTGACTTCTTTGAATCATGACAATAAATTCTAAGACCTAACAAACCTTAGAAGCACAAATAACATACTTTTACCTACAAGACCATCAATAATGAGCATGAAACCCATTCTTTAATAATAATATTTTTCTTTCTTCTTTTCTTGTTTGTTACATAGAAATGAGTACAACAATTATGAAGACCAAAACTAGTTACGTTTCTCCTCATTATGTCATAACTAGTTCTAATAATTGTACAACTAGTACAACATCATATCTCAAAATAAAGAGTTCTCAAGAAGATTTGGATTGATAACCCACACTGTAAGCATCATTATTATAACCGACATTGTCTCTAAGGCCTAACTAGATAAGCTCTTATTTAATTAGGAGAATTTATGTTGGGAGGCTTTATGCGTGATACCACACTTCCTCTCTAAGGTACATACCCCATTTGAATGCCCACAAGGTATGTCCTTTTTGGACAATTCTTATCTTGGATCTCCATACTTGAGTCCTCCAAGAATATCGATCCTCTATGACCACTCTTCTCTTTGATTCATGTCCCATCCTCAAAGAGTGTGAGTCCTTGGGACTACTTCCTATATTGGATTCCAAATCCTCAAGGAGTATTGGTCCCTTTCCCTTCTCAAGGAAACCGCAGATGCTTATCCAATCCCCCATCATTCTCTCTTCATCCCCTGAAGAGGAGAATGCACATGTGATGTCCAATATCACTCCCTCACAAACCAAGAGGACAACCCTATTCTCCCTTAATCTTGAGAATAAATCTCTGCTCCTTATCCAAGGAGACTCCTTTCCTCCCTCTAAAAACCAAGGGAGATTCCTTCCTTCCAACAATGGAAGCTAGCAACATAAGCCTTTATAGCTTGTCTTCATTAGAGTATCAACTATCTAGTTCTCCATAACTCCATGATTCCTTCTTTCACATCTCTTGCATCGAGCTTGCTTCCTTTTGAGGTATCATGGAACCATTTGTTGAAGAAAGTGTAATTAGCTTTTGATTCTAGACTTCTGTGATCCATATCATTATCAAGTAAATTTTGGAAAAATTACATCGCTGTTTTGGAGTCTACGTTTCGTACCATCTATTGTGGTTCATTCTTAGGACAAAGATGAAAAACTAGATCTAAAATTAGGTATAAATAACAGAGATGCCCCATGTGTGAGAAGTAAACGTTAGAAATTTAGTTATAAGAAGAACGTTAGAGATTAGTTAGGTCAAAATAATATTAAAGAAGTTAATTAGTTGGGAAATATATTAAATACTAATATAAAAATAAAAAAATAATTATTACTATTAAACATAAATAACCTTTAAAATAAATAAATAAATAAAATAACTAGGTTCAGTATTTACAAATGTAACTTTGATCTTTGTACTTGTAAAAAAAAGAAATATTATTTTTGCAAATTATAAGAATGAGTTTCTTGCTCATTCCATAGGTCTAGGAAAGTCAAACAGTCAAAGACATGTAAAGAGTTCTTCTTGAGCATATGTGTAAATATATATACTAGTCTATTAACGATGCTGGACTTGCCAACATGTCAAGGGGATCTCCCTGGTAACAAGTCCCAATTAGATCTCAGACCTTTTGGTGTAGGAGTCCCAACAGTGGGTCGTAATGTAATGCCTTGACTGCGGTGTTGCACAGAGGCAAGTAGAATAATTCTGTCAGCAACAAGGGTGTGACTGATGCAGTGAGTCAAGGAAGGTCTATGAGAGGTTCCAACACTTCGAAAGGGAAGGAGGTGAGGGTGAGTTCTAGGTTGAAAGGGAGCAGTCCCAACTCGGCTAGGAAGTCACAACACAAAGGACATGCACAACTTCCAGTGGAGGAGTCTACTCAGATGCAACAGTCACATCATACATGGCAAGATAGTATGTACAACACTCATGGATTAGTCCAAGACGAGTGTGGCAGTTGTTGTAAAAAGGTTCAAGTGAAAGGTCTATCTGATGTCCGACAGAGTAGTCAACATGGACGGTGACAACGTTAACAACATATGCAACACATTAACAACAAGATTCATATAGCTTCATGTGAATAAGTTCATATAAAAGTACGTAAATTAAACAACACATATCATTAAATCAACCGAAACAGTCCAACTACAATAACAATATATGCATGAAAATGTGATGGCTCTTATTATATAAAGAAGTGTAAGTCACAATCATACAATACATCCATGTAAGCCTGCTAGCCCCAACAATGGAATGTTACAGCCACATCCGCCTGTTCCTCCAAAGAGATGTACTAGCTCCATGCAGTGGAGAAGCTAAGGCCCGTTACAACACTGTTGAAGCCTTTTTCAAAATAGTTTTAGTAGAATCTTGGTTGACCAAAAGCCTTTACAATGAGTTATGAGAGGCTATTTATAGCAAAGGGTGGGGCGACCCTTGACATTCCCCTTTTTGACAGTTCAACTACCCTCATGACTCTTCACCTACTCTGTGACTGCTACATCCAACTGTTGACACTTGACTTACACTTGACATGATTCAACATTACAATGCACATGTACTCATGTGAGACAACATGGCTTGAGCAAGCCTTGCAAGACATCACTGACACTCGGTCTGCTGTGGTGAGACCAACTCTTTGACATGCTTGTGATGGTGAAGTTGGTGAGCTGATGCTAAGCTTGGTCATCTGTGATTGTGTGCATGCACCTCATGGTGACATCTTGCTAAAGCGAACTCTTGCTTTCATTGTAACCGATGCATTGGTTTAGCCCCTTCATCTAACTCATCTGCTAACATGCACATGGTCTTCTTGGGTGCAGCTAAACCGACAGCACACTGATGCATAGTGTCCATTTTGATCTTCAAGTGTGTGCTGGTGGTCATGCGCATCAACTTGCCGAAGAAGCTGTTCAACTCCAGTTGGAATTGCTTCTTGTTTTCACCTTGGTGAGTGTGTTGAATGGGTTGGATTGCATGCATGCACATAATGACATGCATTCTGCTAAATCCCTTGCATGCGGTCAACCACCCTGCTCACCATGTTTGCTCCATGTTAGCTACTAGGATGGATCTTTAACCTGTTCAGGCGCAGTTTCATCTGTGAGTGCACGTTGCGACCACTGCTATTCTTGATCTTGTTGCAACTCATTCATCTGTCTACACAGCTTCATGTTCTTCCTGAGTTGCTGTTTCAACATATGCAACTCCTTCTTTGTTACATACTCTGCCTTCACACGATCTTCATGTCGCACCGTCACTCTATAGCTAAAGTATCCAAAGTTGCTTTCATCATCAATGGCCCTACTTGAGCTTGCAACCTTGTTCCGCCTCCATGTTGTCAACAACCCTCCTCTTGCATTCGTTGCATTTAGTATGCTATCTTCAACTGTTGTTCATGATGTTGCTCATTGCGATGTTGTCGTTTGATGTCCTTGTCTATAGAAAACTTGATGTCTTTGTGAGTAGGCAAGCTATTAATTTATGGTATGTTCTATGTTTATAACAGTTTACTTCTTTTTCTTGTTATATTCCACTGATTAGCAATCACATGTACATAAAGTAAAGTGCAGATAGAACATTAAACGATCGACAGAAAACAAGCCAAGACAAGAGACACAAGATGTGGCGGCTAGCCAGGGACAAACCCCACAATGTGTGGGGAAACCCTTTGATCAAATCTTCTTTTATCTTCAATAATTCAGCAGAGAGAAACAGTACAATAAATCTGATTCATATCAGTAGTAGCAAACCCTAGATCAGTAGTATCAGCATTAGCGGCTTCATTATCAAACTAGGGCAGACCATATCTCACAAACCGACAATCAGATTGACTTCATTCCACCACCAAAAGTTTCGGCTTCCAGAGGAGGTTCAGATGAACCTACAGCGCAGTTTAGATGAGGAGATATTCTAGGCCACGCAAGTCAATCTTTACTTCTGCAGTTGCAGCTTCAGTTTCAGTAGTTTCCAGCTTCAAACTAGGGCAGTCGATATCTTGCAAACCGTTCGTCGGATTGACTTCATTCCACCACCAAAAGTTGTGGCTTTCAAAGGAGGTTCAGATGAACCTACAACGCAGTTTAGATGAGGAGATCTTCTAGGCCACACAAGTCAATCTTTACTTCTGCAGTTGCAACTTCAGTTTCAGCAGTTTCTGGCTTCAAACTAGGGCAGTCGATATCTTGCAAACCGTTCGTTGGATTGACTTCATTCCACCACCAAAAGTTGCGACTTTCAAAGGAGGTTCAGATGAACCTACAACGTAGTTCCAAAGAGGAGGTATTCTAGGCCACGCAAGTCAATCTTTACTTCTGCAGTTGCAGCTTCAAATTCAACAGCTTCCGGCTTCACATGTGAGAGAGAGAGAGACCCATTTCAGCGCAGTAGAGAAGAGACTCATATCTGCGCAGTAGAGAGAGAGAGATGTGATGAGATGAGTGAGTCCAAATGAGGAAAAGTCCTCTTATATTTATACACAATGTTGGTGGGTGAATAGATGCGACTGTTGGGCTTCTGAGCCTACATGAGTTGTAGGTCGGCTTGATAATAATTCCATAATCAAAATAAATTCATATCTCCATGAATACTTATCGGAATTGGATGATCTTTATATCAATCCTACACCTCTCGACGAGAGGAATCTAATAAAAATATTATTCGCCATGAATAAGATGACCCACATGAAGTTTTGCCCTGGTTTTCAATTTTAACACTCCCTCTCAACCATGGAGAACTTCATCTGCAATCTGTCTATCGGTCGTTACTATTCATCCATCAAATGCACTGCCTTGTACAGCCTGACCCTTGCCCTGCTCTACTCTATTTTGCCTGTTCTGCTTTGTTTTGTTCTACCCTGCACTGATCTGTACTGTTTTGTTCTGTTCTGCTCTGCTCTTGCATTGTTCTGTTCTACTCTGCTTTTGTCCGAATTATGAAGAAGAAGAAATGATTGAGGATGTATCATACTGACTCAAAGTCAGTCTCAGAGTATGTACCACTAGTCCCAGACCAGTCTCAACCAACCCAAAGTCAGCGTCATAGTGAGTACAACTCCAATGTTCCCAGACCAATATCATCCTCCACTGACTCAAAGTCAGTCTCAGAGTATGTACCACTGATCCCAGACCAGTCTCAACCGACCCGAAGTCAGCGTCATAGTATGGTACAACTCCTACCACTGGTCCCAGACCAGTATCATTGATCCCAGATCAATGGAGGTCATCCTAGCGTAGGGAGTACGGTAGTTACAACGATGCGTCCATCGGTACTACTATGGTCCCTAACTTCATTTCCCTGCTCATTGATCAGATGAGAGGTACTTCCCATGAGTCCCAGACTGCATGGGTAGGATGCCTTGACAGGAGAACTAATCAATCCTGTCCTCACAGGAGAACACATCAATCCTGCTACAATTGCCATGGAGAACACATCAATCCAGGCCTCACAGGAGAACACATCAATCCTGCTACAATCGCCATGGAGAACACATCAATCCAGGCCTCACAGGAGAACTAATCATCCTGCTACACAGGAGAGCGAATCATCCTGTTCCACAAGAGAGCGAATCATCTTGTCCCACAAGAGAGCGAATCATCTTGTTCCAGTGCGCACCACCAGGGGAGGGTGAGTCACCCTGTGGTCGTATGTTGCTCTAGTAAGAACCAAAGCCCTCAGAGCTCCCAGAGCTCAATGTATGCAACATGCAGGACCCTTGTACAAGGGTTTCTTGATGACTCCAGGTCGTCTGGGAAAATCACAAATTAGATCTTTCCTCGGGGCTTTGACAAGGTGTATCAACCTATACATCATCTTAATGCGATGGAGCCTCCTTGCTCATCAACTTACCATATCCCAGATGATGTCTATCTGCTGGAGCAATCGACGAATACGGGATTCCTCAATAATCAAATCCCACCTCTGGTTGTTATAGAGAATCACAATGGTATCCAATGTAAATCCAAACATCTCACTGAAGAGCTTTCGCAACCAGACTGCCTCACACGAGGTCATGCCAGCAACAGTATATCCTGCTTCAGCGGTGCTCAAATTCACCGACTTCTGCTTCCTGCTCATCCAGGATATCGAAGCAGATCCTAAGGTGAAACAACACTCGGAAGTGCTCTTACATTCCACCACACTGCCTGCCCAATCAGCATCGGTATATCCAAGTAGTCTCACAACTTTGACAGTGTATCTTAACCCATTGTGCCACGAAGATATCTCAGAAGATTCTTGGCATCAATCCAGTGAGGCTCAACCAAATATGAGCTCACAATGCTAGCTGCAAAACATATGTTCAGATGGAGGTTCACCAAGAACATCAATGCGAATGAGTTTATGAAACTCAGAGGCATTTCCCAAATCTGGTCCGACATCACTACCATATAACTTTTAAAAGTTAAGATCCTCGAGGTAGTCATAGGCTTGCAGTCCATCATACCAAATCTTTCCAATATCTTTACCACATATTTTCCTTGAGATAGGAAAATTTCTCCTGGCTTTTGCCACACTTCAAGTCCTAGGAAGTAGTGCATCAGTCCTAGGTCTTTCATTTCAAATTCAGAGGCCAGCTCCCTCTTACATTTGTGAATGAGAGGGTCTACACCTGTTAGAAAGAGGTCATCCACATACAACACCAGTATGATAGGCTTGTCATCTTCAACCTTAAAGTAAAGGTTAGGATCGGCTTCATTCC
This sequence comes from Pinus tabuliformis, assembly GCA_031772625.1. NCBI lineage: Eukaryota > Viridiplantae > Streptophyta > Pinopsida > Pinales > Pinaceae > Pinus > Pinus tabuliformis. The sequence goes on along the minus strand of CM062820.1, from coordinate 1,272,289,270 downwards.
TAGTGAATCCCAACTTCATCAAGTAGCTATCGATCCTCTCATACCATGCTCGGGGTGCTTGCTTCAGCCCATAGAGAGCCTTCTTCAACCTGCATACATGAGATTTTCAATCATAAATCTCAAATCCTTCGGGTTGCTCCACGTAGACCTCTTCTTTGATCAAACCGTGCAAGAACGCAGTCTTGACATCCATCTGATGTAGGTTCCATCCTTGTGAAGTCACAAGGGCTATGATCAAGCGGATGGTCGTATATCTGGCAACAGGTGCAAATATCATAGTCTATACCTTCCTTCTGGGATAAACCACGAGCAACAAAATGAACCTTATACTTTTCCATACTTCCATTTGCTGCATGCTTTATCTTGTAAAGCCATTTTGAAGTAACAATTGTCTTGTCCAGGGTCTGGGAACTACTTCCCAGACATCATTCTCCATAATAGACTCATATTCTATGGTCATAGCATCCTTCCATAGTTAATGCTTGATGACATCTGAGAATGATGAAGGTTCATTTTGTATGATCGTGCTCATGATGGTCAGGTATCCCTGATACCTGTTAAGTTTCTTACTTTGATGGAAGATTCCTCAGGGCGCAGCATGTCCTTCAGCATCATCAAGTATCCCCCTAAGCCATGAAGGCCTCTTCCTAGAAGAGAAAGGCTCATGTGGATGAGAATCAATCAGATCCATGGGTTCTTCTACATCAGGCATTGATTCATCATCCTTTTCTTTCGGTTCCCTGGTGTCGGCTTCTTGAGAGCTCCTCAAAGTCGGAAGATTGTTCACCTTGCGATGAAATTTTCTTCAAGAGTCTTGGAACCCAATGCTTGATGAGGGCATCAATTTTGTACATATACGGTGGTGATTGTAGTTTCAGCCCATAGAAACTTCAGAAGTCTTTGATCATGTAGCATGGCCCAGACAGCTTCCATCATCGTGCGGTTCTTCCTTCCCACCACACCATTTTTCTCAGGAGTATGTGGTGTAGTAGTCTCCCTCTTAATGCCAACCTCAGGTATGCCTGAGTGAACCAATTGTAATATATCAGAGGTCTTGCTTTGGCTTGAGGGGAATGGTCCCCTTTTGAGCTTTCCTTTGGCACATCCCGGACATACACCTTCTTTCTCTACTTGGAATTTGGGCATCCCTGTTACCATCTGTCTTACATCGGGTAGAGCTTTGTAATGAAGGTGGGAAAACTTCCGATGCCAAAGTCCGGACTAAAGAGTTGTGTCACAAGACATGACACCTAGCGGACTTCCATCGACCTGATATAATGAATCAACACTAAACCCAAGAGTAAAGGCATATTTAACATTATTTTTCCATATACGTACCTTGCCATCGTTGAAGGTTACCTTGTATCCTTTGTCTTTCGTTGCCGAGATGGACACTAGGTTCTTTTTGAGGTCAGGTGCATTTAATACATCCTGGAATTTCTAGCCTTCTTGAATGGTTGTCCTCTTCCTCGATCCCCAGCTCTCCTCTTACCTTTGCTGTTGAATTTTCCATTCCTTCGATTACCATGAGAGGGATTTTGATCATCGTCACGGTGAGAGTCCTTTCTAGTAGGGCATTCCCTTGCATAGTGACCTGCTTTATTGCAAATGAAACATCGTCCTTTTCTTCCACCCTTAAATCCAGCCTTTCTTTTCTATTTAGACCTAGAATTATTTCTTTTCTTAGCATGAGAAGAAAAAACAGCAGGAGGACCTTTAGGCAAGGGCATTTCCTACTCTTCTACCCTTGTTTGTTCTTGAATGCATCTAGCCATTAATTCTTCGAAACTAGGAATTACATTATTGTTCAGAAGAGTAGTCTGAACACATACCATTCAGATGGTAATCTTCCGAGAGTTGTGAGTGCCATTTCTCTGTCAGTAATGGTTTCCCCAATAGATAGGAGATCGTTCTTGATCTCGGTGATTCTTAAGAAGTATGCTTGCATACTTTCATCTTTACCCTTTTTGATTTCCCTCAACTTATTTCTAAGAAACAAAACTTGATTTGCATCATTAACTTTAAATAAACTCACCAGTCTGTCGTAGATTTCCTTGGGGGTGTCTAGATCAGAGATGTAGGCCACCAAGCGCTTGTCGATAGAGTCCCGGATGATCTTCTTTGTTTTGACTTCTCCATTTTTCCATTTGTTCCAGGCAGCAGCAGATGCATTTGATGAAGGCTCAACAATATTGCCTCTTACATGGTCTAGCACTCCTTGATCTTCAAGGGTTAGATCGATAGACATCTTCCATCTGTGATAGTCAGCTTTCTCACGGAGCTTGTCTTTGGTAGGAAAGAGTGTTGAGGACCCCATAGTTCTTTTAGGATAGCCTTGCCAATCTTCTCTTCAATGATTGCTCTTGCTCTTGCTCGGGCTTTGTCTTCACCTCAGCTCTGATACCATGTTAAGTTATGGTATGTTCTATGCTTATAACAGTTTACTTCTTTTTCTTATTATATTCCACCGATTAGCAATCACATGTACATGAAGTAAAGTGCAGATAGAACATTAAAAGATCGACAGAAAACAAGCCAAGACAACAGACACAAGATGTGGCGGCTAGCCAGGGACAAACCCCACAATGTGTGGGGAAACCCTTTGATCAAATCTTCTTTTATCTTCAATAATTCAGCAGAGAGAAACAGTACAATAAATCTGATTCATATCAACAGTAGCAAACCCTAGATCAGTAGTATCAGCATTAGCGGCTTCATTATCAAACTAGGGCAGACCATATCTCACAAACCGACAGTCGGATTGACTTCATTCCACCACCAAAAGTTTCGGCTTCCAGAGGAGGTTCAGATGAACCTACAGCGCAGTTCAGATGAGGAGATCTTCTAGGCCACGCAAGTCAATCTTTACTTCTGAAGTTACAGCTTCAGTTTCAGCAGTTTCCGGCTTCAAACTAGGGTAGTCGATATCTTGCAAACCGTTCGTCAGATTGACTTCATTCCACCACCAAAAGTTGCGGCTTTCAAAGGAGGTTCAGATGAACCTATAGTGCAGTTCAGATGAGGAGATCTTCTAGGCCACGCAAGTCAATCTTTACTTCTGCAGTTGCAGCTTCAGTTTCAGTAGTTTCTGGCTTCAAACTAGGGCAGTCGATATCTTGCAAACCGTTCGTCGGATTGACTTCATTCCACCACCAAAAGTTGCGGCTTTCAAAGGAGGTTCAGATGAACCTACAACGCAGTTCCAAAGAGGAGATCTTCTAGGCCACGCAAGTCAATCTTTACTTCTGCAGTTGCAGCGTCAAATTCAACAACTTCCGGCTTCACATGTGTGAGAGAGAGAGACCCATTTCAACACAGTAGAGAAGAGACTCATATCTGCGTAGTAGAGAGAGAGAGATGTGACGAGATGAGTGAGTCCAAATGAGGAAAATTCCTCTTATATTTATACACAACGTTGGTGGGTGAATAGATGCGACTGTTGGGCTTCTGAGCCTACATGAGTTGTAGGTCGGCTTGATAATAATTCCATAATCAAAATAAATTCATATCTCCATGAATACTTATCGGAATTGGATGATCTTTATATCAATCCTACACCTCTCGACGAGAGGAATCTAATAAAAACATTATTAGCCATGAATAAGATGACCCACATGAAGTTTTTCCTTAGTTGCCAATTTTAACACAAGCTCATAGACACTTGATCGAATGCATGCCCAAGCGTGCTCTGAACAGTGTCCTCACCTCTGCTCTCCTGGAAACCATTGTAACTGTACTGCTGAGAGGTAGATGAACACCTGCGATACCTGGAGACATGGAAACACTCATAGCAAGCAATCTGTCAGTCGAAAACCAAAATGAACATGATAACTGACTTGCAACATACCTGGGTGAATGATCATGAAGTTTGCGCAATTTCGGCTAGGAGGTCGGGAGACCGACTACCAAGACTACTCATGGCACATTTTGGGCTGCTAGGAGACTGACTGACTGTTTGAATTGCACAATGCATAGTCCAGTCTAGCTATTGACTGTTGGAGTTGCACAATGCACAATTCCAGCTGGGAAGGACTATTGGCCTAGGGACAAATATGCAGAATTTCTTGGGTCAAGTAGCCACTGTCCTCCAGAAATGCAAAAAATAGTACTAGAAGCCAGTGCCGAGTAGGAATGCACAAATTTGGAGAGGAAGGTTAGCCTTCCTTTCTCAGATTGTGCATTGTAGCCTTGGTGAAGGCATAGCCCGGGCCAAGGTTGGACCGACTCGCCGACGGGTGACGGAAAGCAAGTTAGTGAATGCATGGCGACACTAAGTGATAGCAAAAGTGATTGAAAGTGCATGCAAAGCATGAATGAAAGATTTAGCAAACATATTAACATGCATGTGGGTGAGGCAGTTCGTCGGCTGGGCGGATGTCCGTGAAAAACAGTTTCATGCATGCGACAACAGTGAGATAGCAACAAAAACCGAAACAGAGTTAGGACAAGCTAGTATATATGTAAATGACAACAAGTGTTCAAAGAAATCAATCAAACAATACTCATGCAACCAAAAACACAAAATGTGATAGAAATGCAGCACAAGGCATTGGAAGTGGGCTTACCCCAAAACAACTGAGCTGAATGTGCCAACTGCTCCTAGATGTGATGTTGTTAAAATTGAAAGTAGGGTCAAACTCCATGTGGATCACCTCATTTATGGCAGCTGATATTTTTCCTAGATTCCTCTTGTCGAGAGGTGTAGGATTGATCTAAAGATCATCCGATTCAGACAAGTATTTATGGAGATATGAATTTATTTGTATTTACTTGACAAATTGTCAAGGTTGGCCAGCAGTTAAATGTGTGGCACACATGCTCAGTGAATCATATAAATACAAGAGAGGTTGATTCATTTTCTCATCATATCATCTCACTCATTCTTCTCTCTCTCCTTAGCTTTGGGTTATGCAAGGAGCAACTCACATGTGGGAAGAAGGAGGACAAATTAGGGAAAGGAGGACATTGAAAGGAGGACACAGAAGCAACTGAAGGTATCTTTGACTTGCATTGACCAAGCATTGACTCATCAAGGGTGTAGTTTTGGTGTGTCTGCCTCTCCTTGGCAGGCTGCAGATTTTGGCACAAAAATTGAGGCAATCCGTCCACAGGTTTGACCAGCATTGACTGCCCTAGTTTTGGGCAACAGGTTGACTTTAGTCAACAACAGTTTGAATGTGTTTTTGGGGCTGTTCAAGGGTTGTTTCTTCAGGCTGTTTGATGGATACTTGACCGGAAATTGACCATGCATATTGGAGGTCAATTTCAACTCGTTTGACCAAGTTTGACTTCGCTGATCTAGGGTTTGTTGCTGCTAATATAAAATTACAGAATTTTGATTTTGTACTATTTCTCTCTGCTGAACTATTGAAAATAAAATAAGATTTGATCAAAGGGTTTCCCCGCATTATGGTTTGTCCCTGGCTAGCCACCACATCTTATGTCTCTTGTCTTGGCTTGTTTTCTGTTAATCGTTTAATGTTCTATCTGCACTTTACTTAATGTATATGTGATTGCTAATCTATGGCTAATAAGAAGAAAAGAAGTAAACTTCTTTAAGCATAGAACATACCATATTTTAACATGGTATTAGAGTTGAGGTGTAGACAAAGCCCAAGCAAGAGCAAGGGCAAGAGAAATCACCGAAGATAAAGTTGGCAAGGCTATCCTAAAAACTTCATGGGGTCCTCAACACTCTTCCCCGCCGAAGATAATATCTGCGAGAAGTCTGACTATCACGGATGGAAGATGTCTCTCGATTTGCTTTTAGAAGATCAGGAAGTGTTGGACCATGTGAGAGGCAATATTGTTGCACCTCCATCAAATGCATCTACTGCTGCCAAAAGCAAGTGGTCCAGGGGAGAAGTCAAAGCAAGGAAGATCATCCAAGACTCTATCAACAAGTGCATGGTGGCCTATGTTTCCGAGCTGACAACCTACAAGGAAATCTACGATAGACTGGTGAGTTTATTTAATGTTGATGATGCAAATCAAGTTTTGTTCCTTAGAAATAAGCTGAAGGAAATTAAGAAGGGCAAAGATGAGGGTATGCAAGCATATTTCTTAAGGATCACTGAGATCAAGAATGATCTCCTATCTATTGGGGAAGTAGTTCCTGATAGGGAAATGACTATCACAACTCTTGGAGAACTGCCACTTGAATGGTATATATTTAGGACTACTCTTCTCAACAATAATGTCATCCCAAGATTTGAGGAATTAATGGCTAGATGTATTCAAGAAGAGACAAGGATGGAAGAGCAAGAAATGCCCACACTTAAAGGCCATCCCTCTGCCTTTTCTTCTTATGCTAAAAGAAGAAAAAATTCTGGGGCTAAATCCAAAGGAAAGGATGGACCAAAGGGCGGAAGAAAAGGATGATGTTACAATTGCAATAAAATGGGACACTATGCGAGGGAGTGACTTGATAAAAGGGACTCACACCATGACGATGACCAAAATCACTCTCAAGGTAATCAAAGGAATGATAGGTCCAATGGCAAAGGTAAAAGAAATGCCGAAAATCAAGGAAGAGGACAACCATTTAAGAAGGCAGTAAACTCCATATATGAATCTAACGTTGTTAACAATAAGCAAGATGAATATTGTCTACCAACAAACCTCTACTACTGCTCCTCGGGACACACTGGGAAATTGGCTTATGGATAGTGGTGCTTCAAGGCACTTCACTGGTTTCAAATAAGCTCTCTCTAATCTGATAGAGAAGGAGACCAACCTGGAGATTGTTCTTGGGGACAATGCAAAATATCTCGTGAAAGGCATACAGAATGTCACTTTTCAATTGAATCAGGGTAATACAATTCATTCACAAGAAGTCCTATATGTACCTAATCTCAAAAAGAACTTGGTGTTAGTTTTGGCAATGGAAGACAAAGGCTACAAGGTAACCTTCATCGATGGCAAGGTATGTGTATGGAAAAAGAATTTTAAAGAAGCTTTCACTCTTAGGTTTCGAGTTGTTTCATTATATCAGGTCGGAGGAGGTTCGCTGGGTGTCATGTCTTGTGACGCATCACTTCAGTCCAAACTATGGCATCAGAGGTTTTCTCACCTTCATTATAAGGCTCTACCTAATGCAAGACCTTTCACGAAGATATGGCTCTTAGCAAAGTTGACAATCTTCCTACTCAAGGGGAATCTAAAGAAGTTGACACCAGGGAACCAAAGGAAAACGAAGATGAGACAATGCCCGATGTGGAAGAACCTATGGATCCTATTGATCCCCCTCCACAAGAGCCTTCCTCTTCTAGGTAGAGGCCTTCATGGCTAAAGGGGACACTTGATGATCCTGAAGGGCATGTTGCATAGAGGGGAACCTTCCAAGAAAGTAAGAAGCCGACCAGGTATGAGGGATACTTGACCATCATGAGCATGATCATCCAAAATGAGCCTTCGTCATTCGCAGAAGCTCTCAAGCATCAAGTATGGAGGGATTCTATGATTGAGGAATATGAGTCCATCATGAAAAACGATGTCTGGGATGTGGTCCCCAAACCCCAAGACAAAACAATTGTCACTTCAAAATGGTTTTACAAGATAAAGCATGTAGTTGATGGAAGTACGGAAAAGGATAAGGCTCGTTTTTTCACTCTTGGCTTCTCTTAGAAGGAAGGTATAGACTATGACGAGATATTTGCACCTGTTTCCTGATATACAACCATCTGCTCGATCATAGCCCTTGCTTCTTCGCAAGGATGGAACCTACATCAGATGGATTTCAAGACCACGTTCTTGCATGGTTCGATCAAAGAGGAGGTCTATGTGGAGCAACCCAAAGGATTTGAGATTCATGATCGAGAATATCACATGTTCAGGTTGAAGAATGCCCTCAAGCAAGTACCCTGAGCGTGGTATGAGAGGATCAATAGCTACTTGATGAAGCTGGGATTCACTAGGAGTGAAGCCGACCCTAACCTTTACTTTAAGGTTGAAGATGACAAACCTCTCATATTGGTGTTGTACATTGATGACCTCTTTCTAATAAGTGTAGACCCTCTCATTCTCAAATGTAAGAGGGAGTTGGCTTTTTAGTTCGAGATGAAATACCTAGGACTGATGCACTATTTCCTAGAACTGGAAGTTTGGCAAAAACCAAGGGATATTTTCGTATCTCAAGGAAAATACATGGTGAAAATTTGGAGAGATTCGGTATTGTTCAAGAAGTTAAGCTATAGTGTTGCCGGACCTGTTTTACGAAATGCTACCGAATATCGTCAACTCGTCGGAGCATTGATGTTCTTGGTGAACTTTCATCCTGATATACGCTTTTCAGTCAACACGTTGAGTCAACATATGGTTGAGCCTCACCACACATATTGGATTGGTGCTAAGAGTCTGTTGAGATATCTTCATGGCACAATCACTCATGGGTTGAGATACACTGCCGGAGATGTGATACTACTTGGATATACTGATGTTGATTGGGCAGGCAGTGTGGTGGATTGAAAGAGCACTTCCGGGTGATGTTTCTCTTTGGCATCTACCTCGATATATTGGATGAGCAGGAAGTAAAAGTCGGTGGCTTTGAGCACCGCCGAGGCAGAGTACATTGCTGCTAGTATGGCCTCTTTTGAGACAGTCTGATTGCGAAAACTCTTCAGTGAGCTATTTGCATTTACAATGGATACCACTGTGATCCTGTGTGACAACCAGAGTGGGATTCATTTATCGAAGAATCCCGTATTTCATAATAACTCCAAGCATATCGATATCAAGTACCACTATATTCGGGATATGGCGTAACAGGGAGCAATAAGGCTCCAACATATTGGTACAGATGTATAGGTTGCCGACATTTTGACGAAGCCTCTGGGAAACGTCAAATTCTTGACTTTCCGAGAAGGACTTGGTGTCGTTCGAGACCCTCTTATGAGGGTCAAGTATGATGTATTGAGCTCTGGGAGCTCCAGGGGGGTGTAGGGTACTTCTTGGGGTGACATGCGACCATAGGGAAACTCACCATCCCCTGGTGGTGCACTATGTACAAGGTGAAAGGTTCAACCTTCCCCTGTGACACTTCGTGGTGACTATGGAACAAGATGATTAGTTATCCTATGGGCCAGGATGATTAGTTCTTTGTGGCGACTATGGAATAGGATGATTAGTTCTCCTTTGGGCCAGTATGATTGGTTCTCCGTGGCGACTGTGGAACAGGATGATTAGTTCTCCTGTGGGCCAAAATGATTGGTTCTCCTGTGGTGACTGTTGGACAGGATGATTCGTTCTCCTGTGATAGGATGATTAGTTCTCCTATCGAGGCATCCTACCCATGCAATTTGGGACTCATGGGAAGTACCTCTCATCTGATCAATGAGTAGGGAAATGGGGTTAGGGACCGTTAGTAGTACTATCGATGGACGCATTGTTGTATCTACCATACTCCCTATGCTAGGATGACCTCCATTGATATGGGATCAGTGAGAGTGGTATGATACACTCTGAGACTGACTTTGGGTCAGCGGAGGATGGTATGATACATCCTCAATCATTTCTTCTTCTTCATAGTTCAAGCAGAGCAGGGCCAAGCAGTGCAGGAAAGTGCATTTGATGGCTGGGATAGTAGACATATTGTAGATGGAGTTCTCCCTAGTTGAGAGGGAGTGTTAAAATTGGAAACTAGGGCCAAACTCCATGTGGGTCACCTCATTTATAGCAGCCGATTTTTTTCCTAGATTCCTCTTGTCAAGAGGTGTAGGATTGATCTAAAGATCATCCGATTCCGACAAGTATTTATGGAGATTTGAATTTATTTGTATTTACTTGATAAATTGTCAAGGTTAGCCAATGGTTAAATGTGTGGCACACATGCCCAGTGAAGCATATAAATACAAGAGAGGTTGATTCATTTTCTCATCATATCATCTCACTCATTCTTCTCTCTCTCTCCTTAGCTTTGGGTTATACAAGGAGCAGCTCACACGTGGGAAGAAAGAGGACACATTAGGGCAAAGAGGATGTTGAAAGGAGGATGCAGAAGCAGCTGAAGGTATCTTTGACCTCTGTTGACCAAGCATTGACTCATCAAGGGTTCGGTTTTGGTGTGGCTGCCTCTCCCAGGTAGGCCACAAATTTTGACACAAAAATCGAGGCAATCTGTCCACAAGTTTGACCAACACTGACTGCCCTAGTTTTGGGTGGAAAGTTGACTTCGGTCAACAATAGTTTGACTGTGTTTTTGGGGCTTTTCAAGAGTTATTTCTTCAGGTTGTTCGAGGGCTACTTGACTGAAAATTGACCATGCATATTGGAGGTCAA